>CAWUFW010000057.1:1203333-2406666 GCA_963921515.1 Calotriton arnoldi
AACTGTTCACATTTATTGTAATAGAAAGGCTTATGTAGGGAGTTTATTGGGATTCACAAGCCGACTCGCTTTGAAATGTTGTGCGATCATTTACAACCAACCTGACTAAAATGAAGATAGTTACGGCTCTTTCAAGAGGTCAGCCTTGTTTTTTGTTTAGCCAGGGCTATCCTTGGTACACTACAGGTATTAATCTATTAGGAGATTGGTAGCCGATCAGGGATGTATAATGCTGACTACAGATCCTTCTGCAGACGTTGGATGCAGATGTTAAATCTAGTGGGACAGTGCCAGGATGAAGCAACCTGACCTCTAAACTTTAGGGCTAAAGTGTGCCACAAATGCTATGAAAAGTTGAATTTCAAAACTTATGGGACAAACCATCTTATGCTCAATACCGATGCTCTGATAACAAGGCAGGATGTTGACTTACATTGATAAGTTGAAACTCCTGGATTCAGAAAGAAATTAATGCAATTTAGGTTTGGCTGCATTAATAACTTACAGTCTACTTTGACTCAGAAGGCAGTTCTAGAATAATCGAGGCTGTGAACATTTTCTAAAAGAAAATGAACACCTCGGTTCATATTCTATTTTATTGCATGGCACTTGTCAATATTAGGCGTATGTCTATTGCACCATATGGGTTTGATTCACAAAAGTATTTATGAGTTTTGGAAGTTGTACTACAAGGGGACTCTTTTATATAATCGTACGTGCCTTACAGTGTATTAGTAAAAACAGAAAAGGGCACAGTGCTTTTTTTGTACTAATTATATATGAATATTCCCTGAATATTCACATTTTATTATCATTTTAAAGGCACGTAAGAGCATTTAGGAGCACTACAGGAGTACTACTTTATGTACTATGACCTCTATATTTTAGAATATTTCGAATTACCCGATGGGGATTCTTAATATTTTGATGAATACAAATTAATTGAACATAATTTGTGCTGTTATAGAATTTCTTAAATGTTGTACATTGATTTGTATTTCTGGTGTGTTTTTGGTGATTGTAAAACGTGTAATTACTGTAAAGCTTTATATGTTTTGAACTATGTATAAACTGATGAATATATGAAAAATATAGCATGAACAAATGAGCAGAGATAAAACAACTACGCAGCCACATCAACAATTGCCTAGCTCAGTTAGAAGACTTAACTATGTCAAGATGCCAATATTACCCAATATAATGGTTTTGTTTAAGTTTATGTTTTTAAGCAAATGTCTAAAGAGGTAAAAATATATATTATGCTGTTCATAGTTTATTGACACCCTCTATTTGGACCTGTGCCTATAGCTATAATTTTACTGATCGTTGAGCCATGAAGATGTGGTAGCTTTGTGGCTACATTGTTGACCCTGGCACGGAGCTATGAGATCATGTTCCAGTCCTGGCTTTTACAACTGATAAAATAAACAAAAGTGTGTTTACGGGTTAATTGCTTCATATCTGTGCCTCAAACAAAAATACACATCATGAAAAAATCTGTAAATATATGTAATGAATATATGTAAAAATGAACTGCACAGTGTGCTGTCTAGTCTTGCTCCACTGAGATTTCAATAACCCTCTTCATCACATCGTGTTTTCCAAAATCTGGTTCTAACTACATCTCACACTGTCCCATTTACAGCTCCTCATGCTTGAAATGTACCTGCTAGATTACAATTGTTCTCTGTATAGCAATGTGTTCCTTCTTGGATCTGTACCCTTGCTTTACTGAATCCTAGAATAAATTGAAAACGTATTGGCTGACTGCAATACTATTATCGTACAGATTATAATGAAATGAATAAACTATTGCCTGTGTTTTGAACAAGAAAATGCAGATTTTCCACAGTTTTAATGGGAAAAAATCATAATTTTAATAAAGGCACAGAGGCTAATATTATGCATCATCTCTTTTATTGCCTCATACACAGCAGCAATAAGAACATAGAATTAGAACAACAACCAACATTCCAAAACCTTTAGACCATGCATGTAATCACTGAACGCGCAGCCATCTTCCTTCTTTTCTTGCTGTGAATAAACCAAAAGTCCATCCTTAAAATAAACTGTAAATTCACCAGAAGCAAATCGTTCATATCCGTGAAATCCTTCCAAATCTCCGCCAAAACCGCCTTCTCAACTTTGTCCTGGAACACAAAACCAAACACATCAGACGGGCTGGGCACAATTCGGGGAGGGACAATATTAGCCTCCATGCCTGTAATAAAAGTTTGATATTCTTCCCACTAAAACTGTGGAAAATCTGCATTTAATGGCCAGGCCCAGAGGCAATATTATGCATGTTCAAAGCTCATCCAATACTCTTTGTACAGCATTTTCCACAGGTTTAAAATAACAACTTTAAAATGTTGAATCACTAGACCAATCCACAGCCTTCATGATACTACTTAGACTGGAACCTGATAAAAAAGCCTTACTAGCCATCGCCCCCCTTGCTGAATCTGCTTTAAAAACACTTACATCAATACCTGTCATTTTCATCATCTCTTTAACCCACCTTGCCAGAGTAGGTTCCGACACAGCTTTAAAAAGCTGTCTAAAAGAAATCAACAATTGAGTGCATCCTTACTCTCTCAGTGTTTCTGTTCTTTTCTCATACTCCTTCAAACAATGAACCACACACAAATCATGTCCCTTCATCTTTGGATAAAAAATATTTCTAGACATAGTCTTAGTCCTTTTTCGCAACTCAAAACCCACACCCTCAGGTTGGAAACTCCTAGAGGCCACCTCCAAAGCCCTAATATCAGAAACTCTCCTAAAAGACACTAGGCAGAGCAAAATCGCCATTTTACAAGACAACATCTTTAACGTCAATCATCCATTTCCTCCCCAACTTCCCTCAACACTTGAGTGACATACCATAAAGTAGCATACTTAGCCTTGGGAGGCATCTCCATATGCACACTCTTAACTATCCTTTTCACCAAAACATGCTGTGTGACCGGAATTCCATCCACCCATTTATGCCTTGCTGAAATCACAAATCTACTTAAATTAACATAATTATATGTCAGACCTTTCCTGAACCATTCTGTCAAATGATTCACTACCTCTACTATAGGAGCTGATACGGAATCCAAAGCCCTTGCAACACACCAACTAAACAATCTCCCCCATATCGACCTGCACGTCTTAGTTGTCCCTGGGGCCCAGGACTACTTAATAAGCTCTGGGGCCTCCTTTGATAACTCAGACACTTGCCCCACTCTCCTGAAATCAACCAACCTATCAACATCAACTGCCCTGCCACAACCATCTTGTGACAATTCCCCTGGGCATCTCTCAGTAGTTGAGGGAAACATGGTAACAACACTGGATCGTCCCACAACAAGCTCATCACATCCTGAAACCACACCTGAGATTGTCAAAATAAAGTGATCAACACCAACTCCGTTCCCTCTCTCCTGACCTTCAGGAGTACTCTCTGTATCACTGAGAAAAGAGAAAAAGCATACATCCTTCCTTTTCCCCAATTTTTCCAGAAAAGCGTCTATTCCCAATGCCTCTTGATCTGATCTCCAACTGTAAAACTGCGGCAACTAAGCATTCAGCCTGTCTGTAAACAGATCCACTACCAAAGACCCCCACCTTTTCTCCAAACTCCTGAACACCTCTCTGGCCAACCTCCAATTGCTTGGATCTGTTAAACTCCTTGAATTACTCTTCCCTGGATTATATTGAGCCTGCACCAAGATCTCCCTGTCTGAACAAAATCTCCAAAATTCTTTTACCATCTCTGCCATCCCTCTCGAACGAGGACCCCCCAACTTGTTGATATACCGCACTGCTGACACATTGTCCATCTTCAACAGCACACAACATTTCGCTTGTCCCTTCACAAAACTCCACACTGCGAAGGGACCTGCCAGGAGCTCCAGACAATTGATATGCATCTCCCTCTCTGTATTCAACCCTTGTCCTCCAGTTGTCACTGAACCACACCTTGCTCCACAACCATACATGCTTGCATTTGATTCTATTACCACTTTCGGTACCTCCCCGAAAATTGCCCTTCCATTCCATGCATCCATGTTCATCAGCCACCAATCCAGCTCCTCCATCATGTCTTGATTCATTCTCACTTTCTGGGAATACTTCGCCCCTAATCGCAAATGATAATCCTTCAACCTTTGCCGAGCCCTGTAATGCAGGGGTGCCAGAAATATTGCCTGTATTGACGCTGACAGCAGACCCAATAGCCTCGGTAACTGGTGCAACAAGACCAATTTCAAATCCCTCACTCTTCTCAACTTCTTGCGAATTCTCTTCACCTTTTCCATAGGTGACCTCAACACACCTTCCAAGGTCTGTATCTGGAAACCTAATAATGTCTTCTCTTGTGCCGGTACTAAGCATGACTTGTCCCTGTTCACTACAAAAACTAAATCCTCCAGTTTACACACAGCCAATACTTCTGTTCCAATGCCAACGTCCTCTCTTCTGCCATAATCAAGACATCGTCCAGATACACAATCAGCCGGACCCCCATTGATCGCAACCACACCATCACTGGTCTCATGGCCTTTCCAAAACACCATGGCGCTGATGTCAGCCCGAACGGAAGACTCTTGAACCTACAATGGTTCCCATTCCACCTGAACTGTAGATAGACCCTGTTTTCCAGACACATTGGGATCGTCAAATAAACATCCTTCAAGTATAATCTCATTAACCAGTCTCCCTTCCTTAACAAATCTCTTAACATGTGTATCCCCTCCATCTTGAAGTGATTTTAACACACCCAATCGTTGAATTAACTCAGATTGATTACGGGTCTCATTCCCTTGTCCTTCTTCTCAACTAAGAAAATGTTGCTTACAAAATGTCCTGGATTCTCCACTGCCCTCTCTATTGCGCCCTTTTCCAAAAGCGCCTTTACCTCCTGAGTAACCAACTCTTCCTGATGTTTGGCAAATCTTAGAATTCTTGGACATTCCTCCTGTCTTGGGACCCCCACAAAGTCTATATGATAACCATGTACCGTCCTCAACACCCACGGGTATTGTGCAATGTCTCTCCACCTTGAAACAAACTGCAATAGTCTGCCTCCCAGCTTTACATGGGAACATGAAAGGCCTTTGCCTAAACTCACCTGCTGCTCCTCTTCCTCCTCTCTCACTCCATGAACCAAGTGACCTTGCCCTTTGTCTCTGCGGATAAAATCCACCCTGCTCTGATCTATATCCATATCCATATCAATAGGGCCTGTTTCCCCGTGAGAATGGCCCACGAGTAATCCCTTGTACACCCCCAGGGAAGTGACCCCGCATTCTCCCGGCCCCATTGAAAACCTTTCGCATAGGCTTTTGGACCTTCTGTAGGGAATTAAATGTGCCCACACATTTAGACATATCTCTGACGAATTCCTCACTGAACAACATTCCATTGCTCTCCACCCCAAACTCTTTGCCTGCCAACTCCGCCAGTTTGGGATCGATTTTCATCAATATACTCTTATGCCTTTCCATGCACAAGGCAGCATTCATATTCCCTAGGAGGCAAATTGCCCTCTAGACCCATTGGCGTAACTCTGTGACATACACCCCAGTGTTATTCGTATGTGCCTCTTCGCACAAGTCAAACACTTTCGTAAGTGGTCCAAGGATATCTAGCAACCTATCCTGACACTCTTTCAAACCTTTGCCCAAACCCTTCCTGGGGTCACGATCAGACTGATTGAGGAAACTCAGCTTCTTAGAGGTTTAACTCTGGAGTATAAGTCACTTTTGACTTTAGTGTTGGTCTCGGACACTCTGAGCGCAAACGAGTACGCACTTCCTTAGGTATTTCCCTTCATATCCAATATGAAATATACTGAGCTGCATGCTCTGCTGGTGACCACTGAGGTGATAGTGGATTCTGTATTAACAGGGGATCAAACATCTCCTCACCTAACAAGTTTACAAAGTCACTCTGCTCTAACGTAATCCTCTTATTATCTTTCCTCACCCTACTAAATCTCTCACCTTCCTCTTCAGTTTCATCAAACTCCGAAGAGCAGGTCAATTCCACATCCCCACTTGTGGAAGAATCATCACATGCCCCCAGATTATGACTCTTCCCATGTGCCTTTATAGCCTCCTTTTTAGCCCTTATAGCCACATCCAACTCTGGAGCCTTATGCCCAGAACCTTTACTCCCCTTATGCATCTCTGAATGCTTTCTCTTATATGTCCTCCTTTTTCCTCTGTCTTTTGAACTACTAGTCACTGGCTCCACCTCCTCTACAGACCAATGTCTTTCATCCTCTACCATCTTATTAGCATCCTTTTCCTTAGTGTGTTTCTGAACACAACTGTCAAATTCTTTTGTCCATTCTATCTGCTAGATCACCAAACATCTTCTCCATGTATTCCCTTACATTGTTATTCAAATCTTCCCCCAATACTGAACTCATATCTATCTATTCACCTTCTCAAATTATAACAATGAAATAAAATCCTTTCACAGAAATCCACTACGAAATCCTTTCCTCACAGCTGATCGCAATTACAGTTACGCAGTAACCGCCTAAGAACAGCGACTCTTCTATCCCAAAATATGTCTTCCTATCTTCTAATGCTGCTGCAAGCAATCCTGCCCAGTCATCCAAAATGGCTGCAGCACACACATGTGTAGGGCGGCCCTCTGGGAACACAAATTCATTTCTTGAGTACGAGCAGCCTTATTCCAAGGCCCGAGCTCGTACCACCGCCGGCTCTGACACGAGCCTAGCATCCAGGAAGGAAAGATGAGCTCCAACCATGCGCTGCCCTCCAACATCGCACAGAGACACACACGCTCCGAAGCCTCAGTAAGCTTTAAATTATTTTACAGGCTTCAAACTGCTGCACTACCACCGCTCACAGCCGCTGTCCGACAGACGTGTCGGCTTAACGCCCAACCCCTCTATGTCTCATTAACTCACCACATGCCCCCATATATTCACACAATACGTCTCCGCATCCAAAAAAACTTCAGTAATCACCTGACGTGCCCCGCATTTGGTCACCTCCTCAAAATGGCCTGGACCGCCTAAACATCCTACCAATCCCAGCAGGAAATGCCACAACTCTGCCTCCATAAAAATGATCAAGCCTCACGAAGCCCACACGCGCTGCTATCTTCCGAAAGCAGCCACAACTGAAATCTGTCTCTACCATACACAACCATGTCCTACAAACACAGAAATCTCCCAAATCATACACACTGCCCCACACGCATTTGTCAAAGCTTATAAATGCCACAGTGCACACATAAAACACACAAATCTCCTTCTCATGCACTGAATTAAGCTACTAACAAAAGGTACTTATCTGTGTATGAGCAGCAACAAAAGAAGGAAGATGGCTGCACGTTCAGCGATTATATGCATGTTCTAAAGGTCCTGGAATGATGGTTGTTGTTCTAATTCTATGTTCTTGTTGCTGATGTGTATGAGGCAATAAAAGAGATGATGCATAATACTGGCCTCCGGGTTCTGCCATAAAATCACTATTACGTTGTACAGTGGTTTTATCTTGTTGGTCACGTGTGCGGAAACACAGATCACTCACCCTTGATTCTAAAACATTTGGGGCCAGATGTACAAAGCATTTTTGCAGTCGGAAACGGCCGGATCGAGCTGTTTCAGACCGCAAAAATGCTTTCTCATATGTACAAAGCACAAATTGTGATTCAGTAAATTGTTACCGAAACGCAATTTGCATTTAGCGATTTGGTATTTGGAAGGGGCATATTTAGGGCGTCCCTTCCAAATACAGAATCACAGTGGTATGTATGAATGTTTTGCGACTTAATTACAGTCGCCAAACATTCCTTTTTTACCGACACTTCAAAGGAGGTGGCAACCATTTGCAAATGGGACGGAGACCCCTTCCCCTTTGTGAATGTTGAAACGAATATCTAATTTCAACACGGACTACTGCCTACTCTTGAAAAGTGAAACTTAAACGTTTTACTTTATTTTCTGAAACGCATCCCATTTTCCTTTAAGGAAAATGGGCTGCATTTAAAAAAAATGCTTTATTAAAAAGTAATCACATACATGGTGGTCTGCTGACCCCACCAGGCCACCATTCCTGCGATGGCTGCAATTCGTAATAGGTTGCAAACTGCGACCTACCTTATTAATATTCATGAGATAGGTCAATTTGTGACCCACTAGGAAGAATAAGTAAGAATTGCGAATTCCTAATTGTGATTCGGTAAGAATCGCAATTAGGAAATCACAATTCCTACTTTTTGTACATCTGACCCTTACTGCTGAGTTTTCTAGAGTTTTTAGTTTTACTTATAAGCCATATTGTTGAAGAAGACTGTCTTTCTGTAGGTTCACACCTAGTTTGGGGTTTTAATATGTCCCTAGTGGGTCATTAAATGATGATTAGGAAGATATGAAGTGCATTGGGAAGAAGGCGAAGGCTACCCAGTTCCTCGCCTCATGATGCTGATAAAGCTGAAACAGATATGTATAATTATTTAGCCTACTGGTGTCCTTAGAACCAAATTTGATAAACTGATGCCTACCAAAGATATAAAGAGCATGTTTGCTTAGTTGATGGATGGTACTAGTTACTAAGGTACTTTACCAGAGTCGATGCAGTGAAGAGCTTCATACTCAGGAATGGGTGCAAGATTGTGATTCAAATAGGCAAAAGATGAAGATCGTCTTCGATTGGTCTCTCCTATACAAACATAAAAACACCTTTTAAAATCAACAAAAAAATTCAGGTACTCTGCGTAGCCCACAATCATCTATTCAACAGAAAAGTCTTGGAAAAATCACAGCCACACATGCACGTGACCTTGACTGGTAGGTCGCTCCCCCACCACACAGCTCCGTCTGTGTGCCCTGCTGCTGCCCCTGATTGTGCTCGTTTTTCCTTTCTGTGCCCCCTTGCTGCTCCTGATTGTGCTCGTTTTTTTCCTTTCTGTGCCCCCCTTGCTGCCCCTGATTGTGCTCTGTTTTTTTCCTTTCTGTGCCCCCTTGCTGCCCCTGATTGTGCTCGTTTTTTCCTTTCTGTGCCCCCCTTGCTGCCCCTGATTGTGCTCGTTTTTTCCTTCTGTGCCCCCTTGCTGCCCCTGATTGTGCTCGTTTTTTCCTTCTGTGCCCCCCTTGCTGCCCCTGATTGTGCTCGTTTTTTCCTTTCTGTGCCCCCTTGCTGCCCCTGATTGTGCTCGTTTTTCCTTTCTGTGCCCCCTTGCTGCCCCTGATTGTGCTCGTTTTTCCTTTCTGTGCCCCCTTGCTGCCCCTGATTGTGCTCGTTTTTTCCTTTCTGTGCCCCCTTGCTGCCCCTGATTGTGCTCGTTTTTTCCTTTCTGTGCCCCCTTGCTGCCCCTGATTGTGCTCGTTTTTCCTTTCTGTGCCCCCTTGCTGCCCCTGATTGTGCTCGTTTTTCCTTTCTGTGCCCCCTTGCTGCCCCTGATTGTGCTCGTTTTTTTCCTTTCTGTGCCCCCCTTGCTGCCCCTGATTGTGCTCGTTTTTCCTTTCTGTGCCCCCTTGCTGCCCCTGATTGTGCTCGTTTTTTCCTTTCTGTGCCCCCTTGCTGCCCCTGATTGTGCTCGTTTTTCCTTTCTGTGCCCCCTTGCTGCCCCTGATTGTGCTCTGTTTTTTCCTTTCTGTGCCCCCTTGTTGCCCCTGATTGTGCTCGTTTTTCCTTTCTGTGCCCCCTTGCTGCCCCTCATTGTGCTAGTTTTTTCCTTTCTGTGCCCCCTTGCTGCCCCTGATTGTGTTCGTTTTTTTTTCCTTTCTGTGCCCCCTTGATGCCCTGATTGTGCTCATTTTCCCTTCTGTGCCTGTTTCCCGCCGCTGCGCCCCTGCGGCCCGGCCCCCTCACTGCCCATTCGCTGCCCCATTCCCTGCTCCTCCCTCCCACCTCCCCATTTATGGCGGCCGCTGTGCGGCCGCGCAGCAGACGTGCGCAGCGGGCGCGCCGCTGGCGCGCCGAAGGCGCCCCTAAGGCAAGCCCGTCTGCGCCCGTCCGCGCCGTGACCGCGCCCAGCGCCAGACCCCCTGGTCCGGGCATCCCCCGCGCCCACCACATCAACAGACGCCGATACGACGCCAGCACCCTCCACGCACTCAACCCCGGAAAAGATCACGCCTGCTACCAGGCCACCCCGAAGTGCACCCAAGGGCCCTTCACCTGCCGGAACTGCAGCTTCGCCAGCACCCGCCCCGCCAAACCACCGCCCAGGAAAGAACTCAACTACCTCAGATGCATCCTCCTCAACACCCGCTCCGCCCGCAAACACGCCATCGAACTCTGGGACCTTCTCGACTCAACCTCCCCAGACGTCGCATTCCTGACGGAGACCTGGCTGAATCCCGCTTCAGCCCCCGACATCGCCATTGCCATCCCGGACGGATACAAGATCACCCGCAGGGACCTCACCAACGGAGTCGGAGGAGGCATCGCCATCGTCCACAGGAACACCCTCAGAGTCTCAACCAACACCGACGACACCCTCAGCACCGCCGAACACATGCACTTCCAGATCCACACCGATCCCAACACCACCCTCAGAGGAACCCTCATCTACAGACCCCCGGACCCCGACCACAGTTCAGCGATTCCATCGCTGACTTCGTCAGCACACACGCCATCGCCTCCACGGACTACATCCTCCTCGGGGACCTGAACTTCCACCTCGAGAACAACAAGGACACCAACTCCACCACCCTGATCGACAACCTCGCCACCCTCGGACTCAGACAGCTCGTGACTACACCCACCCACGCCGCCGGCCACACGCTCGACTCCATCTTTTCCACAAGCCCACACGTCTCCTTCAACCACACCTCCGAACCCCACTGGACTGACCACCACTGCATCCACTTCACCTACAGGAAGCCCACCACGCACCACCGCACCGAACAAATGCCTCGCCGCTGCTGGAGCAGAGTCACGGAAGACCAGCTAACCACAACCCTCGCCCTGAGCCCACCCGCCGAACCCTCCGACCCCGACACCGCCGCCCGCAACCTCAGACAGTGGATCGACGACTGCGCCAACACCCTCGCCCCGCTCAAGAATCCGCCCAACAGCCACACCAGCAAGAAAGCCACCTGGTTCACCGAAGACCTCCAGGCCTCCAAACGAACATGCCGAAAACTGGAGAAGATCTGGCTCCACGAACGGACAGCGGACAGCTACGCCGCCCACAAGAGCGCCACCCGCAGTCACCATCACTTCATCAGATCCGCCAAAAGGGCCTCACTCAAAGACCGCCTAGACAACAACGCACACAACAGCAAAGAGCTCTTCAACATCGTGAAGGAACTCTCCAACCCCAGCTCCAACACCAACGACAACCAGCCGTCGCGAGACCTGTGCGACTCACTGGCCACCTTCTTCCACCGCAAAATCACCGACATCCACGACAGCTTCAACACCACGACCGCCCCGGCAACCACCGAGACCACTGCCCCCACAACCACCAACCGCCTGCTCTCCTGGACCAACATCAACGACGAGGACACCAGCGAGATCATGAACACCATCCACTCCGGTTCACCGCTAGACCCGTGCCCTCACCACATCTTCAACAAAGCCAGTACAGCCATCGCGCCCCATCTCCGGAAAATAATCAACATCTCCTTCGAGACAGCAACCTTCCCGGAAAGCTGGAAGCACGCCGAGATCACCGCCTTACTCAAGAAACCCAAGGCAGACCCCAAGGACCTCAAGAACTTCCGACCCATCTCTCTGCTCCCGTTCCCCGCGAAGGTCACCGAGAAAATCGTCAACAAACAACTGACCCGCTACCTCGAGGAGAACAACATCCTGGACCCTTCCCAGTCCGGCTTCCGCAGCAACCACAGCACCGAAACCGCCCTCATCGCCGCCACCGATGACATCAGGACCCTGCTAGACAACGGAGAAACAGCAGCCCTCATCCTCCTGGACCTATCAGCCGCCTTCGACACGGTCTGCCACCACACACTACGAACACGCCTTCACGACGCCGGGATCCAAGAGAAGGCCCTGGACTGGACCACATCCTTCCTTTCTGGCAGAACACAAAGCGTCCGCCTTGCCCCCTTCCGATCCAAGGCCACCAAGATCATCTGCGGCGTACCCCAAGGCTCCTCCCTCAGCCCAACGCTGTTCAACATCTACATGGCACCCTCGCCCACGTCGCCCGACAGCACAACCTCAACATCATCTCCTACGCCGACGACACCCAGCTGATCCTCTCCCTCACCAAAGACCCTCACACCGCCAAAGCCCACCTCCATGAAGGAATGAAGGCCGTCGCCGAATGGATGAGGACCAGCCGCCTGAAGCTGAACTCGGACAAGACGGAGGTCCTCATCCTTGGTTCCAACCCTTCAGCCTGGGACGACTCCTGGTGGCCAACATCACTGGGAACAGCCCCGCCACCCACCGACCACGTACGCAACCTAGGGGTCATCCTCGACCCCACCTTCTCCATGACTAAGCAGGTCAACGCCGTTTCCTCATCCTGCTTCAACATCCTCCGAATGCTCCGCAGGATCTTCAAGTGGATCCCCACCGAAACAAGAAAAACAGTCACCCAGGCCCTCGTCACCAGCAGGCTGGACTACGGAAACGCCCTCTACGCAGGAACGACGGCTAAGCTCCTGAGACGGCTGCAACGCATCCAGAACACCTCTGCACTTCTTATCCTCGACATCCCCCGACGCAGCCACATCACACCCCACCTGAGAGACCTGCACTGGCTCCCTGTCAACAAGAGGATAACCTTCAAGCTCCTCACCCACGCACACAAAGCACTCCACAACTCCGGACCAGCCTACCTCAACAGACGACTCAGCTTCTACACCCCCACCCGCCAGCTCCGCTCGACCAGCCTCGCCCTCGCCACAGTCCCCCGCATCCGGAAAACGACCGCCGGCGGCAGATCCTTCTCCCACCTCGCCGCCAAGACCTGGAACACCCTCCCCACCAACCTCCGACAGACCCAAGACCTACTGGCCTTCAGAAGACTCCTCAAGACCTGGCTCTTCGATCAGTAGCAGCACCACCCCCTTCTTCCCCCAGCGCCTTGAGACCCTCGGGGGTATGTAGTGCGCTTTATAAGTGACATGATTGATTGATTGATTGATTAACACTTTAGGCAAATTACAACTTCTACGCCTGTGGGTGCCTTTATTCATCCTAGAGGCAGATTGTCTTTAAAAGAACCATTCCTTTAAAGCAAGACCCCTATGATTTAAGAGCTTCTTGGTAATGGCCCCTCAGAAGGGAGAATTTGGCCAGATTCCCTCGTTTTATGAAGTAGTAAAAGAAGTGCCCCCTCCGATGAATGGGACTGAAAAGGAGAGTTTAAGGCTCTAACTGAGGTTCACTTTAGATCCGCACAGGTACCTACCAGACCTTCAGACGTCCTTGAAATAACCTTAACCACGGCTGAGTATTGAATGCTTCTTAAACGTTGTTCTTTGCAATTTAAGTAAATAGCCAAGTACAATTCTCATGCTTCACTTTAAACTTTTTCCTCTTGCGTTTCCACAAATAAATGTTTTCATTTTATAATGGAAATAATATTAACTAGAAAATATTTGCATTGATTTTACATTGCTCTCAGCAGTTTGAGCATCTTATCTTTGCAGTAATAGTATCTAGGTGTGTTCAAAGAAAAAAACACCCACAAATTTAATATGGAAAGTTGCAACAATCATAGGCTGGGAAATGGAATCATTTCAAAGAAGAAAATATGTATACAGAGCGTTAATATTCCTATATTTCATTGACAGTGCAGACAGAAAAGAGACATTCCAGTGAAAATACATATTTTCTGTTTGCTTTTTTGCAGTTCACTTTAACTCTGTACAAAAATATTCTAAAACGTATATCCACATTTAGGGGGCAATACACAAAAGTATTTATGAGTATGGAAAGAAGTACTAAAGGAGTACTAGTTTACGTAGTCTTACATGCCTTTGTGAATAGTCTCCTTAGGTTCTTAGTAGGTGTACCGCCGCACAGTGGTAGGTGCTATTTATTACATCCAATAGAATCCGACTCCTCTGACTCCAGAATTTATCAGGTGTGATAAAACTGCTCCTATTCATAGTTTTGGGGAATGACATGCAGTTTCGCTGCTTACCACACCAAATTCTACGTCACAGTAAATAACTTACTCTTACCCTTACTCTATTCCAACTTACTCTTTTGCCCTGGTTTGATCTGCCGAAATTTAACGAACTATGAGGTCTTTATCGCACCCAGTAATTACTGGGTATGGTAAACTTGGTTTTCTGGCCCCTGGGCAAACTGGGGTTTGTGCAGGGATCAGAGAACTCCAACACATTCATAACCAGGGCTACAGTATGCACAAGTCTATATATTATATATTTTGTCTTCTGTGTCTGAAAACTCCCATTCCAATCTAATTATTGAGTAAATTAAATATCATGGGAGGTGGCCAAGATGGCAGCAAGGTAAGGCATGCAGAGATCTGCGTGTCTACCTAAATCAGACTCCAACGCTGTGGCCCTTGGGGGTTTGGCGAAGATCAGATGGTACTTTGTAGAGGGGGAGGAACTTTGAGGGAGATTATGGGGGTTAGGGGGAGAAGGGGGTTGGCACTGGATGCCTTGCCAAAGTCGTTCATAAGAGCAGACCCAAAGCCTGAGTCCCCAAGACGGCAGATTAAAAGGTTAAAGTTGACTTCATGGGCAGGTACTTATTGGTGGTGCTACAGAGAAGCCATTTCCTCCCAGTGGCCAGCCTCTATGCCTCCCAACAGTAGTCAAGAACCATTCCTCAGAGGGGGCATAAGACAGAGGTGAGGTCATTATAGGCAGGGACTTTAATATAGTGATGGATGAAGGGTGGGACAGATGGGTACATGGCCAGCAGGGGGAGACCGAGTAGCTCTGGGAGGTGGGTCTGGATGACATATGGCTCAGTCAAAAAACAACCAACACAGATTATACCCACTTTTTTCGGCAGCACACTGTGCGTATGCAAGGTTGGATCATCTCCTGGTCTTACGCCCACTGTTGTTGATGATTACTCAGTCAGCAATTGGTCATATAGCACTGTCAGACCATGCTGAATGTCCTTTATGCTTATAGAGTGGGTAGGTCCTGTGATGAAGGGCAATTAGAAGCTTAGATAAGGGTTATTGCACTTTAAAGATGTGAAGAATAAAGGCCATGACAGAGAACAATAAGGGGGTTGTACGTGATAACTGTATATGGAATACACTGAAAGCAGTGGTTAGCGGGCCATGTTATCCACTGCTGCCAAACTCAATGCAAACAGGAAAGAAAAACGGGGGAGTTGGAGGCGCTTTTGAGGAAATTAGTACAAATACATAAAATGTCAGGATCGATCAAGGTATGGAGACAGTTGTCAATGTTGTGGGCGCAGACGCAATTGCTGGAGTGTGGCAGGGTGTAACAGGACCAGAAAACATTTAGTCTGCAAAATAATATCTGAGGGGCACCAACCTGCCCAAACTGACGGCTCAAAACGATGAGATAATTGCCTTATACCTAGGCACTTAACAGTATCAATAAAACAGCAATGGTATGGAAACTGTTCACACCAAATGAGCAGATGGAATAGGACTATATCTACGTTCACAAAGGGAATTTATTACATATATTCACAAACAAATGCAATTTCTACACCTGATTCCCACAATTACCCTCCTAAGAGTAAAAACATACATCCTTGTATTCATTATTCCCATAACAAAAATACATAATAATGGGAGTAAAAAGCAGAGTCCAGTAGTATTCTATTTCAACCATCTGTAGAGTCTGTAACAATAATTCTTTGAATGACTCTTCATCTGCCAGTCATTACCCATTAATTGACTAAGATCGCATTGTTTCGGCTTGCCTATTTCCCAAGCCTTCATCAGGATACCATATATATAGACTGGTTATTATTCAATCAACATGTGGCACAGAAGTGTTTTGGAAATATTGTTAGTCCTCAACAGGTCCGGGGTCCACAAGTCTCTGTTCATGTCCCTACACACTCTTCAAATTTTAGTCTATTCTGCTGCCAGTACTGTACAAGATCCTGAGGAATCTCCAGGGTTTCGTAAATGAATTTGTATGGGCTGAGGAGTCACCGACTCTCCAAACACACAATGCACAAACACCTCAAAATCAGAGGGATAAAGTTCCCTGATTAAATGTGCTACAACCAACTAGGGCAGGAATTTGAAAAACAGTGGTGCTTCATGGATCAGACTGGCACAGTCATCTGTAGAGTGCACTGGCTCGAGAGATGTCACAAGGCTTGGGGCATTTATTCCTCAATGGTAACTACAGCAACGTCATTTTTTGAGCTGTGCACACCTCTAATGCCTTCCCTCTTTCTTAGAGCTGCACATAGCGAGTTGCTGAGCGGTTTAGTCGAGTCTGAGCAAGGGAATCTCAATCGAGCCCAGAGCCAAGAATTGCGGAGGCAGAGGTGGAGCTGGGTTGAGCAGAGCCTGAGCAGTACGGCGCCCCAAGGAAAGTCCGTGGAGCGGGCGGGCTGCTGGGAAAGGAGCCTCTGATCACACGTTGTGTCGCACCATGCCATACAGAAAAAACACTGTGTGCCCGCTCCTCCCGCTGCCCGAAGACCCTCGTCCTACAATCTCCAGCCTTCCAGCAGAACTACTGAGCGCCCGTTGAGTAGCTGGGATCAAAGCAAGTGCGGCAGGCGGGGTAAGCTTGTCTCACTGGTCCCCAGAAGATATAGCCCAGCACCTGGGGGTCAACCACAACCATATAACCCTGGCCATATACCCTTGACCCCTTCACTTGAGTTTCCGGATCCCTGGTAGGAAGGGGAGAGTGGGAACTCACAGGCACGAGGAGACGTAGATGCTGCTGGCACAGAGGTGCAGTCATCGTGTGGGCGTGAAGATGGGCTTGCCTCCTTCCCCAGTTGAATCAGCGGGGTGTGGCTGTTGCTAGCCACAATTTTTCCCCGCTCTCTGTTTAATAGCGCACACGGTATATACGAGGCATCGAGCCCTTCATTTACTCCTTCTCCCGCCCACCCCGCTACCCTGCCTAGAAGTTGAGATATTTGAGACATTGAAACAACTGGGCTGCAGCTTGTCAGCTGGGTGTAGGAGAGCCCGTGACCCAGACCCAAACCCTAGACCCAGCTCCTGACCCCAAGGAAAGACTCAGGAAGATAGCTAAGATCAGCCGGCCGTGAGTGTACGTTTGAAGGGTTTGGGCAGGTGCCCAGAGCGGCTGTGAGCGAAGGATTGATTGAGTGCCTGCAAGCCATGAGCTATTTAAAGAAAGTCTTCTGGAGGGTTCTGAAGTGTACACGGCCTGTGTCAAGGATTGGATTCTTTGAGACAGATGGTAGGTGGCTAATTAGGTTGACAAGTCTCCTACTGCGGCTTCTGTTAGAGCTGCTCCAGCTAGAAGAGAGGAAGCAGCGAGTAGCGGAAGCAGCTATTTTAGGTTGCAGTGCGGCTTGCTGCCCTGCTTCTCCCCACCCACCATTGTTTGTCATACTTGAATACTTATGTTGGATCTCGATCTCCAAACGGTCTCCTTAGTACCCTCCTGAAGAACCCTAGAGCACGAAAACCCAGAAAAAGTGGAAGGAGTTGCCTCACCAGAAGGATCGCCCCAATTTGAGGAACTCTGAAACAAGGGTGGAATTACTTGAGGAGTCCCAGCAGCCGACACATTTTAACAAGTACCCTGTGCCCGTTGAGTCTTAGCACCATGACTTTGGCAAACAGACGAGCTAAACAGGTGGTCCCGAGGCGCTCACTAAGAGTTTTTAATAAGTTGCTCGCAACATACTCAAGGAGAAGGAAAGCATACGAAGGGGAAAAGCCAGTGCATTGGATCCCGCAGCTGTGATCCAGCAAACAGAGCCTGTTGAGGCTCAATGATAACTCCAGTCACAATTACAACCTACCTTCCCTTCAAATGGCGCTATTTTGGATAGACCCAGGGGCAGACCCACCTTTTTTTTCCGGAGTTTTATATAGCGCGAACTTGACCCGAAGGTATCAGAGCGCTTTACATGAGCACCAGTTACATTACACAAGGACACATTCATTTTGTTAGGCACTGGGAGATTAAGTAATATGCCCAGAATCACAGGAGGTTGAGCGTCGTTGCCGAGACTCGAACCTGGTTCCCCAGATTTGAGATCGACTGCCCTAGCCCATTAGGCCACATCCTCTCCCTTAAAGCTGATCACAAGTTTCTATCAAAAGATCAATGAAGAAATGGAGAATACGCCTGCCGCCAGAGCAGTGGTGAGCCAGGAGACCATAAAGGATAACATGTGGGGCACATCAATAATGCTGGGGGAGCCTACTCTCAAAGGTGAGCAGGCTCTTACCAGTGTGGAAAAGCCTGTTTTGGGAATGAAATTCGTAAGTGGGTGTCCCTGAGTCCAAGTTTGAGTCTGAGGAAGGGAATGCTGCCTCAAGCAGTCCAAATGCCCAGACATTGGCACAGGAGCAAGCTAGACACAAGCCTTATGATGCAATGGAAGGAAGAACAAATGGTAAGCAAGGTCTAGGGCCTCTGCCGCCAACGAGCAACTCTGTGGTACTGGCAGAAAAACTAAGTAAAGATATCAACCCCTCATCCACTGGGATATTGGCATGCCTCACACAGGATGGATTGTGGCCCAGATCTCTGTACTGGGGTGAATGTATGACATTATTCTGCATTCTGTCCATCAATTGTTGTTTTTGCATTTGTCACCCCAAGTGGGACGAGTGTGCCCAGACGTGGGTCCCGTGCTCTCCATGCCACTGGAGTTAAGCTATCCTGGCTGACGAGGGGTGAAACTCCGAAACTGGTCCTAGGATGCTTGTTTCCAGTCCAGGGAGGACCTGGCCTGGCAGTTCGGGCTGGACTGTTCCCATTGGGCGCAGGGTCAAGACTGATTTGCATATGGCTGGGTTCAAACTGGAATGGCATGGGGAGCAAAAAAATGATGAATTTAGGTCCAGAAATCTGTACTGGGGTGAATGTATGACATTGTTCTGCATTCTGTCCATCAATTGTTTTTACACAGGAGGTAGCAACCCAAAGCTCTGCAGCTCCAATGGACCAGTTGGGAGAGAAATGCCCTGGTAACGAGTCCCTGAGTACTAACTCTTTGATGTTTCTGGACTATACTCTGCCTGATGTGCCTACGAATGCAACAGTGCGAGTCAAGGTGCGCACTGGGTGGGTTGGAAATTCTGATGATCCAATTATCATTTTAGACAATAGTGAGGAAGCGCAGACGTAGGCGGAGATAGGAGTCCCCCCAGAAGTGAGCAGCAGAGCCTCCATGGGGAGCTCCCAATATGATGACTCAATCTTATAAAGCATCCCTGGAAGCACCCTGATCAACCTGGTGGCTGCACAAGGCTTTATAATCTCTGAAGCAATGAATTTCCCTTTAGCAGGGTTTTATCTTCAATTCTTTCGCTCTTAGAGAGGCTCTAGGGGGATCTGATCATATATAATCATTATTAACTCTGATCCTTCATGCCCTCATGCCTGCGGGTATGAAATACGATGAAGCCTCGCAGATGGATCCTTCAGGTGTGACAAGAAATCTGAGCACCCAAAAACCAGCTCATATCAATGACAAAGCACCACAGACGGGTTACCCAAGTGTGATTGGAAACCTGATAGACCAAAAAGTAATTTCCATGATTCAACCGGAAAGTACTGCGACAAGTAGCCCAGCGTGCAAAGATACAACCAAGCAGAGTGCCACCCTGATATTTAAATCAGAAGAGGAACCAAATATTAGCACTATTTCTGACAGTCCTGAAAATGCCCTCAGGCACCAAAGGAGTTAACTCACCTCAATCAATCAATCAATCAATCACGGCATTTATAGAGCGCGCTACTCACCCGGGAGGGTCTCAAGGCGCTGGGGGAGGGGGTAAGTTACTGCTCGAACAGCCAGGTCTTGAGCTGCTTCCTGAAGGAGAGATGGTCCTGGGTTCGCCGAAGGTGAGTGGGGAGGGAGTTCCAGGTCTTGGCTGCCAGGTAGGAGAAGGATCTTCCTCCGGCGGTGGTTCTGCGGATGCGTGGTACGGTGGCGAGGGCGTGGCTGGTTGATCGTAGCTGGCGGGTGGGCGTGTAGAAGGTCATGCGGTCGTTGAGGTACTTTGGGCCCAGGTCGTGGAGGGCCTTGTGTGCGTGGGTGAGGAGTCTGAACGTGATTCTCTTGCTGACGGGGAGCCAGTGCAGGTCTTTCAGGTGTCCGGTGATGTGGCTGTGTCGGGGGATGTCCAGGATGAGTCGTGCGGAGGCGTTCTGGATGCGCTGGAGTCTTTTTTGAAGTTTGGCTGTGGTTCCGGCGTAGAGGGTGTTCCCATAGTCCAGTCGGCTGGTGACGAGTGCCTGGGTGACGGTCTTCCTGGTTTCAGTGGAGGACAGCAAGGCTGTGCCAGGAGGAACCGCAGTGGGAAGCTCCGACCAAGTGTCACGTACCCCAGAGAGTCACGGTCCACAAATATTGAATGATGTAAATTTAAGTTCCATTGTGAAACCGACGAAGAGGGGGGATAAAAAAGGTAAACCCAAAAGAAAGAAAAGGAATGATCCTGCTTTCCCTGTCTATTCGTTAAAGGGACTTTTCTCCAAAACCAAGGGGCGCAAGATAGTCCAGGCCCTAAGCGAGAGCCTGGTCAGTACAAAATCAACAGAGAGTGTGACTGCTCAATAACCAATGTCTACCTGTCCCCCTGGAGAACCAAACGATGCAATTAACATTACCGCCCTGGACGTAGACAAACCTACACAGAATGAGGATGAACAAGGCCCAATCGTTATGTTACAAGCAAAAAAGCACCCTGCCCAATCTAAAAAAGAAATTAAATCTAAATCGAGATGTTGGCCCCCAAAAGAAGCTGTTGAGCTGTCCCAGCAGGGTAGGGCATAAAGCCCTGGAATCCCAGTGGCCCCAGTACAAAGTTTGGATGTTGATCAGTCGGGGATTGCTGGAATTGGTTACACAGGGGATGTAAGGCTAGTGTCCAGCCTTAACCCACTGGCCCCGATTTATACAAGGCCAGGAGAAAACAAGGGAGGTTTAGCTGAAGGGAAAAATAATTCCTTGGCAGGCAGAGACATTAAAGCCATTAGAGAAACTAATGAATGCTGCCTGGAATTTATTGACCTCTTTCCGAATATCAGCTCAACAATATTTCTAAACAGAGCAAGATTACTGGCCCTCTTCTATGCCATCCCAGAATTAAGAGTTGTTCTGTCAAGTGACATGAGGGCAGTGAAATTTAGAAATAGGTCTCTTGGGCCAGGTTTAAGTAGGAATAGTGCCTACTCTTCTAGGGTCGAATTTGCAATTCCCAGTATTGCTAGAATTTTTCTCAGCCACATAGATGATTTCCACATCATGGGGGTGGATGTACTGCACTGCCTCAAGCTTAGTCCAGGAAATCATCACATCATCAGGGCAATATTGTCCACAAATTCTCCCCCTCGATGCCAAGTGCCCCCCTAATCACAAATCATTTGCGAGGGCATTGAAGGTAAATGATGTAGCTTATGAGAATTCGCGTATCACTGTTTGTAATAATTCCAGGTCAATCAGGCTCTTAAACTCTGAGAACAAAGAAATTGAGGTTGACCACAATGACTGGATATGGATAACAGCGACGCTGGCAACTAAGACTGGAAATCATCCTAGATGCGACTCTGATTGAGTATGAAAAAGTCTATCACCCGAGGCTACTACTTTGCGTCCTACTGGGCAATCCAGGGCCATTATTACGAACACGTTTAATACAGACAATTTGTACGTATTATCATGTAATATAGCAGGCCTGGGTAGTAAAACAAAGTATGAGGATTGGTTGAAGTTTGTTGCCCAATATGACATATGCTGCTTCCAGAAACATGGGCCCTGGAGGGTATTAGCGTTAATGGTTTTCTAGATTGCAGTAACCAGGCCACCCGCTCTCGGAGGGGTCGGCCCTCGGGTGGGCTCACTGTCTGGGTTTTGTGTAAGCTGGAATGTAGGCTAGAGCAATTTGGGGCAGCTAAACTGTCCTCTAATGTTCAACATGTGAGAATTTGGCTTACGGACCCAGAAGGTGGGGTGATTGATATATTGAATGTTTATATTCCTCTGGGGTGGTCCCTGAGGAACAGGAGGTCCCAGAGTGGTCCCAGAGGTACAGGTGATCTGGAGGAATTTAGTAACTTGAATTGATAGCATTAAAGAGGATGAAGCTATTCGCAAGTTAGGTAAAGTATGTGTTATTGATTTGTGGAGATTTTAACACACAAACCATTGGATGTTGTTATCAGCAATGAAGTCATATTGAAAGATTTAAAAGGCCCAGAGCAGATGTTCTCTCGGGCTGACAGGGGGTTGTAGGGTTTGCACTTTATAAATTACTAAAGTGGCTAGTCCTAACAGATGGCCCAATATAAGTTTCTATCATGTGCACTGAGCCCCTCTCCACCCATGATACGAATTCCCAGAATTGTTTTGGATTTTTTTCCTGTGCAGTCTCCTTTCATTCCTCTCAGAGAGTCCGTTGGTGCAGCAGTTACTTGGTTCTCAGAAGGCGTTTATAATCAGCCCATCACTCTCTAAATAGTACTTCGCTTCGTGAGCTATGGTGTCTTTGTACTAGGGCAGATGATACATCTCCCTTCATTCTACGACATTCCTCATCACACTAAGTAACCTCTGTCCTCCTTTTCCCACCATCCAACAAGGAGTCTGCGGGCCCAATGGGCTTAGACCACAGGGCGTTCAGCTCCTCTGCCACGCTATTGTAGGCTGCTAGGGTTGCACCATTGTCACCACATGGAAAGTTCAAAATTGCAGAGCCATACTTAATATACTCTCTAGCAGTGGCAGTTTTTGTAAATGTTTCTCCCTGCTCCAGCTTATCCTCTTTCTACAGTTCGATACTACAGTCATATGTCTATGACTCCTTTCTACTGGGCTATTTTCGACAGCTGCCTGTCTTATGCATAATTCCAGGCAAAGTACCACAGGATCATGATCACTCTCCACTCTCCAGACAACTGTCATACCGCGCACACATTCCCAGCTCTCTATATTAATTAAGATATAATCAATTATTGATGCACTTCTCCCATTATTAAAAGTTGCCCTAGCAGTGCTATCTGAGGTGGTATGACCATTAATAAATCCTTGGGTCTAAAAGATACTAAACACCTGTCAAAACAAAGACCTAGCTACAAAGGGATATCCCTTTAAAAGGACGAATTCCCTCATCCACCAAAGGTGGCATGCTTCATCATTGGGATTTTCCTATGAAGAGCTGGAGACATGTTCAATAAATCGAGGTCGAGGTAATTCGAATGACTTAAGCAAATATTTGGTCTACGAGAGCCAGAATAATATTGCAATTACCACATTAGATACTGGGTATTAAACTCCTCTATTAGGCTACTAGTCAGCTAGGCTTTAACCTCCTTTGAAAGAAGGTTAGTCACCAGTACATCTCC
Source organism: Calotriton arnoldi (assembly GCA_963921515.1). NCBI lineage: Eukaryota > Metazoa > Chordata > Amphibia > Caudata > Salamandridae > Calotriton > Calotriton arnoldi. The sequence goes on from CAWUFW010000057.1 coordinate 1,226,798, forward strand.
CGACAGTTATAAACAGATAAGAGGAATATCCTTGGGCATAGGAGATGGAAGGGGAGAGAGGCTGACCACTCCCAGTCAAGGAGTCTGAGGAGATTCATTACAGGGTGCAGATGACTTCACAATGAACAACTACGCAAGAGGCGATGATTAAAATAATTACATTAATATCATAACCATGGTAAGCTATATATGTGGGATCATCATAGGTCGCTTTTATGTTGGAGAATATGTGGAGGAATGGCCATCCTAGTGCCCATACTGTGACAATGTTCCAAAATACAACCCTAGTTGTCTGGAGTTCTTGATGCAATGGACATCATGTTCAGGACAATGACCCCTAGATACCCAGCCTACATACTCCAGGAGGTAGCCAATGCACAAACTTTAGCATTATATTCCAGAAGAAGAAAGCAAATGTTTTTGGCACTTTACACAGCACAAAAAGCTGTCCCAGAAGGACTGCCCACCTGACATTGCAGAATAGATGTATAGGATATAGCACCACTTGAAAAAGGAGAAGATATCTATGACACTATAACAGCAAGGGGCATATCACAAACTATGGGCTTATTTTGTTAAGTATTTGTCCCCAGAATTTATGGAACTGACAAGATACCTGAGGTTTCTAAGAATACTGCCCACTAATAAAACAATTTTGATCTGATCTGCAGTGGGATGTCAAATTGTAGTAAGCTTGGGGGCATTCTAAAAGTAAACTAGGATGCCTGAGCATGACACAAATAGTTTTTCAAAGAGGTGGGGATCAGAGGGGACATTTTGGGGCTACGGTCTTTTGCTTTGTTTACCTTTAACTGTTCAATACCCTTTGGGTGATGATACCTGTCACTCACCGACCTATGTGTGTAGTTGAGTGTAATTGTTAATTCAAATGCATTTACAGATTTGACCATAAAATAAATTCCATTATCGAAACGAAAATGTATCAAGCATGGTCAAAGTAAAATTATGACACCGTATAAGGCTTAGAGAGTCTAAATAAATGGCTTTCGGGCAAGAATGGTTTATATGTTTTAAACTACTTTCAGTTTCTTTATTGCAAAAACTCCAAAAAACAACATTTTGTTTTGTCTTATTTCATTTTAAATGATTTTGTTTACCAAATTCACACTATGTAACCTACCTGAAAGGGCTTGAGGAGTTTTTGCACGTCTAATGTCGATGGTGGGTCTGTGTTCACTTGCGTGGATCACAGACAATTCTAATCTGTGTCCGTATCCTAAGTGATCAGAAGACAGTGGAAAAGTTAAAATAGGAACAATGTTACTTTCATCCAAAAGAATAAACCATTTTCATATGATGCTAGTCACAAGATATTTCATTAAGATGTGAATTAAGACTCATGGACTCTTGGTCAACCCTTCTGTGACGATCACATAATTGAGCTCCTTGTTTTAGTCACTTCAATAGGTATAACAAATGATTTAAAGGCTTCTGCGTAAGTGAATGATTTACTTCTCGCCTTTCATCACCATTATTACATCCATGCCAACGGCTACCACAGATTGCAACCATTAAGAAGACTGTCTGGCACTCTTTCCTAATGTCAGGGGGAGTTTGGTGCTATGCTAATAACTTCTATATTCATTTTAATCTTCAATTAAGAGCTACAAGATTACCAAGAAGATTTTCTAACTCTGCCTGGGTTTTGTTTCCTAACTGGCACCCTCTCCTGACGCCTTGACAAAGTGCAAGGTGGGCTGTGGCAGATGGGAGGAGTCGCCCTTTCTTTGGGCAAAGAAGTAGGCCCAACAGAACTTCTCTACGGCCAGTGCTTTAACCCTTATAGGTAGTACATCTAGGATACTACAGTCTCTTTGTGTGGTTTAACTCCAGATCTATGCTCCATTTGGTTCTGCTCACTGAAGGACTGTGTACTTTTCCTCTGCTAACCAGTAGTAAAGCCCCTGTGCTCCTCCTTATAAACAGGGTCGAACTGAGCCAACCCTAATCAATATATTTAACTTGCCTATATTCCATAGACTATGGTACAAAATGAATATAGTGCCTGGATGTTAAGTCCCACTAGTGGACTGCAGGACCTATTGTGCCATCCACTACAGTGGCAGAGCAAACAAGGCTGCAAGCCTACCACTGAAGTCTGATTGTAGAAGTGTGAAAACTGGAATTCAACCTGTCAAAATAAACCCTTTTGACCAGTAAAAACCTGCCTTTTGAATACTAATATGTCTCCCATATGTAGGCCTTGTAGCCCACAAGTCAGGGTGCATGGTATTTAAATGTAGTGCATGTAGAAAGTTAATGTTAATATGCCCCTAAAGTGACTAGCATCCAAAAGCTGTTTTCACTGTGGAAGGCGTAGTTGTCCAATGTAGAAAACCAAAGTGCAGATTAAAATATTAATACTTGACCTTCGGTATGGAACCAGCTAAAAAAATCATTAAATAATTATTAAAACTCCAATTCTGATTGATACTTCTAATGACAGATTCCTCACTTTGTAAATGCTTGCATGCACCAGACGGGATCTGGAGAATTTTGTCAGCAATTCCCTTGTATCGGTAGGTGGTGTCGTGCAGCACTGCGTCGGTCTGTCCCACCCCGGATGTGATCTTGGGACCTCGTCTTAGCGGCCACCTCTGCGCACTGATACCAGTTCCTTTTGTTCCATGCCTTCCAGTGCGGATCCAGAGCTTGCTCCCTTCAATTTGGTCAGGCTTGAAAGACTTTTTTCTTCCAAATTTCACCAGTGTGCAAGGGACATGTTCCCCTCCAAAAATGAAGGGGTTCAAACCATGTAAAGATTGCCACACGCAGATGTTGGTAACGGACCCGCAAGATATATGTCTCTGGTGTCTAAGAACTTCATACAATTGGACTTTGTGCGATAAGTGTGCGTAGATGAATCCGAAAGCCATTCGGGACTGTGACTCCAAGTTATACATCACAGAACATCAACGAAAGGCCAGGTCCTGCTCGAAGTCGAGGATAGTTATCGATTTCGAAGGTGATCCTGTGACTGTTCTCCTTTGACATCCAAGTCATCAGGTAAGTCAAAGAAGAAGACAAAGAATGCAAACATTGCTTCCCTTCATCTCGCCACTACCGCCACGCAGAAACGTACGACACCCCAGGTATAGCCAGGCCACGAGCCTGGTCATCGGATTTGACTCCTGCTCTTGTCCATCTGCAGCTCACATTGCTGGGTGCGTTGTTGACACCACAACAGATCCAGGAGTTCCGAGACACCATGTTGCAGACATTTTGTTCCATACCAGATCCCTCTGGAGCACCTACGGGCAAAGGGTCTGTGGTGGCCCTCAGTCGGATTACCACCGACAGATCCATTTCCAACTGTGCCCCTCAACCCCTCTGCAGGATTAGCCCCAACCCGGGGTTGACACTAAGCCCTTTACCATCCACTAAGCCGAGATTGATGTGTAACTCTGCATGTCCACGCTGGCACTGACGCCACCAGAGGTGGAGCCAACAGTTCTTTCGGACTCAGAGAGGTGAATCTGCTATGACCTCCACCAAGGCCACAACCACCCCAGCCTCTTGCGTACTCCAATTCCAAAATGCCACCACAGCACTCTGACATTTCTGATGCCAACAGCAATGATCGTTGAGTCTATGATGTTGAACATCTATTTTTAGACCTACAGGATGCCCGCAGACCTGATACCTACCCGGATTCTGGCCTTCTTTCACTCATACCAGGACCGGCTACAGAAGAGTCTGCTTCCTTCGCAATGGTAATAAGGAGAGCAGCAGGGGTCCTTGATTTGACACTTCCAACCACTAAGGTCAAAACTAACGTCCTCATTGAGGTCCTACAGTCGGGACAGATGTTACAGGAGTGTCTCCTGCCACTCAGTAAGGCCCTACTGACACACTGCTGAGCACCAGGGCAAAACCAGGATCTTGCCCACCAGTAAACAGCCAGAAGGCAAGGAGGGCAGTCGGAACCAATGTGGTGCTTTGCCGTCAAGCTTGGATTCGCTCAACTAGGTATAAGAGTGATGTCCACCAGTCAGTATCGAATATGCCTTTTGATGGTGCACGTCTCTTCGAAGAAAAGGAAAACTCAGCCTTGGAGCAACTGCCTGCTGCCTTGGGTTAGAATCGCCGGTACGGCAGTTCCCCCAACAATTTAGCCCCTTTTGAGGCTTCAGAAAGGGTTTTCAGCAGCGGCAGCATCAGACCTTGCCTCAGCAGCAAAAGGCCCCCAGACTTTGCCTCAGCAGCAAAAGGCCCCACAACCCTTTCGAGGCAGGGGATCCAGCCACCAGTGTCCCAGCCCCCAGGGGCAATCATCCACCCAAACCCTAACAGTTCCCATGCAGTCACTGCAAATCCACTTTAATTTACCCTCGGCAGTGCACACATGCCCAGTAGGAGGAGTTATCACCTTTTATTTCCACAGGTGGTAGAGCATCACATCAGACCAGTGGGTGCTCCAGCTCATTCAGAACAGATACTTCCCACTACCATTTTCTTTTCACCCCTCCCAACATGCCTCCTATACCACAATGCCTCCTGGAGGACCACTTATCTATTCTGTAAGATTAAGTTCAGATTCTCTTGTACAAGTGAGATCTAGAGATGGTGTTGACATCAGGACTAGTTCCTCCTCCACCCTATTTTCGTCCTTCCCCCCTTGAACTTCTTCCTCAGGAAGGACACGTTCAAAATGCTATCCTGGACCAAGTTCTGTCTGCCCTGAACCAAGGAGACTGGATGGTAGTGTTGGACATGCAGAACGCTTATTTCCACATTCCCTTCCCACAGGCCAATAGGCGCTACCTGTGGTTTCAGTGGGTCACAAGCACTTTAGAATAGAATAGAATAGAAAAAACATTTATAAAGTGCGTAGCTACCCTAAGGCATCCCAGCGCTATTTGCAGACAACAGACCAAGAGAGTGACTTTACTGGCCAGTAGTTTTAAAGAGCCACGTTTTTAGTACCTTCCGGAAAGACAAATGATTAGATTCCTGACGTATTTGGAGTGGCAGGGCATTCCACAACCTGGCCGCATTGTAAGAAAAGGAGCGGCCTTCGCTTCTCGCTTTCTTTATTTTTGGCACTGTGGTGAGCAACAAGCTCGTTGAGCGCAGGCTTCTAGTCGGCTGGTAAGGGATAATTAAGGAACGGTTAATTGCTGGTCCCTTTCCCCAGAACGACTTATGGGTGATACAGAGTGCCTTGAAATTGACTCTCTCTAATATCGGAAGCCAGTGTAAGGCTTGCAGAGCAGGTTTGGCTGATTGTCGGTAAGGGACATCTAGGGGCAAACGTGCTGCACAGTTCTGAATGATCTGGAGTCTGGCTGTTGTAGTTTTGGGTGCTCCTAGATAGAGTGCATTTCCAAAGTCCATGCATAAAAGAATCAACACCTGGACCATGATCCTTCTTGCCAAGAAAGGGAGGAGAGGGAGGACCTTCCGAAGCATTCTCATGATGCCATAGCACGTTGCTGACAGTTCCGCTGTTTGGTGCCCAAAAGTCAAGGAATGATCCAGCCACATGCCAAGACTTTTAATCTGGCCTTTAGGTGGAGGGGCAGGGCCCAGGCAGTTTGGCCAATGTAACTCAGTGTTGGGGCTCGGAGAGTTGCCTAGGAGCATGAGCTCTGTCTTGTCTCCTTTCAGCTTTAAGCAAGAGAGCTCCATCCATTTGGCAACCTGTTCTAAACAAGGGCCTAGACTTGTGGGAGAATTGTTTGGACGATTCAAGGCCACGACCAGTTGTGTATCGTCCGCATAAGTGACGATATTTATGCCAAATGGCTGGACTATCTCAGCTAATGGCTTCATATATACGTTAAATAACGTGGGGCTCAGGGAGGATCCCTGAGGCACGCCGCATCTGAGGGCCATACGTTTTGACACTACTTCTTCCTCGAAGACCTGAAAGGCACGGTCTCCTAAGAAGGATTGTAGCAAAGTGATGACACCCCCTGCCACTCCCAGGCTCCCAAGTCTGAGGATCAGGGTATTATGATTGACGGTGTCAAATGCGGCGCTGAGATCCAGGAGGATGATTGCTGCTGCGCCACCCTGATCTAAGATCCTCCTGGACTCTTCAGCCACCGCTAGTAGTGCTGTCTCTGTCCCATGTAGGGGCCGGAAGGCCATTTGTGCCGGGTGCAGAAGGTTGTTAGATTCTAAGAATCCCGATAGCACTGCGTTCACATGCCTCTCAAGGATTTTGCTGATCGTAGGGAGAAGGGAGATGGGCCGATAATTCCCCAGCATCTCAGGGTCTAGATTAGGTTTTTTTAATAATGCCTTTACCATGGCACATTTCCATGGCAGAGGAACCACTCCAGATGCGATTGAGGCATTGATCAGATCTCGAATGACTGGGAGAATTGTACTCTTTGCTAATTTCAGTACCTGAGGGGGGGCTGGATCCCTGGGTGAGCCTGATTTAACCCAGGCCAGGATGTCTTCCAGGCAGTTGAGATCCAGCCGGGGGATCCGATCCAGCATTGCCTGGGCACTCAGAGAGTGGGTAGCCACCGGATGCTGGTCCTTGCGGGTGGTTAAGCAGGGACATGTGAGATATATATCATGGATCTTTTTGTGGAAGAACTCTGCCAGGTTGTTGCATCGGATGAGGGCACCATCTGTGGGGACTTGTGGTGCAGGGGGCTTAGTAAGCGTTTTGGCCATACGGAAAATTTCCCGTGGTGCGTTGGAGGCCGAGGTGATTAGTGCCTCATAGTACGTAGCTTGTGCCCTTTTAATTTCTGTTTGATATGTTTTAATAGCCTCTCTATATTTTTGTTTTCTGGGGCTGCATAATCTTTTCTCCATATCCTTTCTAATTTTTTACAGGCTTGGTTGAGACTTTCAGTTCTCGGTGCTTCCCTTCGGTCTTAACAGTGCCCCTCAGGTATTCACAAAAGTGATGGTGGTTGTCACAGCACATCTTTGGAGGTTGGGAATACCAGTCTTCCTAAGTCTTGATGACTGGTTGGTGAAGATGGCCTGGCCAAGTCATGAACCACCTCCAGAAGCCGGCCAACCTGTTAACATTGTTGGGATTTTCCATCAAGTTGCTGACTTCACACCTGAAACCTTTACAGAAGCTCCCTTTCATTGGAGCCACTCTAAACACTGTGCTTTTCCGAGCCTTTTACTCTGACTAAGCGAGTCTAGGATATTCAGGCTATGAACCCGATGTTTCAACTTTCAACCTGGGTGAGAGTGGCTCTGAGGATTCTTGACTTTCTTCATCCTGCTTTTGTACTATGCCAAGTGGCACATGCAGGCTCTACAGGAGGATTTGAAGTCTCAGTGGGCTCAGCACCAAGGGACCCTGTCAGATTACACGCAGGTGTCACAGGAGACTGCAAAAGACCTGAGGTAATGGTTTCTAGACTGTTGTTGGACCGGTGGCAGACCCCTCTCTCTTTTTCACCGAGAGCTAATGGTCTTGATGGATGCCTCATTGCTGGGTTGGGGAGGTCATCTGGGAGATGTGGTGATTAGAAAACTCTGGTTTCCGGTGGAGGCCCATCTCCGCATCAACTTATTGGAAGTACAGGCAACACGGTTGGCACTGAAAGCATTTCTCCAATGTTCTCACAGATAACATTACTGCCATGTAGTACTGCAACAAACAGGGCAGACTGGGATTGTGGGTCCTGTGCCAAGAGACTTTGCACCTTTTGAAGTGGCTGGATCATCAGGGCATCTCCCAGATCATTCATCACCAGCAGAATCTTTAAATGCCAGGGCAGACAAACTCAGCCATCATTGCCTAGCAAATCACGAATGGTGGCTGCACTCAGAGGTGGCACAGGGCATTTTCCAGCCTCAAATTCTTTGCCATTCCAGAGACAACACATTGTCCAAATGTCTGTACATTGGAGTTCCAAAGGTAGGTACACCTTTCCACCTCTGCTTCTCTTGCCCAGGGTTCTGAATAAAATTGGGAAATAAAGGGCCCATATCATCCTAGTGGCTTCAGACTGGGTGAGGAGAGTGTGGTACCTGGAAATTTTGAATATACCACAATCAAGAAATCCTTGGGTCTAAAAGATACTAAACACCTGTCAAAACAAAGACCTAGCTACAAAGGGATATCCCTTTAAAAGGACGAATTCCCTCATCCACCAAAGGTGGCATGCTTCATCATTGGGATTTTCCTCAGCCGTGATATCTATTCAGGGCTCGGGCTACAACCCCCTCTCTAAAACGGACCTCAGGGATGTTTCTTTGTAGTGGAGGGTATGCTAAATACCACAGTGATGAGCCCCCAGGTAATGAGTGTAGCAGAGCAAATGGAAGTGATAATAAAACTAGCTCCAAGGTACGCGATACCCCTTTATTTATGCATCCCTGGGCCAGGATTAAAAACAGGGCACTCGAAGACGAAACATCTACCTGCAGTTAGTGTCAATATGTGGTCGACATGTTTCAGCCTAGTCACCCTCACATAGAGGCATAGTGGCTTTCTTCAGCACATACTTGTTAGTGCTGCTGCTTAGGGTGTATGAATCAAAACAAAAGTGAAACAGGTATCAAATATACAAAACCATCCAGTGATCCTGTGAGGTTGTAATAGATTGGTGGAGTCACTGGTCGCACCTAGAGAAATACATACATAGGAGAAGATTAAATAATTGGAAAAGCTAGGTCAAGCATTAAACAGTTGCGCCCGCTTCAACCTCTGAAGCTAAATAGTTAAAGGAAACAGACGGAAGAATCTCACCGTGCCATATCTATCTACCATGCATCTAATAATGTTAGTCATTGGTACATTTAATAGAAACACGTAAAACACAACAGGAGGCCAAATCCTGGCACAAAAGATTGTAAAAATGGGGCCTACCCGCAGATGCCGGGGAACACGCCTCACCTCACCCTGGCATGTGGCTCAGGGGGACTCACCGCCCTACAAAAAACCTTAGGAAGGGAGGCATTGTAAAGACACACATACCCAATGGTCTTCTAGGCATTCCAAGCACATAGAATACCAAACAAGGCAAACTAGGACAGACAGCTGGACCCAATCTACGCACACAAACCAAAAGTTGTCCAAGTGCACAAAAAATAGCCTTGTTTGGCAGGTTAGAGAATAAAAAGGGGGGGAGCGGCTAGCCCTTTAAATCCAGGCGCACCATATTTAAAAAGTGCAAGTTCAAACAATCTGCTGACTCGGTAAAGCAGACGTAAATCCTGCATTCCTATTGGCGCCTAGCTGAAGAGAACTGATGAAGCATGCCACCTATGGTGGGTGAGGGAATTCGTCCTTTCAAAGGGATATCGTTTTGTGGCTAGGTCTTTGTTTTGAAAATTGTTTATTATCTTTTAGACCCAAGGGTTTCTTGATTGTAGTATATTCATAGGTGGAGGAGCTAACCCTTGCAGGTCTCTAACGCTCCTCGAACCCCTCCCACCCCCTTTGTGATGAATGATTGTGAGCAGCTACGGCTGTAAGTCCTTTTTACCTTCAGAAAGAGACCTTGTCTCTACCCTCACCCGAGTTCTTCTAGGTACTTTCCCTCTTTTCTTCTTCCCTTTCGATATGAATTGAGAGAACTAAGGCAGACTTTTAAGGCCTCACATTTGATGAGGCTTTGGTCCAGACGATCCTGACAACACCCACCTTACTGGACACTACACAGACTGGTTCAGTGGCACAATCTGATGACTGGGCTAAATTACTGAACTTAAAGAGATCATATACTTGCACATGCACACACGGTCCCATCATGATGGAATATCTGTGGGGCAATTGTGCGCTGACTGGCTTGATTGTGACAAATGCCCACAGACTTTTCCTTGAGGGTAAAGCATTCAAAAATGAGTGGTCCCTGATTGCATGGCCATGCACCAGGGACTGACTGATCCTCATCATCAGCAAGGCCAAACGGATCGCTGATGCGATTCTGGTTGAGATCCAGATTCTAGAAACACACTTAAAAAACATAGTTTCAGCTACCCTACATAAGAAACAGATGGACGAAACAAATAAGACCAACAAAGATTACAAAGAGTCCCTGTTAACTAATAAAATCAACAAATTTAAGAAAGACCTAGCACGGTTTTCCCTAGAGAGGGTGTACCCCTATATCAGTGACAACTACACACCCCAGGAGTTTAACCAAAAGGGAAAGAAGTATGGCTCAAACTACTCCACCTCTGGTACGGACGAGTGGTCTAGCGACTCAACAGAAAGGCCCCAAATGGAAGGGCAAAGGAAGGTGGCAGGGACAGCATTTGGGACCACTCCAATGACAATGGTGGCCCCTCCTCCACCCTTTTACAACCCGGCTTTTTTAGGACAAGGCCGAGGCAGGTCAAGAGGCAGGAGGAGACAGCACCAACAACAGGCACAGGTGCATTGGAGCCCCCCTCCATCCCCACGTCACACTCAGAGTAGCGACACAGCTTGGTTGTAAATCTGAGAAGCGGGTACTGTCCCCCTGTGAACAGAGAATGCTTAACAGGGGCCTTGGTTTCATTCCTACCTACAAGGAAAATGAAATTCAAGAGCATCAAGAACTATCACAATGTTCTCGCAAAGTTAGATTCCATTTCTTCTTTGCAGAGAATGCTACAACTTGCATTGAGACCACTTTGACCAATGTTAATCTCAGCAGGAATGTCTACAAATAAGGGGGACTAAGGGCTATTTTTACCAGGTCCAGCATACATGCCCAACAATTAATCAATACAGAAGGGTATGCAGTTCCTGACTGAACAATACAGGTTGTATAAGTGAGACAGAGCTCACTTAATATCCAGATCAAGGAGGGGGATTCCTCCTTTCGGAATTAGGGCCCTCACACACCCAGCCAGCTAGGTGTCATGCTTCATCATCGGGTCTGCTCCTCATCGGGTCGGCGCTGCAATACCCGACGGGCACCCTCGGAGGGGCTCTTTAGCGGAGATCTTTTATTCCTTGCTGTAAGGTGCAGTGCGTGTGAGGGGCCTAGTGAATGTAGATGTGTAAAGAAGTGAGACTAAAACAGGAAGTAGAGGTCCAATCAGAACTAATTTAATGAGTGTGGCCCCTATCCTGGTTAAAACTAAGTGTGGCGCACCCCTGCTGTAATGTTACAGGGTACCGCGCTCCAAGGTCAACATGTTTCTTGCCTAAATGTCATATAGACGGCAATTCATCAGGACCGGTAGCAAGTTCTATCTACACTGTACTGTCAATGGTGGTCCAATGTAGCAAAAGTGATAGACCATACACAGCACCCTAAGTGTGGTACCTGTCAATCTAGGAGGTCAACCTGTAAGAAAAAAGAAATTCACAACATAGTTATGTGCATATTCATGACGTTCGTCGCACAACTTTGTAAATAACCGTGCAGCAATCAAACTGTGAGGAAAGCATGCTTCACGCTGAAGTGCTGTGACCATGCGTGAGGCGACGATATTAAAATCATTATCTCAGTGTGGCAGAGCAGTTAAAAATAATAGTAAGTAGGGACTCACCCCATTGGGGTCAAATGGCTAGTATCAACGTGTTCCGGCAGGTGTTGACACTGAAAGGTGCAGTGTCCTATGAGATGGAAATGAGGGAGGAAATACATTGTGAGGTAAAAGGTAGTATAATACAGCTGGTCAATTGGTATCCCCACCTGTTGCAGTGGCCAGGGATTCAACGGACACCGTCGAGCCAAGGTGTCCCATAAGTTTGGTTACGAGTCCCAGAACGTAGAGTACAGAAAGGGGCTGTGTCAGAGTACTCGAGCAGCGCTGCATGGCGCGAGGAGGCGCAGCACAGCCCAGCACCCAAAACTGCGTGCACCGGGATGGGACAGTAAAGTACCCAACGTGCGTGCCCGCTGGGGCCATGGCGACTGCGCAGCTCTCCGCGCAATACCGCAATGTCAGGAGACACACAAACCAGGCTGCCGGCGGACCCTAGTCTTGCAAACATTGAGGGCTCATCTGAAGCGAAAATGCCAAGGAATCCATGGGCATTGCCATGCCAGGAACAAGAAGTCAATTACTTACGCGTCTTCTCCGTAAGATGTCGGAGGAGCTACGCTTCACTCTGCCGGGAACGGGAGGTAGTGGCCAGCAGTGGCGTGGGGTTGTTAAACCCGCGGTCGGTGTCAGAAGGGGGCGGGCCTCCCAGTGTCACTGGGAAAAGCGCTGGGGCGCTAACCTCAACCTAAATTGGTGGGCGCCATGTTGGAATAGTGGAAAGGATCACTCGAACAGGATCCGGTAACCTCCAATAGAAAGCATTAGAGTGTCGGCCATTTTGTAATGTCCAGTTGGACCAGGCATGTACTAATGTCACTGGTGTCCCTGTGGTTAATGTGCCTAACCAACAGAATGTGTATAATCGCTAAGAGGAAGCGTGATGTACTAAAGTTCGTGATCGTCTACAGACGGGGTCTCAGCCTCATTGGGAAGTACGTGAGGGCCCTAACCTTGACAACAGGTCATTGGGCGCTAATTTATAGAAGTAGAACGGATCCTTTTGAAAGGGTCCGGTGGTCTCTGTGGAACCTAATAAAAGTTAAGACCACGTCAGGATGTCACAATGAGCCAAGCATACATTAGTGTCCCAAATGTACTCATGTAGATGTGCTCAAGAACCCGTGTGTATGTGGTCACAACGGGAGATTATAGCGTGCCAAAAAGGTCTTAAAGGAGCTGTAATACAATGCTAGCCAACCAGAATTTTGAGGGTAAGGGATACTCAGGAGGGTATATTTTATCTAGTCAGCAGGCTCCAGGGAATATCCTCATTTAATCCCTCTTTATCGGAGGCAAGCCTTAGCACCCATCTCTGTTCAGTGCGAAACAGAGTGCCCTTGTTCATTTTGGGTTGCGCTTCTAAAACGACCCAGCGTAGTGAATCTGGTGAATGTTTCAGGAGTTCAAAATGTGCAGTCATCTTGGTGTTGGTTTTGTGACATCTGATATTGCTCCTGTGTTCTGTAATGCATGTCTTGATAGGTCTGGTGGTCATGCCTATATAACGGAGTCCACAGGGGCAGGTGAGCATGTATATGCAATTAGCAGTGTTGCAGTTAGTGTGCCTCTTTAGCTGCCATTTAAACCCATTAGTAAATGTTATCTCTTTAGTAGGTTTTGTAAGTGGGCAAACTGTGCAGGCACCGCATGGGTAGTGTCCCACAACAGGTGGAAGGTCCCACAAGGATCTTTGTGTGGTGGTGTTGTGGACTTTGGGCCTGGTATGTATCAGCATATCCTTGAGGTTGCTGGTGGGTTTAAAAGCAAACCTTGGAGTAGGCAGGTTAAGTGTGCCGGTATTGAGGATGTCCCAATGTTTCCTTATGATACTCCTGATCCTATTGGAGTCCGGGGTAAAAGTGGTGACACATGTGAGGACCTCACTGGCCTCATAGTGAACAATTTTCCACGCTTGTTCCTAGAAGACGCTGTCTTTAAGAAAGGGTGGTCCCTAGTAGCATGGAAGTGCACTAGGGACTGGCTCATCCTTATTATTAACACCGCCAGAAGGATTGCCTACGATCTACTGGTAAGAATCCAGATGGCAGAAGGGGCACTTAAAGTAACTGTTCAGACCACTGCTTTTAAAACTAAGCTAGCAGAGATCAATGCTGAGATTGCCAACAATACAGAATACCTGATGAAACAAAAAATCTCAAAGCTCCAAAAGGATATACAGAAATTCGATAAAGAAAAAGTGTATCCCTATTTGGGAGCAGACTATACCCCAACGGGTGGTAGTAATTCATCTGATGAAGGCTCCAACACGACGAGGAGAGGTTCCTTATCCAACAGCGACTCGAGCAACGGAAGCTGGGGCAGTAACAACTCCAGGCGTAATACACGCCCGTTGTATCCAGCATATAATATGCCACCGTATCAAGGACCCCCGTTTTGGCAAGTCCCTATGTACCATCAGGGACACCCGCAATTCTTCCAACAAGGAAATAACCTCCCTTTTTTAGACAGAGGTTGGGGCAGAGGAAGAGGGCGGAGAAGAGGGCATCAAAAGAGAGTACAGTGGCAGGAACAACCAACCTTCTCGGTAGAGACGAGGAGTCAGACAAGAGGGAAGAGAAATTGATTGTTAATCTCTCTTCTAGTACTCTTACCTCTTCCGAAGAGAAAGTACTACAGAAAGGTTTGGGTTATGTCCCTACCCCTAAGACTGATAAGTTTCGTGACACCTGTGAAATTCAAGGCTTTTTTCGCAAGATATGCCTCAAAGCCTATTTCCAAGACAAACCCACCATCCCGAAGGAGGACTCAGGGCTACATAAACCATCCACCTTCACACCAAACAGTAGCATGGTACCAAACGAGGTATTGACATTTGAACAGGCTGTACTCAAAGACCTAACCAGTGACATTAAACCCACCACCTTTCACAATTTATCCTCAGTTGAACTGACGGCTGTCAGGGCTCTGGAGGATGACCCAGACATTACCATTAAACAAGCCGATAAGGGTGGGGCCACAGTTATCATGTCAACTGTTGACTACGATACAGAATGCCTACGACAACTCAGCAACCGGAGGTATTACACTGCCATAACAGACGATCCTACCCCGCGACTAGCCACCATTATATCAACCATGGTCTTGTCTGCTGAGACGGAGGGGTGGATTACTAAGAAGGAAGCAGAATTCCTCATCACCAAGGACCCCAAGACACCCTACTTTTACATCTTGCCAAAGATTCACAAAGGGGTTACTCCAGTCCCCGGTAGGCCCATCGTCTCGGGGATTGGGTCTATCCTCGAACCGCTCTCTAGGTTCTGTGATTATTTTTTGCAACCCCTGGTTAGAGCCATTCCATCATTCTTACAAGACACCACTGATGTCCTCCGCCTGATTGAGGGGGTCCAACATCCAGAAGAAATCAACCTTCTGGTTACCCTGGATGTTGAGGCCCTCTACACCAACATCCCACAACGTGCCACATTAAGTATCATAGAGGATGCATTGACTAGAATAGATTGGGACTCGCCGACTCCAGTGCCATTCGTGCTCGAGTGTGCCATGTTGGAATTGACTGAGAACTTCTTTGAATATAATAAACAACTTTATCATCAGACCCAGGGCACTTCAATGGGCAGCACATTCGCGCCGAGCGTGGCGTGTTTGTATATGTCTGCCTTTGAGGAAAGAGAGATCCACAGTTCATCTAACCCCTACCTCACTAATGTGGTTTTGTGGAAGAGGTTTATTGACGACATCCTCATCTTGTGGAAGGGGGAAAGATCGAGATGTGATGAATTTTGTCACTGGATCAACACCTTAAACCCCTATTTGAAGTTCACCAGCACCATCTCAGACAATAATATCCCTTTCCTTGACCTTAAGATCAGGTTGGATGAAGGTCAGATCAGTACTACACTGTACAGAAAACCCACCGAAAGAAACAGTCTTCTACTATTTAGCAGCCACCACCAGAGAGCCTTGAAAGAAAACCTGTTCTTTCGGTCAGTTCCTCCGAATCAGGAGGAACTGCAGTTCTGTGGCCGACTTTAAAACTGAGGCAGCCTTTTTAGCAGAAGACCTACGCAAAAGAGAATATCCCAGACGCAATATTGCACTATCAATTAACAGGGCCAGAAACAATAATCGTGAAGCACTACTGGAAACAAGGCAAAAAGATCCCAGTGAGGTCCTCACATGTGCCACCACTTTTACCCCGGACTCCAATAGGATCAGGAGTATCATAAGGAAACATTGGGACATCCTCAATACCGGCACACTTAACCTGCCTACTCCAAGGTTTGCTTTTAAACGCACCAGCAACCTCAAGGATATGCTGATACATACCAGGCCCAAAGTCCACAACACCACCACACAAAGATCCTTGTGGTACCTTCCACCTGTTGTGGGACACTACCCATGCGGTGCCTGCACAGTTTGCCCACTTACAAAACCTACTAAAGAGATAACATTTACTAATGGGTTTAAATGGCAGCTAAAGAGGCACACTAACTGCAACACTGCTAATTGCATATACATGCTCACCTGCCCCTGTGGACTCCGTTATATAGGCATGACCACCAGACCTATCAAGACACGCATTACAGAACACAGGAGCAATATCAGATGTCACAAAACCAACACCAAGATGACTGCACATTTTGAACACCTGAAACATTCACCAGATTCACTACGCTGGGTTGTTTTAGAAGCGCAACCCAAAATGAACAAGGGCTCTCTGTTTCGCACTGAACAGAGATGGGTGCTTAGGCTTGCCTCTGATAAAGAGGGATTAAAGGAGGATATTCCCTGGAGCCTGCTGACTAGATAAAATATACCCTCCTGAGTATCCCTTACCCTCAAAATTCTGGTTGGCTAGCACATAATTCTGGCTGGCTAACATTTTATTACAGCTCCTTTAAGACCTTTTTGGCACGCTATAATCTCCCGTTGTGACCACATACACACGTGTTCTTGAGCACATCTACATGAGTACATTTGGGACACTAATGTATGCTTGGCTCATTGTGACATCCTGACATGGTCTTAACTTTTATTAGGTTCCACGGAGACCACCGGACCCTTTCAAAAGGATCCGTTCTACTTCTATAAATTAGCGCCCAATGACCTGTTGTCAAGGTTAGGGCCCTCACGTACTTCCCAAAGAGGCTGAGACCCCGTCTGTAGACGATCACGAACTTTAGTACATCACGCTTCCTCTTAGCGATTATACACATTCTGTTGGTGAGGCACATTAACCACAGGGACACCAGTGACATTAGTACATGCCTGGTCCAACTGGACATTACAAAATGGCCGACACCCTAATGCGGTCTATTGGAGGTTACCGGATCCTGTTCGAGTGATCCTTTCCACTATTCCAACATGGCGCCCACCAATTTAGGTTGAGGTTAGCGCCCCAGCGCTTTTCCCAGTGAGACTGGGAGGCCCGCCCCCTTCTGACACCGACCGCGGGTTTAACAACGCCATGCAACTGCTGGCCACTACCTAACGGTCCCGGCAGAGTGAGGGGTAGGTCCTCCGACATCTTACGGAGAAGACGCGTAAGTAATTGACTTCTCGTTCCTGGCATGGCAATGCCCATGGATTCCTTGGCATTTTCGCTTCAGGTGAGCCCTCAATGTTTGCGAGACTACGGGCCGCCGGCTGCCTTGTTTGTGTGTCTCCTGACATTGCGGTATTGCGCGGAGAGCTGCGCAGTCGCCATGGCCCTAGCGGGCATGCACGTTGGGTACGTTACTGTCCCATCCCGGTGCACGCAGTTTTGGGTGCTGGGCTGTGCTGCGCCTCCTCGAGCCGTGCCACGCTGCTCGAGTACTCTGACACAGCCCCTTTCTGTACTCCACGTTCTGGGACTCGTAACCAAACTTATGGGACACCTTGGCCCGACGGTGTCCGTTGAATCCCTGGCCACTGCGACAGGTGGGGATACCAATTGACCAGCTGTATTATACTACCTTTTACCTCACAATGTAGTTCCTCCCTCATTTCCATCTCATAGGACACTGCACCTTTCAGTGTCAACACCTGCTGGAACACGTTGATACTAGCCATTTGACCCCAATGGGGTGAGTCCCTACTTACTATTATTTTTAACTGCTCTGCCACACTGAGATAATGATTTTAATATCGTCGCCTCACGCATGGTCACAGCACTTCAGCGTGAAGCATGCTTTCCTCACAGTTTGATTGCTGCACGGTTATTTACAAAGTTATGCGACGAACGTCATGAATATGCACATAACTATGTTGTGAATTTCCTTTTTCTTACAGGTTGACATCCTAGATTGACAGGTACCACACTTAGGGTGCTGTGTGTGGTCTATCACTTTTGCTACATTGGACCACCATTGACGGTGTAGATAGAACTTGCTACCGGTCCTGATGAATTGCCGTCTATATGACATTTAGGCAAGAAACATGTTGACATTGGAGCGTGGTACCCTGTAACATTACCGCAGGGGTGCGCCACACTTAGTTTTAACCAGGATAGGGGCCACACTCATTAAATTAGTTCTGATTGGACCTCTACTTCCTGTTTTAGTCTCACTTCTTAACACATCTACACTCACTAGGCCGCTCACACGCACTGCACCTTACGGCAAGGAATAAAAGATCTCCGCTAAAGAGCCCCTTCGAGGGTGCCCATCGGGTATTGCAGAGCCGACCCGACGAGGAGCAGACCCGATGATGAAGCATGACACCTAGCTGGCTGGGTGTGTGAGGGCCCTAATTCCGAAAGGAGGAATCCCCCTACTTGATCTGGATATTAAGTGAGCTCTGTCTCACTTATACAACCTGTATTGTTCAGTCAGGAACTGCATACCCTTCTGTATTGATTAATCTCAGCAGGAAGTCTACTTTAAACCCTCAGGCCCACACGATAACACCAAAGGTGTTAACTTTTGAAAAAAACGGTACTTAACAAAGTGGAATCCAGCTTCAGAACCAAACAGAAACCTTTTTACAACCTGCTGAAAGAGGAGCTCACTGCTTTGAACAACCTAAGTGATGATGCTACTATCATCATAAAACCACAAGAAAAGGGGAAGCAAGAGTAATCATGGACACTGCCACATACAGACAGAGACGAATGTCTCAGGCAATTGGACATGAGATGCTCTTATCGCCCTCTTAAATGCGATCCAAACAAGAGATTATCTACTGCAATTAAAAGCATGGTGGAAGAGGTCAAGGACAACAGCTGGATCACTTCAAAAGAAGCTGACTTTCTCATCACTGCTAATCCAGTAGTCCCTTATTTTTATGTCGTTCCCAAAATCTACAAAACCCAGAAACCACCTCCGGGCATACCAATCATCTTGGGTATCGGCTTCCTTTTAGAGCCAGTAGGAAGGTGGAATCTGACTCCATGGTTGCCCCCACTTTTTTCCTGGTGTTTTGCTGGTTTTCGACTTAGTTTGGCTGGGATCCTGCTATTCAGGACCCCAGCCTTTCTGCTTACTCCCTAAATTGATTGCATGTACTCTAGGTACACTCCAGATTGGATTCTGGAGTACCCTTATAAGTCCCTAGTATATGGTATACTATGTACCCAGAGCATTGGTACCCCAGAGGCCTCTCAGGGGCTGCAGCATGTATTATGCCACCCCTGAGAGGCCATTCAAACTGACACCACAGGTCTGCTACTGCAGCCTGTGTAAGGTGGTGCATGCACCCCTTACTTAGATATAGGTTCACTATATCTATCCTGATCACTGCACAAACAAACCTATTAGTCACCCCTATGGCAGGCCTTATCAATCCTGAAGGCAGGGTGCTGGGTTTTATGTGAGAGGGTGCCCTTGCATGAGCAGAGTCCCTCTGCAGCCTTCGGAACCACTATTCCGGGTTGTTCAGGATGCAGCCAACCATATACTCTTAAGTGCATTATAACCTCGCGGTAAATGCTAACTTGAGAATGGCTGCAAGGAATTATGTTGTGTTGGGTGTCAAACACCTTGGAACCATACCTCCACACCAGTAACTGGTGTGGGAGGTATGATTCCTCCCTCCTAGAGGGAGAAATATGACAGCACCGGTACACCATGCAACCCGAACCCCTGGACACCGCGTCTATTTGCAGAAGCATCAGCTCTCCGGCGACCCCTGAGGCTGAGCTTTGGGTTACTTGTAGCCACGACCCGAGCAGTAATTACACCAAAGATTACTGGCCTACACTCAATGAGTGTTCCGTGGGCTGCCATTTTGTGATTCCTCTTGAGGTCCCTTCGCGATCCCTGGTCCGTTGACCTGTGGGTCCCTAAGAAGGCAACTCTAACTTTCAATGGGCTTCCCTGGTTGCTCCAGACGTGCCCTGACTCTCCATCGCTTGGAGAGTCCCCCGGACCTTGCTGGTCCGCACCAAAGCATCTTTTCTCTTCCTGCATGGGTTGCTGTTGCCAAGGCTTGTTGTGTTCAATCCGAGCACCGACACCCCAGCACTCGACATCCTTTGTGGGACAGCTCAAACCGGCTCCTGGTTGTCCTTGACGCCTCCTGGACCCCGTGGCTGCAGAGTCAAGCTTCACCTCTTCGCACCTGAAGCACTCGACATCGGTGGGCATTCGATTGCTCCGCTCCTGGTCATGTGAAGTGACCCAGACTTTGTCCCCTCTGCATTCAGGTTCTTCACATCTTCGATTCAGGCTTGGATCACACCGGACACTTTTCTTCTCCACGGCAGCAGCTCTTCTTCGCAACACGCCATAGAAAACGACGAGGGTTTCCGACACCACTTGACCCCTATGCACCTGGCTTCCCTGGGCTAGGTAACACGGGTACCTCAGTACTCACAAGGGTGCTGGCCTTTGAACCTTCTAAGTTTAGCTGGGTTTGCTTGAAGTCCTCTCCGAAGTGTCCTTAAACTCTAAAATTCCAACCGCGACTTTCCCATAGAGTTGTACGGAGCTCGCGTCTGTGTTCCCACACTGCACTCGTCCTCCGTGGGTCCCCTGTGTCACTACCTTGGGTGGTTCCTTGGGGTCCCAGCGATTCTACGTGCTCTAGACACTGTGTCTAGTCAAGTCGTGGTTCTTATACCACTTTCTTAGTATATGGTTTGGTCTCCCCTGGAGCCCACTGTGTATTGTGCTATTTACTGTCGTTCTAGTACTGTGTAATTGTGTGCCTTGTTCTCTAATCTCATAAAGAGGTTAGTAGAGAGTGTTTAGTAATAAATACATATATTTTATATATACCTTGTGTGGTTCTCCTTTCATTTGGTCATTCAAGAGGTTATATACTGGTAAAACAAGCTGCTTTACATTCCTTCAAGACTTAGCCTGAAGGCTGCTCTCCACAGCTACCACTAGGATAGCTTTCTATAAAGGTTGTCTTTAACCTAATCATCAATAAGGGTCATTTGGACTGGTGCAAGGTGCCCACTTTAATTAGTGGACAGCATATACCAGGCCAACTTCTCACATTGGTGTGCAGCGGTTGGGATTCAAGCTTGCTATTGTTTTACCAGATAATCTCAGTGAGTGACTAACTGAAAACCACTATAGGTACATAGGTACATATAAATCAAGTCTAGAATACAGCAAGTTCTACTGAACTTAGAGTTGTGTGTCAAGGGCTTAGCACACCCTTTCTACAACTCAAGAGAGTTTAGTAGGCCCCACTAGAGTAGATAGGTGCATACACCACACCACACTAGTCATGTCTTCAAGGGCAGAAGCCAGTGGGCCTCTCCCAACTAAGTATGACCAGGTCTCATACCAAGAATTGAGGACTATGTGTGCCTCTAGGAAATTGAAGACAGGGAAAAGGCCAACCACACAACATCTCATAAAGTTGTTGCTTGCAGATGACTCTCAGAAAGACCCCAGGGTCTGATGAGGTTGGCAGAGTGGGTGGGACAGCAGAAGAGGAAAGGCCAGGTAGTGAACACTACTATGACCCAGACTCTGATGCTGGCCAGGAGGATCAAAATGATTCTAACCTGGAAAATCCAATTCTTCCTGAAGGTGAGGAAGGAGACCCCAGTGGGGCTCTCTTTACCCCACCTGGAAGGGTTAACAGTTTACCAAGAAGATCTAGATCTCCTTCTGTGGAATCTAATCGTTCTGGTACATCTGTAGGGAGCTCTGTTTCTCATAGGACTTCTTCTCATAAAAGGGAGTCCTCTTATGAGAAGAAGTGCCAACTGCTTGAGTTTGAAAGAGCTAAGCTCAGGATCAAGAGGGAGCAATTGGCCATAGACAGGGAATCCCTGGAGCTTCAGAGAGCTTCTCAGAAGTTGGGGCTAGAGCCCCATGGTGGCAGCAACAGTGTCCCTAGGAGTAGAGAAGATACTCATCACCATAGGAACCTGAACAAGATTGTCCCTCCCTACCAGAGTGGGGATGACATCCACAAATGGATAACTGCACTTGAGAGGGCCTGTAAGGCACAGAGGGTCCCTCAGGAGCAGTGGGCAGCAATCTTGTGGCTCTCCTTTGCAGACAAAGGTAGAGACAAGCTCCTCACTGTAAGAGACAAGGATGCTGATAATTACAAAGTCCTGAAGAGTGCTCTGATTGATGGGTTTGGCCTAACCACTGAACAATACAGGTTAAAGTTCAGAGATACCCAAAAGGCACAGACTCAGGACTGGGTTGACTTTGTAGATTGTGCTACTAAGGCTCTGGAAGGTTGGATACATGGCAGCAAGGTGCATGACTTTTAGGATTGTACAATTTGATTATGAGGGAGCAGATCCTTAATAATTGTCAAAACCAGCTTTTACACCAGTACCTGGTGGACTCTGATCTGACCTCTCCCCAAGAATTGGGAAAGAAGGCAGACAAATGGGTCAGAACCAGAGTAAAGCCAAAGAATCAGGGTGGTGACCAGAAGAAAGATTCTTCCAAAAACCAAGAGAAAGGTGGGGATAAATCAAAAGATAAATCCACTACAGGGCCCCAAAATTCCTCTTCTGGGGGTGGATCACAAACTCCTTCCTCCCCTGAAAAGAAACCTTATTGCCATATATGTAAGAAGCCTGGCCACTGGAAAAATGACCCCAGTTGCCCTAAGGCCAGCAATAAGGAAAATGTTCCTCCCAGCAATACTACCACTCCTCCTGGTACTACAAGTAGTAATCCCCCAGGTGGTAGTAATGCACCCAAAACGGTAGGTGCATTCTCATGGGGAACTGAGGTGGGCCCCAGCTTATCAAGGTCCTCCTCACAGGCCTCCTTAGTCTGTGATGGTGGCATGGAATTTGCCACTTTTACTATGAGTCCCAATACTTTGGGCAAGTACAGACAGGAGCCCTTAATAAATGGTCAGAAAGCTGTGGCCCTCAGGGACACAGGGGCTAGTGTCACCATGGTGACAGGGAAACTAGTCCCCCCTCAACAGCTTTTACCTGAGTTCAAATACCAGGTGACCAACATTGATGGTATCAGCACAGATCATCCCATGGCCATAGTCAATCTCAGCTGGGGAGGGGTCACTGGCCCAAAGAGAGTGGCAGTGTCCCCAAACTTGCCTGTAGATTGCCTGTTGGGCAATGATCTGGAGGTTTCAGCCTGAGGCCCATTTAAAGATGTTGGGCCTCTCTGAGAAGGTTGGTGGGGCTGTTAGAGCCTCAGCCCCATCCCAGGGAAATTTTGGAGAAGTGGAGCCTGAAAGAATGGCCCATACTACT
The DNA here is from genome assembly GCA_963921515.1 of Calotriton arnoldi. Taxonomy (NCBI): domain Eukaryota; kingdom Metazoa; phylum Chordata; class Amphibia; order Caudata; family Salamandridae; genus Calotriton; species Calotriton arnoldi. Next base: position 1,249,860 of record CAWUFW010000057.1, read on the forward strand.
CCACAAGAGAGCAGAAGGGTTGAAGAAAAGTCTTCTTCCCCCCCAGACTATAGGTAAGGGTCAGCTTCCTCAGGGAACTGATCCTAACCCTAGTGAAGGAACTTCCCCAGAGGTGGTCAGGCCTGGCCTGGCAACACCCCTGATGGCAGGGGACCCTTCCAAGGTGGGACCCAGTCTGGAGCAGGTATCCTGCCCCTCTCTACCCAACCTCAATCAGCCTAGGGCTGCAGAGGTCAGGGAGGTCAATGGACCCCTTAGGGCCCATTGTCAAGAGGAACCCCCTCATCCACAGATTAGGGGCACCCAGTCTAGTAGCCCTAGCCAGGTGAAAATTCCTCAACCCACTGAGGGATCCCTCCTACCATTGGATAGGGACCTCCCCCAGATGGATTCTGTTGGGCAAAGGCAAACCTGGGACCAAGTGGTTCCAAACCTACCATGTCCCTCCAGTGTTCCAGCCAAAGGGACCCAACCCCCAGCTGTAGGCAGCCAGAGGTTGACCCTTAGGGCCAGATACAACTCAGTCATGGAAAGAAAGGCCTCCATGGTGACCAGTGATCTGAGAAAGCTGAGACCAACTTTATTAGGGTCTCACTTCTCTACTCAGACACCCCACCAGCCTTTTACTTTGCCAAAACACACCACAGGTAGTAATTCCAAATGGTGGAGATCATCCAATACCCTTGGGGTTAGGGATTGCTTAGTCGACCATAAGACAGGGGGTAACCATGCTAGTGCAGGTTCTTCCTTATATGGCCACTTAGTCAATAAAGGTTCAACTGGGAAAGGTTAGCCTTATCTCCTTTCGTTTGGGGGTGGGGGGGTTATGTAGGAAGGTGGAATCTGACTGCATGGTTGCCCCCACTTTTTTCCTGGTGTTTTGCTGGTTTTCGACTTAGTTTGGCTAGGATCCCGCTATTCAGGACCCCAGCCTATCTGCTTACTCCCTAAATTGATTGCATGTACTCTAGGTACACTCCAGATTGGATTATGGGGTACCCTTATAAGTCCCTAGTATATGGTATACTATGTACCCAGGGCATAGGTACCCCAGAGGCCTCCCAGGGGCTGCAGCATGTATTATGCCACCCCTGAGAGGCCATTCAAACTGAAACCACAGGTCTGCTACTGCAGCCTGTGTAAGGTGGTGCATGCACCCCTTACTTAGATATAGGTTCACTATATCTATCCTGATCACTGCGCATACAAACCTATCAGTCACCCCTATGGCAGGCCTTATCAATACTGAAGGCAGAGTGCTGGCTTTTATGTGAGAGGGTGCCCATGCTTGAGCAGAGCCCCTCTGCAGCCTTTGGAACCACTATTCCGGGGTTGTCTGTGATGCAGCCAACCATATACTCTTAAGTGCATTATAACCTCGCGGTAAATGCTAACTTGAGAATGGCTGCAAGGAATTATGTCGTGTTGGGTGTCAAACACCTTGGAATCATACCTCCACATCAGTAACTGGTGTGGGAGGTATGATTCCTCCCTCCTAGAGGGAGAAATATGACAGCACCGGTACACCCGGTACCAGCTTCACCGAGCCCTGGCATCACAAAATGGATGCTGCCAGCCACAGACACGAGTCTGCCCTCCTGCTGCTGGACAAAACTCCAGCAGGGGAAGGCTTGACAATAGGTTTCTCTCACAGGGAGGTGTGACCACCTCCCAGACAGGCTTTAGTGTATTGGGGCTGGGTGGGTGCACTCCAAGAGTGCTTTGATGTCTGCACTGGGGGCACATTTGGTGTCCCTGTGCATAGTCCAGCTCAAACCGGTTGCAGGGGCACTCAGCCCCTGCTCTTGCGCGAAACTGGACAAAGGACATGGGTGTAGCCACCTCTCTGTCCTGACCCTCCCAAAGGTGGGTCCCCAGAGTTTGTCCCACCCCTTCCCTGGGTATAAAGTAGGAACCCCTGGCTACAGGACTTTAGATTTTACCTGGACTAAACTCTGCAACAGAAACCAAGTACTTCGACGATCTGCACTACGCTGGATGACTGAAGAATCTCCCTTGGAGTAAAGGAGTTACTCCCCTTCAAGGCAGGCACATTTAACGCAACTGACCGTTTGGCATCTCCGAAGCTACTGAGGACTCCGAAGAATATTGCCACACAGGAGGTGGGTTCCCAAGATCTCTGAGGTCGATCTGTGCCCACAGCAAGTCAGAGGCCCTTATCCCTCGTGGTGACCGTGCAACCCGAACCCCTGGACACCGCGTCTATTTGCAGAAGCATCAGCTTTCTGTCGACCCCTGAGGCTTAGCTTTGGGTTACTTGTAGCCCAAACCCTGAGCAGTAATTACACCAAAGATTACTGGCCTACACTCAACGAGTGCTCCGTGGGCCGCCATTTTGTGATTCCTCTCGAGGTCCCTTCGCGATCCCTGGTCCGTTGACCTGTGGGTCCCTAAGAAGGCAACTCTAACTTTCAATGGGCTTCCCTGGTTGCTCCAGACGTGCCCTGACTCTCCATCGCTTTGGGAGTCCCCCGGACCTTGCTGGTCCGCACCAAAGCATCTTTTCTCTTCCTGCATGGGTTGCTGTTGCCAAGGCTTGTTGTGTTCAATCCGAGCACCGACACCCCAGCACTCGACATCCTTTGTGGGACAGCTCAAATCCGGCTCCTGGTTGTCCTTGACGTCTCCTGGACCCCGTGGCTGCAGAGTCAAGCTTCACCTCTTCGCACCTGAAGCACCCGACATCGGTGGGCATTCGATTGCTCCGCTCCTGGTCATGTGAAGTGACCCAGACTTTGTCCCCTCTGCATTCAGGTTCTTCACATCTTCGATTCAGGCTTGGATCACACCGGACACTTTTCTTCTCCACGGCAGCAGCTCTTCTTCGCAACACGCCATAGAAAACGACGAGGGTTTCCGACACCACTTGACCCCTATGCACCCGGCTTCCCTGGGCTAGGTAACACGGGTACCTCGGTACTCACAAGGGTGCTGGCCTTTGAACCTTCTAAGTTTAGCTGGGTTTGCTTGAAGTCCTCTCCGAAGGGTCCTTAAACTCTAAAATTCCAACCGCGACTTTCCCATAGAGTTGTACGGAGCTCGCGTCTGTGTTCCCACACTGCACCCGTCTTCCGTGGGTCCCCTGTGTCACTACCTTGGGTGGTTCCTTGGGGTCCCAGTGATTCTACGTGCTCTAGGCACTGTGTAGGTCAAGTCGTGGTTCTTATACCACTTTCTTAGTATATGATTTGGTCTCCCCCTGGAGCCCACTGTGTATTGTGCTATTTACTGTCGTTCTAGTACTGTGTAATTGTGTGCCTTGTTCTCTAATCTCATAAAGAGGTTAGTAGAGAGTGTTTAGTAATAAATACATATATTTTATATATACCTTGTGTGGTTCTCCTTTCATTTGGTCATTCAAGAGGTTATATACTGGTAAAACAAGCTGCTTTACATTCCTTCAAGACTTAGCCTGAAGGCTGCTCTCCACAGCTACCACTAGGATAGCTTTCTATAAAGGTTGTCTTTAACCTAATCATCAATAAGGGTCGTTTGGACTGGTGCAAGGTGCCCACTTTAATTAGTGGACAGCATATACCAGGCCAACTTCTCACAGAGCCCCTCTCCCAGTTTGTGGCTTTTTTCCTGCGGACCCTCATTGCGAGATGCCTAAATACCTCCAGGACACCAAGGATGTTCTTAGACTTCTGACTGATGTGTCATTTAGGATCAAGACTGCTTCTTAGTCTCGTTCAATGTTGAATCACCATACACCCGCATCCCCTAAGATGAGACCCTGACTACAACAGAGGCTCTACTTCGAGAGAAGGACCTTGATACGATTGCCCCAGTTTCATTCACATGGGATGTGCACACTTGGCAATGAAAGAAAACTTCTTTCGTTTCGAGGACTGTCTGTACCTTCAAACATTCGGTACTTCCATAGGGAGTGCCTAAGTCCTATGTCTGGCAAATCTCTAAATGCATTCTTTTGAGACTGAGTGGGTGCTGGTACCTGACAATCCTTATCACTCCCACATTATTGTGTGGAAGCGAAACATTGATGACATCTTGGTTATCTGATGCGGTGAAGAAGACTCCATTACCAACTTCCACCAGTGGTTGAATGCTCTGAACCCCTACTTAAAATTAACTTTTGAATTTAGCAAAGAGCGCCTCCCGTTTTTGGATCTACTCTTCCTTCCGTCTGCAGGTGGTTTGGAGACAGAACTATACAAAAAAAAACTATGACTCGCAGCGCATTATTACCATATACGAGCTACCACCCGAAATCCCTGAGGGATAATTTCCCACTAAGGCAGTTCCTGCACCTTCTGTGGAACTGCTCCAACATTGAGTATTACAGCGAATATGCAACTATTCTGTCTGGACATCTACAGAACAGAGAATATGCATCTCCGCTTACACGGAGAACAGCGAAAAGAGTGCGGAATAACAACCGAAATGCTCTGTTGGAGATCATCTAACCCAAAGAGCCAACAGCAAGATTTACCAGTGTTAGCACATTCTGCAATCCGTCCAGCCAGATCAAGAAATCGATCTGTAAGAATTGGCCTATTCTCAACAAGGGAGAAAGATCAATCGAACGCCCACTACTTGCCTTCAAAAGAAGCAGTAACCTCAACGACAAGCTAGTATGTACTATACCCAGGACATCCAAAGTGGCACGACAGGATACCTTCTGGGGGCTCCCAGCAGTGAAGGGACATTTTCCATGCAGCTCTTGTGGAGTGTGTGTACAAACCACACACACAACTGAAATTCATATTCCCACCGACAAGCATTGAGAGTTAGGACAACACATCAATTGCAACAGCGACACATTCATATATCTGATCTCATGCATTGCAAACTGCTTTACATTGGAATGACAGCACGCAAGGTAATGATTCGCATAATGGAACATAAGAGCACCATAAGATGCAGAAAACAAGCTACAAAACCCACCAATCACATCCTTGACAAGGGACATCAGGCGGAGGACCTGAGACGGACGGTGCTTGATAAACCTAGCATGCCCCCCTCTGTCTCTGATGTCACTAGGTTCCTGTTTATTAAGGAACAGAAGTTGGTGTACAGGCTACGTAGGAATAGAAATGGACTAAATGATGAGATTCCTTGGGGCCCTGATATAAGACAGCTTACTTTAAGGACACATTAACTGACATTGGGTTGAAGGGCTGTGAATGGGGTTCACCCTGGCGTACACTCATATCATCATGGTTTTCCTCCCTATTCTTTGGATACCCTACAAGCCCCTCTATGTGTTAAAAATGTTTATTATTTGGCCCCCTATTTTTTGGATAACCTACAAACCATTTTATGTGCCAAAAAAAACGTTTTTATTTGGCCCCAGTTTCTCGACATACATTTAGGTGAATTGAACTAACATCCTAGATGTTATGCACATATGCCGAGGCACACTGAGTCAGTCCAAATTGTAATGTAGGTAGTAGCCCATATAATAATCACAGAGAGTCCATAAAATATTTATTTTTCCTTTATTTTCTTCTCTTCTCAAGGATCCAAGCACAAAAGCACACTGGCAGCCGACACGTGTTTCATCCAACAGACTTTTTCAAGGCTAAGGTGTATGGGCACATAAACCCGACACCCCGTAGAACAGCGTACCGGATGTAAGTTTACATGCGAAGATTCTGAAGGTCTGTAAAGCAAACATCAGATTTGGAGCTTCAGTCATACATATATTCACAGTATACACCGGATCCTAAACAGTATGCAAAGCATCAATGTCTTTAGTGTTAATAAGGATGTCTGTGGCCCGCCGTTGTCACCACGAGTTTCTGTACCTGCAGGCAAAAGTAACCAACGTGGAGATTCTGAGTCCCAGTGGTTTATTCTTACAGATCAATTTCTTGATCTGGCTGGACAGAGTGCAGAATGTGCTAACACTGGTAAATCTTGCTGTTGGCTCTTTGGGTTGGATGATCTCCAACAGAGCACCTCGGTTGTTATTCCGCACTTTTTTCCCTGCTCTCCGTGTAAGCGGAGATGCATATTCTCTGTTCTGTAGATGTCCAGACAGAATAGTTGCATATTCCCTGTAATACTGAATGTTGGAGCAGTTCCACAGAAGGTGCAGGAACTGCCTTAGTAGGAAATTATCCCTCAGGGATTTCGGGTGGTAGCTCCTATATGGTAATAATGCGTTGCGAGTCATAGTTTTTTTTTTGTATAGTTCTGTCTCCAAACCACCTGCAGACGGAAAGAAGAGTAGATCCAAAAATGGGAGGAGCTCTTTGCTAAATTCAAAAGTTAATTTTAAGTAGGGGTTCAGAGCATTCAACCACTGGTGGAAGTTGGTAATGGAGTCTTCTTCACCACATCAGATAACCAAGATGTCATCAATGTATCGCTTCCACACAATAATGTGGGAGCGATAAGGATTGTCAGGTACCAGCACCCACTCAGTCTCAAAAGAATGCATTTAGAGATTCGCCAGACTTAGGACTTAGGCACTCCCTATGGAAGTACCGGATGCTTGAAGGTACAGACAGTCCTCGAAACGAAAGAAGTTTTCTTTCATTGCCAAGCGTGCACATCCCATGTGAATGAAACTGGGGTAATCGTATCAAGGTCCTTCTCTCGAAGTAGAGCCTCTGTTGTAGTCAGGGTCTCATCTTAGGGGATGAGGGTGTATGGTGATTCAACATTGAACGAGACTAAGAAATCAGTCTTGATCCTAAATGACACATCAGTCAGAAGTCTAAGAACATCCTTGGTGTCCTGGAGGTATGTAGGCATCTCGCGATGAGGGGCCGCAGGAAAAAAGCCACAAACTGGGAGAGGGGCTCTAAAAGGAAGCCGATACCCGAGATGATTGGTCTGCCCGGAAGTGGTTTCTGGGTTTTGTGGATTTTGGGAAGGACATAAAAATAAGGGACAACTGGATTAGTAGTGATGAGAAAGTCATCCATCTGTTGTCCTTGGCCTCTTCCATCTCATAGCCACCACTTTTGACTTTAGATTTATATAAATGTATTGATGTTTGTCTAACCCTTCCCTGATTAAATTGTGTTCTATATGATTTATACGATTTGTCGACACTATGTTGTATTGTTGTTATGTATTGTCTGAATATTTTCAGAAAAAGTCCTTTTTAAAACAAACCAAATAAAATGTATATATGTTTTAATATAGCTACTATGTGTTCACACTGAGTTCTCTCTATCATATCTTCCTGTTTTCTATGAGTTGCTAATTTGAGTGACCGTTTTTGACTGCCTAGGGTTTTTGTCTTCAATTGTACTATTGCCCTGCACTAGGAGTTCTAGAGTATCTGCAGGGGGTCCTATATATATTTGCATTGTCCTTGGCCTCTTCCACCATGCTTTTAATTGCAGTAGATAATCTCTTGGTTGGATCGCATTTAAGAGGGCGATAAGAGCATCTCTTGTCCAATTGCCTGAGACATTCGGCTCTGTCTGTATGTGGCAGTGTCCATGATTACTCTTGCTTCCCCTTTTCTGGTGGTGTTATGATGATAGTAGCATCATCACTTAGGTTGTTCAAAGCAGTGAGTTCCTCTTTCAGCAGGTTGTAAAAAGGTTTCTGTTTGGTTCTGAAGCTGGATTCCACTTTGTTAAGTACCGCTTTTTTCAAAAGTTAAAACCTTTGGTGTTATCGTGTGGGCCTGAGGGTTAAAAGTAGACTTCCTGCTGAGATTAGCATTGGTCAAAGCGGTCTCAATGCAAGTTGTAGCATTCTCTGCAAAGAAGAAATAGAATCTAACTTAGCGAGAACATTGTCCTAGTTCTTGATGCTCTTGAAATTCATTTTTCTTGTAGGTAGGAATGAAACCAAGGCCCCTGTTGAGCATTCTCTGTTCACAGGGGGACAGTACCCGCTTCTCAGATTTACAACCAAGCTGTGTCGCTACTCTGAGTGTGACGTGGGGATGGAGGGGGGCTCCAATGCACCTGTGCCCATTGTTGGTGCTGTCTCCTCCTGCCTCTTGACCTGCCTCGGCCTTGCCCCAAAAAAGCCGGGTTGTAGAAGGGTGGAGGAGGGGCCACCATTGTTGTTGGAGTGGTCCCAAATGCTGTCCCTGCCACCTTCCTTTGCCCTTCCATTTGGGGCCTTTCTCTTGAGTCCTCGACCACTCGTCCGTACCAGAGATGGAGTAGTTTGAGCCATACTTCTTTCCCTTTTGGTTAAACTCCTCGGGTGTGTTGTTATCACTGATATAGCGGTACACCCTCTCTAGGGAAAACCGTGCTAGGTCTTTCTTAAATTTGTTGATTTTATTAGTTAACAGGGACTCTTTGTAATCTTTGTTGGTCTTATTTGTTTCGTCCATCTGTTTCTCATGTAGGGTAGCTGAAACTATGTTTTTTAAGTGTGTTTCTAGAATCTGGATCTCAACCAGAATCGCATCAGCGATCCGTTTGGCCTTGCTGATGATGAGGATCAGTCAGTCCCTGGTGCATCGCCATGCAATCAGGGACCACTCATTTCTGAATGCTTTATCCTCAAGGATTAGTCTGTGGGCATTTGTCAGAATCAAGCCAGTCAGCGCACAATTGCCCCCAGATATTCCATTATGATGGGACCGTGTGTGCATGTGCAAGTATATGATCTCTTTAAGTTCAGTAATTTAGCCCAGTCATCAGATTGTGCCAATAAACCAGTCTGTGTAGTGTCCAGTAAGGTGGGCGTTGTCAGGATCGTCTGGACCAAAGCCTCATCAAATGTGAGGCCTTGAAAGTCTGCCTTAGTTCTCTCAATTCATATCAAAAGGGAAGAAGAAAAGAGGGAAAGTACCTAGAAGAACTCGGGTGAGGGTAGAGACAAGGTCTCTTTCAGAAGGGAAAAAGGACTTACAGCCGTAGCTGCTCACAATCATTCATCACAAAAGGGGGTGGAGGGCCCGAGGAGCGTTAGAGACCTGCAAGGGTTAGCTCCTCCACCTATCAATATACTACAATCAAGAAACCCTTGGGTCTAAAAGATAATAAACAACTTCAAAACAAAGACCTAGCAACAGAACGATATCCCTTTGAAAGGACAAATTCCCTCACCCACCATAGGTGGCATGCTTCATCAGTTCTCTTCAGCTAGGAGCCAATTGGAATGCAAGATTTACGTCTGCTTTACCAAGTCAGCAGATTGTTTGAACTTGCACTTTTTAAATATGGTGCGCCTGGATTTAAAGGGCAGGCCGCTCCCCCTCCCCCTTTTTATTCTCTAACCTGACAAACAAGGCTATTTTTTGTGCACTTGGACAACTTTTGGTTTGTGTGCGTAGATTGGGTCCAGCTGTCTGTCCTAGTTTGCCTTGTTTGGTATTCTATGTGCGTGAAATCCCTATAAGACCATTGGGTACGTGTGTCTTTACAATGCGTCCCTTCCTAAGGTTTTTGTAGGGCGGTGAGTCCCCCTGAGCCACATGCCAGGGTGAGGTGAGGCGTGTTCTCCGGCATCTGCGGGTAGGCCCCATTTTTACAATCTTTTGTGCCAGGATTTGGCCTCCTGTTGTGTTTTACGTGTTTCTATTAAATGTATCAATGACTAATGTTATTAGATGCATGGTAGATAGATATGGCACGGTGAGATTCTTCCATCTGTTTCCTTTAACTGTTTAGCTTCAGAGGTTGAAGCGGGCGCAACTTTTAATGCTTGACCTAGCTTTTCCAATTATTTAAGCTTCTCCTATGTATGCATTTCTCTAGGTGCGACCAGTGAATCCACCAATCTATTACAATCTCACAGGATCACTGGATGGTTTTGTATATTTGATACCTGTTTCACTTTTGTTTTGATTCATACACCCTAAGCAGCACCACTAACAAGTATGTCCTGAAGAAAGCCACTATGCCTCTATGTGAGGGTGACTAGGCTGAAAAATGTCGACCACATATTGACACTAACTGCAGGTAGATGTTTCGCCTGCAAGTGCCCTGTTTTTTATCCTGGCCCAGGGATGCATAAATAAAGGGCTATCGCGTACCTTGGAGCTAGTTTTATTATCACTTCCATTTGCTCTGCTACACTCATTACATTGAGCTCATCACTGTGGTATTTAGCATACCCTCCACTACAAAGAAACATCCCTGAGCTCCTCCGTTTCAGAGAGGGGGTTGTAGCCCGAGCCGTGAATAGATATCACGGCTGAGGAGAATCCCAATGATGAAGCATGCCACCATTGGTGGGTGAGGGAATTCGTCCTTTTAAAGGGATATCCCTTTGTGGCTAGGTCTTTGTTTTGACAGTTGTTTAGTATCTTTTAGACCCAAAGGTTTCTTGATTGTGGTATATATCCATAGGTCCAGAAGCTAACTCTTGCAGGTCTCTAAATTTCCTCGAATACCCCCATCCACTTTTTTGTGATGAATAACCTGGACATTTTGGCCATGAGCATCTGTCCTCAGATCTGCTTGCCCCTTCGGAAAGACCTCCTGTTGCAGAAGCAGGGCAGGGTCCTGCACCCAAGCCTGCACCACCCCCACCTCCATGTGTGAGAACTGAGTAGCGACAGTTGATGCCATGTAATCTTCCTCCTGAAGTAGTAGGTGTTATCTTGGCAGTCAGATGTCCCTCCACTAAAACAGTGTATGCAGGATGCTGGGAGAGATATTGTTGTCTGGTGTTCCTTCAGAAATAGCCAGCCTCTACAGGCAGAATTGTCTTACACACTGTTGGTTTGTCTTTCGCTAGCCCAGCAAGGTCTTGCTGTGGCAACACTTAAAGATTATCTATTATTTTTTCAGCCTTCTTAAGTTTACCTGATCAATCATCTTTATTCATATCACTTGTTCTGATGTGTTTTTTGAAGGGGCTGACCCATATGTTCCCGCCAATGCCGTTTGTGATGCCTCAGTGGGAACTAAATTTGGTCCTTACTGTATATAATTACGCTGAAGACGGCAATCCCTTTAACGATCCCATAAGCTCATTGCGTGAGTGAATTACAGCCACTTTCTTCCCGAACAGGCTTGTTCTATAACCCTGTTTTGGACATCTTTAATTTTCAAAACGATTTTGTGCCTTTATTGCAGTTACATGGAAGTATTTGTTCTCATGATTTAACTAAATACCTATGAAATATGGCAAGTAGGGTATAGGTAGGGACAGATAGATCACTTAAGCCCAGATACACTAAAGCTTTTACTCACAGACACAAAATGGGCAAACCCCTTTGATCGATCTGGCCCTCAGTCTAGCCATAATTATTTTTTTATTCCAGCTATATTACACCCCTACTCCAATTTTCAGTTGAATCTCCCTCAGTTTCTTCCACTATCAAGAATGTTTAAAACAAAAGGCCAGTCTAACACAAATGCAGGTTACTTGTTCTAAGACTCTGCCACTCTAGAAACAAACTACAGAGCAGATCTTTCAAATCATAGAGCAGGATAGTTTTCATACTCATCGCATTACTGTACACAAACAATTTAGAATAACAGCCAGTGTTTAACACAGTTTGCATTGGACAACTTAAGCGAACTAGGGCCTGTCTGGATACATAAACGCTGTGATACTCTTTGGAATTTGTTGAAAGCTACTGCTCTATAGGGGAGATGGTGGTGGCTGTCTAAGCCAGAGGTATACACCTGGGCTCTATTGAGTATTTCACTACATGAACTAAAGCAGCCAGTTGACCTCCCTGAAACCCTACTTAGGGTCATATTAAAAGCTGCTTATAACTAAGATTTGCCTCGTGCTGGGAAGGAGCGAGACCACACCTCCCAGCACCCTCTACTTTGCTTCGCCCAGAGGCCACGTCATCACAAGGTGCTGGAGCACCATAAACACCAGAGAGGAGTCCCGCAGCGCGGGATCCTCTTTTGACCGACCCTTTGGTTGCCGTCCTTGACTCGTGCTGGGAGGGAGCGAGACCACACGTCCAAGCACCCTCTGCTTTGCTTGGTCCGGGGGCCACGTCATCACAAGGTGCCGGAGCACCATAAACACCAGAGAGGAGTCCCGCAGCATGGGATACACGCGGGGGCATGGCCAGGCAAAGACTGGGCCAAGAGCGGGCCCGTCTTCGCCCGTCAACGCCTGGAGGAGGCTGGGCCCCCACTCGTTCACTCGAGAAGCCAGCAGGGCAAGTCCGGTGGGTGAGTCCCAATACAACACTTATCCATTTTATATTTCATATTTCGTTCTTTAGGCTTGCTGGACGTATTGGCTGCGTAATCAGGCTCGATGTTTTGACTACCAGGTTTGAGGTGGCCATAGTACAAAAATGGTTAAGCGAAAAGCACTGGGCACCAAAGAGACTGCCATTAAATTTACCAACGCAAAAAGAACAATTGATGGACAGAATGCAGAACAATGTCATACATTCACCCCAGTACAGAGATCTGGGCCTAAATCCATCGTTTTTTTGCTCACCATGCCATTCCAGTTTGGACCCAGCCATATGCAAATCAGTCTTGACCCTGCACCCAATGGGAACAGTCCAGCCCGAACTGCCAGGCCAGGTCCTCCCTGGACTGGAAACAAGCATCCTAGGACCGGTTTCGGGGTTTCACCCCTCGTCAGCCAGGATAGCTTGACTCCAGTGGCATGGAGAGCACTGGACCCACATCTGGGCATACCCGTCCCACTCGGGGTGACAAATGCAAAAAGAACAATTGATGGACAGAATGCAGAACAATGTCATACATTCACCCCAGTACAGAGATCTGGGCCTAAAGACATCGTTTCTTTGCTCACCATGCCATTCCAGTTTGGACCAACAGCACCACTTTGGATTCTTTTCTGGCCCGAGCAGTAGGGGTCATTACCACTGAGATTGACTTGGCCGAACGCAGACTATCGATGGAGGCAGGGGGAGGGCCTGGCACTATATTAGGGGCCGCGGTAACACTTGATCAACAGTCTGCCCCTTAAGTCCACCCAGCGGTGCAGAACAACCAAAGCCTCTCCAACGTCTCTCTAGTGGATCACTCCCAGGACAGTGCCATATTGGAAGTTCCAAATATTAGTATTTGCTCACCCTTGCCCAAAAGGAAGCGGCAAGCTAAACATCCAGGAACAGTAAAGGGTCCAAAAGGTTCCTATTAAATACAACAAACCAGGTTAGCCCTGATAACCCGGAGACAGCGAGTAATGTAAATATGTACTGGGCCACAGCGCTTGGCAAATTCAAGGGCATGATCTTTCAAAGTATTGCCCCTTTGTTTGAAAGACTGTCCGCATTGGAAAATGCTGTTACAAGACTGACTAAAGGGATTGAACCAATTAAGGAATCTATTAACTCCCTTTACCCCGTGGGTCCAAAATTTCAGGGTCCGAAACTTTGTCTCAATGTCCAGTTTTGGAAGGCTCAGTTATTTGTGTTTCTAACCCACCCCAGTTGCCTCCCCAGTCTTTTATACCTCCGGTATTGCCAGCAGCAAGGAAAATTTTGGAAGAGGACAGGAATTCAAGTAGACAAATAGACTGACTGGAGTTAGGGGGAGCGGTGGGAAGGAGGGTGCACTGGGATGCAGGGTATTCAAGCCTAAGTTTACCTCCTGATTGCTGTCCCTATGTAGTCTTGTCAGGGGTACCACGTATTAGTGCCAATACAACAGAATCTACCGGCCAACTCAAAAATAAAGTATGTCATTAGTTAGCAAAAAACGCATATTTTGATTGTAAGGACTATGATGATATTTTGTTTGTCAGAAGGGTTGGGTGGATCAGTCCCATACCCAAAAACCTAGAGGGGGATTGTGTTGTGACCAACTGCAAGTTCCCTGTTTTGGCTAAGCGATTAATCAAAAGCTTTGATTCATTGACCATCAAGGATACATGTATTATCATCCTCCCGCTTGTTTTTTTATCGTTGCTTACAGCCTAATCCCTCAATGAGGGATAGCAAGAATCACCGCCCTCCTAGATAACCAGCTATTTCTACTGGACAACCAGCTATTTCTGTTGCAAACAGATTTCTTCCCCTGTCTGATCTGGGCCAAAACGACTGACTCCTGGGTACTCCTCCCTGCCTTCCCAGCTATAGCCCCCCTAGGTTGGCCAATTGTCACACTAGTAAATCACCCACTAAGTCTACACCCCTAAGTATGGTGGGTTCATTGCTAAGATTTCTTAGCTAGAATATTGCTGGAATAAGAGAATAAGTTGGTGGACCCTGAATGGATTCATTTTATCACTGATTTTGACGTTATTATGTTCCAGGAGACCTGAGCCTTAGAGTCCATTGGCTGGAATGGTTATGAAAGCTTCAATGTGGCAGCAATTCCCTCCCCTGGTTATAGGTTGCGAGGGGGGCTAACCATCCTGGTTCGACTTTCAAGACAACTAAGGGTATTTCCAATTTCCCTGAGACATAGTGGGATACAAATATTATGGGTGATTGTTTCTAAAGATTTCCATTTTTTTCTAGTGAATTTTTATAATTCTATTAGCGACCCTGGGTGTCAGATTGAGGCGCATTTTGAAGCAGTGTCACTCTTAGAGGCCAGATCCTATGCCTATTTTAAATCTTTTAACATCATAATAGGTGGGGATTTTAACGCTAAGTTAGGAGATAACTCAAATGATCGCAACCCCTTTGTGGCGGATGATTCTCGGACTAGCGGCTCAGGGTCTGACCAAAGGGGTCGCAAGCTATCGGAGGCACTTGGGCAGGCTGGTATAAGAAATGTTAAGTCTACGGCCCCTGGCTTGTCCAGGAAAATGCCCACCTCTGTGGGAGGGGGAAAGGGACCATTATTGATTACGTTTTTATTTCAAGGTCGCTTGAGGACTATGTTAGCCCAGGGGTTGTACATGAAACCAGCTTCAGCGACTATAACCCAATAGAAATTAGGTTAGGAGTAAAAGCCAGTCCTGGCGCAAATTCCCACCCGGGCCTGACAGGTTTAATTGTGAAAGATGGGGGACTTAAGGTGAAGTGGCGCATTCTCCCAATTCCAACATTGACTAAGTCTGTAGTCAGTCTTAACGTGGGAATTATTATGGAGCCCTTATTAGCCCTTGAAACATCACCCATATCAATTTTGGATGCATTTGACCGGCTAAATAATTCCACAATTGCCATTATGAGGGATATGTCGAGCAAACACAGGGGTACAAAACTGGGCTGGTTTAATACAGCATGCACGAGGGCTTGCAACCAACTGCGTGAGGCCCTCAACACCAAACCCCATAATTGGGATATCATCAAGGAAACAAGAAGGGCCTACAAATTAGCTATTGGGAAGCGGAAAGCTGAGCTCAAAGAAGCATCTTGGGAACGGCTGGTGTCTACTTGCACCATTAGGGACACTAGGGGTTTTTGGTCCGTCGTCAATGGAAGGCATCGGTTCTTCCATTTCTCCAGTTCTGTGGGTGGCCCACTACCATAAGGTGTATGCACTGGACACAGCAGTGCCCAAAGCTAAGGGTAATGATGGTGGCCTGTACCCACTTGAGATCAGGTTTGACCACGAGGAGGTTTATGCAGCTATTATTGGCAGCCCCTCCTGGTCTAGATGGTATACCTATGGATTTGTACAAGGCCGAATCACACCTCTGGGCCTCAGTCCTGACACTAATGTATTGAACGCTGTGACCCAGACAGGTTTACCCCCGTCCTGGAAATCTGCTACTATAGTCCCAGTTTTTAAAAAGGGGAACAGGCAGGACCCCACCTGCTAGACCGATTTCCCTGTGAAATTCAGTCGTCAAGGTGGTAGGTCGTATTGTTTTAAAGGGTGTAGGAGCATGGGCTCAGGCTGACATTGTCTGCACTGTCCAATATGGATTCAGGGAAGGGTTGGGCACGTTAGAACAATGCACGAACCTTAACCTCCTAATAGGGAAATATGTAGGGGCGAAACAGGGGTCCATTTTTCTTTCATTTATGGACCTCAGTAGCACCTTTGACCGAGTGAACAGGTCAAAGCTCTGGGATATCCTTGGTGTATTGGGACTACCAGCGCATCTGGTCAATCTCCTTAGAGCCTTACACATGGATGTAAATGTTTGTATCAGATATGGCATTAAGGGGGAGACATCCCAATCATTTAGCCTACCACGGGGGGGTAAGGCAGGGCTGTGTGATGGTGCCAATTCTGTTCCTGCTATATATAAATAGCTTGAACACTTGTTTGATTGAAAATGGGATGGACCTGCCCAAGATAAAGTCAGTCAGTGTGCCCACCCTGCTTTATGCTGATGATGCAGTATTGATGGCCAGAACAGCAAATGGGTTAAAGCTATTGGTCGATAAGTTTGTCAACTTTATGGAAGATTTGTATCTGGACACAAACATCTCAAAGACTCATTATATGGTTTGTGTTAGGAAGGTTGCTAAAACCAGACCTATTGACATTAAGGAGCGAAAAATTACTAGAGTTCCTACTGTTCCTTACCTGGAAGTTTTATTTGATCAGCAGAACAATTGGCTTACCTGTATTTCCAATCGATGTTCTAAATTTTGTCAAGCCTGTAGCGCTTTGTTTAGATTTTCTCTGTCGATAGGTAATAAGCCTATTCTGCCCTTACTGCAAATCTATAGAATGAAATATCTTCCAGTCCTGACATGCGGTGCAGCCTTATGGGGGTACCGTAATTGCAAGGTGATCCAGCAGGAAGAGGACCGATTCTGTAGAAAATTATTGGCCTGGGTCTAAATAGTGCATCCTTCTTTGCTCATGAGGAATTGGGTCTGGAATATGTGGAGGATCAAGTCAAACTTGCCCCATTGTTACTTTGGATTTCAGTTTGGGCCAATGAGAGACTGAGATTCAACAGGAGTGTAATTGAGGACTGTTTGGGGTGTACCTATGGCCACAAGATACTGTGGTCAGATTATATTAAAACCGCTGCCCGCTCCCTAGACTGTATGGACATTTTTAACAGCCCACATCTACTTAAAAAAGGAGATTGGAGCCTTTGTAGGGAACGATTTTTAAATAGATTGAAAGATGAGAGGGCACTGTAGAAACACTCCAACAGATCCTGCCTGCTCCTGTAAACTGTCACTGGTATTGAACCGTACTTGACAGCAGTTAGACACCCTAGGGACAGATCATTGCTCACAAAATTTCGGCTGGGCTCTATCCGAACAATGATCTGTTTTCCCCCGGGTCAGTATGATCCCCATGCACTTTTAACTTGTCCTTGTGACGGTCACTCGCCCCAAACCCTAATAATCCTGGTCTTATTCTGTAAATTTTACGACTTTCTGTGTAAGAGGTATTTATTACCACTTTTAAAATGGAGGGGTTGTATTCAATTTCAACCTGCCTACTTACATTTACAGTTATTACCTGATCATCTGGTGATGTTAGCGGTCACCGACTATCTAAAAGGAGCCTTATACTGGAATAAAATAATGTGTGCCTAGCTTATAATGAGGTGAATGATAAAGCTGGATTGCGTTTTTTTAAACTGTACTGAATGACTATAGAATGTGCGATTTGATCGAATTAAGGTGGACTGTATATTTTAATGTTTTTAATGTTTTTATGTGGTTTTTATGTTTCTATCTTTTATGATTATGATGCATAATCGAATAAAGATTAATTGAATTGAATAGAGCAGGATAGTTTTCCTACTCTTCGCAATACTGTACACAAACAATTTAGAATAACAGCCAGTGTTTAGCGCAGTTTGCATTGGACAACTTAAGCTAACTAGGGCCTGTCTGGATACATAAACGCTGTGATACTATTTGGAATTTGTTGAAAGCTACTGCTCTATAGGGGAGATGGTGGTGGCTGTCTAAGCCAGAGGTATACACTTGGGCGCTATTGAGTATTTCACTACATGAACTAAAGCAGCCAGTTGACCTCCCTGCAACCCTACTTAGGGTCATATTAAAAGTTGCTTATAACTACGATTTGCCCACAGGTACTGGGTCTGTCATGATTACAAGTAATGCAGAATACCAAGCATGTCTCCACCGTTTCCCCCAGGGACACCAGTTGCTCAAAGCAACCAAAGGTCTTGGAGCAAAAATGCAGCTGTGACTGAGGAAGACACAGTTGATCCGGATGCAGTAAATCTGATTCCACCAGTTATTCCCCATTTCTTAGTGGGCCTTCGGGGTCCAACTCATAATGGCACATTTTTTTCTGACACCCAAAGTTACTGTATCAGTCAGTAATAGTAACTCTGGAGGCTAGAATTACCTATCTTACTACCAAGGACCTCATCATGCTCAGAGACTGCTCCCTCCTGACAAGTAACTGATGTCTAAAATATAGCTGAGTTAGGGATATACAGCACTGGCTATGCCTACATTTTATAGCAATCGCTATGAATAGTGTGAGCAAATGGACTGCTTTCACTATTGTTAGCAAAATGCACAGAGGAGGACTGAGGAAGGGTTGGAAGTCATTGTGTAACCTCATCCATTGGAAGTCATTGTGTAACCTCATCCAATCAAAAACAGGGTTTTGCTTGATAATGCGAAACTGTACAAGCAGCAGTGCAATTTATGTAATTCGGTCCAAGGTGAATTCACTATAGGTGAAAGCGGCACCATGTCATGTGTTCCTTCTTTTGCTTGCTATAGTTTGACCAGATTTCTCAAAAATAGAAGAAGGACTACAATTTTACATTATCCGAGTACCACAGAATGGCAGCGCTCATCAACATAGAAATACAGAATAGGTACTAAGAAAATAAATATAATGCACTTTTTAAACCCAGTATCATACCTATTAATTGCCTATTAATTAAATTGCTTTTTCGATAATATTTGCTAACCAGCTTTACTTTGAAACACATAAAAATGTGCCTCCCACTGTTTTCAGACCCTCTCTAACAACCAAATTTGCTGAAATCTGCCAGGACAGCAGGTGAAAAACCAGGACTTGTTTGGTCACCCTTGCTTGTTAGTTAGCAACACATTTCAGTCATGGACTTGTAGTTTCTCTTTTAACATAGTAAACACCGGCGCACTGATCTCAACATGTAAAGTGCTGTGGGATAAAGAGCCAGACTAGCTCAAGGTGTTACATGTGGCATGGGGCCACTAGTCAGTCATGTCACCAATGCAGACAGGCCTGAATTAAAAACACACCAGCAGTTAATTAAAAACTCACGGGAACGTGCCAAGCTTTCTTTGTTTTCTTGCAGCACTTTGTAGGTAATGATGTTTAGTGCCAGTAGAAAAACGAAGAGAATTAGAACCAACCAAACGACCCAAACTGTACAAATCGAACCTGTCCAAAGAGAAAAATAACCAGACTAAGTACATATTTACTGAGTCAGGAAAAAATCGAACACATAGAAATGCAGAGCTAAGGAAAAACAATTTTTCTCTGAAAATGTCACAGATAGCACAACATCGCTGAGGGACAATGCAGCACATCTTGCATCAGACGAAACACTGGTGGTGAGGGATTTTTCATAAAAAACATTTTTGCATTATATGTAACACGTAAATACGCAAATGCTATTTACCGTGCATTAGTTGCTACAGTACACCTGCAGAGTAGAGGCTGGTCCAATGTATCTCGTCTGTTGCAGATAAATGACTTTTAGAGAAGCCGCATTGTGTACAACCCTGAGATAATAATGCACCCTAGATTGTATCTCTATGCTTTAAACTGATTAGAGTGTTTTATGGGAATCATGTGTAGATGTGGCAAATGTTAAAAAAAATTGATTTAATGTAGTGCAGGAAAGAACTCTTCCAGACACACGTTTGTCCACTTTCAAAATAACTTAGAGCAGAGTAGGGTGGTCTCTTTATGGGAGGACCCTTCCTTTTCCTTTGAGGCAACTTTATACTAAATTGTCCTCTTACTTACATGATTTTGACTGATTTGAACTTCATAATTATTAAATGCATTCACGTATTGATTATTGATTGACACTAATTAGATGAGTTTGGATTTGTAAACCTTTTAACCTTCTCTAAACATTTATGGTTTGAAAACTTAACCAGCCTCTGTCTTGCTTGAGGAGCCTAATGTGCTGGACATTGTTTAAATGTATAGATTTGATGACTAGCCTCAGTTGAGGATTTCCATTCATTTTATAGCACTTTATTGGCCCCAAATATGCACAAAGAAAAGTGCTAAAACAGGTTTGGCACTAACCCCGAGTGAACATTACCAGCAATGATTATACTAGACCAAAATATAATTTATAAATTAGGGGATGGGTAGAAATAGTCTCAAAGATGGAACTACATAGTCATGGGTGCATGTAACGCACACTGGCATACACTGGCCATCAACATGTGCCATGCTTCTTGTGCAGGAGAGTTGGAGGAAATGAGCAGAGAAGATGAGGGCAAAGAACAGGCATGGAAAATGTGGAACTTTGTGTGATGCCTCTAAGCAGAACACATACTTGTACAGCTTCCCCCAAAAGATGATCTAACAGAAACTGAGGAGCCCATGAACACCCATTGCATTCGTGGGCGATACTGCCAGTATGCTCAACACAGGATTAACTTCTATATTCCCATAGTAGCATCAAAATGTACTTCTACCTAATCATTCTGGGGCTGGACACCTGAAGTTTGGGACTAATTACCACCTTCATCCATGCCATCCACTCCTTCACCTCCATCAAATAAGAGCAGAAACATTGCGTCACAACTTATAATTTTCAAGATTTTCACTTTAGCTCAGACCCCAGCTACAGAGTACCACGTATCCCTGCAAACTGCTGGCTGATAAATTCATATGAGTCCGGAGAATTTGTTTCTTTATTTATCAATGTTAAAGTACAGTAAGAAAGAGGAAACAGAGTCACAATTCATGTTGACAAGCAGATATAGCTGTGGAGCTAAATCAAAGTAACTAGCCGGATAGCCCAGCATTTTATTTGTTAACGCAAGGCCACCATCAATCAAGCTTGAATATGGTTTCAATCTCTGTATAGGTTCTCTTATGTACATTACATGTCACCTATTTACTCCTGGTAGATTGGCATTATGTATGTTTTCCACATATATTGATGTGCCCTCCCCTATTTAAGCCAGAAACATTGTATGTGTATATTTGCTTGTTATCGTGGGATTCTCATCTTAAAGCAACAGCTGACTGATTGGGTTAGAAAGAATAGTTACGCCCTTATTACTTAAAAGTTTTACAAAGTCCTTGTATTTAGATAGTCCTTCTTTCCCAGTCAAAAGATAACAAGAGTCTCACAAATGGTTTCTTCTTTTCCTTCTTCATCTTCAGTGGATGGTGAAACTCTTCAGCTTCTCTCTCCCACCAGTGAATATTTTACCTCGAAACACAACGAGGTATTAGTAAAATCTCCAACCGACAGGCACTAGTTAGATAGTCTTCTTTCTGCCAAATTTCCTGATGTCTGGTAATCTCTCTTTTCTTTCTTCCTTTTCATCTTTTTTTGTTCTCTATGAACTTAAATCTTCTCTCCTTCCTTTTTTCGTTCTCATGGTCCCTATCCTATTTTTCTTTGTCCTTCATAATATTTTTCTGGTTGTCTGATGAAAAGTCACTGTCAAACATATCAGCGACAAAAATATTGTCAGAACAATATCAAGACAAGTAAAAAATGTGAGAACACAAATATAGAAGACCACAGTACTGTTAAACATGGTTATTTTGAATTTTAACTATTATACATTAAATAGTGTTTGAAACATATATTAACTTCAAAAATATTACATTTAAAAAATATACATATAATATAAAAAGTATAACTTACGAACATAACATAAAAATATATACTTTGAAATAATTCCAAAAAATAAACATAATATTCAAACAATGCAATTATTATTTCAACATAAATAATAAAAAACTGATAAACAATCCTAATAGCAGAAAAGTAAATTCATACAATAGAAACATAAATAATATTCGAATAAAACATTAGGTAAAAATATAAACAATAAAAAACAATTTGAATTCAATTAACTTTTCAACTTAAAACAAAAATATAGATTCAAACACATTTTTAAAAATCAGATAAAATATTAGACTTGGTAGGGGAAAATGTACTACTCCCAGTCCAAGCTGAGTAACACTAGCGAAAGTAATGTGAGAACAAAAATATAGTAGACCACAATACTGTCAAAAATGGTTATTTTGAATTTTAACTATTATACATTATTTAGTGTTTGAAAAAATATATTAACTTCAAAAATATTACATTTAAAAAATATACATATAATATAACAATTCCAGTCCGGTTTTTACAAATGCCAAACCGATGCATGCAGGGACTGCAGAATCAAATGGATGTTAATTTCAGAAATAATGCTCAGATGGACTGATTTGGAAATTCTATAGGAGCTTATTTTTATGCTTTATAAAATCAGTATTAACACTGGGTAATTGCAAAAATAATGTTGGATTTCTGAAAAGCTCCTAGTTTGTCCCGATTTGGCAACTGACTTTGCTGCCTAAGGAAGTGCATTTTTTATGTTTATTGTTGTGACTGTTTAAATTGAGCACCAATATGGCGCACTTTAGATTGAAAAAGGCAGTTTAACTGCTGAAACGCGTCTCTCTTTGGTGTTCCAGCACCTGGGGTGAACTGACTTATTCATAGAGATGGACGCTAGGAGGCATAGTCATCATCGAGGTCATATGATTAAGAATAGATGATAATTGATGGTTTGCAATGATTCCTTAGAATTTGGAGTCTCTTTACCGGTCACAATACTCCTACCATAACTGGAGGAGTCCACCGAGTTCCACGCTTGGGATACCACGGCTGAAATTTTTATTTTGTCCTGGGGAAGACCCTATTTGATGATCCTTAATCACACTGCCATCTGGGTCGAAACGTCGACGTGAACATGTATCTCATGTCTTGAATCTCTATAACCACAAAATTAGAGATACTGTTGGTTATTGTTGAAATTCAAGGAGGGACAGGGACCTTTTAGAATTTATTTGTTATTGTGTTTGTGTATGGGTTAGATGGTTTATTTCACTATTTGTCACATAAGTCACTTTTTTCATGTTATTGTCATTATGTGATTTGTCATTGTGATGTATTTGTCAGCTCATTTAATAGGTAAAAATTTCCGAAACCTTTCAAAAATCCTTTTTGATATGAAAATCATTGTCTTGATTAAAGAAGAATAACGGACATATACTGTGTTTTGTAGTGTGCAGTTCCTAAAAAAGTTCATTTGTTTAGAAAAGAAAATCTCTTGGTTCTTCCAAATGGAACCTTTTGTAGTTCACAATACCATTACACAGGTTCCAAGGGTCACAGGGTCACCCCATTGATCTCTATATTAGACTTTTACTGAGGCAAGTAAAACATTTCCTACAAACTTTAGGAGTCATTACTAACCCTATGTTAATGCTCTGATGAAAATATAAATTTAAAGAAGAGAAGCGAAACAAAACGTTGCCTTTTCTGTGGGTTTTAGCCCGTTTACTACCCACTACCCAAATAATCCCGGTTTAAGCAAACACCTGATCTGATTTTTCATCATTTAAGCCTGTTCCCTCCTCGATAACTAAAACACCATTTTTTGAGTTACACACTGGTTGGGGCCATAATCTGTTCTACGATTGTGGCAAGATGGGTGACTTTAACTGGTGGAAGGGTGCCACTATTCCTCACTCCAAGAGCCATCAATCTCCTTGACTTCCACGAATCCACATCCTCTTGCTCTGCTTTTGATCCGACTGACTGGACTCCTCATTGTGCCTACTGGTAGGACCTGCAGGTTTAAGCTGCATCTGGAGCTGATGTTGGGGTGTTCTCTTATCAGGGCCTTCAACATCTTCTTTAGTGTCCAGGATGATACAGCATTCTTCCTTCACTTATTGACACATTCCTAGTTCTTCTGTATTTAAACTTGTTTCTTTCCTATCTCTATCTATTGTCCCTTCTATGTTCTTCCTTACTCTTGCGTCAATCCTTTTTCCCCAATATGTTCTCTTTAACCTAAATATGTATTATGTTTTCGTAGACTTTTTTGGAACCCGAGATGCCCTAAAGCCTGTGACACCCGCCCGGACCCGACACATAACTAGTCCCATTTGCAGTGGCATATTTTAGAACGTATTCTTCCATTTCCCTACACTTTTAGATAGTATAGCAGACTTCCTTCTTCATATTATCTTCTTTGAATGTTGGGTTCTTCTGAGATCAGGACTAAGTTTTATATATATATATATATATATATATATATATATATATATACTGAAGTAAGTGTAGTAGTACAAAAATAGAGATTTATGACTGCAGTGCAAATGTCAAATTCCAGGTTTTGCCAAAGTATAGCTTATGTACATAGTAGCTTTCTCAGAAAAGGTACTGCAACCAGCCACTAAAGTTCTTTTATGACAAAACTCACAGGAAATTTGGGCCATAATGCACATATGTAGGAAATGTGGCGTATTTGCAACCATGCAGACATGGGTACCTCCTTATGCCC
Source organism: Calotriton arnoldi (assembly GCA_963921515.1). NCBI lineage: Eukaryota > Metazoa > Chordata > Amphibia > Caudata > Salamandridae > Calotriton > Calotriton arnoldi. The sequence continues at coordinate 1,274,146 of CAWUFW010000057.1, forward strand.
TTATGGTTTTGCACTCCAGTTTGATTATATCTTCAACAGTACAGCAGCATATTCTTAAGAATGAATTCTGTCCCATATACTCCAGTTCAAATGATTTGACATGGGGAACGAGGAGAAAACAAGCAAGAAATGGAGCTTTAACTGGTTGCTGTTCTGAGTAATTATAATTACTCTTCTAGAACTCTTTGATTGAGTGATTGATTTTTAATTTTATAAAGCACTCATATACCATAAGGCATCTTGGGGCTGCTTCTGAAGAGGGAGGGTACGAGGGGTTTACAAGGAACAGTGTTAGTTGTTGAAAAGCCAGGTTTTTAGTGCTTTCCTGAATGACCATAGATTAAGACTGTCCTTTAGCGTGATGAGAAGCAAGTTCCACAATTTTGCTGTTCTTGTGATGAAGCTTTTTCCACCCCAGTGGGCTCTTTTAATTCTGGGGACCACAAAGAGCTTGGCAGTAGTGGATCTTAGATTCCTAGATTGAGTATACTAGGTAAAGTGATGTCTTAAATAGTCTGGACCAACATTGTGCAGCGCTTTAAAAGCATTGCATAATGATTTGAACTTGATCCTTTTGTCGATTGGGAGACAGTGTAGTTTGACCTGACCCTGGGAGAATTGTTTATAATGAAAAGAGGAAGAAGGAAGCGAAAGCATCCTAAATGGGTACTCATTTGCAAAATTAGACAACTCAAAAATAAACTGATTACTAAGGAGACTCAATTAAATAAACTGACAGCTTAGTGGCAGGGGACCTCTTTGGTGAGAGGGCTCTGTACGTAGTGAGGTAGCAAACTCCAATAAAGGAAAAGGCTCTTGGCCATACGATTTGTCTAGAGGTTTTAGGAATCATTTAGCACCATTTCAGTCCCTAAATTGATGGCATTATTTGTACATTATAGAATAGAAGGCCCCAAGGACCTTTAATAGATCTATGGTAACCATGCATCCTATACCAAGAAAAAGCCACTGCTATCTAGAAGCCACGTTTACATAATTAATTAATAGTTTTTATTAGGCTTTTCTCAATATTCTGGCAACAAGGTAATAGAAGGTGGTCTGAGACCTTATTCACCATGAGTAGGAGCATACTGCTTTGAAAAACAAGCTCATTTGTGGCCTCCCTAGTTGCACCATGAGATCTAATGCTGTTTGGACATCGATTGCCTTGGGTACAGAGGACATGCCTTTAATAGGGTAGGTTGAACTTTTATGAAGGCTATTCTGGAATGGAATGGCATCAGACCTTACTTCATATTCTTGATGAGTCTCCTAGACTTTGAACCAAAACCATGAGTTTCTCTAAGGGCAGGTTTTCCATGTTGTTTTGGGGGGAACTAAGCAGATAGTTCTTTTATCTCTTGTGCATTTTATACGATCTATGGAAACGTTATGTAGTATGCTGGAGACAATTAGATGTAGCTATCAAGCCTGGCACACTTCCTTCCCCTTTTCATGAAAAGTTCAAGGTTTTTTCCATGAAAAGTTTAAGATTTTGGGTCACTGTTTAAACATTGATAAAATCGAATTACGTCACTAACTAGCCTTTGCTCCAACAATGCACAGACAGATGAAAAACTGTGTACTCCATTATATTTTGAGGTTTTTGGTTAGCCCCTAACTACTGATAAAACTGAAGTGCTTTTCTTAAATAACCATTGCTTCAAAACTGCAATTGATAACTCCAGCTTGTGCTGAATATTGAATTTCCTAAAAATGATGAAGCCTCTCTTGTGCACAGCCAAACCTCAATGGTCCTTGTCCCATGCTTTTGTTGCTGAGATAGACAAAGCACCAAAGTGAGAAATTTTCTTGGGGCAAAGAAGCACTATGTTGATCAATTACCACAGGTGTTTCTGGACCATAAACCTGTTAATCCAAATTGAATAGACAAGAGACTAGTTATAGGCACTTGACGCAGGCGTGTGGGGTTGGGAGTCCAGGGTCTACTCCAAGAGGTGGAGGCAAAGGTCTTGGAACTCAGAATACAGTCTAAGGCATTAAATAGCCCTTCATAATGTCAAAGTCCAGTCAGTTCTTTAGTTTATGAAAAGAGAAGACGCACTCTAAAAAGAGATACATAAAATAGTACACTAAGTATATGACCTACATTGAAAACCAGGAAGTACCAGCACCTTCGGGTCCAAATGCTCCTTACTGCTAAGCGTTAGAATTCTGTTTAAATTTGAGACCTATGGCCAATGTTAATCTATGGAGGATGCTTCAGGCTGCCTCAGCTTCGGACAGAAGCTCACTATTCCCATTAGTACAGATGGGGTAGAATAGCTACATAGATGTATGAGTACTGGTGGCATAGCTAAAAATTGTCCTGGAACCGGGAAAACACAGAAAAATCTAAAAATGCTTCCAGCCAAAAACAGTAAAAATTTAAATTTCAAAGACCGAAAATTCCACCACACAAACAAAATGGTGGACACCCAGAAGAAGAGTCTTGGGTACTTCCGGTAGTGTCTTCAGTGACTTTGTGTCTTATCACCAGTACCCAGAAGAAGGGACACTATCCAGTAACTGGAGTCCAATGCTAAGGGACCGACTGGACACTATTTTGTTTTAGTTAGGGACAGTCGGCAAATAGTGGGCCACCTCAAAACTAACTAAAGTAAAGGAAAGTGTGGCTACAACTTCAATTGGTAATATCTTCAGAGCATTGAACGATGGTTCAAACAATTCCAGATTCAGGACTATCTTCACTAGACGACAGATGGAACTTTGGGGGAGTTAGACCCTGTGTCTCCAGGTCCTAAAAGAGCTATGAATGAAGTAGATACAAGTAACCTATGAGCATAGATAGGGTTGGGTGTAGAGCAGGATTACTTTTCTCGACTCCTGAAAGCAATTGAGAAGCTAATTGACCCTTCTGTAATCGTTGTTTCTCCTTCCATCAACATCAGTCACTGCATTGCAGGGACTAAAATAGTAGTAGCCACTCATTCAAAAGGGGTTTCACTTTAAATGTCCCTTAACAGGACAGTCAAGCATTAACGTCTCAGTGAATAATTAGACAAAAGGGCCACTTCCAATTGGTTTGTACAAATGCGGAGTCACTGAAGAAAAAATTAACGAGCTGCCCAGAAAACAAAGTAATGTATAAGAAGGGATCAGACAGCATTAGTATAGCAAGAAGATCAGCCCGTGTTGTAGGGATATGGAGCTGATCATTTTGAACCCTCTACCCTTAGAAATATTTACTAAATCAACATTTGGCATGAGCTCTGCTCCTTTCCTTTGCTCTTTTTTACTAGACTCTAGTCTGATCCCGCCAAATCTCTCAACTCAGTTGACAATAGCACTTAGCCATCCCCCTATATGGTTTCTTAACTTGATTCTTATTGCCAACTGCACCATTTCTGACTGGAATAAAAAATGAAGTATACTTATTCAACACTTGTTAAAAGATGTGATTCTGTTACTTTTGATCAGCTACAACACTGTAATAGTCTGTCAACTTTTGCTTTCTTACATCATTCACACTGAACCACAGCCATTGCAGCTCTGACCGCCATTACCAATGCCACTCTTGATTTATTCTATGTATGACATACACCTGTAATGGGTGTAATTATCTTCATCAGGACCGTATAGCCACATTGGAATAATGAAAATAAATGAGCTCACTCATTAGGTGGCGAGTGACTGGGAGGTTGACTTAGGAACACGTTTCTTCAAAGTGGATTTTTTTTTGGGATTGTTTGAGGGCACATCACTCATTCAGTGAATACTCCCAGTAGACTTCAAAACATGACCTTAAGATAACAGAACCTCACCCTGCCAAAGACACCCACCCTGAACTCAAAACGTTTTGCTAATGACGACCCCATCACTCAACTTTTATTTATAAGAAAAAATCATTAAGAAAGTATTCTCTGTACAACTAAAGACCCCAAAAGCAAGAACAACCTCCTCTAGGACTACCAATACAACCTCAAACCATGCTGCAGAATAGAACACTCGTCTTCAGTGATCTATGAAGCTCTCCAATCACTGACAAGACTGATTTCTAGCCATTATTTGTTAGCACTCTTTCTTTAAGGTAGAGTACTAAAGGTTTCCTGCTCTTTGTTACCATGGCAAAAAAGCCATCTCCTGGCCTGTGTGTTTGAGAGCAAGTCCATTCGTTTTCTTTGCAGCATGTAACTTTATTTATCCAGTACTCCTGGGGTCTCCCATCCTAACCTTCCCTTTTCTCCTGTTCCCCAGTATCTTGTATCCTACTCACTACTAACTCTTTCAGGATATCTGGAGGCCAATTCGCCAACAGGGACATTAGCTTGTATGCATTCCTATACTGGTTGCTGATAATAGTAAAGTGAGTTAAGACAGAAGTTAACTCCCAGTCACACAATGTAAGAAGATCCTGTTGAAAACTGAAGTGTGATAAGTATCACTTCTATGGATATGATGGGGTTGAGAGATAAAGCTACCGGGCTACAGGATGACGGATTATGGCAAGGTAAAAAAATAATGGCCTGATTACGATGCCGGTTGGACTGGCTTCTGAGGTCCTGTCGGAGGTGGTCTGACCGCCGCAGTCCCGTTCAAAGCGGTCGGTCCATCCGCTAGATTAGGATGCATGCCTCCTGTACTCCGACCGACCGCTGAAAGACAGCCTTTCTACGGCCGACGAGATGGCGGTTGGAGATAAACATCATCCATAGGGCAGTATAGTGTTCTCCGACCTCCATCCAGATTATGATGTGTGTTTCTGACGACCCAACCATGGTGGTCCGACTGCCTGCCTCGAGTCGCCGGAAACTATGGATTTGGGGTGCATACTCACCCAAATCAGCTTCTCCCTGACAGTCTCTGGCGTGGATCCCTTTCTCCAGGTCCCCTCTACACCGCGGCAGCTGAACCCCATAGATTACTACCCTTTGGGTGCTGGAACGCAGGTAAGTCCGTAGCTGTCATGTAGCCCCATTGACTGGACTGTGCACAGATCGCCACACTCCAGCAATGGGGTACATGGTGCACAAGGCATATCCCCACAAATGTCATATATGTGTGTTTACATATCACATGTTTCCTGTGATTTTGCAAGCACTTGCAGCGACATATTCGTGGGCATGTGTACTTTTCCGGCCTCGGAGGTCAGAATCGGATCGCAGCAGTTGGATGGTCAGTCCGACCAGCATCGTAATTAGGCCCTACGTTAGGTCCAGGTAGGCATGAGCAAGTAAATCTTAATTCATATGTTGCTGTAGTTATTGGCTTGAGTATTTTGAAGGAGCTCTAGAGTGGCGGGTGTGGTAGGACCAGAAGTTAGGATAATAAAGGTAGGCAGAGTTTAGTCTTCAAGCGGAAGGAAAAGCAAGAGAGGAGGAATGTTAATGCCAAGTGGAATAGAGAGGGACAGAGTGTCTATGGCAGCATAACCACTGGTGGATGGCAGCAGGGAAGTTCAGGTAGTAGTGTTCATGTGAGAGAAGCTTGTGAGATGGTAAAATGCGGGGTTAGTTGTGATGGTCTCTAAAAAAGCGGCTTAGCCAGAATCGCAGTTTTAGAGCTCTCCCTCTCTGTTTATTCTAGGCACACTTTTTATTTCTTATATGGAATTTCAGTTTGTTTTATGTTTTGTCTTCTCTCCTTCTTTACGATTTCCCACATGCAGGGGTGTTTGGACAAAATATTGAGTTGTAAATATCAGGAGACAGAAATATCGGAAATAAAATATCATGATATAAAAATATTGTGATGCAAAAATATTGTTGTCAAGAATATGTTTTTTTTAGGTAATATTGTTTTCAAGAGTATCGATGTTTTTAATATAGTTTTCGGTAATATAGTTGTGAAAAATATAGTTTTTAAATTATGTTAATGTGTCTTAATTCATATATTAATTTTATGTGTCGCTATTGTTTGTATAATTGTTATGAATTTTTTTAAATATAGTTTGTAATTTTAAGTGATATAGAATTTTTTATTTAATTGTTAATAATAATTTATAGTGTTGTAGCAGGCAGTTGGGTTTGTAGGTGTATAGGGTGGGAAGTTAAGTAAATAATTATTAATTACTTAATAATGTTTAATTAGTTGTTTGATTTATATTATGTAAATTATGTAATACTGATTTATTTTAGACATATTTTAGGTGCGGGTTGCTAGGTTTGTAGGGGTATAGGACGAAAAGTTAATTGAGCGATAATTAATTAACAATTAATTTAGAATAAATTAATTTCTAATTATTTAAATTGTGAAATACATAGTTTAGTTATATTTTAGGCGTGGGTTGCTAGGTTTGTAGGGTTTTAGGGTGGGGGAGTTAAGTAGTAATCAATTAATTAATTATAAATTATTTACTTGCTTATTAATTTTGTAAATTGTGTAATACTCATATATTTGAGTTATATTTTAGGTGCCAGCTACTGGGTTTGTAAGAGTATAGGGTGGGAAGTTAATTAAGCAATAAATATTTAACAATTAATTAATTGTTAATTAATGAATAATTATTGAAATTGTGCTATACTCATTTATTTTAGTTTTATTTTAGGTGTTGGCTGCTAGGTTTGTAGGGGTATAGGGTGGCAAGATGATAATTAAATACTTATTTTAATATTTTTTAATAGTAATACATTAGTACAAGTATTTTTAAAGTAGTGAATAATGCTGTTTAATTGATAATTAATTCTTTAAATGACTATTGATTATGCAAATTGTTTAATTGTTTTTTAAAACAAATATATATATATTTTATGTTATTTAATAATGTTTATATTAAGAATGTAATATTCTTTCTTAATGAATAGGGTGATTCAAATATATAATGTATTTGAAGTGAAGAACTTTGCCTACTGTTGCCTAAACTGGAGTGGGAATAGTAAATTTAACCCCTCTGAAGTCCAACGCTTTCCCTACTGTTGCACAGACTAGAGTGGAAGTAGTACATTTTATCCCTCTGAAGTCCAAACCCTTTCACTACTATTGCGCTGTTTGGAGTAGGAATAGTAAATGTAACCCCTTCGAAGTCCTACGCTTTCCCTACTGTTGTGTTGTTTGGAGTAGGAATAGTAAATGTAAACCCCTCCAAAATGTAACACTTTCTCTACTATTGCTTAGACTAGAGTGGGAATAGTAAATTCAACCTCTCTGAAGTCCAACACTCTTTCCAGCTGTTGTATAGACTGGAGTGGGGACAGTAAATCAACCATGCCGAAGTCCAACACTTTCCCTACTCTAGCGGGGTCAGTAGCGGCCGGTGTCTTGATAGATGGCAGGGCAGGGGGGGTGGATGGATGGTGAGACAAACAAACAAAGAAAAAAAACACTTACCTGCCTCATCACGCTCTTCTCCACTGCGGCCAATCCTGACGCTGCCTTTCATGCATGAGAGCAGCATCAGGATTGGCCTGAGCACCCTTGATTTGCGCTCCCAGGTAGAATGGGAGCCTGTGCCTCCTCTCTCCAACCTGGCACCGCAGCTCAGGTTGGAGAGAGCTTCTGTGCGCATGACGTTTTCGCCGTCCTGAGATGGCCGGCCAAACCGGCATGCGCACTGAGAGCAGTGCAACCACTCCCCCTAGTGCCTGTCATCCCCTGGCCCCGCCCCCAATCCTCAGCTCCAAGACTAAAAATAAAACGATAATAAACAAGGGTTTATTATCGTTTTATTTTTCATTTTTTGGACTGGTGGCGGGGGGGACGCTCTTCCGTCATAGCGGTGGAGCCGCCGCTGGCACTGGTTGGAGTGGGAATAATACATTTCAACACTCTAGAATCCATTGTTTTGCCTACTGCTGCAGAGACTGGAGTGGAAATAAAAAATTTCACCCCTCTGAAATCCAACGCTTTCCTTATTGTTACACAGACTGGAGTGGAAATAGTATCTTTTTACTCCTTCAAAGTCCAACACTTTCCCTACTGTTGCCCTGTTCAGAGTGGGAATAGTACATTCAACCCTCTGAAATCCAAGGCTTTCCCTACTTTTGCCCTATTTGAAGTGAGAATAGTAATTTTCACTCCTATGAAATCCAACACTTTCCCTACTGTTGCACAGACTGAAGTGGGAACAGTAAATGTTACCCTTCCAAAGTCCAACACTTTCCCTACTATTGCACTGACTGGAGTGGGAATTGCAAATTTTACCCCTTCGAAATTCAATGCTTTCCTTCCCTCCCACCCACATATATATAGACTTTCATATTAATCAAACATAAAATATTTTCATAAATTATATAATGTAAAATGCATATTTTCATTTTTATATGTATATATATATATATATATAAACAACAAAACGACTCTCCAGCTTCCCATCGGCGGTTGAAGAGACACGGACCACTGGAAGGTATGACTTAAAATATCTTTTTATTCCTCAATTCGATGACGCGTTTCGGACTTTGCCAGTCCTTGATCACATACAGAATGAATGCAATTCGCCATTTTTAAATTTCATTGAAACACCACGTGAATCCTAAACATAGAAAAAATACTATGCACCATTTCAACATTTCTTTTAGTTTACAGTCTGTTTTTCACATGTAGTCTTTCCAATAATGCGAGCACAATTAATATATCGGTAAAATACCTCAGGATGATAATATTTAAATAAATATATAAATATATAATCAATGCTCCAAATCTCCTTCGCAATTATTTCGAAAGAGAATAGCACTCACGGGAGAAGTTTCAAATTGCTTTTTAATGCACCCGTCCACGAGTGCTCCGACTTTTGGTGCACAGGAGCAGTGATATATATATATATATATATATATACCTAGTAATAAATTACAACTTTTAAAAATGAATATAATGTAAAATAAATTATTTTCCAATTGTGTTACCATATATACATATATATATATATATATATATACAATTAGTAAAGATATTTATTATATATATATAGTTGGACCACTGTCCAAAGAGCCCAGAAAGTTAAAAGAGAAGAGCTTTTGATTCCTAAAAAAAACCAATAAAGGAGTCTAATACTAGGAGTCAATTTATCACCACTTACAGCAATAAAGCAAGCGAAATCAAGAAGATCTTACTCAAACGTTGGACGATTTTTTCGATTGAGAACAGCTTTACTGGTTTTATTGATGAGAATCCTAAAGTGAGATTTAGAAAGGTTACCTCACTTAAAGACAGGCTCAGTAACAGAGATGTGAGCAAGAATAGTAACAGTGGGAGGAACATTAAAGGCTTTTATCCTTGTCTCAACTGCAAAGCATGTAAACATAGCACTACTGTCACTGATTTCACATTGCACCTCCCTGGAGCAACTATCAAAATATGCTCACACTTCACCTGTTCTTCTGATTTCACAATCTATGTGCTGAGGTGCCTGTGCGATCTTTGTTATGCAGGCAGCACGGCACATCCAACCAAGAAAAGGATATTGAAGCATACAAGAGCTATCATACACGTAGACCTACAATACCCTGTAGCCAGACATTTCGATACCCACCACGACAAAGACGTTTCTAAACTGAAATTTTTCAAAATTGATAGAGTACCAGCAAACAAAAGAGGAGGTGACATAGTGAAAGCGCTTAGACAGCTGAAATCTAGGTACATTGTTGAACTCAGCACCAAAACCCTGAATGGGTTTAATAAGGGCGAGGAATTATATACCCATCTGGGATGGTATGATCATTGAATAGATATACCCCTGGTACCAATTAACACTGTCTCATCTCCCCGTTCCACTTTCCGTTCCCCCTTAGACAAACTATCACTTTTTTCTATCATATTTTGAAACACTGTTTTGTTTCTTTTCTTCACAACACTTCTCTCAAAATTCTTCTGTTTTTCAGGTCTATGAGTCACCGGAAATGGTCATTGTAGGCCCTGTAAATTACCACATATTTTATTTGGACATTGTTCCTTTATTTGCTTCTCTGTGATTTTACAGAGATGATCATTTTTGACTGTGGTGACTGTCAACCAGTAGTTAGAAAGGACGTACAGGACTGTGGCTTGTTGCATTACTACTTCAAATGTTTAATTTGTGACAGCGTATTATCGCCGAGACTTGCCCACAGGGGCAGAAATGTACCTTCAATTAGAATGATGCAGCATGATTGTCGGATACACATATAGAGTTTGTACAACTTATTTAATTTGCGATATGTTAGCCTGGCTTCGGCATGACGTCAGTACCATTGTTAACATAATTTTCTCATGCATACTTACTCATACACTTTAATTTGAGGGATACAGTTGCCCACTGGGGCACCATCAGTCAGGTATCATAGCAGTAATAGCTGTTTATCAATAAGCCCTCTTAAAAATTTGAGAGTGCTCATGTATAGTTGTTGAGCACAAAATTATAAAATTTGGTCAGAATTCATTTGTAGAATTGTCAAATATATTGATCATATTGTGCATGTATTTAAGCCCACCTGGGCAATATGGGGTGTAATTTATACAGACATACACATGGGTGCAATATACAGGAGCTTACTAGTTTCCAAGACGTAAAATCATTACATTCACCAATTGCAGTGGGGAAAAGTGATGGCACATAACTCTATTAACTATATGGTTACGGTTTCAATCTGAGAATTGGGTGAGATCCAACCAGATTGCTCATTCAGCTTTCACTGCCCAATTGAATATATGAGATAATACTTCATTAAAAATTAAACACACTAAAACCCAACTTGCTGGGCCAACTTAACAACCCCGCAATAATGTATCACTTACGAGCCTTTATTATTTCACTGTATTACATTCCTGTTGCCATATATCTATATAATCATGTTTATTGTTTACAATACGTGCTGACCATTGTCACAAGCCGCATTAAAACCATTTTTTATCAATACCATAATCCACTGTGATGAGTGTGGAACTCCAGAAATGGCCACCACAGTATGTTGTGTTTTCATACACTCGTTTTGTCCTTCTTTCATTGTTACACATGTCTTCACTGGATGTTAAAAGTACCGTAAAACAAACAGCCGATCACCCGTGAGCAAGGCATCTGGGAACGCCGAAATGCGTTGGGTGTTATCATCCTTTATGCTGATTTGTGATATGGTCATCACGAAATAAACCGCTGATTGCACACTACTGAAGTGCGCATATTTTCTCTGTGAAATCAGGTGTGTCAAGGAAGTGCTTATATATATTTATGTGTGTGTATATAATATGTGCGTGTATATAATATGTTACAATATATGTATATAGTTATATAAATAGAACATATATGTGTTTGTGTGTTTATTATATAAGTATATATTTATATAGTATTAAATATTAGTGGAATCTATTTAATTTACATTATATTAAATTGATATATTTAAATATTTAATATTTACTACTTTAACCTCTATTCTCAGTAAAATATCAATATTTTTGACGATATTTGTGTCAAAGATATTTTTTCCGATATTTTGGTACTTACCATTATAAGTATAGGAGCAGGATATTGTGGTAAACGATATTTTTGGCACAATATTTTGCTCAAAGATATTGTTCACCACGATATTGTGTCAATCATTCACATGCGTCTCGTTTTTCAGTCTATTTTAAGACCTCCAGCTGGCTTCCACCCATATCTCCATTTTCGGTTAACCTGAGTGTCAAGAAGCAGTTTAAGGCAACTTTGTTTTTCACTCAGGGTGTTCTACCACACCATGTTGAACGGCCAGTGCAGCACCTTGGTAGATTTTTATTCAGATTTTCAGGAGAGACCAAAATTGTTGGGAACACTTTTAAGACATCAACCACGTCTCGTGGGTCATAGTGACCACATAAGAAAACACAAGTCTTGGGGTGATGTTGCCACTTTTCCGAGAAACATGACCTGACCTCTGTCGGACTGTAAAAGCTTCTAAACCTGCCTTTAACCTGTTTTTTCCAATTAGAAAAACAGATCCTCGTGCAAAACAGTATGAAAACTGCGTGTACAGGTCTACTTTTACACCTGTTTATTTATGGTGTCACTAAGGGAAAACGCTCAGGTGCAGCCTTTGCATAGCAGGAAATTCTAATACGGTGGAGTAGTGTTGCACAGTCCCTGTAGTCAGTTTACAAGGACATTTGGTTAGAATTATAACTGAGAGGCAGATGGAGCCTGCTACTGTCAGTAAAGGCTGTGATAGAGGTGTGTAACACTAAGTAACTTCATTCCCCATGTGAGTGTGTAATGATTACTTCAGTATTCCATACTCCAAATCTGCTGTTTGCAGCATATGCCCCTCTCATTTTCAATATATTTGCCCCTTTTTCATACAATCACGTTTTGCCTTCTACTCCATCAAAACTCTATGCCCTTTAACTCCATGCTCTCCACTGCCTTCTGAGTACATATTGTTCTCTACTTCTCTGTCAGTGTTCCATGCCATGTACGTATCATGCCAGTATCCTGTAACCTTGCTCACCTGCAGTTAACTGATTTTCCTTCCTCTTCAGCATCACCTGATTCTGTGTCTTACCTCTGAATTATAGCTGTTAAATTTGTCCTCCACTTTCATTTGATCTCGAGGTGTCCCAGTGCTTTACACAGACCAAAACGATACCCCTAAAGCCTTCTTAGCAGTCTGATGTAAAAACATGCATGCACCTGGAACACCAAAACCCCAATGTGACTGATGACACAGCGTCATTATCACTTATTTGTGCTTAATAATATGATAATCTGTAACTCGCTTAACCATGATTTACACATGATTTATTTATTATTTACATGCATGATTTCACATATTTTTTTCCATGTTGTTTTATATTTACATTAAGCAGACGGAATGAATGATATTTTGATTAACTGTAATAACCATATGTGCCATTTAACATTGACATGAGTAGGCCTAGGTGCTTTGCTTTATGTTTAAAATAACCATGCTTCTGCTTGCTGCGCGTAACACTTTTTCAGTTTTAGATATCAGAGTCACTGTGTGCTCATTAAGAAATGTTATTCTTTGTTAGCTTACATTTTGAAGGTCGTAAAGTAGCAACTAGTTGGTTTGTACAATGACTTCAGCACCTGCGTGGGATGAGAAACTTAGGTGAATACTCCTTTGTGAGATATTGTTAACGTCGCAATGATAGAAGTTGGCATTGTATTATCCATGGGAAGAGATAGAATACTGGATTTTGATAGGTTGCTGCTCGGTGGGAACCTGAATAATATTTCATTTGAATGGAACTTATGTTTTAACTGTGTGAAAGCTAGTTACTTAGTTAGATCAATTGCCCCTGTCCACCTTTGCAGGTGATGGAGCAGGGTAAATGAAAATTTTTTAACCTCCTAATATTTTCGTAAAATAATTAATGAACATGTTCGTTTAAGTAAATAACCAACAATGTATGTTACATGTTAAGGGTTAAAGGTAACACGCTATTCCGTGTGCAAGATAATCAACTTATAATTGTTTACGTAACTAACATAACATAATATTTGCGTACTAATTACATAATAAATGCATGATCTGTGCTTTTAAATAAAACGTGTGGTTGCAAAATAAAGCGATGGTAAGTAAGGGACAGCTTTATATGTTGCTTTTTGCTAGGTAATACCTAATTGGGGTACGTAGAAAGACGGGAGGGAAACTAAAGGGTTTATATTTCTTTGTTTTAACAATATTTTGTTTATCTTTGAAAATAGTGCGCTTAGGCCTGTCGAGCAGCGATATAAAATGGCCGCCAATTGCTAGAGTACGCATGAGCGAGGGACCATGTGATAGAGGAGAGAGGCTGTGGAAAAGGGATGATCACGTGCTGATGCTGAGAGGCTAAGATGGAAGTATGGTCAAGGATGTTGTGACCTTTCTGAGCAGATGTGTGCCAAGATGATCAGGAAGAAGCGTGAGAAGTCCAACTGAATCAATAGACGGAACTGTTAAACCCAAAATGTAGCAGAAAAAGATACAATTTGGACTGATCGAAACGGATGAGCAATTGCATGAACTGTGGGAAACGATGCTTGCATGGACATTCCACAAGGAACTGGTTAAGACCAGGAAGTTTGATTAAAATGTATATGGGCCTGAGTTTTGACCAATGAGAAAGAGTCACGCCATAAAGAAGAAACATTTTATGCTGTAAGCTAGAATTAGGGTATAAGAAGACCTACTCTTGGTGGGAGGGGTTAGTTGCTGCGGGAGTTGCTGAGGGAGTTGCTGTGTGAGCAGATGCTGGAGAAGTTAGACGCTGTAGATGAGTGAAGTTGCGGTTGCTGATGCTGACGAGCTGATGCTGCTGCTAATTTTATTTTCCAGTTGAGTATAAAATGCTGCTTTAGGAGAACCTTTTTATTCCTGATAGATTTTTCATTTAGAACTATTAGATTATTCCAAGACAGATAGATTGATCTTTTAGGGTTCTTGCTATGAAAACCTTTTTTTTCCGTCTAATAAAAATGCATTGCAATTTCAAGTTATTCTTATATTGATGATAAATGTAATGATCTGAATAATAAGCTTAACCTCATTTCCTGCATTCAAAACTTTATATAAACTTTATTATTCTTTAAACAAATGACTCAGTGATTCTTTAGCTCAATGATTAAAATGAAATATTAAAGAGTTTATTGTGATTGAGCTGGTCTTAATCACCATCAACTGATTCCTACTAGTTGGTCCATCGACCAATGAGCGGAATACCTTAAAGCAAAGAGAAATATTATGTCATGTTAAAGAGGTATCCCGTCTCCTTCCAGCGAATCGTTTTCTCCTAGGTTATTGACGGAGGAAATCCAGGGAACAAATGAGTAAGTGAATGTATATGCGGTGTTATGGGCCCCACCGTCATATGGATATAGTGTGTGTGTTAGAGGAATAGTTGCACCTGGGTGACCAAAGCATTTAAGGAGAATTATTTTTATTGTTAGCGCTGGATCACAGGCATACATCCTTTTCCTCTTTTTGAGACCAATGCGTCTTATTTTTCTGCTCATAGAGATACTCTCGAGAGCAAGCACATTCCTCCGCATTCTAATTGGAACCTTTATCTAGTTCTTCTTTTGATGCTATATTTGCCGACACCTGCTGCTTCTGCATTTCTCCGACCCACAACCTTAAGCTTAGCATTAGGGAGTTTCCTCTATGGAAACTAGACTTTGCCATGATTTGCATATGTTGCCTTTAATAATACAATATTCACATTATTAAGTGAACTACTTGGATTATATTCAAGTATGCTGTATTCAGGTGAATTCCGATGGAGTTCTAATTGATTTGATTGGAGATTGCAACTTTACTAATTTGTTAATAAACCTCTATTGTTTGCAACTCAGTCCTCTTTGTTGTTACTGTGGGGCAAAATCTGCTTCACTGTCATTGCAATGTTAATGAATTTGTGATTTTGGCCTCAATTCGAGATAAAAGTCTATTCTGGTGGACACAGCAGAGTTCCGAGATATCGCCAAGTTAGTGTGGCGCAAATATTATCCTGATCTAATCTGCTATCATGACCTTTCGTAAAATAAAAACCTTTATTAACCGTTCAGACTTCCAATGTACCCTAAAACAGTCCTCCAAATCCTGATGTACCACCACCCCCTTGTCTAGTGACTGGATGGATAAATCTGCTTAACTACCTTAACTGGGAAATGTGGGGGACCTTTGGTGTTTTATATCACAATCTCAAAATCTGCTTTAGTGCAATAGTAGCATGGCGCCTCTATTGGGCAAGTAACTTAAACACCCTTCTACGTAAGCTTTCTCAAAACCTACTCAAAATATATATAACACATACCATATATACATATATATGTTGGTATTTATTTATAATATTTATAAGTAGGATTTTCCTGCATTAGGCAAAATTATGAGGGCCGATTATTATCAATAAAGGACAGTTCTAGCAGACTGATTATTCAACTCGCCCTTCAGTTGTTGTAAGTGCTGAAGTGCGTCCACCTTGATTAGAAACCATATCCTAAATGCAAGCATAAACCTGCCTGAAATGTCTATAGTTGGAAATCTTGACCTAAAGACAACATTTGCTTACCGTTTCCATGTCACAGGAAAGTACACATGACAATGTTCGGAAGAAAAAGTTGGCAGCATTGTTTTCTCTAATAGTACGAAATGTAGGAGGGTTGCCACAATTCTCAGATACCGCGTACACAACATAGCGGCTTCTGCTAGTGTCAGTGTGCAGTTACCACTTTAATGCCTTTAAAGATGACAACCCCAAGCTTACCCTTAAATAGCGCATGTAGAATGTCCTGAATCAGGGCAGAGTAGCGCATGTTGGCATTACAGGATTTGGCAGTGCCCATGTGAGAACAATATAGCAATACATCATTTTATTAAAAAAAGAATAATTCATTTTTTCATGCCTTAAATAGCCAACATGATCTGGTGGAGACGTGGTATAATTTGGAAAGAGGTGCTGATGACAGTAATGATTTTTGAATTAAATCACTGAGAAAATAATTCTAGTGCTGATGTGTGTAAACTAAACACGCGGGAGGGGCGTATCTTAAAGATGGCGCCTCAGCCCAGAAGGTGCAGTTTTCTAAAACAATACAGAACTTGTATGTCTTAATACCGTGGGCTTTGCATATTAATTGTGCGAGTATTAATATTTTGCACACAAAAAATTTCCTTCAACGTTTCATTGCTTAGTTTAAACTACAGAACTCAAATTAGATGTATTTCGTAGGCAATCATAATTTTGGGTGAACAATAGGAACCTGAGAATTTTAGTTGTTGACAAAACCATAAAGTAATAGAAAACAAGGACAAAAAAGAGAAAAAGCAAAAACAAACACAAACGAAAATAATTCTCACGTCTCTTGCTTCACTTTAAAAAAATGTTTTGTAGACGGAATTCTTGGCCAGTTTCTAATCTTGAGGCAAATGTGTTCCATATTACGCGTCTCGTTTTTCAGTCTATTTTAAGACCTCCAGCTGGCGTCCACCCACATCTCCGTTTTCGGTTAACCCAAGTGTCAAGAAGCAGTTTAAGGCAACTTTGTTTTTCACTCAGGGTGTTCTACCATACCATTTGGAAACGCCAGTGCAGCATCTTTGTAGATTTTTATTCAGATTTTCAGAAGCGACCACAATTGTTGGTAACACTTTTAAGACATCAACCACCTCAGGTGGCGCTTAGTGACCACATAAGAAAATGCAAGTCTTGGGGTCATGTTTCCACTTTTCCGAGAAGCATGCCCTGACTTCAGTCAGACTTTAAAACATTGTAAACCTGTCTTTAACCTGTTTTTTCAAATTAGAAAAACAGTATGAAAACTGCTTGGGCACGCCCACTTTTACACCTGTTTATTTATGGTGTCACTGAGGGAAAACGCTCAGGTGCAGCTTTTGCATAGCAGGAAATTGTAATAAGGTGGAATCGAGGCTGAGATTCACTTAGAAGTCTAAATAGCATATTCTGATAAACTGCTAAATAAATGGTTTTCTGAACAGATGCTTTTTAAACTGTTCACTGAGTCTCAGCCTCGGATCTAGCGAGTTACTTTTACATAAATTGAAAAGGTTGAAGAGGGGGAATATCTTATCGACATTGTAAAAAGGCAGGAAAGTGGTGAGTCCTGTTTTGCACTAGTTTATTAGTGGTTGAAAAGCTTGATCCAGCAAGTTGAAGTGATGTTTTTAAATTGCAGGTTTACGCCACAAACCCTCTAGGCATCCACCTCTCCCCTCTGTGAATGAGTGGATTGGTAATCTTGTTTTGGCTGAAAACATCCAAAATGGGATTACAAATGTTGCAGTGTTACCGCAACCGGTTTTCACATCTGCGGAAAATTTGCATATTTAATTACCTGGGGATAAATCCACCAGGTCATTAAAAAAAAAAAACAATTTCAAGTTTTATAAAGCGCAAACATGACCCGGCAGGGTATCAGAGCGCTGCACAATGAAGCCGGCTGGTTAAGCTGGTACCGGAAAATATAATAGATAAATACGCAGATACAGCAGATGCGTATAACAGACACAAATATGTTTATAAGCAATTCACCCCAGATGCACAATACATAGTAGATAGGGAAGGCAAGGTTGGAAAGCCATTTCAGATAGTTTGTATGGCTACAGGACTATTGTCGCATGTAGCTGTTCAGGAGCAAACCTTTGACTTCTTTTTTGAATGCAGAGGTCGAGGGGTTCATTCTGATTTCTGGCGGGAGAGCGTTCCATATTATCGGAGCAAGACCGGACAAGAAGCGGTTTTAGGTTCTTTTTTTTTACTTTGGTGGTTTCAGCAGTAGCGTGTTTGAATTTCTTAGGGCGTGATTTCCACCCGATAGCTCAAGTTTCTTTGCCAGGTACGTGGGTGTGTTCTGATGCAGTGCTTTGTGCGTCAAGCAGGCTATCTTGTACATGATCCTTGCATCGAGGGAAAGACAGTTGAGTTGGATTAGGTCTGGTGTGATGTGGTCATGTTTTCTTGAGGCTGTTAAGAGTCTGGCAGCAGAATTGGGAGTGGCCCTTAATGGGGCAAATTTAGCTTTGGGTAGTCCAGCCAGGGTAACAATTCCGTAGTCTAAATGTGAGATAACTAGGGATTGGACAGTTAGTTGAAGGTTAGCAGGTGAGAGGAACAGTTTGATTTTAAGTAATGTGCAGAATTGGTGATTGGTTCCTCTTTTTGTTGCACTGATTTGTTCATGTATAGTCAGGTATTTATCCAGAATTAGGCCTAGTGATCTAGTGGGGCTAACGACATGTGGAGTGCAGTTGAGGGCTGTTAGGTGTTTGAGCCAATCCTAAATGGTGGCAGTATGATTCTGAGGTGCAAGCAAGAGGAATTCAGTCTTGAGTGTATTTAGCATTCGGTGGTTGTAGGATAACCACTGTTGAGTTTTCAAAAGAGCACAGTTAAGAGTAGTGATGTCATCCGGTGAAGAAATTTTCAAGTACAATTGAGTGTCATCGGCGTACATGTAGTAGTGTATGTTAGACCATTTCAGAATTTCTGTGACAGGTTCCATATACAGGTTGAAAAGAGTGGGTGAGAGTGCGGATCCTTGTGGAACTCTAATTGAGACCGGCTTACTGTTGGAAAGGTTGTGGTTGACTTTTATTCTTTGCGTTCTTTTATGAAGGAACGAGGCAAACCAATTTAAGACTGGACCTGATAACCCCATCCTTTTTTCAAGAAGGTCCATTAATTTGTCATGTTTGACCATGTCAAACGCCGAGGAAAGATCAAGCAGTATAAGTAAGCAAGGTTTGTTCTGGTCAAGTAGACTTAGGGCATCGTCAACAATGTGTGTTAAATTCTGATCTCTCCTTCCATGTTAAACGTCTGTCCCAAGCTCCTGTGTCACCGTCCAGGTATTTTGCACTCTGGCTCATTCAGACATTGTATTGCACACTTGCACACACACATGCTCAGTGCTACGGATCTTGGTACAAGGATTCTGGCACCACCGTGAAAAGTGGAACTTTCACATGAATGGGCCGGTAGGCTAGCATTCAAACGATGCAGGTAAAAGGCCCTGGTCACTATCATATTTTACAAAATACGGTATGCTGTCACCACTGCACTACAAGCATCCAATCTATGACTGGGACAGAGGTCCTTCCGTCAGAATGAGGGTTTGCTTTGTGCACCCCTCCAGGCTTAGGACAAGTCCAGAGCCTTTCATAGTCAAAATGAGGCCTAGGCCTTCGCACACACTAGATCAGTTTGCGGTGAGTCCAAAATCCAAAATCCATGATCACACATTCTCTCAGTTTAGACATGCAGGTCAGTGGACTGTGTGTAGATCTGAAGCCAAATTGGTATTGGTCAAAGAGTTGAAACTATTCAATGTGATTACAGAGATGTGTATGTACGTATTTCTCAAGGAGTTTGGATAAAGTCATGATATTGGAAATTGGTGGGAAGTTGTTAAGATCTGATAAGTCAGCATTAAGCTTCTTTTCATACTTGAAGGACTTTGTCCTCCGTAAAATACTCTGACTTGTGCGTTCATACGCAAGTAATTGTTATTACCCTTTTCATACTGGTAGATAGGGGAGGATGATTTTGTTATCCCACAGGTGTTACCAAAACATGTCCCCCACACCTGTATGAGTAACACAAGTGTGGACTGACTGCCCCTTAACACCGGGCTACACATAACGAGGGCCTACGTGACTAGAAAATCACATGAGCTGTAGATGCTCTCCAAACACAGGTATCTCCTGCTAAATCAATGATATACAGCAAAACGAATACACAGCAAAAGCAATACTTTTATAGTGGTCAGATGAGTAACCTGCTGGGCTCAAGATTGCTGCTATCAGTTTGAGATAAATCCCTGGGTAGGATACTCATTCTTATCAAACAAATCTTTTCTGTTTGATAGCGCTACTATCAAGAAAGTCACTTCTAGCACTTGTAATCTGTCTCATCTGACGCCTTTGATGCTGCCTTCACCACCATCCTTCTTGAGCACTGACATCCATTTCCTGACCCTTTCTACTACTTACTGCTGTTCTTCATTGGGATGTAGACACCTGCAATTAACACTTCTACAACAGCTCCTAAAAGAGCCACATGCTTGGCCTGATTCACAAAGTTTGGAGGAGTTGGCCTAACGTCTAGGGTGGTCGACCTCGAATCTGGGGAATTGGGTTCGAGTCTCGGCAATGACACTGAACATCCTGTGATTCTGGGCAAATCACTTAATCTCCCCGTGCCTAACAAAAATGAATGTGTCCTCATGTAATGCAACTGGTGCTATGTAAGGCGCACTGATACCCGATTCGGGTCAAGTTCGCGCTATATAAAACTCTGTTTAAAAAAAAACATGTCTTACCCCTTGAAAACTTAGGATTCATTTAAACTTAAGCCTGGAGCATAAAAAGACTACTCAGAAAATATTCAGCGAATCAGGAATGAAATTCAGGTCTATTCACACTTAAATCTGGAGTAAGATACAACTACACGGAGAAAATGCTTTGTGAATGATGCCTGGAAATCGAGAAAATCACACTAGAAACGCAGGAGTAAGAGAAACTACTCATAGAAAAAACGTTGTGAATTGGGCCCTCAGTGTCACTCATTCACACGTGTTATCCGCACTCTCTATATGTAGCGCAAGGCAAAATGCAAAAGCGCAAAGAAATACGTTTATAGAAAAATAACTACACGATTTCTTTCCTTCCTTATTCCGTAAGCAGCAAAATGCTGAAAACAAGATATATTGGCCAGTGTACAATGCTTGTAGTGTATGCACCTGCAACTTTAAATACATTTGTGCTGAAAGTCACTACAACAGAGTATCAACTAACAACATGAAAGAAAGAAGAAAAAACTACAATATATTAATAACCCATTCTTCTTACACTCCGCAACAAACAGATAACAATTACTCAGATTGTAAATCGGTAGTGCACTGGGGCTACCTGAATGAGCTTACTGAGTTGAAGAGAGTGAGTAAGTAGAATGAAAGTAGTGTACCCTATGAGGTGTAGACTGTATTCAAATGATAAAGATTGTGATAGAAATCCATTGGCAGATGACCCTTTAGCTTTGTGCTAATCCCAGGTAGTGGGACAGCCCGCACTACCACATCCGATCACAATTCATACAAGTTCAAACACGGAATTCATTGCTGGTTGGTTCCCAAGTGACGAGACATGGTGGCTCTGACTTTTCCGATGGGAAGCATTTCCATGGATGCTGAACTACACTACCCAGAGCTCAGCATGCTAAAATGACACCCACAATAACTATATGAATGTGCTTGTGACCAATGTCAGATGCCTTTTTAACCAGGTAACTTTGTAAGAGAGAAAGCTGTTGTGCGTTCATGCCTATTGGATACTTTGTTTCTACCTGCCTTACCTGTCTCATTTTGTTTCTCTTCTTCTCTGTAAGACCTTTCTGGATTTCTGATTCTAGTCCCACCTACCCATTTCTGATTTCTCATTACAGACTCTGGTCTGATCTGACCACTAGTGACTTCTAATTTACTTCCTGACTTTACTTCTGCCTGACATTCATACCAGCCTTGACTCATAGCCTTTTTTTAACTTGCCTTTGCTCTGCAACTACACCATTCCAGATCTCGTAATTTGTGTCCAGGACACTTCCAACTCCTAGCTTTCTCATGATCAGTCCACTCTTGATTCCTGACACTTGGACTTCCTCTTCTTCTACCTGATGCTTGATCTTGGTCAAAGGTTTTCTTGTTGCTGCTGATTCCCTATCCAGACTCTATTCTATCTTCTACTACTATGTCTGGCTACACCAAGGCTTGTATTTTGTTTTCCATAAATTCTGATCTCTCCTTCCTTGTGAATAGTCTGTCCCCAGCTCCTGTGTCACTGTCCAGGTGATTGTCATTCTGGCTCATTCAGACACATATGTGCTGCATGCTAGCACACGCACATGCTCAGTGCTAGGCCTCTTGGTGCAAGGATTCTGGCTTCACCATGAACAGCAGAACTTTCAGATGAATGAGCCAGCAGGCTAGCATTCACATGATGCCGGTAAAAAGGCCTGGTCACTATAATCATTTACAAAACACGGTATGCTGTCGCCACTGCACTACACACATTCAATCTGTGACAGAGACAGTAGTCCTTCAGCCAGTATGAGGGCTCGCTTTGTGCACCCCTCCAGGTTTAGGACAAGTTCAGAGCCTATCATAGTCAAAAGCAGGCCTAGGCTTCACACACATACACTAAATGCAGTGCAGTGAGTACAAAATCCAAAACCCAGGATCACACATTCTCTCAGTTTAGGCATGCAGGGCAGTGGACACGACTGTACATCATGCAGGGGACATTCCAATCCCATAAGTGCATAATGTGATTGAACGTTCTATGCTTACCTAGCCAGTTGGATGCAGCACTGCTACAGTTAAAATGGACATGTCAGTGCTGATCTACAGGACAACAAACATAAACATGTGTCTTTTGTATCCAGTGATGACTTGGGGCACAATGTTGATGATCCCTGGATTTTATTTTCTATGATGACCAAACAATTCCATACAAGATTAAAGTTTTGGATCAGACCTTGACAGCTGTCCTTATCTACCAGCTGTGATCCTCTTGCCTCATGAAACCCTCTCACAGCTTCTGATTTGCCTCCTGAGCTGACTGTGCCATACACTCAAAGCACTTCAGCAGAGTTCACTCTGCTCTACAACCAGGCTCTCTTTTTGCTCCTCCGGGGCACTTTGTTATTAGAAAATGGGGTGCAGACTCTTGCGTGGCCCCTTCTGTAATATGGATCAAGCTGGCAACAAACCTGCACCAGCATGATCTAAAAGAGGTACCTCATTTGCATGGGTGCGCAGCCTGCGTAAATCAGGGAATCCGCTGCCTATTACAGACGTAGGCCCAGACACAAATAGGCCACCAAGAAATGCACTGAACTGACTGTGCACCAAATACATGTAGCCCACAGTCAGTATGACTCCCAAGGGCGGCTCTTGGAATCAGGGACTGGGAGCCCCAGGAAAGCCCTTAGGAGCCCCATGCAGACAGATGAAGTCACTCACTGCAACCTCCTGCAGGAGTAAATCTGTTCCCCTTTCAGCAGGCCAGATTGCTACCTGCACAGTGAAAAGCAGACTGTTGGCTTCAAACATCTGGTCCGCCCTTCATTAATGCATTGTTCCCAGTGCAGGTGTGAGTTTGCACTTGCAGTGGGAACAGTACATTTGGTGTGATATGGCACACTGTCCCGCTCTGTGTCCGGCACACACACTTAAAGGTGTGCCACAGTGCAAAGTGGGCCAGTGAGCCTTATCTCTAAGAAGGCCCCTGATTGGTATATAGTACACTTCTGACCCCCAGGTTTACCACAATCAGGCCACTGCTGATTTGTGTCTCTCAGTCAAACATTCTAGTGTGCCTCCTGATCAAGACTGCATTTAACCAACTGGTTCTATTCCAGGCTACTGATGTAACTTGAGTAACATGAAGGCTAATCTCCTCATCCCTGCCAATTCGCTGTCCAGAGTCTGCATGATCACAACGCCTTCATACTACTTAAGAAAGGACTGTTTGATCTTTGGCTGAGTGTAGGGTGACTTACCATTGAATACATGAATGAATTCATCTCCACCAGCACGTAACAGGTTATACCCCATGCATCAGCAACAACATGACAGCAGGCACAATATCATGAGGACAAAGATATCAGGAGTTACAATATTATCTGCAATAATATCATCAGACAAGACTTAGTGAAAGTATTAGGTCAGCGTTGGGTCTACGGTTTGAATAGGACACTTTACCCCGCATTTTTTACTCCGCATACCATTACCCTGCATTTTTTACTCCGCAAAAACGTTTACAATGCAGGGCTTTACAACGCAATCCGTTACAACGCATTCCCCGTTCCAACACAATTACTATTCTAACTCCAGGGGGGCTTTACTTTGGGGAATGCGTTGTAACAGTTTTGCGGTGTAAAGCCTTGCATTGTAAAAGTTTTTGCGGAGTAAAAACCGTGGGGTAATGGCATGCAGAGTAAAGTATGAGGGGTAAAGGATGTTTCCCCTACCGTTTGGTTACGGGTTAAGACTAAGGGGCCGATTCCGATCTCGGCCGGTAGGGCTCCGAATCGGATTCGGCTTTACCGGATCCGATTCGGAGCCCTGTTTCCCGACCGAACCGTACGCGGGTCCGGCCGAGCGAGTACGATGCGAAATCGCCGACCGACTCGTCCGGGCGTCCCGACCGCTCCGACCGACTCGCTCCCGGCTCGAACCGCTCCGACCGACTCGCTCGGACTCGACTCGCACCGCGCAATGGAGACGTTTCCCGGCCGGGTGAGTACGATGCGCGCCGCGAGCAGTCCGACCGAGCCGCGCACTCCGGCTCGTAAGAGCAGTCGGAGCCGTACTTTGGGGGTCCGTGTCGGACCCCCCTGTACGCGTAGCCGCGCGAGTCGCACACAGGGGGGACCCATGGGTCCCCCCTACCTGTGCGTGTACGGCGCGAATCGCTTCGCCGCGTACCCGCTGTAGGTGGCGCCCTTGTCCGACTCGCACCCATTGAGTCAATGGGAGCCCGGGTACGCGTTGTACGACAGGCTCCCATTGACTTCAATGGGAGTCCGACCGAATCGAGTCCGATAACATACGGACGCATCGTACTCGTTCGGTCGGACTGCACGGGTCCGATTCGGTCGGAAATCTCTCCGGGTCCGGCTCGGTCGGAGAAATTTCCGGCCCGAATCGGAATCGACCCCTAAGGGTCTGATTTTGATGTCGGTCAGAGGCAACACCGTTTCAGTGAGGGAACCGACCGACCATAGGTTGGCGGTTCTGCACACCTCATTAAAGTGCAACCACACAAGGTGCGGTCACAAACTCCCATTTCTCTATGGGAGCTTGTGCGGAAACCGCCCACAGCACAAGCTCCCATTGAGCCCAGGGTCTGTTATCTCTCTCATTCGGGCCACTTTGCCACATTTCGACCACTAACACTCATAGTTCTGTGTATGTGGTCAGTACTGGAGGTGGTGAGAGTTGGAAGAGTGCATTGCTCCTGATGGATTACGAGGACAAGGTTAGAGGTTACTGACAGGGACTAACTATTAGGAAATCCATGTTTAGTGAGCATCGGTTTGTGGATGTTCAACAGAATACCTGTTCAACAACTTTAGCAGGTATCCCTACCCTGGGGTGCCCACAACCTATACATGTGATGAGAAATACTTCTGTGTTCACACTGTGGACTGTTGGGAAGACCAATCCTGACAAGAAATAGCCCTGCACCCTCCCACTGTAATATTATGTAGCAAGTGCCTATATCCACATGTATAAATGGAACATATTACTATGTTTGCTCTGTAGAACTTTTTTCTTTCTTCTTTCTCTAAATCCACACCACTTTAGAACCGTGTCCTTTCCCTTTCCCACAATGAAAACAGTTTTCATTTTAACAGGAGTACATATTAAACCCTTATCAGAGCAGCAAACTACCTCTAAAAGTACATGAATACCAACAATCCTTGGAGTTTGCCAGTGCTCTCTATCTTTTGTAAGTGCCCCTGCCCTGATCACCCATAAACCACCCATGTGAAGACTCGATAAATTACAGCTCTGGTGAAATTTTAGGTGGGAGTAAATTTAATTGGAAGTGCAAATTCACAATTTATGAATCAAATAGTTTTATTTGCACTCATAAATGGTGCTGTTTGCACACAAAAATGTAAGATAAATATTAGTTAACCATAATAAAGCAGCTCATAATGAGGAAAATCAATACAGGTTCAAAGTAAAGATAAGGCGTTGATAGCATGGTAAGTGGTGGCCAGGGCTCGCGCCCACATTTGAAGGTACAGGAGTAAAGATGATGCTCTTCTGGTGGGCACTACCAATCCTGCTAGAACCTGCGGCTGACACGGAATTGGTGCTTTGTTTTGTAAGTGATAAGATTCCTTTCCTGTTTTGGTTTCATGACTTACTTGACATGCTCCTCTCTAGGCGAAGCGAAACATTAATGCAGTCACATCCATCCTCCATCATCCTTGTCACCTGGGAGGAACTCGAGTTTTCCCTGGATGTGTGTTCACTTTTGGTTGAATTGCTGTAGTCAATTTGCAGCAGGAGAGCTGAGGAGTCACATATTGTCTCTTCAGCAGAAGATGTGGTGAAATGGAAATGCTTGAGCACTCGAAGGGCATTTTTTCTGTTTAGTTCCAATGACCCTTTTGACTTTGATTCTGTAGAAAAGAAATGAGGGATAAGA
This sequence comes from Calotriton arnoldi, assembly GCA_963921515.1. Classification (NCBI taxonomy): domain Eukaryota; kingdom Metazoa; phylum Chordata; class Amphibia; order Caudata; family Salamandridae; genus Calotriton; species Calotriton arnoldi. The sequence continues at coordinate 1,300,731 of CAWUFW010000057.1, forward strand.
GAGTTACCCATGAAGTAGATGGTATAGCGTTACTGCTTGTGTTAGCTAGTTCGGTGCCAGAGAGACGGAAGCTAAAGGTAACTACAATAAATTCATTATGTGGACAAAAGAATTTCCCTCCACAAACCAGGTTTACCTTATTGCCACAGCTCACAAAGGAGCTGAAGACACACCTCTTAAAGGAGCTTCTTACCCAGGACTGATAAAGCGTGTTCCAGCTCCCACAGCCATCTGCTCCCAACACAGAAAAGACACAGGCTCTGGGGTAGAGTTAGGTGGTAAATGAACAGTTTCTTGTTTCAGGAGAAACCTTGAATGCAAAATAGAACCCACCAGCTTAATTTTGTCAGCGACTCTATCCCTATGACAGAGAAAATGCAGCTGGAGTATTGTCCTATTTAGATTTTCCTCCAGAATGGAGGATTTTTATTACCATTGAAATCCCTGAATGATATACACAGTCTTGAATCTTTTGCCCACACTGTCTTAGGACCCGACTACAAGTGAGGAGTAAATAAGTGCAGATTCCAGGGGCTGCATTACCTTTTCCGACCGGTATCTATGCACATATTTACTCATATTACAAGTTACACCCCATGCAATGAGGAACAGTTGTGTGGAACCAGAATTTTCAGCTCTAATTCTGCACAGTATTCCCTTTACCATGAGGTTTAACGCACACATTTAGCACCTACTCTACTCAACTCAACCCATAATCAGGACCTTAATGTTCCAAGCTCCCTTCCTTCACAGCTGCTCTCAACATGTGGTAATTGGGTGCAGGCGTTGTTGTAAGGTGTGGGATAGTGGGAGGATTAAAAAGATGGAGATGATGGAGGAAGGAAGGAGAGAATGTTGGTTGGCAAGGAGGAACATTATATGCTCCCTCATGCGCTAACTGGGAGTTAACTGTAACAACAACAGGGTGATGGTTGGAATGCTTGATTTAATCTCAGCCACTGGTAATCACTCAGGCCGCATCCCAATCCATCTTTTTCCACCCACCATGCCACCTCAGTTTGGACCTAGCCATATGCAAATAAGTACTGACCCTGCTCCAGTGGGTACAGTCCAGCCCAAACTGCCAAGCCAGTTTCTCCCTGAACCAGAATAAAAGCAACCTAGGACTGGGGTCAGGGGAGAGATAACAGGTTCAGGCTGAAAAGCAGCCCTTTCCCAAGATGTTTTTACCGGCCAGATTTTCCAGCCAGTAAAATCAAGTCCATTGTTACCACACCCAGTAAATCCAGGTACAGTAACAGTTGCCACATGGGAATTCTACTCTGCTCAACTCATAATCAGAGTCTTATTGTTACGAACTCCCTTCTTACCCACCTGGTCTGGCTGCTAATACAGCCTCTTCCTGCATAGACAGGCAGTCAATAATGCACCCTTTCTTCGCAAACATATTTTAGTGGATCTCTCATACCTGCCTGTCAACCCTGCTTCGTAGAATAACCACTGGCTAAATACAGAAAGTCTACCCTGGACTTCATCCTTTGGTATCAGCCGATTTATTCAGCTTTCTTTAGCAGTGTGTGACTGCAGAATTATTACTTACATTTGACATCAGATGGACAATAGGACATCATAAGATCTAAGGTTCACTGAAACGTCGGCATCGTGCGAGACTGGGTGAAAGTTACAAGTTCAAGCTGACCGTGATGGAGCGTGGGCCAGACACAGATAACAGGTTAGTACTGCTGAGAAAGTTACCTTCTAAAGTCCAATGCAACAAGTTGCTTTCGTGGTGGGGGAAGGGCGCGGGGAACAGGGAGAGTGTCACAGATGGTCATTGCTTTAGTGCGAAGGGCAAGCCATGCGTCACAGACACTCGTCACTGTAGGGCGAAGATCCTGTCAGGCGTCGCAGATGGTTGTTGCTGGAAATTCGCATTGGCGGTCACTGCGGGTTGTCGATGCTGTAGCGCGAAGTGCAGATCTCGCATTGCTGGTTATCACTGGCGGCTGCTGTAATGTGAAGAGTCAGGTTCACCAGAACTTTGCGTTGGCAGTCGTTGCGGGTCGCAAGATCTTGGCGCAAACATGCCTGTTCGCAGATGAGAAAAGCCCGAAACTTAAGGATATCTTCCTTCCTTCAAGGAGGTGCTCAACTGATGCCACATACAAAGGGTTCGGCACCTCTTGGGGATCCGGAACCCAATCCAGCAGGGCTCAGGCAGTCCAGTTGCAGGTCCAGGCAGTAGGTCAGGTGGGCAGATGCAGGGACGCCTCCGGAGCTTATTATGTCCTCGTAGCTCTGAGCAGGAGGTCAGTCTGCTGACCATTGGAGTCACTTCAGCCTGAGGTGAAGGATGCAGGTCCAGTCTTCCTTCTCAGCAAGCAGGGCAGGCCTCAAGCAGCAGAGTAGCAGGGCGCCCTTCTTCTGTAGTATCCACAGGTCCAGGAGTGTACTGAAGAGTAGGTCTGAGGGCCCCCTTTTTATACCTGGTGCACACTTTGAAGTGGGAGAAGCTTCTGGGGTTTTCCCCTACAGAGGTGTCTGGAATTTCCTGCCTCTCTTACCTGGTCCCAGTCCATGTGGTGGCACAATAGGCTAGTGTGAAGGCCTTTGTGTGTGAGCTGGGCCAGCGGCTTTGAAGAGGATGTGTGGTAGGTCCCCATCCAGCCAGAGATGGCCCATCCTGCCACCAACCAGAACCTCTATTATGATGCTGTCTGGGAGCAATACACCAAGGCCAACTGCCAACTACACCTATTCATGTGACCCAGGAAGAGGCTGCAGGTACCATGAGGTTAGGACAAGAAAATGCCAACTTTCTAAAAATGGACTTTTCAGAATTGTGACTTAAAATCCGACTTTACCAGTAAAGAGGATTTTAAATAACAATTCCACAGACATCAAACATGACTTTCTCTCCTGCTCCCAATCAAATGTTATCACTTATTAAATGTAATAAGGAATCCCAATGTTATCCTTTGAAAGAGGTAGGCCTTGCAGTAGTGAAAAACAAATTTAGAGGTTTTTCACTACCAGGACATGTAACACTCAAAAGTACATATCCAACTTTTTAAATGCAATGCACCTTTCCGTATGGGCTGTTTAGGGCCTACCCTAGGGGTGACTTGTATGTATTAAAAAGGGAGTTGGCAGTTTAAAACTGCATACAGGCTGCAACGGCAGACCTGAGAAATGTTTAAAAAGGCTAGTTAAGCGGGTGGCACAACAAGTGCTGCAAGCCTACTGGTAGCATTGAATTTACAGGCTCTGGGTATATTTAGTACCACTTTACTTGGGACTTACAAGTAAATTATATGCGCCGATTGGGTGTGAGGCAAACATTGTTTAAGGAGTGAACACAAGCACTTTAGCACTGGTAAGATATGGTAAAGTGCACAGAATTCCAAGGCCAACAAGAGGGGAGAAGACAAAAGCTTTGGGGTGACCCTGCAGAGAGGGCCAGGTCCAACAATTGGAAGAATCAGATATTTTCCATTATTAAAGTGACTGTCTGGATCTCTCTGTCCTTTCTTTGCAACGTAGGATACAGGCAGTTATGGCATTGGTACTTTGGGAATTGGATTATGCCAACACTGCTGCTATGGCTTCAGAGATGACAGTATTCAACAGCATGGATTCTATTATGTATAACAAAAAATAACCATATGTCCCCTGCTTTGGGACTATGCAGTTCCTCCTGTTTAAGATACCAGTGGCCTTTGCATCACTCTAAATTGACCACCAGGCACTGTAGAGAAAGGTGCTGGGCTTTATCTCAGATAAGTAGAGACCATACAGATTGATACAGTTTGAAAATCTGGTGTTGGTGATAGGTACAAGATAAAGATTCTTCAAGCAGGGTGGGTCTGCTTTTTCTGTTCAGGCGGCTGTATCACAGAATAAGCTAACTTTGGCTTTAAAGCTTGAAGAGGTGTACCTTACATTCTGCATTAAAAAAAATATGTATGTTTTGGGCGGCAGTTCAACTTCCACATTTCCAGTGATCATGTGATCAATCACTTTGTTTATCACATGAAGAAGGCCCATGTGAATACAAGCCAAGTTATACGAGTATTCTAATATAACGTAACAGCTTGTTTCCCCAGATTTGAAAGTTTAGGTGGATTCATGAACGGGATGCTCCAGCATTCAGAGGAACTAGAGCAGGATACATTCACATGCAGTTATCTACATTCTATTCCATTTTGATTTTAATAAACATGGTGATATGGTGAAAGCTGCAAGGACCAGCAAAGAAGCACTGCCATAATGTTCAGGTGGGTATAAGCAATGGTTTCATTCATAATCTGCTTCATGCCTTCCGCAAACTACTGTTGTCAAATCATAAGTTTGCATATCATTAGCATAGAGCTTTACAAAACGGAACATGAGGCCAGGATAAGCAGGCAATAGAAACTATCTCAAGAGGGAAAGGTGCGGCGCAGCAGCCAGAGCGGCTGACTCCGGAGCACGGGGCTCACGGTTTAATTCCCGGTGTCGGTGGCAGCTCAGCTCAGCATCATGTGACTCTGGGCAATAGCTCACTTAATCTCTCCGACGGCCCCCAGCGCTTTGAACCTCTTAAGAGGGTGATATGTTTGCGCTTTACAAATATGGATTATTATTATTATTACTACAGGGGAGCCAACTACATGATACAAAGTTGATACAGGATAAATTAAAGTTCAGACGTAGGCTTTCAACATGCAAGCAGGACTCAAGCTTTTATGCACACTTCCACCTGCATGAGCCCACTCTCTTCAAAACTCACATTGCCTTAAGAATTGCACCCCCATCAAAAGGTGGACACAAGTATGGAACTGGTCTAGCACTGCCACTGGAGGATGATTCTATGACCAGGACCTATTAGTACATAGGTCAGTTAGTAAAATAATTTACTGATCGTAATTTGTGACCAGTATTTTGCAACTAGTTATTCGTACATTTGCCTCTAGATCCACTAAGGCAGGATTAGAGTGAGTTTTTGTAAATATGGGCATTTGCTATATACCAATAAAACAGAAGTTCAGACAAAACGGGTAAGGGCAGGTAGGACATCCAGGTGCCAGAGCAGTGCATAACCCCATATCGTCTCTTGAATAATTTGTTGATACTGATTACTCCAAGCACATCCTGAGTCCTTGTGCATGCAGCTGGGCTTGCATGATGCACTTCTTTGGCTTTTCTTCAACTGGTTGGGCTTTGATCCTGTATCCTCTGGTTGATTTGTGTCGGGTCCAAGCCTCTCATTGTCAGCTATCCATTACTTTGGGAGGAAGGAAGGCTTTGCAAGGGGCAACAGCTTTTCAGGTTATCTTGGCGCCACCTGGAGCAGAATGATGCTATGGGTTCACAACCACCAATTCAACTCTTTTTGTCTGTCAACACTCTTCCTCCTACTTTGGGGCTTCGGCTTCTTTTTCATATTGTGTCACAACAGACATTTGGCTCCTGCAGAGTTTTGGTTTTGTACTTCAAGTTTCCTTAAATTCGGCATATGAGACCTTATGGTTCCTATGGTTCACGCTGCCTATGGCACTTAACATAGGGCATTGGGATTTCGATTCTAGAGGTTGGCCACTGTATGTCACCTAGGATGGGAGATACCTGCATCTTGTGGTCTCCCTTTTTAAACAGTTTCCAAAGGATGTGAAGAGAGACGAGTGCTAATGGGGCTAATTTCACAAATGTCTTTAATTGTTTTAACAGGGAGTTTATCGACTCACCACAGAGGTTGTGCCTCGACTAGGTAGCATACAGGCAAGTGTCTGCAGGGCTATTGAGCACTGGAGTGAAATAGGGGCTTTATACAATCTGAAGCAGCAGAGACTTTACAAGTTTTTACTTTTCCACCTCCATCATCACTCTCCTCAACTATGCACCACGCCTCTCTGGTCAACCCACTTTAACCCCATATCTCCCTCTCGTATTTTACCCTCCGTTATCCTCCCCATGCACACTTCCTTGGTGGGCAAACTACCACTGTGGCAGGACTTTGGGAGAATCTCCCTACCCTTTTTTCCCACTGCCACGCTGGCATACCAGCTTCCACTCTAGATCTCAAATTGGCAGCCATTATTTATCACCTCCTGCCACCTGTAATTCCATCCTTTTTCCATCTTCCCTAACTTGCTGTATCGCCACCTTTGTTCCTTCTTCCTCTTCATTCAATTGCTCTACTCTCCTTGTTCCCTTATTTCGCTTTCAATTTCTCAATTTCCCTTCTCTCCTCTGCTTTCCTTTTATCCTTCCTTTGCTTCTTTCACTCTTCGTACATTCCCCTTTTCTTCCCACTTCATCTTCTCCTTTATTTTTCTACACAATTCCTTCTCTTGTTTTCATCTTCCTGCTGCTCCTTCTCTCTTTCTTCCATTTGTTTTTCATTTTGTCCCTTCCCTCCATCCCTTCCTCTAATCTCCCTAGTTGTTTTCCCTTACTAATGTTCTCTCATGTGGTCTAGTTTCAGAACTTGCAGGCTAAGATTAAAGAGGTTAAAAGCAATGACCTGCCCACTTCAGGCCCCACCCGGGCTGCAGTGGTATAGGAAGCTGGCTCTTTATATAGTGGACCAAAACGAGGTACACTGTGTAAAGAGTCCAGGCAAACCCCAATTGGTTTACAGAAGCACAAATGATATCCCAAATGCTCTCTTTTGTGGTAATGTGGGCAAGCAGTTAGGCATATCAGAGTGTAGTGCTAAGCATTTGTTGTACTCACAGAGGCAATAAATGAAATACACACTCAAGAATAAATCCGAGACCAATTTAGAAAACTAAGTCATATTTTTATATAAATTTTGATACCAAGAACTTCGTTATGAAGTAAGTACTTTTTAAATATTAAAATTTGTAGGTAAGTAAAACTTAAATGCGCCTTTACGCACAATGCTTTTTTATGGAGGGGAAAGGCATAGATAGCATACAGGTATTTAGGTCGGTTTCTGGGGGTCTCCTTTGGGACTTAGGGTCGTAGGGGGCCAAGGTCCAAAGTACCACCAGCAGTTACTCATTACCTTATCTGGGGTGTCCGGGTGCAGAGGTGCTGGACAAGTTGGTAGCTGTGCGAGCTACGCTTATAGAAGGAGGGGGGGGGCACCTAGAAACAGACTGCAGAGGGGGACTTGAGGACAAGTCAAGGAGCTCCCAACGGGCGGCTTGGGTCACCAGGGTCTTGAAAACAAACAAGCATAGTCGATTTGTCAGTACCCAGGCTGGGGCGCTCGGGTGCAGATTGAAAAGGTCAGCTGGGCTATGTGCGTCCTAGGGCCTTGCGGTCATCGGTCTCGCAGGTTCAGGGTGCAAAAATCAGTACAGCTGGGCCACTCAGAAAGTGGGTCGCTGCGGTGCTGGTGTCTATTGATGGGTGTCCGGTCTCGTTGGAGTCCAGACTGGACTCTCCCGGTCTTTGTTTGCTGCAAAGAGTCCGGTATACTGAGTATGATACTGTGCGTCTTCGATTGGTCCTGGTGTCCTCTCACTTGGTGGGGGGACACATCTGAACTTCAGGAACACAGATTCCTCTTCCTGGGGGGCTGCGACGTCGGGCTGGCCAGTGAGCGGCAACTCAGGGAACTGGGCTTTGCTCTTCAGCGCCTGGGGGACTGCAGGGGAGCAGCTCCTCTACTCCAAGGGAGATTACTTGGCAATTTGCGAAGAGCTGGCAGTCTCCAAGGGTACTTGGAAGCTGATCAGCTGCAGGACGAGTCGCTGGTCAGGATGGTTGAGACCTGGTGTAGGCAGGCAGGGTTTGGCGCCAAAGGTCCACAGTCGGTCTTCTGTTCTCGCTTTTTTTGTGGCTCTGCTTTGTCCTCTCTTCTTGATATGTTGAATCTAATTTCTTGGTGTCAGGGATGCCACCTAAATACTCAATTTAGGGGCATTACGGGGAGTGACAGGTAGTAGCCAATGGGCTACTTACCTTTAGTGTGTCCACACCCTCTATATGACCACTGGCTGTGGGAAGTGGGCATAACCGTGACCCAGAGAGCCTTATTCCGCCAAAACTAAAATGGTGGAATGACGTGTCCACTTCAGGTAGCCCATCTTAGGTGTGGTACGAGCCGGAGAGGGGAACACATCTCCTGACTAGCCAATTTTTCCGCCGGTCCTGGTGCCAAATGGGCCTGGGTCAGGGGGTGGCATTTCCCCAGTCTGGGGAATCCTTGGGTCGCTTATCAAAGGCAGTAGAGGTTTTGAATCCTCCAGCCTTGATATGCTTATTACTTAGCCATCCTGCTTGGAGGAGGTGACGACACCTCCAGCCAGAGCAGGCATTGTTTCTGCCCTCAGAGAGCATGGGCACTCACCTGCAGGTGGTCAGAAACCTGCCAAGTTGTTGGCAGGTTTTCAGGGGGCACTTCTAATGTGCCCTCTGGGTGCATCTATTAATAAATCCATCCCTGGAAACAATGTGGGCTTATTAATACGAGATGTTTGATACCAAACATCTCTAGTTTCAGTGAAGCCATCTTGTCGCTGGGGAACTCGTAGAACACCAGTGTCCAGCACATTTACTCAAAATGGCTTCCCTCATTACGTGTATTATCTAAGAATCGACTTAGACATCACAGGGCAAATCTGCTCATGCAGATAAGTCCACACATGTAGCATAGTGCACCCTGCCTTAGGGCTGTAAGGCCTGCTGTAGTGGTGACTTACCTATACTGCATGCAGTGTCTGCAGGTATGGCACACAGGAGGTTTGCCATGTCGTGTCTTCACTTTTCTCTGCACCATGGCACGCAGCCTGCAATGTCAGTTTGTATGTTGGTGCTGAGGGGTCCCTTTGGGTAGCACACTTCATGCTGCAGCCCTTAGGCACCCTCTTTAGCCTCCTTGCCCTAGGTACCAGGGGTACCATTTACTAGGGACTTACAAGGGGTGCTAAAGGTATTGGAAATTGGGGGAACAATTGTACAGTTTTGGGGAAAGAGATTTGGCACTCAGGACCTGGATAACAGGAACCCAGGCACTTCTGTCAAAATTGCATCAGATACCAGACAAAAAGTGGGGCTGACCATGTCAAAAAGGGGTACTTACCTACAGGTGGCAGTCAGATTAAAATCAGGATTGCACCCAGAGGAGGGTGTGAAGAGTCCCGGTGCCCTGCAATAAGTGCCGATAATACCCACAGGCAACCGCTGGCACAAATTAAACACCAGCCTCTCCAATTCATATGATGTGTCTGAGATAGTGCTTAATGTGAGCCGGTGGTTGCCAGTCAGGGCCACCAACACTCATTTTTGGGGCCCAGCACTTATTTTTCCTGCATCAGACATTTACAGAGAGCAAGAGAGGGAAACACAAACAAAGTAGAACGACAAAAGAAGAGAAATATGGAAACCATCACAAAGGGAGAAAGCAGGAACATGCAAGAGTGAGATAAAAGAGCAAGGGTTACTGGAAGTGGATTAAAGGTGCATCAGGTGGATTGAAGACAGTGCAGCCTTGGTATTCATCGCACCAGCATTTATTAGCACTGGACAAGCGCCTCTGACCACAGCTTTGGGCATTGGCACTCATTCTTTTACAAATTAAGCACGGTGTGTCTCTATGTCTTCCTCTGCTGTGTTGTTTCTGACTGTGGAGGACCTAGGAGAAGGGTTTGAACTCACAGGGCCCTAAGATTTAGGCGGTGAGTGCGTGCCTGCTTATGGGCACCAGCCCAAGACCAGAAGTGTTAGCACCAAAAGAGAAGGGGCGAACACAGGATCCAACATGCCTTTGACAACCACTTCATTTCACAAGGAAGACGTCCATGAAAGAACACTGTATATTCTTTCTGAAGCACATGTTGGTGTGAGCATTATTTACATGCTATATCTCGTTAAACATCTGATTTTTTTAATGTCCTGGTATTCACTGCATAATGCAGCACAACATGTGCACAGTGTGCAAATGTGTCTTTATATAACGCGAAAGCCAAGAGTAGTAGTATGCATGGATTCATAAGATATTTAAGGTGACTAACCTTATAAAATATGCACTGTGTTCAGTCATAAACCCTCCCTTAATCTAATTACTGGATTCCAAAATCTGGACTACGTTTAGTCTTCAATATTCTCAATGGGCATCTAGCTAATTAACCTCCCCAACTTTGTTTCTATCGAAAACTAAAAGCTATGAGAAACTAACCCAAATAGACTCTCAACATGAAGCGAATGATGTCAACGTTTTTTTAAAAAATATGTTGAACTGATTTCCCTGGATGTTCAGTAATTAGAATAATTTGCAGTGAGGACATGTGAACCTATTTTTGAGAATTTTGCTATTAAGAAAGCACAGATTTTCAAATCTGGGGTTTAATAAAACTGAGTTTTCACTTTCAATGCATAGTTTAGCAGGTTCGGTAGACCACTTGCGACACCAAGGTGAATGAACAGATTGTAAAAAATTATGGGAGTATTTAGAGACCACAGAATAGTTTATGTTTTTTAAATGGTCGCACTTTTAACTCCAGGTGTGTAGCTTTGCTTTAACAACCTGTCCTTCCTTTCTTATCTTCCACTGCACTGTAGAACGTGTAGTTGTATACTTCACAGCTCATCTGTTACATCACAACTGAAGGTGTCAATGGGTCATATTGTTCTATCACAATGCATTGTGGTCACTGCAGTTATTCATTTGGTGATGCATTTCTTCACATTTTGCTTGAAAACAAATCCTAATACACGTTCTCTGGAATCATTCCTAGCCTTTGGAACTCACTTCCTCCTTCCTTCAGAACTCAACCTTCAGGAAACTACTAAATCCCACATGCTCCGGCTTTACCTCAACTAATACGGTCACAAGCTACATCCGGATAACTCCACCCCTTCCATTGTCTTACGTGTTACTTTTTTACGTCATCCAGATTTCTTCGATTGCAAATGTATCCCTCTGGTTATTTATAAACACACTTTCTTAAGTATAGTGGTGCTATAGCAAATCATAAATAAATAAATGGAATATTTTGAACTATGTCTTTGACTGCGCGTTATTGGGAAATTCACAAAACCATTCTAGGCATAAACCTGGAAACATTCAACTGCTGCAGGTCTCCATGAATACTCTTGAGAACCTAAGTGATTTAAAAATGTGTAAATCTGCACCCAAGAAACAGTGCAAACCTACACTTGCAGATCTACTAACTTCTTTTGAGGATAAAGCTCATAATCTTCTTTCCTATTTACATCACAGGCAGCACTTGACTATTAATGGTATGGCATGATCACCCACCTTGGCTTGCTTTGCACCACTGCCCAATCAGTTTACTTCTTTGAAACCACAAAGAAAATGCACAGGCTCTCCATTAGACTCTTGCCCTGAAGCAGTCTTCAACACACATGCGTCCATTCTACAAAGGTCAAGTAACTTCTCCTTGCAGTCAGGATCTATCGGAAAGCCATTGACAGAGGCAATTATTAGACCCCTTTTTAAAAATACTCAGGTGAGTATGGCTAAATACATACCATCTTGAATCTGCCATACGTGGCAGAAGGGTTATTGTCCAGACAATACATTTGCGAAATAAGCTGTCACTGGAGACCCACTCTATTGAAAACCACCTGCCCTTTAGGAGGAACTTAAAGACCTTTGATTATGTTCATGAGGCCAGTTGATACCACCAAGCAGCCACTTGTGGTGTGAATGCCCTCTACAAAACACCCAGATCATGGCATACCATCTTATCTAAGCACCCAGATCATGGCATACCATCTTATCTAAACACCCAGATCATGGCATAACATCTTATCTAAACACCCAGATCATGGCATACCATCTTATCTAAACACCCAGATCATGGCATACCATCTTATCTAAACACCCAGATCATGGCATACCATCTTATCTAAACACCAGGATCATGTGATACCATCTTATCTCATCTGCTCTCGGCAATATGGAACTGCTATTGCGAAACTATTTAGGGCTGCTTCGGATTTTAGCTCGACCGTGGTTAGTGTATTGCTAGTAACATTTAAACTTCCCTAAGATGCTCTTTACCCTTATTAAGATGTGTCTCTTTTGCAGTGATTTCATTACCTTGTGATCTCAGCTGATGGTAAAAAGAGCTTACACTCCCTTCCGTCTCGCACACAAACCAGTCCGTAGGTTGCATCTCCTGGCTTGTATTTCCGCATGTACCGGAAGCGCTGTGTGTAGCAGTATGGGTGTAGTTCAGGTATATTCTCAAGAACACCGTTTTGTTGTGAGGTATTTGTTGCAGGAGGCATACCAAAGAGTCAATGTTCACTGAAGACAGAAGATATGAAATCTTATCCTGGGTGCAGACCTCTGAGCATAATATAACCATAGTGCTTCCTAAAAGAAAGAAAGGAGAGCTTTAGTGGTAATATTAACATCTGTGATTAACAGTGAGAAGACAGAAAATAACTGGAGATTCAATATCTATAAAGTTGGAGTAAGCAGCAAGCCAAGATAAATGTCTGAGGCTAGATCCCCTGTGCTCATCACATATTTGTGCTCGCACAATTCATGGTGCTCCTGAATCCTGGACCAAACTTCCCACTGATCTGTTCAAACTATTTAATTGCCAAAATGTTGGTCAATACCATGGTGACCCCAGAAGTTGCAATACTTGAAAGCACCCTTCATTGTACAGGGGTCATGGCTGTGCCTGTTCTGAGTAAGAGCCGGCATGACAGTGTTCCTTTGTCCTTAGCACACTCACAAGTTCAGGAGCTGAAAACAGCTTTTGAAGTGTAAAGGAACTTTTTAAGGGGAATGGCCTAGGGATAATGTACTTGTGTAACGTGTACTCTAGCTTTGGCACCAAGACTCTAAGGTCTCCTCAGTTTGCACCAGGTGCTCTGTGTTTGCTTCTAAAGCGCAGAACAATCACAGAGAATGATGGAAAAAATTGTCAATATTTTAACTAAGCTACTTTTAGGCCTCTCCAAGCAAAAGTTACCATGACATTTGTTCTAGTCATACAGCATTTTGGAAGTATAGGCAGAAAGACAAAGGTCACAAATGCAACATCATCTGCAAACCAACCACAGCAACAACATGTGCAGGAGGTCAATGATGTAGTGTTTCTCCAATGCAGTTGTTTGTATTTGCTAACTCTCTTGGGTAAGGTGGTCAGTGCAGTAACCAGCAGGTCAGTGTAACACTACTTGGCATCAAAATAAAGCAGCCTGTAGCGTCCTGCCAGCCTAGGCACTCACCAATGGAGAGTAATTTTACATGGCTTTATTCTGCTGTGTGTACGTCAGAGCTCAACAGTCTAAGCCTGCCTTCTACTCATCCCTCCAAAGCTTACGTCACAGGCCAACGGTATACCGTGGAAACCAAAAAAGTTCCAGCATTCTTTTATCACAAGACACTACATCTCCCGCTTTGTTGAATAAAAAGTCACAACTTCCACAAATAGATAAATAAATAAATATACAAATAAATACATGAATAAATACAGAGATACACAAGCAATTACAATCAATTACGCATTGTGGCACCTGAATCACACGTCCTGATCAGGTCAATGGAAACCAGGAATTGGCAGTCGAAGTGTCAGCGATCTGCACAGGTGAGGTGCCGTTATCGGCGGATACAGAGTCATCAACAGTCTGTTTAGACTCAGTCTCTACATTGACATCGAATTTGGTGAGTGATGGGCCGCATGTTGATAATGAGAGGAATCACTCATAAGGGACTTCCCAGGACGGTGGGCAGTCACCATGTGTCCTTTGGTAGTGATGATAGTAAAGGGTTCAACCTCAAAAGGAGCATCATATTTTCTTCTTCTGTATTGTATAACCAGCACTCGATCTCCTCTTGTAAAAGTGATGTCCTTTGTATGACGCTTTCGGTCAGCATATATTTTTATCTCCTGTTTGTGACCAAAGTCTGTAGTATAAATGACTTTCTGATTCTTAGATCTGATGTTGATCCCTTGGGGCAGCTTGGTTGTCAATGCTCTTCCAAACATGAGAGTAAGATGGCTTTCCCCTATCGTTGGGTGAGGTGTTGAACGGTAAGCTCGAAAATTAGTATTTAAAACAGTTTTGAGGTCGAGCTTATCCAATGCAGCATGCTGAACAGCTTCCTTTAGAGTACTCCTAAACGGTTCTGCCAGGCCATTTGCCATTGCCCTGGGGCCAAAGAAAAGGCAGAGATGACCCCTCTGTACCATACAGAATATGGAGGGTGGGGCATCCTTGGGCATAATTTTTTTCATTACTGCATCAAATCCTGCTGGAAGGTCAAATCCTGCTTGACAGGTCTGATGGGGTTTTACATATACCACTTGAGACACACTTCAAAGGGAGGGGGCAGGATGGCAAAACACATCTTGTCTATCCACTGCCTGGTTGCTGGAAACCCATGCTTTGCTTTACCAGACTTTTTTCTCTGTGTTTATTGATGGTGCAAAGACTGCAACAATCTGGATTTTAGTGAAGGATGATGGGGGACACTAGGATTATCATACTACACGCCCTAGCCACTACCCAGCCCTCAGAGCCCAATTTTAGTCAAAGGTTTCCACCATCTTGAAAATGGCCAAAGTGGGAAGTTTTGGCCCCAGGAACTGTTACCCAATTGGATACGGTGCACCCAGGAGTCATTCCCATCTACCAGCTCGTGCAATGCATGAATGTTGCATCGCCAAGCACCAACTTCAGAACACTCCTGGACCTGAAGAAGAACAGAAGAGAACTGAACCTGCAGTCTGAGACCTGAGATGAGCCCTGAAAGGACTAAACCTGCTCTTTTTTATGCCTGAGACAAAGGAATGGACCGCAAGGTTCATAAGGCTGAGCTGACCAGTGGCAACTGGATCTGAACTGGACCCTGCTGTTGGGCCTCTGCCTGACACCCTATGAGTCTTTAAGTGCCTCCCCTGGGATCCTGGGAAACTTTAGAAGTATACTGCTGTGGTGGATTAAGACTTAAAGGAATAAAGTCAGAAGGTATAATCTTTGACCAGCACAAACCTGGTTGGTGTATCCATCCTGCGCGGCATCGCAATCAACATCAAATTGCACCTAGGTACCAGTCTACCACGATCACTGACTCATTGGCCTCTCATTCATAAGATCATACATACTGACCATTCCCATTACTTGGTCAACAAATAGAAACTCTGCAGTAACACTTTTCAACTTCGGAGCACTAGCTCTCTTCTTCATGTAGTCCCTGTCTTTAAGAAAAACCTTACTCTGAAATAACCCTTCTTCGGTTGTGCACATAGAATCTACACCTCACTTCATCACATGCGGACCATACCCTCACATCCAGTTTTCAAGAAAAAATTCAAAGACATTCTCCTGACCAAAATGTTACTTACGTTCCCACTTAGCACCTAAATGATATTTTTCTTATTTGTACTTAAACTATAGCTTTAACTGTACTGGTCCCTGCTGTTTGTCTTATTTATTTATTTTATTTATTTATTTAAATTTATATATGGCGCACAGCTACCCGGAGGTTTCCCGGCGCCTATGGACACGACGTAACAAGAGAGGAGCACGCGAGACAGAATCTATTGATTAAAGAGCCAGGTTTTCAGTTGTTTACGAAATTTAAGATGGTGTTTTTCCGCGCGGAGGTGCATTGGAAGGGAGTTCCAAAGGGAGGGAGCCAGATAGGCAGAGGATCGTCCTCCCATTCTGGCTCGTTTGATCCTGGGTACTTGAAAATTTAATTGAGTCGAAGAGCGAAGTATACGTGAGGGGTGGTAGTGTTGCACTAGGGCATTTAAATAGTGGGGGGCTAATCCTTCATTTATTTTGTGCATATAGCAGAGGGCTTTAAACTTGGCTCGATTGTCAATATGCAGCCAGTGCAGTTTGCGAAGCGCTCCTGATGCGGAGGCTGTTCTGGGAAGTTGGCATAGTAGTCGTGCTGCGGAATTTTGGATCACCTGAAGTTTACGAAGGTTTTCTTTGCTGGCACCCAGGTAGAGCACGTTGCCATAGTCCAGCCTGGACATTATCAAGGCCTGAATGACGGTTCTCTGTGTAGTGGTGGGAAGCATCCAGAGAATTTTTCTAAGCCATTTTAAGATGACAAAGCAGGTGGAGGCTACCTTAACTATTTGCTGCCGCATGAATAATTGGTCGTCAATGATGACGCCCAGATTGCGGACTGATTGAGATGGGAGAGGGAGGTCGCCCATTTGCGATGGCCAATGCTGGGGGCCCCAAAGCTATTTATTGTTCCCAAAAATGATGAGTTCCGTTTTCCCCCGTTGAGTTTTAATTTATTGAAGTGCATCCAGTCAGCAATCTTTTTAGCCCCATCTGAAGAGAGGATGCTTTGGTGGTCTCCTTCGAAGAAAGCGAGAAGATAAGTTGGGTATCGTCCGCGTACGAATAGATTGTTAGCCCAGCTTGCTCTGCTAGCGTGGCTAGTGGACTGACGTAGATGTTGAAGAGCAGTGGGCTTAGAATGGAGCCCTGGGGGACTCCATACGAGGAGATCAATGTTTTGGACTGAGCTGCGGAAGAGAAGACCTGAAAGGTCCTATTGGACAGGAAGCTGGACAACCATTCAAGTGCTGTGCCGCAGATGCCTTTAGAATGAAGGGTTTTTAAAAGTGTAGTATGGGAGACAGTGTCGAAAGCGGCACTCAAATCAAGAAGAATGAGTGCCACAGTATCTCCTTTATCGACCTGTTGGCGGATATTCTCAGTGACTCCCAGGAGAGTCGACTCTGTAGAGAATCCTGCTCTAAATCCTGACTGCGACGGGTGAAGAATGTTTTGAGATTCAACATATTTCGTCAACTGGGAATTAGTGTGTTTTTCAAGGATCTTGGAGAACACAGGAAGTAAGGAAATGGGACGAAAATTGGAAAGGATCTTGGGGTCTGAATCGGATTTTTTTAGTAGTGGAAGCACCATCGCATGTTTCCAAGCTGCAGGAACTTTAGCTTCAAGTAGTGATGCATTAAGGAGCTCCATAATGATATTAAGGATAGAGGAGTCTAGTTTCAGAAGGATGGAGGGAGGGAGAGGATCATTGGGAGAACCAGATTTGATACTCGAAAGAATGTAATAAAAGGTGGGCATATCAAGGGGAGACCATTTATCTAGCGGAGTGTTAATGTTCCCTTGTCCAACTTTTAGGGAGGGGCACGGTGTCAGTGGGTCATTGATATGCGGGTTAGCTGGTGGTTGTTTGTCAAAGTCCAAGTAGATTTCCTCAATTTTGGCAACAAAGAACTCCGCCAGGTCGTCGCATTGTTTCGAGTCGAGAACCGGTGGCTCAGATCGGCAATTTGCACCTGATAATTCTTTCACTACTTTAAACAGGACTTTGGGGCAGTTTTGTGAGAGTAGGATGGTATGATTGGCATGTTCGGCACGAGCCGCCATGCATAAAGAGTGATAATTATTTAAAGCTAATTTATACTGAATTTTCTTGTCTGGTTCATAGTTTTTTCGCCAATGTCTTCTGCCTGACACCCTATGAATCTCTAAGTGCCTCTCCTGAGGTCCTTGGGAGCTTTAGAAGTGTACTCCTGTGGTGGACTATGACTTAAAGAAGTAAAGTCAGAATGTAAAATCTTTGACCAGCACGAACCTGGTTGGTGTATCCAACCCGCGCTCCATTGCGGTCAGCATCAAATTGCAACTAGGTCCCAGTCTATTGCGATCACTGACTCTCATCGGCCTCGCGTTCATAAGATCATACATACCGACCATTCTCATTACTTGGCCAACAAACTGAAACTCTGCAGTAACACTTTTCAACTTCCGAGCACTAGCTCTCTTCTTATTGTAGTCCCTGTCTTTAAGAATAAGTGTACTCTGAAATAGCCCTTCTTAGGCTGTGCACGTAGAATCTACACCTCACTTCCTCAAATCTGGAGCACCCCAAATAATAATCCAGTTTCAAACAACTCCATTCTTGATTTTAAGAATCTGCAAAGGTGTTGCACTTGCAAATGGGATTTGCTCACACCAATATTCTGCTCAAATGAGAAATTTTCTGTGAGAAAATGTACTATTAGGGGTTGGGTTGTGGACATTTATAAGAGGGTTCATCTGTAAAGACTGGTGACCATCCACAATTTCACACGTTTTTGGGTATTCATCAAAAACTTACATGAAGTTTCTTATCGTCAAAACAGTTGAGATTTGACCAAAAACAAAGGGAGTTCAAGTGTTTTCATGATGGAAATGGGGCAGATGGACTTGCACTCCCAAAATTAATGTGATTTAAGGAGTAAAGGTTTCTCCTATAGAGAAAAATATTTTATGCCTTGATGCCTCGAAGAAGAAAGTAAAAATGTTCGAAATACAAATTCACTTTTGAGTCACATTGCTGTTTTTTTTTTTTTTAAATACACTTGTTACTTTTCCGAATTTGGGCAATCTTACATAAGTGTGTAGTCCTGGCTAGCTTTATAGTGGCAGACTCACAGTCACTCTCCAGGATTTCTTGTGATGTTTTAAAAGTTGGATATTGCTCAAAATAAAGATGCACCCAGATGTGAGCAAATTTCCAACTGTTTTGTAGCGCTTTATGGACTGAACCACAGAGATTATACATCTGCTATGAACCTGTACTCTATGTATCATGTTACTGGAGGAATTGAAAGAAAGGCTCTGGAGCAAGTTCTGATCTTTCCCATTTGATTAGGAATGGGGGATAGGTATTTAGGAAGCTCCTATGTACCTTACTGGTTTTTAAGTGTGGTGTTAAAAAAGAATCCATGTTTTATTGTCATTTTTCAATGCATAGATAGGCCCTTGTATGGAACATTAGGCTTGGAACACTAGACTTGATTCTGGATCACATGTCTATGGGAATGCCATTCTTCCCGGAATTCCTAAACTCACCGAGCCCCCATCAAAGCCCCTCTGAATGCTACTGCTCGCTTGGCAAAAGGATCTGGTCACTTTGATCACATCGCCCCTATTCTGTCAACCCTTGGCTGGTTCCAGATAAAAAGCAGATCATGGTATAAAAGTGTGCATCGTTCATAAGATCATGCATACTAACCATTCCCATAACTTGGCCAACAAACTGAAGCTCTGCAGAAACAAATCCCTGTCTTTTAGAAAAAGCATTCTCTACAATAAACCTTCTTATGCTTTGCAAGTAGAATCTTGACCTTACTTCCTAACATCTGGACCAAACTCTCATATCCAGGTTTCAAGACAACATTTAAAGACATTCTCCTGACCAAAATATCACTTACGTTCCCGCTTAGTATCTGAATGACTTTGTTCTTATTTGTACTTAAACTACAGGTCATTGTTTGACTATGTTTGAAATTCTCTGGCACATCCTCATAGAGTCAACTGATCCTTGATGACCTGCTACCCCTCTCCCTCAGCCTGCTACCCTTACTCTGTTTTCACTTTTTTCACCTCTTTCTTTTCGCTGTGAATCTGTTTTTGTACAGCGCTCTGATACCCTAGGACCTTTCACACGCTATATAAAAATCTGACTAAATAAATAAATACTAGCCCTATGCAGACAATAGTAAACTATATCTTCTCAGACTCCTATTCTCTATCTCATTATTTTTTGTGGACATTGGTGATGGCCCATAGCATGAAACTACAACAACTGAAATTGATACCTTGTTCAAGGTTTTTTTTTTTTTTAAACTTTATTTATGATTTTGTGAGAGATCTTGTAATTCAAGGAAACACAGGTACACTATTCCAGCACAGGCAAACAATGTGTACATAATACATAGTTGGAGGTAGACTCGGCACCAATATAGCACATAATACATTAGCAGCTTGCATCCCCAGGCATATTACAACAGGACAGTCTAGCATTTTAATACATCATTTAGAACCATACCAAGACATTCTACAGGGCCTGGTGTCTGTGTGCTTAGCGTATCATACGGCCAGCATAGTACCCGTACAAGTCAACATATCTACTCTGCAGACGCAGAGTGACCCTCCACTTCTAGGATAGGCGTGGCCTCATCATTAGGGCCTCCCCTAAGGCGCATCCACTCCACAAAGGGGACCCAGATGTCCTTAGGACGTGACGCTGTAGGCATTAGGTCCCAATAGCTTGCCAACTGCTCCTGACAATACACCGCATCTTGTATCCATGTTTTTACTAGCGGTCTAACCGGTGATCCCCAGTGTATGGCCAAACGGCGGCGAGCAAGGACCAACAACATTGCGATTAAGCGGCGGCACTCCAGTTTATATTGTTCCACATATCCCAGTAGCAGGATCAGTGGAGAGCAACCCAGTGATTGGCCAGTAATGGCTTCAATTACAGACTATACCTCCTCCCAATACTGAGAGACGACAGGGCATTCCCAGGCTACATGCAAGAAGGCAGCGCCTTCACGCCTACATTTCCAGCAGGATGACGTGGCGCATAGTCCTATTTTAAATAGATGTAGTGGGGTGTGGTAGTAGCGGTGCAGAAATTTAAAATGTATTAATCGCAGCTTATAATTGGGAGATAAATGTTTCATTTGCAAACAGCAGAAGGACCATATGTCATCCGTAAGCTGGTCGGGGAGATCCTCGCGCCACTGCTGAAACGCCCCAGGGTCTATCCATGGCATGTATGATTGTGTATAAGTGTAAAGCCTGGTGACCAATTTCCTCGGTGACGGAGAAGCCAGTAGGTTAGCTAGAGGATGTAGTGTGGATGGGGGAACTGGAAAGGAAACATGTAGTTTCTTGCAGGCAGCTTTAAGTTGATGGAATAGCAATCTCTCAAGAAACGGTATAGAGCCCCCCGGTTGTGTGACAGGTTCTGGCAAAAACGACTCAGCCGGATATAGATCACCCATTGTTTTAATTCCCATAGTGTGAGCTCTGTCTATGGCTCCCTTGTCCTGCAAAAAGGGGAAATTGGGATGATGTGCTACCAGCACCGAGGGAGCGTATAGCAAAGGTACTTGAGCGCGGCGGCAAAACCCCTCCCAGGCCCACCTGACCGTCTCCACAGTGTTGATTTCGTTTGGGGTCCTACGATAGGGGTGGTATACCGCTGTGTGCAACGGAATCCTATCTGCGACATCTCGCTCCGTCGCCACATGCGGCTGAAATAGGGTTGGATAAATCCAGTAATGTAAAAATTGAGCTTGCACACTCAGGGCGTACAACTCAAAGTCGGGGGCTCCCAAGCCGCCTCTAGATAGCGGACGCGTGAGGATGTCCCAGCTCACTCTGGGCTGGCCACCCGCCCAAACCATGGATATCGCGGCAGAGCACAACTGCTTAAAAAAGGCCTGTGTTAAAGGGATAGGAATATTCACAAATAAATACAAAAATTTAGGGAGGACGATCATCTTAAGTATTGCTATCCGCCCTGCTAGCGACAGAGGAAGGGCGGACCAGAATTTAATTCTATCCAAGAACCAGTCCAACTGTTTCCCAAAGTTGAGGCTCCAGATGAGCTGAAGGTCTCTACTGAGCCATATTCCCAAATATTTAACTGCTTCCTCTTCCCACTTCAGCGGGAAGTCCAAAGTTTTGTTGAATGGAGCGGCAGTTAAAGACAGTATGGAGGATTTTCTCCAATTTATGGTAATACCAGAGAGGCCACCAAATCGAAGCAGCTCGCGCAGCAATGGATTCAGATTATCGTCTGGGCGCCTGACATACAGGGTGATATCATCCGCATACATAGAAGTGATGAGATTGCGGTCCGTAAAAACTAATCCCCGCGCCGAATGGTATTGTATAATTTTCGCTGCCAATGGCTCCATTGCTATTGCAAATAGCAAGGGGGAGAGCGGGCAACCCTGCCGAGTGCCACGAGAAATCTCAAACGCCTCCGAGATGAGTCCATTAGCAAGTAGGCGAGCCGTAGGCCTTGTGTAAAGTAATTGAACAAGTTTAATAAAGTTAAGACTCAGTCCCAGTCTGGGAAGTACAGTAAACAGGTATGTCCACTCCAGGGAGTCAAATGCTTTGGTCGCATCTAGAAAAACTGCCGCAGATGGGAGCTTGGGGTCAATTTGATGGATAACCGAAAAAAAAGTTTGGAGATTATGGGCCGTCGATCGTCCTGGTATAAAGCCTGACTGATCAGGTCTAGCAATGAGGGACATCAGTGGTTGGAGCCTGTTAGCTATAAGTTTAGCTAGGATATTAGTGTCCACATTTATCAGGGATAAGGGCCTATATGAGTCACAATTTGTTGGTGGCTTGTCTGGCTTTAAAAGAGTTATAATAACCGCCTCCCTCATTTATGGGGGGAGGATCCCCGCCTCTAATGACTCCTGGTAGACATCGAGGAGCCGGGGAGCAAGAGTCTCGACATAGGTCTTATAAAAAAGCGTGGTCAATCCATCCAGTCCAGGCGCCTTACCCGATGGGAGGCCTTTGATCACCTGTGTTATGTCCTCTAAAGTAAATGGGATATCTAAGTATTCTCTGTGTTCAGGACTCAACCATACAAGCTGTAAAGCATCTAAATATTCCGTTAGGTCAGTGGGAGCAGAGTTTTGCATTGTAGCATAGAGGGTTGTATAGTATGACGTCAGGTGGGCATGTGTGTCCAATTGGCCTCTAATTGGCGGGGCGTCCGCAACCGTCAGTTCAGAGATAAATGTAGGTGTAGTTGATTGCCGCAGAAGGTTAGCTAGGGTTCTGCCTGGTTTGTCACCCTCTCCATACCCCCTGGCTTTGGCCTCCTTACCTAAAAACCGGGCTTCCCTCTCCGCTTCCCTTTCAAATTCTGAAATAGCTTGTCTGATGGAGGCTAAGATAGTTACGTCCTTTGTGGCATAAAAGGTGGTTTCTAGGTCCTTTATGGTGTTCTCAAGTTTCATCAGGGTAGTACGTATTGAATGCAAGACCCCAGATCCCTTCGAGATGCATGCGCCCCTTATAACTACTTTGAAGGCCTCCCAGAGTGTGGCTGCAGAGTCGACCGAGCCCTCATTAGTGGCAAAATATTGATCTATGTCTGTGGCTATTTCTTCTCGAAATGCCGCATCTAAGAGGGCGTGAGGGGGGAGCCTCCAGCTAAATGCCCTGGGAAGTGTGGTCGGGATGCGCCATTGCATCAAAACTGGGGCGTGATCAGAGAGTGTGCGCGGAAGGTGGCGTGTCCCCACCATCCACGACAACACATCTGCTGAAAGCAACCAATAGTCTAGGCGGGACCAGGCCTGGTGGTAAGGTGTAATACAAGTTCCCTCTCTTAATTGCGGGTTAAATGCTCGCCAGGCATCTCGTAGTCTGTGCTCCTGAATTATGGAGTTTAATAGCTGGGTTGATTGGGAGTGTGTGTTGCGTGCCGTACCCTCTCTATCCAGGATGTTGTCCAGCACGACGTTGAAGTCGCCACCCCATATAACTGTATCACAGCCCATAAGTGTTATTTGCGCCCAGACATCTAAAAAAAACTGCGGGTCGTCAGTATTAGGGCCATATATGGCTGCAAGTGTGACGCGTGTCGAATATAGGCAGCCAGATACCAAAACGTAGCGTCCCTCCCTATCTGCGAGTGTTTCAAGTGTGGTCCAACCCAGCCCCCTTCTGATCAGTATGGAAACCCCTCTCGCGTAATTGGAAAAGGCCGCAGAATGGATTTCACCCCAGTATCTATTTTGGAGCTTGGGATCACTATTACCGCGTAGGTGCGTCTCCTGCAGAAAACAGATATCAATATGGTGTCTACGCAGATATGCATGTACCAGTCTAGCCTTCTTGAAATCGTTTAGCCCACGTATGTTCCACGTCAAGCAGTTAGCAACTGACATGAAAGGGGTAGTAAGTTGGCGAGTAAACTACATGCCATGGGATATGTTCAGCCTTTAACCTGGTGTTACCAATACAGTTACATACCGTAGACCGAATCCTCACCTCTGCCGTGCCCTGTGCTAAAAACAGTGTCCAAGAAGTATCATCTCTCATTACGTGAACCCCCAGCCCCTCCTCCCACTACAACCTCCCAATCAGGTTGAGAATATAGACCCACCCCCCTACCAACCAACCCTTGAACAAGTGTTTGAAATACAAACACATAGGAGATCTCCTGTGGGGACAGGCAACAACGGTGAGCACCCGCCAGTAGGCAGGGTGGTCGGGCTAAGGATAGTGTCAACAGCAATGACCCAAATCCGCCCACCCCAGACACCCAACAGAGGGCTATTAACATGTTAAAGCGATCAGTGCAATACATTCGCTTGACCCCTCATTGTCCCCGGAGCTGGCGCATGGTAGCGATGCTCGCTTCAAATACAGTCAGCCAACATTGCAAAGGGCATTTTTAGTCCCACATACTGGGGTGGCAGATGAGGAGCCTTCAACAGGTTAGTCATTATCAAGTGTCGGCGATAAATGTTTGTCTTTAGGGGAGCCTTGCTGTGGTTTCCGAGGACAGATGTGCTTTGCATATTTTAAAGCCGATTTGGCATCTGTAAAAAAATGCGCCTGGCCATCGTGGGTAATTTTGAGTTTCGCTGGATACAGCATTGAGTATGGAATGGAGGAGGTCTGTAACATTCGTTTTGTTGGAAGAAATTCTCTCCTCGCCGCCTGCACAGTTGGAGTGTAATCGGGGAAGAAGGATAAAGTGTTGCCCTGGTGGATAACTGGGCTCTTCACTCTTGCCTCTCTTAGTATTGCGTCTCGGTCTGCGTAGTTTAGTAAACGCGCAATAATGGGACGTGGTGGCAGTCCGGGTACCGGCCTTGGGCCCAGCGAACGGTGGGCGCGCTCCACGGTCATAAGTGGTGACAAGGCAGGGCCAAACAACTCCTAGAGGAGATTGGTGATATAGGGCTCCATTTTTGTTATGGCTGTCGACTCCGGAAGGCCAATTAATCGGACGTTATTTCGTCGAGAACATGCTTCTAAGTCCTCATTTTTTGCTCTGATCACTTCCAACACCTTTTCCATATTCAATATCTGTGTTTTGGCCTCAGATTGAGAGTCTTGAGTATCAGATAGCCTGTTCTCCAGAAGGTCCAAGCGTGTCTCATGGATGTCAACTTTTTTCTTGACAATGTCTAGGCTGGCTGTTAATGAGTCTATCTTCCCATCGATGGTCTTCAGACTAGAGCGAACATCCTGTAGGATTGATCGCAGGTCCTCTTCGTGATTTTCAGACTCATCCTGCGGCCCCTGAGCTCCCCCCTGTTCAACCGGGGTGTCCATGGTACGGGTCTGGCGTTTCTCAAAGGGGATTTTCGGTTGTTTTGGGTCTGTCTTACCCATGCTGCCACGGAGCAGATCTCAGGGGGGCCGCTTGTGTATTAGAGGCTCTGTATTAAGGTGGAAGTGCAATGATCCTCAGGGATTGACCAGCCAGCACCACCCCAACCACAAGTAACCACCAGAGCTGCTGCAATTAAAGAAGCCGTGGCACTGGTCGTCCGAACAGACCTCTCAGGCACAATGCGTGGTACAGCTTAAAGGAGACTGCGCGCAGAGGACAAAACCAACAAGTCCTAGAGCCCACGGCTGTTCAGCAGGTTGCAGGCTGCTGTTTAGTTGTGCATAGCTCGCATACGCCAGCGCAGTCACCAAGGCGGTATAATGTCGTCGAGTAGCAACCGGGCAACCCCCGCACACCACATGCAGCACCTCAATCGATATTTCCTCTGGGTCCCGGGGCGCCCACAGCGGGAAGTCGAGGCACGTCCGGGTCACCCCGATCAACAACCCCGGCCTCTGCAGACCGGACCGGGCGTGAGCAGTTGTCTCAGCAGGAGCGCCTATCAGGGGACGCGGCTGAATGAAGGCCCACCACGTCGCGCCGGGAACCCAAGAGCTCAGCGCTGGCAGAGCGCCCAAGGGCACCACGGCATGACGGCTCTCAAGGCGTCGGGAGAATGGGCAGCAGGAAAACGACCACAGTCCTCTGACACCAGGGCAGGTAGCAAGGGTGGCCCAGCAGCAGCTCCCACGCGGCACGTCGCTGTGGCCCAGCCAAAAGACAGGTGGGGAGTGGTATCCAGTCCCGTGTGCTGCGGCAGGAGGGAGGGCTTAGGTGCCTAGGAGCCGCCGGCACTTTGCAGGAACAACCACCGCTAGGATCCGAGGGTAGGCCCAGCGGCCCCGCGCCCGGGCGGTGAGAACCCCGCTAGGCCGCACAGCAACAAGCTCCGTCACAACTGCAGTCGCAGATAAACGGAACCCGCCGGCAGCCCACCGCGTCCCCACAACCGCCCAGACGCCGGCCCCCTAATGCACCACCAGGTCGCTGGAAGCAGGCAGGTGTCCCAGTCCCCACCGCTTCCCCCCCCGGACCGCGGCACCCGGTCTCAGCCCCCCTCCGGTTGTGTACGGCCGTGGGGAGCCGACCAAGCACCAACGCGCCAGAAGGGGTCCCTAAGTGGGGGCGAAGCACCACACCTACCTCTTCTGCAGGCCAGCTTATCCTCTCATCCGCGTCTTCCCCTCGATCGCTCAGCAGGGCCTCCACGTCGTCGGAGCAGTCCAGGCCTCGGGCCCCCACAACACGGCCGGTTGAGGCCAGCGCCCGCTCCTCCAAGGGCAGCCCCCCGGTCCGTCCCCCGGGCCTCCGGCAGAGCGCTCCGGGTCAGGTGCTTCAGTATTTCAGGCACCAGGGCACACGCTGAGGACAATGAACGCCTCCCGACACCCAGATGCGCCACACGGGCCCGGGCCCGGGAGCTACGCAACGTCCACAAGTGTGCGGGCAGCCATTTTCTCCGCAGCTCCGGTCTCGGCAGCCCAGGATCAGTTCAGCAGGATCCCGGCCAGTACAGCGTGCCAAACTTCCCCTAGGGCCACCCGGGGTGTCGCGTTGTCGATACCTGCTGTGTTCTCCGGAGTCAGCCGATCCGGGCCATGGTATTTACCGGATTTTCAAGCCCGACCTGCAGAGCCCCTTCAACAGGCGGCCATCTTGCAGCACGTCGTGGCCACGCCCCCACACCTTGTTCAAGCTTACCTAACATTGTTGTCTTATGTACACTTTTGTATAAGGGACCATTTTCACCCAAAACACAAATCTAGATGAAGGCCCCACTATCTACCTACTCTGAAGAAGGATGGCTCCTCAGATGGCTTGATATCCGTATGTAGCCCTTGTTAATATTTTAATAAGATGATATGGATCATCTTCACAGTTGCAGTTTATGAGAAAAATCATGAAATCCCTGTTGAGAACTGTTGGCCCTGAGATGCTTATATTTACATTTTTAAATGTATAAAACGTTTGGGGTTGGGCAGACTAGCTCAACAGAACAAGGTGACATAGTGCTTAAAATAGTTGCTTGTTACAGTAACTGCAGATTCACAAATGTTCTATAGGATGGTATAAAGGTAAACCAGAAAAATATGGAGGAATAAACACATGCAGAGAATCAGTGGAGTTGCCAAAGGAAATGAAACATAGCAGTTTATACTTGGCTTGGGTCTTTCATAGACTATAAATAATATTTTGGTATGTTAATTTCCTTTTATAAAGTGCGAACAAAACATGCATAGAATTTCTCAAATTCAAGACTGTCGGAGGCATCAGGCAGAGCTCAGGATGAGGCAGTAGTAGGCAAAAAGAAGACCTTTAATAATTTCAAGAGCGAAAGCAGATTTGGAGTTCTTTATTCAAGAGGAAATGGTAGGGGTCAGCATTGAGAAGACCCTTTTGTCCTTCATGGCTCACCTAAACTGGAAGCATTGAAGAGTAAAGAAAAGAAGAGTGTAGCTCTCTAGATAAAGAGCAACAAATAAGGTGTTTTTAGCAGAAATTATACGTTCTATAAGAAGTTTTATGTACCTGACATAGACCATCAGGGAAATCTGGCACAAATAGGGACCCAATCAAGATTGTGTAGAAGAAGTGGTGTATTGCTTAATCAGGGACAAGTTCCTACAAGTCTAGCTATATGATTCTGTACCACCTCTTAGTAAGGCTCTGACATTGTCTAGGTAAAGTGAATTACTGTGATCAATTCTTGAACTGACTAAAGATGTCACCACAATACATCATTCTTCATATATAAGGCATGGTATAACCTAAAGAAACTGTTTTTAACTGAAAGGTGCAGACTGAATTGGTAACAATATAGGAATATTATGAGAAGAAAAGCTCACATTTTTTAACCTTCTGTTGGAATGTTATAAAATCTCTGCTGCCACGATTGTTCCATTGTTAGGTAAGGTATTTCAGGAGACTGCAGAAACTGAGGTTCTCTCCTTGGACTTTAACATAGCCCATATTTCTTTAATCCCTAAACCAGACAAGGACCTACTGTCCTGTGCTAACAATAGGCCCATCTCTCTACTTAAGTGTGATGCCAAAATACCGACCAAAATATTAGCGCATACCCCTGCTTGAACATTGTAATCCTGTGGGCTTTGTGTAGGGGAGATCATCTAGGAACCATATGAGGACCCTCCTACACCCTGTGTGGCAGTTGAGAAATGTTTCAGAGAAGGTTGCTCTTTCCCTCAGTGCCAAAAAGACATTTGATCAATGAATTGGAGAATTGTTTTTCGAACGGTGGCTGTTAATTGACAAGATTCGATGGCTGTACCGGATGCTCATACACCGGTGAACTGAAATGGATTCATATCAGACTGGCTCACTATTGAGCAGGGTCCCAGACAGGGCTGCCCCTTGTACATGCTGCTTTTCCTACTGGCATCAGAACCACTTCCAATACCAATTACACACTCTAAAGGAAATACTATTGTAGCTGGAGAAAATAAACTGATTCTTTATGCTATTGTAGTGAGTGGTAACATATTTCACATTATACAAGACAATATTTAAAGTGGAATTTGCAAAGTAGAAAACTGTGCGACTGTCTCCATAGGATAGTGTCCAGACAATATAAAGTGTAATAGCTCTCACATAAAACTATATTCTTGGCATCAGGACTTCCCGCTCACATCTTTTAAACATTTATTGACTTATCAAGGCACATATTTGGATTGGCCATCCCAAGGCTAAAAATGCTCTATCTGTTTGCCCCGACTGCTTCGGGTGGCCTGCGTTTGCTCCACATCAATACTTATTATAGAGCCCAACATATCGTACACATGGTATAGCTCCCCGGCTGGTGCTTTTTTAAAAGAATCTAAAGAATGATACCACAGGCCCTCAAGTTCTGTATAGAGGGCAGAAATCTGTGGGAAGTTCTGATAACCAAATAATACAAGGAATGGTGCAGATATGATCACCAACACATAGTTTACGGGGCATGAATGGCTTCTTACATCTATGTACCCCTCTCAGGAACAATATTGAACTACTCATTGCAGGTAAACTGTTTAGCTGGTCAAATTGGTCCACGGAAGCAATACTGACTGTGAAGCAGATTCTTTTGATGGATTCTTGAAACCTTTTTCTGACTTACACAGTGGATTTCAGATCGATTTTAACCAAGAATGGAAATATATGCAACTACTGCATTGATTATGAGACAAACTGGGGAAGATGTTATTCAACCTGTGAGACTCTCCATTTGTATGTGGAGAAATGGGACAATTACAAAAAGTTGATCATCTCTATGAAACAATTATTGGAGGACTGTACTCGAAACCCACAGAACGCCTTCTCAGAAACAAATGGCAGGTTGAATGGCAAGAGTACAGAGAGAAGAGTGTTATGAACCCCTTAGCTCCAAAGGGAAAACCTGGCTCCTAATTCTTGTTGCTGGTGATGCGGGCAATCTGAAGATGACATGGTTCATATTGTTTAGTCGTGTCCCGCTTTATGCCATTTCTGGCAATTTGTTTGGCACTCAAAGTAAAATAGATGTTCTTTGCAACTCACCCTGTCCTAGGAGCTGGTGATCCTAAATGACACATTGGACACTGGAGCATATCTCAACTCATGAAATGGTGGGTTACTAAGCTCTGGCAGTGGCAAAGATCTGCAAACTTTGGCGACAGAAGACGAGAACACCACCCACCCATGATGAGTGACTTAATGGTCATAACGCCATATGCGTGTCCAAGGGACATTTATTTCTACGTGTTAGTAGTACCCTATTCCCCTGGTTCAGTACAAGGGGTCCCTCTCAAGAAAATGTTATTCACATAACACCATATGAACAGATGATTTACAACCTATATGATCAGCTAACTGGTTTGAGTATATTTGGGGCCTTTTATTTCTAGCTAATGTTGATCCTGCCTTTGATGTACACTTAAGGATGGCTGTTTCTGAATATACAGATATTACTCGCTCACTTTAACCTTGTCTTTGATCATACACAGTGCTCCGCTACCTTTTAGCTACATTTGAGCTATAGAAATACCATATATTTACATATAAAGATACATACCTACACAGAATCTGAAATTTAATAGAGAAGGTACAGAGGAATATATATGCTTCATGCATGTTTTCGTGACTGGTCAAAGTTAATTGATTATGGCTATTTATTTCACAGTTTCAACCTTTGGAAGTTTTGGTTTGATGATTATAATTGTAGATATTGTTTTCTTTTTTTTCTTTTAAGTACTAATTTTACTGAACCTGTACCTTTAATTTGACTTTTCAATCTTCATTTGATAGCCTAAGACGGCATGCCTTAAATTACTTCATTTTGTACTATATTTCGTGAGGTGTGTGCTATGTCTACAGTCCTCAATATATTATCTGTTTACAACCATTTTATCTGTCATTACAAGGCGTGCACAACACAACATAAAAAGATTTGGTCTTGCATGCGATTCTACTGCTGTGTACATATGCATCTAATATGAAAACTGAAAACAATATTGAAACACAAAGAGGATGATGGGTCAGGGATGCTTTGCATGTCATCTAAAACTCTCTCCCTCTGGCAGAACTTGTGTATATTGCATCCTCTTGATCCTTTTTGGAAAGAATAGCCGGTTTACTGACTGGTAACCTTCATTACTCCTAGTCCAAGTCTTCCCCATCACAGTCCTTACAGCTGCCCCGAGACCCCACAAGGACAGGCAGTAAAAGTGAGTAACATCTAGTCCTTTTTTATGTTAATCGCCCTACCTCCTCTCATAATAATTTCTACTTCTTGGAGACAGGTCTGAAAATACCAACCTTCTAAAGTCTCCAGGGAGAGAAGTAGGACGATGATAAAGAAGACATGAGCTAGGAGTAATGAGGATTACTGGTAAGTAATTGGGCCATTACCTCATGTCCCATTGTCCCCGTCCTTACAGCTCGCGGTTAAACCAAGCGTTAAATGTCAATAGTATCAAAACAAAAGGATCCACCCATATAGGATTCCAACAGTGATATCCCTCCAGACTATGTGTGTCTTCTACAGTGGTGAAAATCACACAGCTTTGTTAAAATACCCCTCACCCACCAAAAGGACCCTTGGTGGCATGCTTCATCATTGGGGTCTTCCCGCCCCGCTGCGGGACGGGGCATGCTACGACCTACGACTACGCGGGAGCACTAATTCTGTAACAAAACTATGTGTGGTGTAGGAGTGTGAGTGGAAGGGTCTAAAGTGAGTGAAAGTAATGGTAAATTAAAAAAAATATCTGGCTCAGTGGAAAAAAACTTTAATGTTCCTTTGAGCTGATATTATTAAAAATGGGGAAGAGACGGAGGTAACTACACTACAATGGGCTGTACTTCCTGTGTCTACATGTTTCGAAGCCCTGCCCTGGCTTCTCATCAGCACCTAAAGATCCCTTCTACACTCTAAATTTCAAAAAATTGTAAAGAGTAATTTTAAAACAATAGAGAACAATGTTCAGTGGTGTACATAGTAAATTACATGCACTCCATACTCTACCATAATAGGTAAGAGGTCTAATGGGTTTTAATTTAACCCCTTTTGTGCCCCATGAGCCTGCTGGACGGGAAGGAAGGTACTCCTGTAGTCAGACAGTTATCAAGGATACTACCTCGCCTGGTTACTACCTCTCCGCGGCTCCGGCTCCCCATTTTTAATAATATCAGCTCAAAGGAACATTAAAGTTTTTTTCCACTGAGCCAGATATTTTTTTTAATTTACCATTACTTCCACTCACTTTAGACCCTTCCACTCACACTCCTACACCACACATAGTTTTGTTACAGAATTAGTGCTCCCGCGTAGTCGTAGGTCGTAGCACGCCCGTCCCACAGCGGGGCGGGAAGACCCCGATGATGAAGCATGCCACCAAGGGTCCTTTTGGTGGGTGAGGGGTATTTTAACAAAGCTGTGTGCTTTTCACCACTGTAGAAGACACACATAGTCTGGAGGGATATCACTGTTGGAATCCTATATGGGTGGATCCTTTTGTTTTGATACTAGTTGCCCAGAGGAGGACGTATCCACCTCTTATGCTCTCTGAGCACTACCTCTGCACTCCCCCCCCTTGTTTTTCAGGTTAAATGTCAATAGTCATAAGTAATCAGGAGCTTCAAATTTCTTGTAGATTCAATTTAATAATGAATTAAACAGGATTCATTAAAGCAATTAAAGCAAGTGAAGGTACAGCTAATGAAAGAGAGGATGAATCAGCTAGAGCATTTAGGGCCATATTTATCAAGGGTTGCGTCGCTTTTGCACCACGTTGCATGGTGCAAAAGCAAAGCAACCCTTGAAATGTGATTTATCAAGCCATACAAGTCCACCTTGTGTGACCTGAGTGGCTTGATAAATCAGGACTAACACAACACAACGCAGCACAAATCACTGTGTTGCGCTATGCTGCCACGTGGAGGCATTCCATGGGCATTGCGTGAGTGTTCCCACACAACACCCATGGATTTTGATGTAATCCCAGATTTACCATTACTGGTAGACCTGGGAATGTGCCAAAATGCTACGCCTTCACAGGAGAGGCGTAACGAGGAGAAATATCTTTATTTCTCCTCATTACTTCCTCTCTCTATGTGTGCTACATTCTTCCGCACACATAGAAAGAGGAAAATGCCTTTCAGGATTGTTTTTATGCAGAAAGGTTCCCCTTCCTGCACAAAAACAATCCTGCTTGCAACGCAGGCACCTTTGCCCCATGGTGCCCAGTGCCTGCGGTGGTGCACGGCAGCACATTGTACGCTAGTGCTGGAACGACAGAATTGCATCGCATTGTGATAAATATGGCACATTCCGTCCCTTTCCCTGTAACGCAGTGCAGCAAGGTGATTTGCTGCACTGCGTTAATTTGTGATGAATATCACACCTAATCTGTAATGCTCAACAAACGTGCTGTGTAGCAGATCAGCAGATCTCAGCTAAATAAAATCCTTGAGCCTCTACCCACAATATCACTAATCTCCTGTTGATCTACCCTGAATATCAAAGGCCATTCACTGGCCCAGAGATTCCTATGCAGATACAACAGCAATTTTAACCCACCTGCTGATCATACTTGTGGACTGCGGCAGCTTCTGGGGGTGGGCGGAGGGGCCCGCCCTACTAATTATTTGCATTATGGATAGTAATTTCAAGAAGCAATTACTATCCGATTTTAATTATAATAAAGGCATCCAGGGCCTTAGCCTGCCTAGTCCATTCCCCGAAGCGGATGTCAGGCAGTTTTTCATAGACACATGCTCAAGTGCGCATGTGCCAGTTCTATGGTGGCAAATGCAAAAGAACAATTGATGGACAGAATGCAGAACAATGTCATACATTCACCCCAGTACAGAGATCTGGGCCTAAATCCATCGTTTTTTTGCTCACCATGCCATTCCAGTTTGGACCCAGCAATATGCAAATCAGTCTTGACCCTGCGCCCAATGGGAACAGTCCAGCCCGAACTGTCAGGTCAGGTCCTCCCTGGACTGGAAACAAGCATCCTAGGACCGGTTTCGGGGTTTCACCCATCATCAGCCAGGATAGCTTGACTCCAGTGGCATGGAGAGCACGGGACCCATGTCTGGGCATACCCATCCCACTCGGGGTGACAAATGCAAAAAGAACAATTGATGGACAGAATGCAGAACAATGTCATACATTCACCCCAGTACAGAGATCTGGGCCTAAATCCATCGTTTTTCGTATGACATTGTTCTGCATTCTGTCCATCAATTGTTCTTTTTGCATTTGTCAACCCGAGTGGGACGGGGATGCCCAGACGTGGGTCCCGGGCTCACTGTGCCACTGGATTCAAGCTATCCTGGCAGATGAGGGGTGAAACCCCGAAACCGGTCCTAGAATGCTTGTTTCCGGTCCAGGGAGGACCTGGCTTTGCAGTTCGGGCTGGACTGTTCCCATGAGGCACAGGGTCAAGACTGATTTGCATATGGCCAGGTCTGAACTGGGGTGGCATGGTTAGCAAAAGCATGATGGATTTAACCCAGATCTCTTGACTGGGGGGGAATGTTTTGATTTGTTCTGCATTCCTCCCATCAATTGTGATTCTTTTGCTTCCTCGCCCTAAGTGCGCCGGGTATGCCCAGACGTGGGTCCCGGGCTCACTGTGCCACTGGATTCAAGCTATCCTGGCAGATGAGGGGTGAAACCTGTCCTAGGATGCTTGTTTCCGGTCTGGGGAGGACCTGGCTTTGCAGTTCGGCTGGACTGTTCCCATGAGGTACAGGGTCAAGACTGATTTGCATATGGCCAGGTCTAAACTGGAGTGGCATGGTGAGCAAAAGAATGTTGGAAATAACCCAGATCTCTTGACTGGGGGTGAATGTTTTGATTTGTTCTGCATTCAGTCCATCAATTGTGATTCTTTTAGTTCTATGGTGGCAGCAGTGAATATTAAGCAGCCTACGGGCTGGCATCCTACCAGCCCAGAGGTACAATACTTGGGGCTCACTGAAAGAATTGAGTTTTTACTGCAGTACATTGTTGCAGGCACCATGATGGCACTGGCCATTTAGTGCAGTTGTTCTTTATACCCTGGTTAGGCAGCATAAATGCTGATGTGTAGTGCTCATTCTGTGTAAATGTTAGTGTAAATAAACCCTGCCTAGGGTAACATATGTGTAAAGTAGCCCAGCACAGTGGATAGGAAGGATCAAGTGGTCTTGACTTGTCTCTCCTTCACGGTTCACCCCTGAATATATATTTCTTCTTTCCCTCCCTTTCCTACCCTTCCTCTCTCCTTTCTCCTTCCTTTTCTTTTCCTCACTATCCATCTCCAGTCGTTCTCTTCTCCTTTTCCCTCTATTTGCTCTTCCTCTCTAGTAACAGCAGCAGTGCTGCTACCATAGTGAAAGACAGCAGGCAATAAATGAGGGAAATGCTGGGTAGCACAGTAGGTCTGTGTCTAGAAAGTAAGTTACACTGAAGCACATTTCCAATTTAATCAGGCAACTTGCTTTCTAGACACAGAACATACATGCCGGATCAGAAGCATCAGTCTTGGTTGCTTCTCAGTCTGTCAGAATTTAGAATTCTGCCTGCTAACATGATCACTGCTCTGTGTGTTGTACTGAGAGGGCCAAGGATTGGATGACAATGTAGTCAAACAGCTTTATGACCCACTGATGGGCACGGTGAAAAACGCCCACCGTCTGTAGCCTGCACTCCAGAACTCTCAACTGTGACCTGGTATAAACACCTAGAAGCGAGTCATTTGAAAGTAAAGGTGGGCGAGCCAACAAATAAGGCGAGTGTCTGGCTTGGTTCTTAAAGCCCGTGCACAAACCGAGCCCTCAACAAGTTTGCTGTGTAAATCATACAACAAACATCACGTAAAATATTATGATGCCTCTCCAAAATTTAAAAAAAATTGTATGTCTTAACATGTGGAAGCTTTGAGAATAATACACCCCATTATAGCACTGCACTGAGAAGTGCTTTTTAAAAGTCATCATTTTTAAACATGAACCATTAGTAAACTAAGAGGTAAGACAGAAGTCATGATCAGATTATTATAGAGTAGCATTATAGTCTATTAAATCAAACACAATAGGTTTTTGTACAACTGGTATTCTGATCTAAGAGATTTAAAAGTGCTTTCATGTGTGATGAAGAAAATGGAGCTCTGGTGAATTAAAATATTTGCCTAAGATCACACAATTTAAGTGAGGAAGCCAGGATTTATCAAGATTTTGTGGTTTCACTTTGTACAATTGATGCACTGAATGGGTATCTATTTCTCTTTCATTGTGTTAAGGCTTTGTTTCTAACCTCTTTGTGCAGTTTTTATATAGCTCAAGCTGGACCCAAAGGTATTGAAGCGCTTTACATGAGCATCCAACTACATTACATGTTTTTTAGGTGCAGGGTAAATTAGGTGACTTGCCTAGAATCACAGGCCGTTCAGCCAACACGGGGAATTGAACCTGATTCCCCAATTCCAAATTCGGCAGCTCTGGCCATAACACCACATCCTGCGTAGAAGGAGGGTGGTAGGCTGAAACCAGTATAAGAACTGTATTTTCGTACTATTTAGCACAGAAATAGTTCTGAAAATTGCAGCAGAATACACTAATTTAAAAAAACTTGTCTCAGGGGGAGAAGCCCACTCCACTCATAAACATCGGGCTTGGCTGCTTCGCCTGTGTTATAATTTGTTTGTTGCTCTTATGCTCCACTTTAAAGTTGCACCAGCCACCACTGCTTGTGGACGTCTTGTTTTCCTTTACCACTGCTCCAAATGTCATTAACAAAGAACGGGAAGCTCTAAAGGAATCTGTTCTTTTAAGATAGATCTCAATATCTCTTTTAACATCCAGTTTGTAAAGAGACTCTTCAGTTTCATTCTGAGGGTCATGTAAAAACTGTCAGGAACTATTTCTTGTTCTAAAATGGAAAAGTGATTAACCATCGGAATGAAACCTAGACCAGTCCTGGAAATACTCCTAAATAGGGTCATCAATAATTAAGGATTCTAATTCACCTAATAATTTAACGGATTTTATCACTAACAAAAACACAACTTTATAAGTCAAAAACATTATTGGAACAGTATCTAAAGGTTCAAGCAGATGAACCTGAAGTGCTTGTAAAACTATAGGCAAATCCCAGGATGTCAAAAGTTCTTAAGTTACAGGCTGCCTTAAAATAATACTCTTCATTAGTCTAGAAGTCAGTTGCTCACTAAAGGATAAAAGACTTGTTTGTTGCCTGATTCATTTACAGGCTGCCCACTGAGCTTTTAATTTTGGTATAGATAGATCCTTCAACAATCCATCCCTACGGAATTCCACAATTTGGCATGGGTCACTGTTACAGGCTGCAACCCTCTAATATTGCACCAGGTGGAAAAAATCCTCCAGTGTCTTGACTAAGATGTCCTAGTTGTAGAAGGCCTACTTTCATGAATATCTCCAGGCACTCCACCTAAACATTCCAGATTTATTAAGATGAACTTTTCTTTTTCCATGCTGTTAACTTGAAAAGCAGAACAGAATGTTAAGGTAATTTCAGCCTCCTCAGAGTGTTGGGGTTGATGGGGAGATGAATCTATGATTCCACAGATAAATGTGTTAGTAGCAGGAATCACTTCCTCCTTGACCAGAAAGAGGCAATGAGCAGAATTTGAGTGCTCTCCCTATGAATCTTCTTGAGCACATTTGGGAGGAGGGGGATTGGAATGAATGTATAAAGTGAACACATCATCCAACTGATTGTCAATACATCCACTTGTCCCTTGGTGGACAGAGATCTTTCAAGGTAATTCCAAGGTATTTGTTGTGTTTTGAATACATTCAAATGTAGCTGCAGATCCAGTGAAGATGGGAAATGATGAATTAGTTGTTCTGACACAATATTCTCTACTCCTGTGAGATAGGATGCTCTCAGGTCTAATAGATGTGTCTCTGCTCATGTCCCAATATCTTGTGCCTTCTGGGCTAGGTGTGCACTATTTGACCCCACCCCGATGTTGGTTTATGTAACGTTTTGACAACTCAATAATCTGTCTGGATTAACAGAGATTTACCCAGGATTACAGGGAAAAATTCCTTAAAGGCTAGGAGAACTGAAGATAGCTCCTTCCAGTTTTGGATGAGAACCTCTGTTCTTCTTTGGACCAACATCAGACCAGCATACCTAAACAACCGCCTCTCCTTTCACGCACCCAAGAAACACCTCTGTTCAGCTGACCTGTCTCTGGCCACCATCCCACGCATCTATAAGACCAGAACTGGAGGAAAGTTCTTCTCCGACCTCACAGCCAAGGCCTGGAATGACCTCCCCCTCTCCCTCCGGCAACTCCCTACACTGCTCCAGTTCAGGAAGGACCTCAAGACCTGGCTCTTCGGATGACCACAGCACTCAACGGGGCCCCCTCCCTCCCCCCCAGCTCCTTGAGACCCTCGCGGGTGTGTAGCTGCAATTTACAAACCCCTGATTGATGGATTGATTGACCACCAGTCATGGACTGTTTGAGATCCCAATGTTGCTCCTAGCCTATTGCACTGGCATCTGTAGTTATTACCATTGGATTCTAGGATACTAGATGACACCTTTCCTCAAATGATCCTTGATCAACAACCAAGCCACTTTCCCCTTCAAGTCTTAAGACAGAAAAATCAAGTTTGTCATATCCTGTTTGGATCCCAGAATATAGATACTGTATTAAGGAGGTGCTGCGATTCTGATCATGTTAGACCTCTCGGCGGCCTTCGATACGGTCCATCATGAAGTATT
Source organism: Calotriton arnoldi (assembly GCA_963921515.1). Taxonomy (NCBI): domain Eukaryota; kingdom Metazoa; phylum Chordata; class Amphibia; order Caudata; family Salamandridae; genus Calotriton; species Calotriton arnoldi. The sequence continues at coordinate 1,339,061 of CAWUFW010000057.1, forward strand.
GATGGACCGGCTATCTACAGCAGGGGTTCAGGGCAGGGCCTGGAACCTTCTAAAATCATTTTTGACGGATAGAACCCAAACGGTGGACCTAGGCAAGAATAAGTCTAAGCCGTTCTCCTTTCCGTGCGGGGTGCCACAGGGCTCATCTGTTAGTCCCACGCTTTTTAATATATATGTGTCCCCATTGGCGGCCCTGATTGGATCCTTTGGGTTTCAGGTGACGTCTTATGCAGACGACACTCAAATTGTGTTGTCCCTTCAGCCGGGCAAAGAAGCTGAGACCAGCCTGAGATGTCATGACTGCATGAAATCCGTTGCAGGTTGGATGGCATCCAATTGCCTAAAGCTCAATGCCGGTAAAACGGAGGTTTTGATATTTGGGAATAATGTCAACCTCTGGTCACCTGATTGGTGGCCAGAGGAAATGGGTATACCTCCAGCCCCCTCCACGAAAGCAAAGAACCTGGGTGTGGTGATGGATAATAAACTAACCTTTGGTGATCATGTTAGCGGGGTGGTCTCTACCAGCTTCTTTCTTCTCAGAAAGTTGAGAAAAATAAAAAAAATTCTTCTTAAAGATAACTTTAGGACAGCAGTCACGGCGCTCGTCTTGTCACGACTGGACTATTGCAACGGTCTGTATTTGAGTTTACAAAAGAAACATCTTAATAGACTCCAGATTGTGCAAAATGCGGCAGCAAGACTGCTAACGGGCACTCCCAGGTTCGTCTCAGTGGGAAAGGGTCTTTGAGATCTCCACTGGCTTCCAGTGAAACAACGGGCACAGTTTAAAGCATTGTGCATGGTCTTTAAAGCCTTGGTGGGCAGTGGCCCAGTCTACCTGAGAAATCGACTACTCTGGTATGTTCCTGGAAGAATGTTACGTTCCTCGGAAGCAAAGCTAGTGACTATCCCCCGAGTTAAGAAAGCCAGTTGGGGTGGCAGGAGTTTCATTTACTGTGCCGCCAGGGCTTGGAATGATCTTCCTGTGCATCTGAGAAAGGCCACGGATCTCCTTTCATTTAGGAAGGGGTTGAAAACCTGGCTTTTCTCTGTATAATCCTCCTCCTAGGACACCCACCAGGTAGTGCTTAGCGCCAGGACGCCTTTGGGCAGCAGTTGCGCTCTACAAGTTTCATTAACATTAACATTAACATAACATTAACATTAATGGCTTTAGGTGCAGTTTGGCAAATGGAACTAATGATGTTGTTGCAGAGATGTAACCCTGAGATAGAACAAAGTGTTTCACTGAGGCAAATTCCTTGCTCAATAAATATTGGAGCTGATCGTATAGAGTGATTATCCTCTCTTCTGGAAGGAAGGCCATTCCCAAAATCAATTTAGAAACCAGCCCTTATGAACACATGATCCTATGCTGACTGCAGGCAACTTTATCTGGTTGAGAAGAAATACAAACTCATGAAGCACACTCTGCTTGTCTGAGTTTGATTCTTCAAAAAAGCATTCGCACAAATTAGCCAATTGTGTAAGTAGGGCAAATGTTAAATATTCTGTAACTGAAGAACAGTTGGTGGTACCTTTGTGAAGACTATTGGTACCAGTGATATGCCAGACGGAAGATCTGTAAATTAGAAGTGATCTTTCTATAGAGTGAACCGGAGATACTTCTGGCAAGAAGGATGGATAGGTATATGTAAGTAAGCATCTTGTAGGTCGAGAGTGTTCAGAAAATCTGGTTAGATTGAAGGAAATATTGTCTGCAGAGACGCCATCTTGTAAGTTCGTGAGACTAAGGATTGATTCACTCCCTCCAGATCGATCTATTATTAGCCTTGCTCCTCCCAAGGGTTTTCTCAGTGAAAAAAGTACCAAGTATATGCTTTTTCCTCTTTGGTCTAGGGAACCTCCATTACAGCATTATTCTCCTTCAGGATCTGTACTCTTTGAAACAATGTCTCTTGGTAGCAGAGTTGAACAAAACCGTGTCTGTGGAGGGGCTTGTTTGAGCTCCATCACATATCCTTCTGACGCTACTTCTATTGCTCCTACTGCTTCGTCTTCAAAAGCTCTGAAAAAATGACCTCCTACTGGAAGAGAAGATTCTTGGGCATAGACATGCCTTGGGTGGTTGAGGAGGAAAGGTAAATGTTGAAGGGTGGGATTTTCCTGCTGGGGCAACCCACCACCTACGGGTCTGCATATGAAATGGTGGCCTTCACAACTGCTGGGCTTTTGGAAAGATCTTGGCTTCTGGATTTGTTGCTTCAAGGGCAGAAACAATTTATTTTCCCCAGCCGATCTTTTGAGCATGTCTTCTAACTCTGGACCAAATAGTTTCTGTGCACTGAAACGGAGGTGTAAAATTAGAGCATTCTGAGCTGTTCCTAGCTTACATGTGCCTATCCAAAGGTTTCTTCTTCCAGATGTAATTGCACTTGTGGTAGACGCTGCCACACCCAGCATGTCAAAAGTAGTATGCCAAAGGAATTGCGTTGTCAGCTCCTTGGTGGTTAGATCAGTTCAATTTTGCTTTTTTTTAAGAACCTGAATAAGATCTGAAAGTCCTTTGGTAGCATTGGTGTTGATTATGCAGCATAAGTACAGGCTCTGAAAGCAAAGTTGGTTGCAGCATGTCCCCTCCTCAAGGCTCCCTCTATCTTCTTGTCAGTTTATTAGACAGAAAACAGTCTTCAGTAGCTTGTGACGATGGCAAACTAGCAAACAAGGAGTTTGCCTTGATCAGCTGATGGAAATGAGTACTGAAGTTATATAATGAATACCGTTTGCCAAGGAATGTAGAAAATGTCATCTTGCTCATTACATTACACTCTTTATGAAGGATATCCTACACTTCATCATGTAAAGTCGAAGTATCCGAATTGCACAGCTTCTATCTGGGCTATTAATCAAACAGCTGGGCATCTTGCATAAATTTGCCCCCATTTCCTTCATAACTGGACCAATCAGCACCAGCATTCTATGACTAGTTTTGTAAAGCTGCGCATACTGCCATATCAATTATTTGCTTGAAATCATTAAGAGGCAAGGCTCCTCTCCTTAAGTGTCTGTGTGTGCTCCTTCCATGAACACTTGTGATCCTCCAAGTGAAGCCTGCCAAGCAAGGCTTTAAATACTACTGCAAACCCTCCAATTTCACTTACTGGTTGTTACCCATCAGCCGTAGGATTGTCTTTCCCCAAACTTTTTGACTCTCCGCCTCCATTTTGGTGAACTTATTTTTGTTGGCCTTAGAACTCTGTGCACATTACCACTGCTAACCAGAGCTAAAATGCTTGTGCTCACTTCCCTAAAACATGGTTAAATTGACCTATACCAAATTGGCATATTTAATGTACTTATTACGCCATTGTAGAGTAGTATACCATATATCCAGGACTGTAAATTAAATGCTACCAGTGGGCCTGCTGCACGTATTGTGTCACCCACTTAAATAGCACCTTAAAACATGTCCCAGGCCTGCCACCGCAACCTGAATGCAGTTTTAAACTGCCATGTTGGCTTGGTGTTAAAACCCACCTGCCAAACATTAAACTCCCCTTTTATTACATATACGTCATCCCTAAGGTAGGCCCTAGGTAGCCCATAGGGCAGGGTGCTGTGTAATTAATAGGTTGTCATTTATTTATTTATTTTATTTATTTATTTAAAAAGTTTTATATAGCGCTGGCTCCACCCGGGGGTATCAGAGCGCTTTACATTGGAATTACAATATTACATGGAATACAAAACGGTGGTGTCCAAAAAGAAGCATTCAGACAAGATAGACTTTGAGGACCACATTGAGTAATATAGAATGACTTAATGAAAAATGCAAGGAAGTAGCAATTTACAAAAACAACACGTGAATAGAGTAATTACAAATTATTACACAATATAGAGGAGGAAGACTCATTTTTTTGGGTATAAGGAAGGGTTTTGCAAGTGAGAGAAACGGGGGGGGAGGGGAAGTGTTCGGCAAGGGGTGGTAGGGTGGAAGAAGAGGTGAAGATGGGTAGGGAAGGGGGTGAATAGGTTGGGTCGACACAGGAGGAGTGAAGAGAGGGGGAAAACGGGGTTCCAGAGGGGGGAGAGTATGACGGGTATGGTAATGGAAGGATTACGGACCCCAATATTTGTTGAGCAGGTGCATTTTAAGGTCTTTTTTTAAACTGACGTATGAAGGGTTAAGTCGTAGATCTTTAGGGAGGGCATTCCAGATGCTGGGAGCCTTTACTTTAAAGTTTTACATGTCCTGGTAGTGAAAAACTCCCAAATTTATTTTTCACTAAAGGGAGGCCTACCCCTCCCATAAGATACCATTAGAGAATCCATATTATATTTAATAGGCTGTAATTTCCAATTGAGAGCAGGTGGCTATGTCATGTTTCGTATCTTAAAATTGTTATGAAAAACCCTATTTAATGGTAAAGCCAGGTTTTAAAATTACAATTTTGAAAATGCCACTTTTAGAAAGTTAGCATTATCCTGCCCTTAGCCCTTTTGTGCCTGCAGCCTGTCTTGGGTCACATGACTGGGTGTAACAGTTACATTGTGAATTCCTCCTCGACAGTCACACAATAGAGGGATTAGGTGGGCATCAATAGGCCATCTGCTGGCAGGATGGGGGGGGCTGAGATGAGCACAGCCCCAATTTGAACGGAATATGGAGTGTTCTGCCTTCACACAAAGGACCCATTCCTGCAAATTGTCACTGCAGTCAGCTTGGAGCCAGGAAATTCCATCCACTGTCTAGAAGCCTCTCCCACCTTCCAGAAGGAGAGCACCAGGGTATAAAAATAGGACTCAAAGAACAAAAGAGGGAGAAAGAGGTAGTAGTGGACTCCATAGGAAATTATGAAAAAATAAGGGAAGTCCACCCTTCATTCATGGGAAACCTTCTCTCAGAAAAAAGCTATCCTTCCAGTGATTGCTACAAGTATTACCTAGGAAAAATGTTATGTTTCCTTAGGGAAAATGATAAGTTTTCTTAAAATAACCCTCACCCACCAAAAGGTCCCTTGGTGGCATGCTTCAGCATCGGGTTCTTCCCGCCCTGCTGCAGGACGGGGCGTGCTACGACCGACGGAGACGTGGGAGCACTTTTGTGTAGTAATACTATGTGATATTGTGAGAGTGGAAGGGTCAGAAGAAAGAGTGAGTTTAAAAAATACCTGGCCATGTGGAACCTACACTTTATTAATTCCTATAGCTGGTATTGTTAAAAATGGGGGGAGGAGAAATATGCACTATAATGAGTGGACTTCTCCTTGGTCTACATGTTTCAAGCCTTCCCCTAGGCTTTTCCTCAGGACCAAGATAGATTATCCCTCTAACCACTCCTGGTTAACCTAATCGGTCACCCCGATCAGTGTCAAGGAACAATGTGCATTCAGACATGCATTAATACAATACTGAATCGGTATAACTTGTCTACGCAATATGTTCGTAGCCTAATTAGGGCCCCATGAGCCTTACACGGGAGGGGAGAGGCACTTGTAGTCACACAGTCATCAAAGCTGCTCTCTCACCCGTATGCTGCCTGCCCATGGCTCTGACGCTTCCACTCTCACAATATCACGTAGTATTATCTTTAAAAATGAACTTCAGCTATCCCTTGTCAATAATTTTGGCTACTCCTCCTGCGAATACCTGGAAGCTGAACTGACAACCCAAAATTCCCACCCAATTCGTCTACACAACATCTATCGCCCTCCGGGCCCCCCCCAGCCCTTCATCGAGGACTTATCTGAGCTCCTGACACAATCCTCATTATCCAACTCAAAAAATCTCTTTCTTGGGGATCTCAACCTCCATTGGAACAATACCGATGATCCCACTATCCCCCTCCTCACCAATCTACTTGAGATCAATGAACTGAAACAACTATGCCTGTCCCCGACACACACCAAAGGAGCCATCCTTGACGCCAGTCTTTCCAACGAAGATCTGGCCTCCGTGACCAATATCGTCCCCATTGACTGGTCCGACCATCACCTTATACTGTTCACCATTGCTACCAATGCAAATCTCCCCACCTCCAAAATTAACAGACCTAAGAAACTGACCAGAAATCTAAAACATATCCCCCGGGTGTTCTTGAGTCTAAACTCCAAGCTCAACTTCTTCTCATTCCCCCCTCACAGAATGCTAATGAGCTCACTGAACACTTTAATAATACTGTCACTGGTATTCTTGACCAATTAGCCCCGCCTAAACTCAAAAACCAAAGAATCACCCCCTCCAACTCTTGGTTTAATACCGAGCTTAATAACGAAAGACGGTCACTCAGACTGTCGGAAAGAACCTGGAGACACCATCCCTCTCCCTCCCATCTTGCACTCCTCAGACATGCTAGCTCCACGTACAAAAAACACATCTTCAAGGAAAAGGCATCCTTCTTCTGCACTCAACTTGATCATGCCAAAAACAGACCTAGGGAACTCTTCAAAATCATTCGTAACCAAACTTCCCCCGCACCTCCAAATCTGATCGCCTCCTCAGCCAGATGTGAAGAAATTTCCCACTTCTTCTTGGAAATAATAGCCAAAATTGATCAATCCTTCCATTCCACACAGCTCCCCTCCAACTCCCAATGCAAACCCGTCCTCACCTCTAATGCCTACTCCACATCCCCTCGACCAGCTGACCCTGCTACCTCTCCGGAAACCAACTCCCCTAACTCACAATTAAAGAACAATGCCTCCTTGCTCAACTTCCTCCCCGTGACTGAGCTAGAAGTCCTTAAAATAATTGGTAATCTTAAACCGTCCTCCCACACAAAAGACCCCTTACCCTCTAACCTTGTCCCTGCCCTTAAGCACATCATCACCCCATACTGGACCACAATCATCAACACCTCTCTCTCCACTGGCTGTGTCCCCACCTCCCTTCAACTTGGACAAATCACTCCCATAATCAAAAACCCCAATGCTGACCCCAATGACCTAAACAATCTCCGCCCCATCACTAACCTCCCCCTTCTCTCAAAGGTCCTTGAAAAATGTGTCCTACTACAGCTAGACAGACACATCGAAAACTTCAACCTACTTGATCCCTTTCAATCAGGCTTCAGGAAAGGCTGCAGCACCGAAACGGCAATGCTCAATGTCGTCGATGACATCCACCACTCACTTGATAATGGCGAGACCTGCCTTCTTATCCTCCTTGATCTCTCCGCAGCGTTCGATACAGTCAACCATTCAGCCCTTCTTAATGTGCTTAGGACCCGTTTCGGCCTCAATGATACTGCCTACAAATGGTTCGTCTCCTACCTACAACACCGAACTCAGCAAATCAAAATTCAAAACTGTCTTTCTAACCCCACTCCTGTCTCCCTTGGAGTCCCCCAAGGGTCTATTCTCTCTCCCTCCCTCTTTAACCTCTTTATGGAACCGCTCACCCTCATTCTTAAACAAGCAGGCATCAACTACCACCTCTACGCCGATGACACCCAAATCTATTACAAGATTAAAACTCATGCCGACATCTTACGCCTGAACAACACCCTCACCAAGATCCAAACCTGGTTCCACTCCAATCATCTCAAACTTAACCCTAATAAAACTGAAATCATTCTCTTCTCCCCTAAAAACAACCCTCTCCCCGTTCAATCATGGATCTCTGACCTTAACGCACTCAACTGCTCATTCACCTTGTCCAACTCCGTCAAATCTCTTGGTATTTCTATCGACAACACCCTAACCCTTAACGTCCACATCAAAAACTCTGCTAAAGGAGCCCTCTTCACTCTCCGTCACCTCAAGAAAATCAAACCCTTTATACCCACCGATGATTTTAAACTTGTAGTTCAGTCACTTGTTCTTTCACGTATTGATTATGGTAATGCCATCTCCAACGGAATCCCCAAGGTCCACCTTGCTCCAATCAAAGCTGTGCTCAACCTTGCAGCCAGGCTCATTACAGACTGCAAACGCTTCGATCACATATCCCCGGCTCTCAAATCTCTTAAATGGCTCCCTATTGAAGGCAGATCTGCATACAAAACTGCCTGCATCACTCATAAAGTCCTCCACCAAAACACTCCGCAGTACCTCTCCAAGAAACTCCTCATTGCGGGCACCACACGACCCCTGAGAAGCACCAACTCCCTCCTCCTTATACCACCACTGCATAAAAAGAAAGCCACACAATCACGCTCCTTCTCTGGTAATGCCCCCATCATCTGGAATGCCCTCCCAAAAACCTGCGCTGCAACCCCTCCTATTTCAGCTTAAAAAAGACCTCAAAATCCACCTCCTCAATTATTATTGGGGATCCTAACCTGTGACCTGCACTCGATCTCCAATTTCACCATGTTATATTAGTCCAGTAATACTTGTCCATTTCATGAACATCATCGGCCTAATTACTTGATATGTATAGCTCCTGCCCCTGTTTATCTATTTGATTCGTTTATCAAATTGTTTGATTTGTTTATCTATTTGATCTGTATATTTCACATGTTGTTGTCATTATCTTTTATCTACTTATACGCCATGTTTGGCCCAATTATTATTGGGGGTCCTAACCTGTGACCTGCACCTGATCTCCAATCACCATATTACATTTTGTCCAGTATTATCTGTCCATTTTCCGAACATCATATACCTAGTTACTTGAAGTGTATAGCTCTTGCACCTGTATATTTCTTTTGTTTTGTATATTTCACACGTTGTTTCATTATCTTTTTATCTACTTGTATGCCATGTTTGCTTTATATTATCTTCTCATGTAAAGCGCTCTGATACCTCTGGGTCTAGCCAGCGCTATATAAAACTTTTAAAATAAAAAAGTGCTCCCACGTCTCCGTCGGTCGTAGCACGCCCCGTCCTGCAGCAAGGTGGGAAGAACCCGATGATGAAGCATGCCACTAAGGGACCTTTTGGTGGGTGAGGGTTATTTTAAGAAAACATATCGTTTTCCCTAAGAAAACTTACAATTTTTCCTAGGTAATACTTGTAGCAATCACTGGAAGGATAGCTTTTTTCTGAGAGAAGGTTTCCCATGAATGAAGGTGGACTATAAGAATAGGGCCTCAGACACCAACTCTTCATTACACTTCTGGACATGTGAATATTCTGCCAGGAAGAAGGACTGCTGTGCTGTTGAAAGGACTGCCACAGTGCTGGACTGCTGCTCTGTGGGTCTGCTACCTGCTGTGCTGACTTGCTGCCTGCTGCCTTCTTGCCTGGGTGAGAAGGACTTGACCTGCATCTGATGAACCCAGGACCACAAGAGCGACTCCAAGGGCTAGTTGGCTGGCCTCCTGACGTGAGCCTCAGGGACAGAAGGCTCCAACAACCTTGAACCCAGCACCTGGACTCTGCCATCTGTTAGTCTACCCTGCAAAGTGGTGCCACCCTAGTCATGGACCCTTGGAGGTGGGCCTAAGGTGCTCTGCCAGCCTCTGTGGATCCCCTTCAACCGACCTCCAGCACAACCAACGCATATCTGCTGCTGAGTGGGTCGGAACAGCCAACCGCAGCAAAGACTCGCATCTCCTCCGTAGCTTCTACAGAACTGCTGCTGCACAACACATCCTTGGCACAGGCACTCGCACCCCTCGTTGCCGGCAGCCTCGACGGTGGCGCTGAACTCTGCATCACAGCCGGGCAGCTCCTCACAACCGACGCATCACCTCAACTGTGCGACACGTCCTCAGGCCGGCCTTCGATCACGAGCCCTAATCAGCAATGTTGTGTCTTCTGTTTGTGTGTATGAGGCCTCTAGTGGTCCTCTGCAGACTCCTTACAAGTATTACGCAGTCTGGTGGGTGCCACTGGCTGTGGTTAATAAAGTTTGTGATGCAGTACGTTCAGTTAACAGTTGCATGCTGAAGAATAAAGACGTGCTCCATGTGTGGGGTGGTCTGTTACCTGCTCCCGGGCTGGGGAGGACGCTACAACTGGTGGCGAGATAGGGGATACATGCCCCAAGGATACAAGACTGCTCTCCCTGAGAGTTTGCCATGGTCCAGCAAACTGTGTGCCAAGTGTGCCTCAAGGAGCTGTCTACAGTTGGCGTATGTGGAGTCAAAGCGCAACTCCAGCTTTTAAGAGGCCCTTGAAGAAGGTGAAAGCCCTACGGAGGAGCACAGTTAGTAAGCCCACCAGAAATTTACTGGTAAGGCCGAAAGAAGGAATTCTGGGCCACAACATATCACAGAGCCAGCACTGATACAAAGCAGAAACGCTAAAGACAGTGACGACCAGCCTGGTGCAAGAAAACGCTAAAGGCAGAGACAACCAGGTATAGAAAGTACGACTGTACTCATCGGATCGAACAGAAAAAGTGCCACTCGACCTCCAATCAAGACTTGGCTGGGGGCCGGTGCGCTCAAAGTAACATGAGGGTTGTGCATTCGAAGCCGTAGGTCCCAGCAGAAGCGATCACAGAGGCGGCTGGTGGCATTTAGCACAACTCAAAAGGTCAAGCTTTGTAGCTCGCCAATGGCTACTTGAAAAGAGCGCCAACTACGGTGCCGCCTCGTTCCTGAAACCACCACCTCCATTCGACACCACCAAAAAGCAGGATATTGGTGCCAGATGGACTGCCTGGAGCGAAATGTTTGATGACTTCATAGATGCTATAGAAGAAACAAATCACAAAATGATCATCAAATTCTTAAAGAACCTTGCAAGTGACGGAGTAAAAGAAGTAATAAAGATATCACAAGCTGACAAGTATCATACTGTTAAATCTAGAAGACATTGGAGGCCAACTTCAATCCATTGCCGAATACCGACTATGAAAGAAACACTTTAAAAAAAGGCAGCAACCTGGTGAGACTATGGATGTGTTTGTTGAGAGACTTGATATGCTTATAAAACACTGCAAGCACCATGAATTCAATGATGAAGAAGCCATGCATCCTAGAGTTATCAATGATTTCCTCTCTGATTTATTCCGATGACGCATACAGTGAGAAACGCTCAGTTTGGAGAAAGGGCTCATGGCTGCAAGAGCGGAGGAAAATGCTGATCAACAAGCTGCTGATATGGAAGCTGGAACAACCCAAAATAAATCAGCAATGAACATGAAAAGCAAGCAGGAACACAAGTTAGAGACCCACAGAGTGATGTCTCAGAAGAAAAAGAAATTGTGTTTCTACGGTGTACTCTCCTTTCCACATGAAGGTAAATGTTCCGCCATCAGACAAATATGCAAAGGCTGTGGGAAGGAAATCCATTTCATAACAGTTTGCAGAGTGAAAGAGAAACTAAGTGCGTCATGGAGAGACGAGAAGATGGACACCAGAAAGTTCCAGAAGCACTCTAGCCACTCCTGCAAGGCCAAATGGCAACATCGATTAAGGCAAGTGGAAATGAAACAAAGTCGATAGTCATCAATTTCATCTTCAAAAGGTTCGTTAACATCATCATCGAGTGACAATGAGGAAGATGGATATGTGATGGTGATGTCAGTTACAGACTGATGTGCACATGTAGGATTGGCCGCTTGCAAAGAAGAACACAAATCAAAAAAGACTTACCACACAAAACAACACCGTTCATTTGGACATTGTCCTAAAATCACGCTCAAGGTGAATGGTTGCCCTACAACTTTTATGATAGACAGTGGTGCATCAATACACATCATGCCGGCAGAAAAGTACAAAGAACTGTCTCCAATACCATGTCTCACACCATTGAGAACAAAGGTGTACACCTGGGGAGCTTCTACATCCTTGCAGAGTAAAGGGCCCTCTGTAGCGACCATGCGGAACAAGAAAACGACAGTGCAAGCACCAATTACTGTCCTCCCAGGTATGTCGTCGAGCGCATGCTTACGAAGTTTCGATACTGCTGCTGACATTGGACTGATCTCTATTAACTACAATTTGAATGCCTAGTCTAAAATAGGGAGTCAATTTACAACACAGGTTCATTGACTTGGGAAACTTGAGACAATGAAGGTGCAGCTTCACATAAATGAAGATATTCGCCCTGCTGTACAACGACACCATCAAATTGCTTTTCACTAACAGGATGCCATTGAGAAAGAACTAGAAACACTGTGAAAGCATGACATCATCAAGCGATCTACTCGTCCAACACCATGGGTTTCACCCATTGTGGTGGTACCAAAAAAGGACAGTGGAGGTTCAGTGCGCATATGTGTTGATATACAACAGACCAACAAAGCAATTGAAAGAGAAAGACATCAAGGTCCACACATTGCGGACATGATCACGCAGTTGAATGGCGCCAAAGTTTTTCCCTACCTTGATTTGAACAAAGGCTACCATCAACTTGAACTGAAAGATAACTGTAGGTACATTACTAGCTTGTTCAGATATAAGAGACTCAGTTTTGGTGTGCTGTCAGCTGCAGATATCTTTCAAGATGTCATTCGTAGAATAATTCAGCATGTCACAACTGCTTTTAACTACAGTGATGGTATACTGGTGTTTAGGGCTACACGAAAGGGACATGATAAAGCACTCACACAAGTTTGCTGTTTGCTTGCTGATGCAGGTCTCACACTAAATGCATAGAAGTATGAGTTTCAGAAAAACAGACAAATTTTATCGGGGCATATTTTCTCTGAGAAGGGAATGACTCCTGACCCTGAAAAGGTACAAGCATTGTAGTCTACTTGCCCTCCAGAAGACATGACCATGCTTGCTGCGATCCTTCTTAGGCATGGCCAGCTACTGTTCTAGGTACATTTGTGATTTTGCTACTATGTGTGTCCCTCTAAGGGAACTAACAAAGCGAGATGTTCTGTTTGAATGGTCACTTGAATGTGACCGAAGTTTCATGAAAATAAAACACACACTTAAAAATGCAAATGAAATGGCTTACTTTATTCCAAAATTGCATACAGAGATTATGGTGGATGCAAGCCCAGTGGGGTTGGGTGCGATCCTTGCCCAACACAATGGACAGCCCGATGCTCAGAGACACATTGTGGCCTATGCTAGCAGGAGCCTATCTCAGACTGAACGTGCCTATTCTCAACCTGAGAAAGAAAGCTGAGCTGTAGTATGGGCATGTGAAAACTTCCATGTGTTTCTGTACGGAAAGAATTTCACCCTTGTCACAGATCATCAGGCATTGCTCACCATCTTCGGAAATCCGAAAGCCAAGATGCCCCCTCGCATCAACAGGTGGGGGTTGCGTCTGCCGGAGTATGATTAAACTTTCATGCACAAACCGGGGAAGGATCAAAATCCTGCAGACTACTTTTCACGAGTGCTGCTAATGCGTCACAGTACAACGTCTAAAGCAGCTGAGGCCTACATCAATTTCACAGTAAAGTCAAGTGCGCTTGCAGATTTTTCAAACTGAACAGTTACAACGCAATCATGAAGGAAACATGCTCAACCTCTTACAGATGATGTTGAGTACCAGAAATTCAAAAATGTTCAGGAAGAACTTTCTGTTACACATGATTGTGTCATACTAAGAGGGGCAAGAATAGTTATCCCTGAAAGCCTGAGGCAACAAGTCCTTAATCTGGAGCACGAAGGACATCGTGGCATTGCCGCAACTAAGAGTCCTCAGGGATCGAGTGTGGTTCCCACGCCTTGATGAACGAGTTGAAAGGGAGTTTAAAGCTTGTAATCCGTGCAACTGTCTGTCTCCCAAAATGACTCACCGCCCGCTGAGCACATCTGATCTTCCTAAGTAAGCATGGAAGAGGATTGCGGTTGACATCTTCGGACCCCTCAATAATGAACAGTATTTCATGGTAGTTGTTGATGAGTACTCACGTTTTCCTCTAATGGAAAACTTATCATCAACCACACATGATAGAGTCATTGAGAGTCTGGATGACAGAGATTTCAAAGACTTTCTTAGTCGCTTGAGCATCAAGTACACCTTTCTGGCCACAGGCAAATGGCGTTGTTGAACGATTTATGAGTAATTTGAAAAGGGTGGTTCAGCGTACTGCGCTGGGAGGCATCAACCTCAACTCAGCTTTACGCCCAGTCCTCTGTGCCTACCATTCCACTTCTCATTCCACGACAGGAGAAAGCCCTTTGGCCTTGCTGTTTGGGAGAGCTCTTGGAACGGAGATACCATAATGGACCACCAGTCAGTCAATAGACCATGATGAGTTCGTGTCACCGACACCTATGGTAAATGCAAAATGAAGGCTTACGCTGATAAGCGCTGATGCGCTTGAGACACAGTTTTCGAGAAAAGAGACAGAGTTCTTGTCAATCAAAAATAGACATGCAAGATTGATGCTCCATTTGATGCTGAACCGCTAAGATGTGGCAAGCAAAGGACATATGATAACTGCCAACGACCTGGAAAACCCATAACCAGAGACTCATCATACTTTAAGCCTTTACCTCGATGTTCGTGAGCTCCAGACCTCATGAGTGAGGCAAGTCCACCTGAGTGCCCAAGTCAAGCATCCAACTCTTCTCCAGAGATTCTAGATGAAGGCGCCCCTCCTCTATCTCGTACAACTAGATATGGAAGACTGGTGCTAGCAACTCAACAACTTATCGAACAGTTATTTTGTGCATATGTGTATATATTTGTTCGTACTTTTTATTTAACAAAGGGGGAGATGTGTCTTGTGTTTGTGTGTTTAAGACCTCTAGGGGTCCTCATTAGACTCCTTACAAGTATTACGTAATCTGGTGGATGTGACTGGGTGTGGTTAATAACGTTTGTGACGCAGAATGTTCAGTTAATTGTTGTAAACTAAAGAATAAAGATGTGCAAACTAGAGCTCCGTGTGTGGCGTGGTCTGTTACCTGCTCCTGGGCTGGGGAGTACGCTACAAGTGGGATACTTAATGATGATGCATCACCTTGCATCGCAGCACCGCTTCACCACAGAACTGATGCACCCCTTTGACTGTGCGACACAACTTCGATGTGGATCCTTGCAACGCTCCGCAAACCAGGATTTAAGGTACTTTGTTCAGCGGGCCTAACTGGGGCCATGTAGCGGGCCTGCGCTCCATCACAGTGAACTTGTGATTTTGTCCGTGACCTGCGCAACCAGATATCCACAGTTGGCGCTTTGAGCTTTTTAGCGCTATTTTCACTCAAATCTTTAAAATTGCATATCTCCGGGTCTACTGATTGGATTTTTGTCATTTTGGTCATATTTTATTTATTTATTTATTTTTAAAAAGCTCTATTTTTCTATCTGCTGTGGGATCCTTTTTGTGTGGTGTTTTCACTTTGTATCTGATTGAAGTGTTGCACAAATACTTCACGCATGGCCTCTAAGTAAAGTCTGACTGCTCTGTGCCAAGCTACCAGAGGTTTGAGCACAGGTTAATTTAGGGTTGGGGTGTGCCTGACCCTGACAAAGATTGTGGTTGCTGGAAACATCCCAAGTCACTTCTACCTCAAAGAGGAGAATGGGCTCAGCAGGATCTCCGAATTACCTACTGTTCCATTCTACCACACTGCTCACTGCTAGAGGAGCAAGTGCACTGCTGGGGCAGTAGTGCAGGGTATTAAGGCTGCTCTGGCAAGGCTGAGTCTTAAACTTAAATTCTGAAGCGGGTCAAGACACCCGCTCCGCCCATCCTTTTGGAGACAGGAAAAACATACTTGTCTCCAGGAAGTCAAAATTATTATGGAGAGGAGCTAGGGGGGTTGACACAAGTTTTACTGTCTGTCTAGGGTGTGAAACAATCCTCATGTCATAAGGACTGTGATGGGGTGGCCAGGACATGAGATAATAGTGGACACCTTTTGCTAAAATGAGGGATGGAGTGTGTGTGTTGTATTTACATCCTTTGATGTTCAGAACTGTGTATGGATGTCAGTCTGGTCTTTTTATGACTATTTAATACAGTTTGAAACTGAGAGAATGTCTGTAAACTAATTGTGAATTTGGGGAACCCCATGGGTGAAAACTGTTTCTCAGCATTTCTGATGCAGAGAATCTGCCCTCTCCTTCCAACTCATTTATTTATTGCTGATCTGGGATTTAGGGTCCTAATCTAAACCTAATGTAATCGCCCACTCTTACTGAAAGCATGGGTGTAGGAACTTGGGCTACTGGTTGAGGGAGGTAAAACCCTACTGAAGCAACAACCACAATTCTTGTCGCGGTGAAACACAAGCAAACCAAAATTAACCTGTGTTTAACCTTCTGGTAGCTTGACATAAAAGCAGTAAGGCTTAATTTAGAGGCAATGTGTAAAGTATTTGTGCAATCAATCAATCAAGGAAGTTTAAAGCGCGCTGCTCACCCGTGAGCGTCTCGAGGCGCTAGGGGGGGGAGCAGCTCCGGTCAGTAGAAGAGCCAGGTCTTGAGGGTCTTCCTGAAGATGTGCAGGGTGGGGGCACGTCTGATGTTGATCGGCAGCTCGTTCCAGTTCTTGGCCATGATGTAGGAGAAGGTTCTTTCCCCCGTTCTTGCTCTGCGGATGCGCCGGGGTTAGGCGAGGTCGGAGGACCGGAGGTGCCTCTTGGGTACGTGGAAGGAGATTCTGTCGTTGACATATTGGGGTCCGGTGTTGTGGAGGCATTTGTAGGCGTGGGTGAGTATCTTGAAAGATACTCTTTTCTTGACGGGGAGCCAGTGGAGGTTACACAGGTGTTGGGTGATGTGTGCGTGTCGAGGGGTGCCGAGGACGAGTCTGGCTGCGGTGTTCTGTATGGTCTGGAGTTTACAGAGCAGAGACTTGTTGATCCCGGCGTAGAGGGCGTTTCTGTAGCCCAGTCTGCTAGTTATGAGTGCATGGATGACGGTCTTCCTTGACTTGGGGGGGGATCCATTTTAAGGTCTTTCGGAGGATGCGGAGGGTGTTGAAGCAGGTCGAGGCGAAGGCGTTGACCTGTCGGGTCATGGAGAGGGAGGAGTCGAGTACGATGCCGAGATTTTGGGCGTGGTCCGTGGGGGTGGGGTGGCTGCCGAGGGCGGTGGGCCACCAGGCGTTGTCCCATGAGGAGGGGGAGGGTCCAAGGACGAGGACCTCTGTCTTCTCCGAGTTGAGCTTCAGGCAGCTGCTGCTTATCGAGGACGCGATGTCCTTCATTCCTTCCTGGAAGTTGAGTCTGGTGGTGACTGGGTTTTTGGTGAGGGAGACGATGAGCTGGGTGTCGTTGGCGTAGGATACTAGGCTGAGTCCATGCTGTCCGACGATGGTGGTGAGGGGGGCCATGTAGATGTTGAAGAGAGTAGGGCTGAGTGACGATCCTTGGGGTACTCCGCTGTTGATTTCCGTGGATTCGGAGAGGAAGGGTGGGAGTCTGATTCTTTGGGTTCTGCCGGTGAGGAAGGAGCGGAGCCAGTCGAGGGCGGTTCCCTGTATTCCGGCTTCGCGGAGTCTGGCCGTGAGTGTGTGGTGGGAGATGGTGTTGAAGGCTGCAGAGAGGTCGAGTAGGATCAGGGCTGCGGTGTGTCCTTGGTCGAGGAGAGTGCGGATGTCGTCTGTGGCGGCGAGTAGGGCGGTCTCAGTGCTGTGGTTGCTGCGAAATCCGAATTGGGAGGGGTCGAGGATGGAGTTTTCTTCGATGAATTTAGTTAGTTGGATGTTGACGGTCTTCTCTGTGACTTTTGCCATGGAGGAGGGAGATGGGTCGGTAGTTCTTGAGGTACGTGGATCTGCTGAGGGCTTCTTGAGTAGGGGTCTGACTTCTGTGCGTTTCCAGTCGTCGGGAAAGATGCCGGTTTCGAAGGTGGTGTTGATTGTGCGTTGTAGTTCCGGAGCGATGGCGGCTCTGTGGAAAATGTGCGGGGGCAGAGGTCCGTGGGGGCTCCTGAGTGGATGCCTTTCATGGTCGATGGGGTGTCTTCGGTGGTGACTGGGGTCCAGGAGGAAATGGTGGGCTGGCTGGGGTTGCTGGAGGAGGGATTGGTTTTGGTGTCAGGTGTCTGGTCGTAGAAGTTGTCGTAGAGGGACTTGATTTTCAGATGGAAGTAGGAGCCAAGCTTGTTGCAGAGGTCCTGGGAAGGGGTGATGTCCGTGGTTTCACTGGGGGGGGGGGGTTGGTGAATTCCTGGATGATGATGAAGAGTTTCTTGGAGTTGCTGGAGTTGGCGAGGATCTTGTTCTGGATGAAGGTCCATTTGGTGGATCTGATAAGTTGGTGGCATTCTGTCATGGCGTTCTTGTCGGTGGTGCGGTCTTCCGAGGATTTGCTGTTTCTCCAGTTTTTCTCGAGACGTCTGCAGGTGCGTCTGGATTCTTGGAGGTCGGCGGTAAACCAGGGGGCCTTCCTGGGGCGATGTCTGTCGGGGTTACGTAGGGGTGCGAGCTCGTCTGCGCAGTAGAAGATCCATCTGTGGAGATTTTTGGCTGCGAGGTTGGCGTCGGTCCAGGTGGCGGGGGCATCGCGGTTGAGGGTGGAGTTGAGCTGCTCCTCGGTGATCTTGCTCCAGTTTCTTCGTGGAAGGCGGGGTGCAGGTTTGGGCACTGTGGGTTTGTTGACGTGGAAGTGTACGCAGTGGTGATCCGTCCATGGGGGATGCGTGGTGTGGCTGAAGTGGATGTTGTTACCTCCTGCGAAGATGGGGTCGAGGGTGTGTCCTGCCTTGTGGGTGTGGGTGGTGACGAGTTGTTTCAGTCCGAGGTTGGCGAGGTTGTCCAAGAGGGTGGCGGAGTTGGGGTCGCTGATGTTGTTGAGGTGGAAGTTGAGGTCTCCGATGAGTATGTAGTCCATGGAGGCGATGGCGTGGGGCACGATGAGGTCGGCGATGGTGGTGGTGAATGCAGTTGGTGGTCTGGGAGGTCTGTAGGCGAGGGTGCCTCTTAGGGTCGTTCTGGGGCTGGTCTGGATCTGTAAATGGAGGTGCTCGGTGGTGGGCGGGCTGTCGCTCGAGCTGATGGTCGTAAGTCGGAGGGAGCTCTTGTGTGCGATGGCAAGTCCTCCTCCTTGGCGGTTGGGGTGGTCTTTCCTCTGGATCTTGAATCCGTCAGGGATGGCGGTGGTGATGTCGGGGGCGGAGGTGGAGTTGGTCCATGTTTCTGTGAAGAAGGCAACGTCTGGCGAGAGGGTGTCGAGGAGGTCCCAGATTTCTACAGCGTGTCTGTGCATGGAGCGCATGTTGAGGAGGATGAACCTCAGGGCTTCGGTGGTGTTGGCATCCAGCGTGGGGGCAGTGGCCGTCGGGGTGCGGATGGTGGTGAAGGTCTGGCAGAAGTGGCGGCAGGAGAACTGGCCGTGGGTGGCGCTCGGCGTGGACAGCTGGCAGTTGTTGTTCCCTCCGGGGTTGAGTGCGTGGAGGGCAGCTCTGTCGTATCGGTGGGTGGTCAGAGATCCAGTGTCCCTGGTGCTGGTTGCGGTCGGGTCACAGACGGGCGCAGACGGGCTTGCCTTTGGCGCACCAGCGGCCACGCAGCGCCCACCATTAAATGGGGAAGGGGGAGGGAAGCGCAGCTGGGAGGCGGGAGCGGGAACCGGCAAGGAGGAGGGGCCGGGGGGGCAGCAGCGGCGGGAAGGGCGGCAAAAACGGGCAAAACAACGGCACAGGTACGAAGAGAAAGTACCAACAGTAAAAAACAGGCAACAGGTACAGTACTTCTAACAGTAATAAAGTAAAACACAACACAAGAAAAATTCCACACTAATTTAGTAATGTAATGAATTATTTGAGACCAAAATGACAAAAATTCAATACATGGACCGGAGATATGCAATTTGGAGTTGTAAGTAGAAATAGTGCTTAAAAGCTTCTAACGTTTGTGGAATGCCGAGGGAGACCGCATGACAGATGTTGCAGCCAGGGCCGGACTGGCCCTAGCGGGCACCGGGCGTTTTCGCCGGTGGGCCGCTAGGGTGGGGGCCGATTTTGGGCCCCTGGAGGCCGTTTTTGTTACAGGGCCGGTTTTGCAGCATTGCTGCAATATCGGCCCCTGTAACAAAATTGGCTGAAACCGGCCTTGCAGAACAGCTCGGCCGCACCCCCAATCCCCAGGGGGCGGCCGAGCACTTGCCTGGGCCGGTTTTGGTTCCCAGTCCGGCCCTGGTTGCAGCTTCATTTCTAAGAATGTGTCAAGCCCTTTTATGTGAGGCTACCATACTTCTATCTGAAGTCTACTTCTATACAATTTGAGGAGACCATATTGATATTGTTTCAACCTTGAAACTATTGACCATTTTTCTAGAGGTATCGTGGATACTCACAAGATTTATTTGTGTCCTGAAGATGGTCTCATTGATACACTGCGAATGAGACCAAAACGTCGAAGTATAACCCATTCTTCCCTTTAGTTATTGTTAAATTCAATTTTTGAGTTCTAGATCCTATGCATAGAACAGACTTGATTTTTGACTTTGTGGAGATGGCCTGCTATACATTGATGACTAGTGTATCCTCATCTTTGATTTATTTGTGATTTCTGTTATCGATGTATGTGAGAAGTATTTGCTTTGAACCACTATTTTTTGCATAGTGATATAAACCAAATTATCAATGACACACCTGGCTAATGTAAGTTATTTACAAAAAAATCTTTAAAAGTATTGTTTTAATTAATTTACGGTGTCATTTGATGACATTCTCTATAAGATATATTTGTTCAAAAAATATATTCCATTAAAAATACCTTGTGGGCATCTTTACCTGTTTAACTGTACTACCCAAGCCCACAAGGGTATTTTGGGTTACCCAAATTTCATTGCAAAAACTTTCTAAAAGTGGCATTTTCAGAATTGTGACTTAAATTCCAACTTTGCCATTAAATAGGGTTTTAAATTACAATTTTTTAGACACCGAACTCAACATTCCTACTTGCTCCCAATTGAGAGTTATCACTTATTAAATGTAATAAGGTAACCCAATGCTATCCTATGAGAGAGGTAGGCCTTGCAATAGTAAAAATGTATTTGAGATTTTTTTCAATACCAAGATATCTAAAACTTAAAAGTACATGTCCAACTTTTTAAATACAATGCACCATGCCCTATGGGCTGTTTAGGGCCTATCCTAGGTGTGACTTAAATGTATTAAAAAGTAAGGTTTAGGCCTGGCAAAAGGTTTATTTTGCCAGGTCGCAATGGCAGTCTAAAACTGCACATGCAGGCTGCAATGGCAGGCCTGAGACACGTTGAAAAAGGCTACTTAAGTGGGTGGCACAATAGGTGCTAGAGGCCCACTAGTAGCATTCAATTTACAGACCCTGAGTCCATGTAGTACCACTTTATTAGAGACTTACAAGTAAATTAAATGTGCCAATTGGTTTTAAGCCAATTTCATCATGTTTAAAGGAGAGAGCACTGAGACAAAATTGGGACATTATTGCCAAGAGGGATGCCCTAGATCTCGAAGGGGCAATTGCTCTACTATTAGGAGATTTGTCTAACTTGGGATCAAGAAAGATATTAAAGTCTCCTGCCCATATCACTGGCTCTGGGAAATCCAATAGGTGCGAAAAAATAGTTTGGAGATTAGAAGGGTCGTCCTGATTCGGGCCATAATAACCAACTAGTGTGAAGAGAAAACCTCTTAAAGTGACCTTCAAAATCAGCCACCTCCCCCCTGGGTCACCCTTATATTGTAAAATCTGTGCTTTAGCTAGTTTTTTAAAGAGAATCCACACCCCTCTAATATTTGCCGTCTGGTCAGTACATACGAAAGAATCAACCCATTTCTGTGATCTTAATATTTCTTTCGTTTCTGCCTCAAGAAGATGAGTCTCCTGAATAACCAAGACCTGCGCTGGGGAATCTCTTAAATATTGTAGGATTTTTCCTCTAAGTGACCCCCCCCCCGCAGGCCATTCACATTCCAGGACAATATCTGGAAAGTATTCATTTAATTGGAGACTCCGCCCTCCCTAATACAAGACAGCAATAACGTCTTAATTTTAGCTCTCCGGTCAATCCCGGCCTAGCTAAAACTATCAGATCTAAACAACCTAAAGAAATTGAGGCGAATGAGGTATTTTTATTTTTTATTCCCCTGTGCTCCCCTACCCCCCTCCCTCCCCCACCCTTGGAGAACCCTTCCCCCATTTGACTGGACTAGTTGTTGTCCAGGTGTGGTGTCCATGCTCTCCTCCTCCTCTACCTTAATCACACCTATGTGTTACCCGCCAGAAAAAGAAGACAGAAAGGAATTATATTGTGCATCATATATCAGAAACACATATATATATATATATATATATATATACATATATATATATTTTTTTTCCCTTTTTTCTTCCCTCTGTACCTTCCCTTTTTCCCTTCTTTTTTTCCCCCCTTTTTTTTTTGTACCTTTCCTTTTTTTTTTTCTTCCCCCTCTTCTCTTCCCCTTCTTCCTCCATTTTTCATTTTCTTTTCCTTTTTTTTTTTTTCTCTCCTTCCCTTTATTGTGACAAATCTTAAGCTATTTACTTCAACTGCGAAAATACCATGGTTGTTTGATTGCTTTAAGGGGGCCCTTTACTAATGATACCCAACAATTCATCTGCCTCTTGAACGGACCTGATGTTGTGCATTTTATTATTGTGCATGACCTTTAAGAAGGCTGGAAATTTAAGTTGCACCGTGGCTCCGATCTTCTTAAAATTGTCCATCCTTCTCCCGAGCTCCCACTGCCTTTCTAATGTATCTCTCGATAAGTCCGAGCGAACTTCAAAGGAAAAATCCTTACTTCTTAATGTTTTCGTCTTTAATGCCAAATTCAAGATTTTTTCTTTCACGGCGTAGGTAAGGAAATTAATAAGAATCTTCCTTGGCTTAGTCCTATTTGGATTTAGGCGGAAGGGGTCCCTATGAATTCTTTGTATGTCCTTTGTCAAGAACTCAACAGGGTCGTCGAGTGGCAGAACTTCTTTAAACAAATTTACAATGAAATTCCTTAAGTCTGACCCCTCTTTCCCTTCTGGGATGTTCAAAAAGCAGAGATTGTTTCTGCGGGAATTATTTTCCAGCGTTTCCATTCTTTCTCGCAACACAGCCTCTCCTTTTTGTAGGTCATATATTTTAGCCTCTGCTGTCCCTAAGTTGGCCTTTAGCTCGTCTACGGAATGCTCAAGGGATTCAGTTCTAGCATTTAGGAGATCTACTTTCCTTTCTAGAGTCTCACACGAGTTCCTAATCTCCCCTTGGTTAGCGGCTGACACAGCAAAACCTTGCTTAATATCTTCTTTTAGTGACGTAAATAGAGCTTCCATTGAGAGTGAGGGGGGTCCAAACTGCTCTTGAAAGCCTAATCCTGACCCACCCCCATTCACGCCATGGCTAGCAACTATGGCAAAGGCAGTGGCAGTGGCAGTGTCCGTGTCAGTGGCAGTAGTGGGAGTACTCTGAGGACCTATTTCTGTTTGCCCTGCGGGACCTATTTCAGACCCCGGTTCAATTGGGTCAGTAAGTGACCCAGTCTCCACCGCTGATGCTCCTAGGGACTGCATCCTAACCTGCGGTATGTCCATAGAGCCAAAATATTCAGATGGACCAGTGACGTCGTTGTTTTTATACTCTACCCCCTACTTCGTAATAAGTAAAACCTCTGGTTGAACCGTGAAGAAAGACCTTAGTGAGGGGGTAACCTTCACTTTATTGGATGTAATCTTATTTTTCCCCCCTTTTATACTCCTGCCTTTAACCTGGTAATTTTGAAAGGCAGAATTATCGCTGGGCAGACTAGAATTCTTAGGGATACCAGGACTGCTTATTACGGTTGTGGCTCCCAAAACTTGCTCTTCCTCTAACTGGTTTAGGGGCTCCTGCCTCACTTCCCCCTTTTCCTTAGTTTTCCCTTTTTTATTTTCAGTCACGCTCTTTCCAGCTTTCCTACCTTTTTTTACTTTTGGCTTGTCAGCAAAGTTACCTCGTTTTTCTGGGGACCTTGACTTACCCCCTACACCGTCTTGAGTGTGTGGGAGGACCTGTTCACCTTGCACGTTATCCTTTTCAGGTAGGATCGGGGGCTCCACACTGTGGGAACAAGAAAAGGTCTGCTCACCGCCCAAAGACGACTCCGGTAAAAGAACAATGTGGGAAACTGGAGCCAGCAGATTTGTAGATACTTCCCTAGCGCACCCGGTTCTGTCAGCTCGCACACCACCCGCAGCACCAAAGAAGCGCCCGATACTGGCGCTGCCGCTGCTGACCCGGAGGAGGCCGCGGGCCGCCGCTCTGCGGCCAGGCCTCAACTCCAGGGCGGCCGTGCACCAGCGCGGGAAGCAGGGCGGGCGGGGAGCACCAAACAGCTCCCAGGTCATCCGCTCCCTGCTCTGTGATTCCCGAGGTCGAGAACCACTCCGCCGGCCTCGGAAGGGAAAAACGGGAAAGATCCAGCGAAGACAGCGCCTCAAATGCCAGGTAACATCGGGCTGCTATAGCACGGTGGGAGAGGGAGATACGGACACGCGCGGCTGCTCAACCAGCAGACGCCATGTTCTCCAACCAAGGTCAGGGCAACAGATGGGGGTATCTTATAGAAATTTCAAGTATAAACATAAGTCACAAATTGACTATATTCTGCTCAGTCATAATCTTAGAGACAGAGTTAAGGACATAAAATACCTGCCATCACATATGTCGGACCATTCTAGTATTCTACTGACACTTCAATGCCTACAGATACAACAGGCTAGAGCATGGTCTTTTGACCGTACTTTGTTACTTGAAGAGGACGAGACAAGTTTTCTCTCTGGGGAAACAAATCAATTCTTAGAGACCAATTTGGGAACTGCCGATATCACTATAGTATGGGATACTCTCAAAGCTTTCTTGAGGGGTATAATAACCAATAGGTCGAGCTATAGACGTAAGAAATACAGAGAAGAGATCATAGTTTTGTTCCACCGGAATGGAAAGCTGCGCAGATAATGCCGATTCGCAAAAACATTAAGGTCCCTCTGACTGATCTGACCAATCTTCGTCCCATTTCGCTCTTACCATTTCTGAGTAAACTAATAGAGAGACATGTCAACAAACATCTCTCAAACCATGTCGAACTCTCGGGCTGCCTAGACTCCTCTCAGTCAGGCTTTAGGCCCAAATATAGCACCGAATCAGCCCTGCTAGTAGTCACGGACAACATCAGAATGACTCTAGACAAGGGCCATTCTATGATTCTGGTGCTATTGGACCTATCTGAAGCGTTCGACACGGTTTCCCATCAAATTTTGCTCAGAAGGTTGAGAGAAATGGGACTAAGAGACTCCGTCTTTCAGTGGATGTCAAGTTTTCTATCTGGTAGATCTCAGACGGTTAACCTAGGCTCATATCGGTCGGCACCCATGGAACTGTCCAAGGGAGTCCCACAGGGCTCTTGTTTGAGTCCTACTTTATTCAACATCTATGTGGCTCCCTTGGCCAATGTCCTAAGAAAATATGGGTTTATTCCAATATCATATGCCGACGATACGCAGTTACTCTTTCCTTTCGATGAACTTACTTCCACTGTTCAAGAGACCTTTTCCTTGGGTATGAGTGCCATTTCCCAATGGATGAAAAATTATTTTCTCCAATGTAATGTTGGGAAAACTGAGCTATTACTTTTTGGAGAGGCTCCCTTATTATGGTCACCAAATTGGTGGCCTATTAATCTTGGAAAACCTCCCATTCCTAAAACTTCTGTTAAGAACTTAGGAGTCCGTTTAGATCGTGCCCTTACATTTAAGGAACATATTGGCCAGACCATAGGCACATGTTTCCATACTTTGGGCCTACTCCGACGAGTCTTTCCTTTGCTCCCAGACTCTGTTCGAAGGACTCTGACCCAGGCACTCATATTAAGTCGCCTAGACTATTGTAATGGTCTACTACTCTCTGCCAATGAAACTTCTATTAATAAACTTCAGGTGGTTCAGAATACGACGGCACGACTGGATCTGAACATGCCTCCCAGATCAGCCTCCCGCCCTCCTCTTTTAAAACTTCACTGGTTACCCATACGTCAACGGATAAAATTTAAAGTCTGTTGTATTATCCATAAGGCATTGTCTAATCTTGGCCCCAGTTATTTATCAGAAAAGTTCACTTTTTATCATCCCCCAAGATCCCTACGCTCTAGTACTAAACATCTGCTGAAGGTCCCCCGAATCAGGAGAGCAAGATTAGGAGGAAGAGCTCTCTCTCATCTTGATCCGAAATACTGGAATGAACTCCCCCTACATTTAAGAGAATGTTCGAACCATCTTCACTTTAGAAAGTTACTTAAAACCACTCTGTTTTGCTTTTAAGTTCGACAGTACTGTATTTGAATCTGTTCCGCGTCCAAAGCGCAGAGATACTCCTTGGAGTCGATTCTGGCGCTATATAAAACCAAATACAAATACAAATAGTTTTGGAGGAAGAAATGAGGAAAGTGGAGGTAAGATTAAACACCCAAGAGGGAATTGGTCAGAAGGAAGATCTGGAGAAAAGTAGGAATTTAAAGGAGCAAATGGAGAGTGTTCTTCAGGGGCGGCTTATGCGCAGATGGGAGGCTAGTAAGATGGCCCACTTTGAGTATGGGGAAGGAGCTGGAAAATTATTAGCTTGGAAAATCAAAGCAGATCAGCTCCGGAACCACATAAAGGAGATCTCACTCACGACTTGATCGGTGCAATAGATATTGCCTCCACTTCTTCACTCCCCCTTGCAGCCTTGACCCTGGATGCCAACAAGGCTTTCGACAGAGTAAATTGGATTTACCTGTCGGAAGTCATGGAGAAATTTAATTTAGGTGCCAAGTTTTGCCGAGCCATACAGCTGCTATACCAATCTCCATCGGCCAGGCTTTTGGTTAATGGTAGCCTTACAAAGTCATTTGATATAACCAGAGGAACTCGACAGGGTTGCCCCCTCTCCGCCCTGTTGTTTGATATGTATATCGAACCGTTTGCACAGAGGCTGAGAGATAACCCTGATATTGAGTCTTTTAGCCCCGGGGATTGGGAGAGAAGGGTTGCGCTGTATGCAGATGATATTTTGATACTGTCAGCAGACCTAGACAAAACTCTTCCGGTAGTAATCAAACTGGCGGAGGAGTTCGGTCAGGTCTCCGGTTACGAGGTAAACGCTGGTAAAACAGAAGTTATGACCTGGAATATCCCGCATACTGTATATCAGACAAATCGCAGTATGCGTTACCTCGGGGTTAGAATTACCCAAGATATAGACAAACTGGCAGATACCAACTTAGCGCGAGTCTTCCGCGACTGTCATAAACAAATGAAGTCATGGGTCCACCTCCCCTTATCCATTCTGGGGAGGGTAAATCTCGTTAAAATGTCTATTTTACCTAAGGCTACTTTCCTTTTTAATACAATTCCCCTCCATTTTGACAAACGTACTATAGAAAAATTCCAACGAGAAATAAACTCTTTTATCTGGGCACATAGATCTACCAGAATAGCATGGAAGAAACTAAGGCATAGGAGAGAGAAAGGAGGGCTGGCGTTACCTGATCTACAATACTATGCTTGGGCATTCCAACTTACACATTCTCGGATGCTTTTAAAAATGCCGAGTGGTACAGGGAGAGGAGGTATGCTTCTGGCTATGTTGAAAGGGGCGGGGTTACCAGAACAAGGGTTTATGTTTAAATTCGGTGACCAGAAATTTTACAAAAAAATCAAACTTAAGGTCCTTCAGGGTTTTGCCAGAATATGGGCAAGGCTAAGAAATTTGGCAGGACTCAGCTATTTCTCCAAATTAGCACCACTCTGGGACACCCCGGGCTCGCCGGAATGCCTTCAGGACAGGCTGGCAATCCCACTTAGAGATGCTGGATTAAAAGTATGGGGAGATCTAGTCAGCAATGAAACATTTATCTCATGGGAAGATCTATAGAAGAGAGTGGGTAGTGGCCTTTCAAGATTTAAATATATTCAGTTACAGAGTTGGGCACAGTCGCAGTTTAGAAATAAAATAACTATCGGTGAGGGAAACAGTCTAGAGCAGCAGCTAGTGGAAAGGCCAGTAGGTAAGAAGGAGGTTTCATACTGGTATTGGGCTATAGAAGAGGAGGTGGACGGGGAATTCAAGCTGGCTGATGAGCTTTGGAGCGAATAGCTGCCTAATGAACAGTGCGATCACCTATGGCAGGAGTCTTTTAAAATTCTTTTAGTACAGTTAAACCAGCATGGTTGAGGAGGAACCACTTATTTACGGCTCATCGAGCATACTTATCCCCCTCAGGCTATCAAGAATTTTTAAAAGCTCTCAAATCAACTGTAAAAAATGTGGGTTGGTAGAAGCCTCAGATTTACACATGTTCAGAGACTGTCCCTTCATCGGTGCATTCTGGGAAGATATACGGAGAACAATGGAGAGTATCCTGGGAGTACCAATTCAAATGGACTTAAAGTTAATAATTTTTGGACTAAACAACCAGATACTAGGACCAGCTAGATCTCTTTTATTTTACTCAATCTTACTGGCAAGAAGACAAATCTGTAAACAATGGGTAGACCCTGCCCCTCCCAAACACTCGGATTGGCTGATTTCTCTATATGAAACATCTAAGATGGATTTGGCCAGAGTTTGTAGCAGGAAAAAGATTGCATATTGGGACTTGTTGCTGCAGTGGAGGTGAATTTGGTTTTTTTGGGGTTTTTTTTTTACGGGTCCAATGATTATGCCAACTAGACACTCCTTGGACTGAGTTGAGTCTCGTCATGGGGTATCGAGAGAGTCCACATGGTCTTCTTCGATCAATTTGGAGTGATACTTATCCTCCCTATATTGAGGGGAAGTGACTTTCCGGTCTGGAAACATACCCCTACGGGCTGATGGTACCGAGAGAATCCGCTGAAAGAGCCTATGTCATCCTAGGTCATCGAGAAGGGGTATGTACAGACGGTCTGTTTACTATGGGTAATGGCGAATGAGGACAAAAAAAAAAAAAAAGGAGAGAGCACAAGCACTTTATTACTGGTTAGCAGATGTAAAGTGGGCGTAGTCCTAAAAGACAACAAAAACTCATTCAGAAAACATGATGAATGCAAAATGTTTGGGGATGACCCCGCAGAAAGGTCCAAGTCCAACATGGGAACTGAAGGAAGTCAGTTGATTCATTGTATGAGGCTTTGACAGTGGTGTAACATAGGCCCCCTGCATTCCCTGTGGTGCGGAGGGCCCAGAGCTCCAGGGGGCCACCTTAGCATATTACCCTGGCCTGAGAGCTCCTGATTGAGTCTGGATGGGCCCCTCCAATCACCTTGCAGGGGGCCCCCTCAAGTTTCGTTATGCCACTGGGCTTTGACAATGTGACTAATCACCGGAGTAACTTGGATGACTACCCATGGAAACATAGGTCAACCCGAAGATACTCTGTATAATGTGACAGGCAATGTACAGACAGGAACCTATTGGTCCAGTCATTTTACCTTTACCAAACTTGTGATGGTTCTTCAGTCAGCACTAGATCCAGTGAATTAAAATGGGCAAGTACCCATTTGCTGCACTTCTTTAATTTGAAATGGAAAGAACAAGCACTTCTCAGACAGGGTACGATACTTTTAATGAGAGGATGCCTGCACTACTCAATAACAAACAGGTATCTGAACTACTATATTTTCTATATTTCATTTCAAGTACTGATTGGATCCAAAACTGTGCATCCATAGGCAGTGCTGTATGTGGCAGTAGATGAATCTTTTGTCGGCATGCCGGATTCAGGACAAAGCCTGGAAGCTATTAAAAGCCTTCCTAACTGACAGAACACAAATTGTGTCTCTGGATAAATTTTGCTCCAAACCTTTCTCCGTACCCTGTGGAGTGCTGCAAGGGTCAACCCTTAGCCCCAATATTTTCAATGTTTACGTATCTTCCCTGGCCGCCTTGATTAGATCTTTCGGCTTTTATGGATGACACACAAATTGTTGTGTCTCTGCTTCCAGGACAGGAACTAGAAAAGAGTAAGAGGTTTCACGACTGTTTGAAATCAGTCAAGATGTGGATGACACAGAATTGCCTGAAGCTTAACTCAGGCAAGACTGAGATCATCATCTTTGGAAACAATGCCAATTTTTGGACCCCCGATTGGTGGCCGGAAGAATTAGGCACCCTCCCTAAACCCACAAGGAAAGCTAAGAATCTGGGAGTCATCGTTGACAACAAACTTAACTTTGGTGATCAGATAAATGCCGTCGCCTCAGCCACCTTTCATTCTCTTAGAAGGATCAAGAAAATAATGCCTTTTCTGCCGGAGGACAGTCAACGCACAGTTATTACATCTCTTATACTATCTAGGCTGGACTATTGCAATGGCCTTTACCTGAACATTCAAGAGCGTTACCTAAATAAACTCCAACTTCTGCAAAACGCGGCAGCAAGACTGCTTTCCGGCCCACCAAAATTTGTTTCTGTTTCTAAGGAAATTAAAAGACTTCATTGGCTACCAGTCAGAAAATGGGTGCGTTTTAAATCCTTATGCACCGTTTTCAAGGCCCTCCAAGGAATAGGACCAGAATATCTGAAACGGCGGTTTCAATGGTATACTCCTACAAGAACTCTTCGCTCCCTGGGAGCTAAGATGGTGACAGTACCCCCATCAAAAAAGCCACGTGGGGAGGGAGAAGTTTTGTAACCTGTGCCGCAAGGGCCTGGAATTAACTTTCCTTCCATCTTAGAACCGTCACTGACCTTATGGCATTTAGGAAGGGATTAAAAACCTGGCTTTTTAACATGTAGGATCTCCATAATAATTTGCGCTCAGCAGGTAGTAGCCAGCGCCAGGACACCTTCGGGTAACCGCTGCACTTTAGAAATATAAATAATAATAACACTCTGTGGAAAGAATTGCCTACCCCCATTTGATCTAAAGCTACAAATTTTTGGACGCAATGTAGATAGCTATGGTTATTGTTGAATTTTTTAATCTGTGTTTGTGCATTTGTATACTGTCTTTGTTTATTGATTAATTGCACGTGTGTGTGTGTGTGTGTGTGTGTGTGTATATATATATATATATATATATATATGCTGGTATCTGCTGCAATGTGTCATTTCGTATTAGTTCTGTGATGAAGCTTGGTTAAATCCTGGTACTGGTTTGAGCTTTATATATGGGAATAGACATCAATAAAAATAGATATTTTGAACCGCCGAAGGAAATGGCCGCGCGGTAGCGTAGCTCCGAAGCACCACTCCCGAAAATCCGTTATTAACATATGTTGCCCCGAGTGAAAGTCGTTGCAGGGAAGCCCATCTAGCCCCCGTAACGCGGAGACCCTGTACATCGATCGCTGTCCAGATCCAGCATGTGCCTGCGGTGTTTGCTCCGATCCTAGGCCTCCGTCCCGTGAACGAGGAAGCGCGCCCCAGGGCTCTCTGGCTGCCCATCACCACAGTACCGCAATCGCGGTAAGACAAAAACTTTCTCGGACATTGGTGTGGGCACAATATCGCAAATCCTCACCAATATCCACCGCATCGGTGCCTGGCCCCCACACGGACTTGGTGGTTCGCCGCACTCTGGGACCTCCCCGCGCCAGGCCAACGCGGCTGGCGGCCGTAACCAGCCCGGTACTCCGCCATGCAGGTGGGACGTTAAATCAAATCAGCGGTGACTGCGAGACATCGTGGAGGGTGCGCACGCCTTGCACTCGACCCGGCGGGTGTCCGACCCGCATGATTGCCCCGGATCCGAGCATGCGAAGATAAAGACGCGAAGTGCGTCATTAAACGGCCCGGTGGATCGTGGGCCGCGGATCTGCGAGAGCGGTAAGATCATATGCCGATCCTTTTGGAGGGGTGGTAGCGCATTGGAGGCACTTCCTCCACTGTTCCCTTTAATTATTTGGCCCCCACGGTGCCTGGGGATACGTCTTGCCCTGTAAGCGCCCCCCCCCAGAGCTTGAAGTGAATACACGGCACTTTGCTCGGACCCACGTGGGTGGCGCCCCTGTGAATTGCGGCGATCAAGGTGTGCAGAGTGCGCCTCCAGCACCCAAAGTGGTGGGTGTGTGAGAATTGCAGTGGGGATAGAAGTGGTCGCCAACGGAACTGTGTTTCCCGGCCGGAACGGTACATATCCAGGACTGTGTTCCCCTTAGCCATTGGCCCACTTGGTGAAACCCGACAGGCCGGAGAGGGCCTTGACCCTTGAGCAGGCGGCGGGGAATAGCCAACGCGGTCCTAGTCACACCTTTGGGCACCGCTCTCCACGAGGAACACACAATGGCAGGTGGCTGGAGTGGTCGCAGCGCACTCCGGGCAAAACTGGACAAGTTTGCATGGCAAAAGGGTCAGGAAGACGCACAGGCGAGCCAGAAATCCACTGGGGACCCACCAGATCCCACGTTGCAAGATATCCTGTCAGCCATAACGACCGTGCGCACATCTCTGGAATCCAGAATCGACACCGTCGCCTCCGAGGTCTCTTTGATCAGGGCTGACATGAGAAACATGAACGATCGCATCAAGGAGGTAGAATACACAACAAAGGACTTAACAAATGATACCACTCTCCTTAAACGCCAAGTCGCAGATCTTCAATCTAACCAAGACTTGCTAGAGCGTCAACTGGGCGACTATGAAGGCAGCATGCGCCGCAATAATGTCCGCATATTAGGGGTGCCAGAACGAGCGGAAGGGCGGGCGGCGGATCTATTCGTGGAGGACCTGGTGTTGCAACATCTTCAACCCAAAGGACTGTCCAAATATTTCTCTATCGAACATGCGCATAGAGTACCGGGTGGCCAATCCAAACCAGGCGCACCTCCCAGGCCCATCCTGGCCAGAGTGTTCAACTTCCGTGATAGGGACACCATACTTCGCACAGCGAGAGTTGCCCCACCGATCACACTGGACAACAGCAAAATCACCTTCTTCCCCGATTTCACATTGAGAGTACAAAGGCAATGCCGTGGTTTTCTTGAGGTGAAACGCGCCCTCTGGGACCAAGAAATCAAGTATGCCATGTTGTTTCCAGGAAAACTACGCGTTGAATCCGGAGGGAAAACCTGGTTCTTCAGTAGTCCCGAGGATGCATGGGACTGGCTGGATGGCTGGCGCACGGTGGGCAAGCGACATCACAAAGAACTCCGTGGCCCAGGTAACAAAGATTGCTCGGGCCGTCAAACAAGTTCCCCGAATGGCGCCGAGACAGAGAGGAACCCATCAGAACACCAGCAAGCGGACTGATTCATACATGAACATTGTCACACTCGAAGAGGTCTGACTTTCATCGCCTGTGCCCGGCACAGGATCCCCTGGCATCGCCCCGCTTTGTACTGTGACTCCGGGGACGCCTGATGGGGCTGCAAGCCGCTGCACGGACTCCGTTACTACCTATTGTGGGGTATCGTTGCTGTTTGTTATTTATAACACGATGTACATACACAAGTAACTCACATATGCCTCAGGGAGTGGGGTTGGAACACGTTCCCTAATATTTCAAGGGTGGGCGATAGGCACTCTGCAAGTTTGGGGTGGCGGGAGGTTCAATACCCGCCATGCAGGGAGGCAGGGAGGGGGAGGGAGTGGGACATTATGGGGGGCGGGGGGTTTGTTTTTCTAGTTTATGTAGTTATTTTGTTGGGATGGAGGGGGGGAACAGAGACGTCCTTAAGACGAACACAATCAGAGTTTGCCGGCCCACTATCAACTAGCGACAACCACACACAGGCTCTGGGCGAGCAGCGCCCTACGACACCCACTTACACTATGTCTGACCGAGACGTGAAGAGGGCGCTCCGTATCCTCACCTGGAATGTTAACAGACTGGGAGATAAATTGAAACGAGGGGTTGTGCTCCAATATCTCAAGAGGCTGGCCCCTGATATCGCTCTGTGGCAGGAGACACATCTTATTGGTAATACCTGTAAGGCACTCGATCGATGGGGTTATAGACTAGTGGCCCATTCGGGCTTCACTTCCGGTTCGAGAGGGACCGGTATTCTCATTCGCAAGCAATGCCCATACATATTAAAGGACACATGGGTGGATGCCCAGGGTAGATTTGCGGCAGTTGCCGGGACTTGGGAAGGGCGCCCCCTAAATGTCCTCTCGATTTATATCCCTCCAGCGCTGAAAAAACCTACACTGGCCGACTTGGGTAAATTCCTGCTTAACCTCCCAGCTGGCATTCTTGTGATGGGAGGTGACTTTAATTTAACGGTGGATGGGCGGGTCGATCGGCGTCCCCCCTCGTCCAGACCCACAGGGCACTTCGCCATTGTTGGACTTTCTTTTGGCGTTAGGCTTGGTTGATCTCTGGCGCCATCTCAATCCCTAAGCGCGTAATTTTACTTTCCACTCAGGTGCGCATGGTAGTCAGTCCAGAATCAATCACCTGCTCACACACGCTGATGATCTCTCTAACTTTACTGAAGCCAGGTCTCTGGCGCGTGGTATTTCTGACCACTCTTCTGTTCTTACGCAGCTGGCCCTGCCTCAAGAAAACAGACGTCTCACCCTCTCTATTACTCCCTGGTGTTTGAAGATCCCACATGTAAAGCGCGCAATTATAAAAAGGGGTGGACCAGTACTTTGCCGAGAACACCAACACTGTTGACTCCCATCAGATCCTGTGGGGGGCGTTTGGGGCGGGTATTAAAGGTCAGGCACTCTCTCTAATGTCGGGGCACAAGAAGGAACTGAGGGCACGATTGGAGACTCTAGAACATGAGATTCAAGGGCTGGAGGATGAGGTAGTGACCACGGATGACGAGCAGATCTTACATACTCTCAGCGTAAAAAGGCAAGACTACAGGCAGCTCGCATTGGAGGCAGCTAGGTCGAAACCGAAAGCTACTCTGCACAAAATATATGAATTGAGTGACCATATGGGAAAGCTACTGGCATGGCTGGAAAAGCGGGAAGCCGCACAGAGATGGGTGCCCCTTATTGAGGGGGACACGGGAGAAATGCTGAGTGACCCACAGTTGATTGCTGAGGCCTTCGCCTCCCATTTTGCCTCTATATACTACTCCACTACTCGTACTACCTTTACTGACTCCAGGTATCTCCTGGCCACAATCCCGATCTCTACCCTCACCCTGGAAGATCGCGAGTCCTTAGAGGGCGATCCTACTGAGGAGGAATTAGCGACTGCCATACGTGGGACGAGGTCGGGGAAAGCTATGGGCCCTAACGGGCTTCCAATAGAGCTGTTCAAATTAGTGACCTCCAAGATAACTCCCGCTCTCCGAGCTATGTACTTAGAGAGCTACCACACTGGGTCGCTACCTAAAGATCTGATGCTGGCCTCAGTGGTCATTATACACAAACAGGGTAAGCCACTGACGAGGTGCGACTCGCATCGCCCGATCTCCCTGTTAACTGCCGAGGCAAAGATTCTCGCCAAGGCATTAGCCAACCGTTTGATCCCAGTTATTTGTAAACTTGTGCACCCTGATCAATCAGGCTTCATGCCTGGCCGAAACACGGCCCTCAATCTTAGGCGACTACATGGGGTGATGGGGAGAATTAACACCATTCAAGAAGACGCAGCACTGTTATCATTAGACGCCAAAATGGCGTTCGACACTATCGAATGGCCTTACCTATTTGCTCTCCTCAAACGCATGGGCTTCGGCCCAAAATTTATAAAGTGGGTCAAGCTCTTATATACCGATCCAACTGCCCAAGTGGTTGTCAACCAGCATACATCCCGGCCATTCAGTCTTGAAAGAGGGACTCGACAGGGATGCCCCCTGTCGCCCCTCATATTTGCCTTACTATTGGAGCCCTTGGCGACCTGGGTGAGGGGTGACCCCATGATTAGAGGGCTGAAATGGACGGATCACCATGAGGATCGAATTTCTTTGTATGCCGATGACATCCTACTGTATGTCGCGGCACCCTCAGCCTCGATCCACCGCATTTTACATATCTTTGCAATCTTCAGCGCCCACTCAGGATATACTATAAACTGGATGAAATCGATACTCTATATGCTTCAGGGCCCCCTGCCTCGGCTGCCCAAGGGCACCGACGTTACAATTGCCACTGAGGGTTTTCGCTATCTCGGCATATATATCACCCAATGTCCTACCCAATTCTATGAAGTCAATCTTAAGGGCCCGCTGACTAGACTCCATAATGATGTGCTCCACTGGCGGTCTCGGCCCCTAACGCTCCTAGGCAGAGCAGCGCTGTTCAAGATGTTGGCGCTGCCCAGGTTCCTATATGCGTTGCACAACACCCCCTATGCAGTCCCAGACACATACTTCACCAGCGTAGACAGTGAGGTCAGAACGCTACTATGGGATGGGAAAAACCCGCGCATTGCGACACATAAATTGACCAGGGAGTGGTATGACGGGGGGATCGCGTTACCCGACCTTAAACAATACTATTGGGCCTCCCAGCTGGCGGTGATCAACCAATGGGTTTTTGCCCCACCGTCCGAACCGGCGTACCGGACGGACAAATGGATAATGAACCCTGGGGGGTATCGACATGCACTTTATTCTAACCCCAAACGCCAGCGACTTACCGGTCCTACGGCCCAAACAGTTGCAATTTGGCACCGTGCGACAAGAACACTGGGGTGGAACAAAAAAATAACACTGGCCACTCCCCTATGGGACTCCGAGCAACTTGGCACACTGATCAAATGCCCGGGCTTTGATAAGTGGGACTTAATAGGCATCTCCTCCGTAGGTGGCCTCTGGAAGCGAAATGAGATGGTCCCTTTTAGTGACCTGCAAGCAGAATACCAGCTGGCTGGGTCAGAAACGTTCTGATACTTACAAATACGCCACACAATAACTACCAAGTGGCATGTGGTGAGACTTTACCTGAAGCCTCCCCACTGGAAGACAGGCTTTTAGCAAACCCCATGCCCCGCAAAGCAATATCACTTACATATCGCAAATTAATCAACAACAAGCCGGACCCACTGGTGCGTCTCCGGCAGTTGTGGGAATCAGATTTAGGTTATTTGGAAGATGACGACTGGCAAGAAGCACTTTCCTCCCCTAAAGAGGTCGCTATACCTATGAGGCTCCGCTTAGTCCAGCTCAAAATCCTACACAGAACCTATCTATCGGCACAGACATTGGTAAAAATGGGGCGTCGGCCTGACGCGGTGTGCCTTAGACACTGTGATGCGGAGGGTACATTTTTCCACGTGCTCTGGGAATGCCCACACATTCAGTCCTACTGGGGAAAAATCTTCTCCACCCTTACAAAGGCCTGTGGGAAAAACATACCCAGCTCCCCACGACTTTGCTTGCTCAATGTTTGGGAGGCAACCGATTTGACCCAGACCGAGCGCACGTGGGCCTCACTAGGCTTTGCCCTTGCCAAAAGAAATATAGCTGAGATATGGGGGGCCGGGGATCAGCCCACTTATCAGAAATGGTCCAATGACATGGACAATGCGATGATCGCAGAGAAAGACGTCTTCAAACGCAGGCGTTGCCCTAAGAAATGGGACCACAAATGGGCTAAAGGGAATGTGTCACGTGGCGGTCTCTGTGTATCCCCAACTGAGGAGCTACGTCGTGCTGGGGTTGACACCGATTCTGAATTGATTTAAAATTGTATGGGATTGTACGTGATTTGTGTTCGCTGCTCATTTGAAT
Source organism: Calotriton arnoldi (assembly GCA_963921515.1). Classification (NCBI taxonomy): domain Eukaryota; kingdom Metazoa; phylum Chordata; class Amphibia; order Caudata; family Salamandridae; genus Calotriton; species Calotriton arnoldi. The sequence goes on from CAWUFW010000057.1 coordinate 1,376,363, forward strand.
ATGTCACCACTGTATACTACTGTCATGTGGCCTCGCTGTTTCCTACTGTATCATCACAACTATTTAATAAAAAGTAAATTTAAAAAAAGAAAAAAAAAAGATATTTGTTTTATCTGTCTTAATTTCACTTCTGGATAGTTTCCATAACATGTACCTCCTTCTTATATCCCTAACTCCACTCCCTCATACTGTGATAAATGGGCAATTGAACTTTCACACATTTCATCTGGATATTTTAAGTGCACCGTACATGTGCTAAAAAAGTGTGAGAAATGCATTTGCTCATATTTGTAACCTAAGTCACAATATTTGTGCAGGATTTCACTAACCACTCCTCTGACACACCTCTGAAAACACCCAGAAATGTAAAAGTAGATAATAAGTAAATGTAATCAATCAATCAATCAAGCATTTGTAAAGCGCACTACTTACCCGTGAGGGTCTCAAGGCGCTAAGGGGTGGGGGAGTGCTGCTACTGTTCGAAGAGCCAGGTCTTGAGGAGTCTTCTGAAGGTCAGTAGGTCTTGGGTCTGCCGTAGGTGGAGGGGGAGGGTGTTCCATGTCTTGGCGGCGAGGTGGGAGAATGATCTGCCGTCGGTGGTCACTCTTCGGATGCGGGGGACAGTGGCGAGGGCGTGGTCGGCGCACATGTGAGTAAATTACGGACAGATACTTCACACTGAAATGCCAGAACTTGCACTTTCACCTTCACCTTTCACTATCACTTGTATTTTGCGCACAGGTAAGTTATTTCTTTTTTCAGGCACAAGTTTGATTTACACCAGGAATCAGGTTAACCTGAGCCCTAAGCTATTAACTCCTACATGGCGCTAATAGGAGCATGCCCCTCGTTAGCAGGTCTTCACCAACTTCTTAAGACACTCAATGTTATTACAAATCTGAGGCTTATATTATGCAGTCCCTTTTCTTACTGTTTATTTTCACAGCCATTTAAAGAACTACAATTCCCATAACCCAGTTCTTTCAAGCACGAGAGGAAAATCAATGAAACAATTAAGTTCACAGTATAAATAGGGAAGACCACCATGAACAACACCTCTTTCTTGCTGTTGAGATACATTTGCACGTGGGTTGCTGTTAAAACTGAGTGTCTGTTAATGCAAGAGAAGAGTGTGAGGTTTTTGCTATTTGGTAGTGTGTTTAGTGGCATTGCAACCACGTGAGGCGTGGGTTAGAACTCTTATAGCAACAAGATGTTTATTGGCTGATACTTTCTTGCCAGTTAGAGATGAGGCGAAAGAGCGGTCCTGCTTTTGATTAAAGAACAATTGTCTAGAACTTTAAGAGTGAAAACTTGAGCTAGGTATACATTGCAGCCAGCAGGGTGCACAGAGGAGAGAAACCTCGGGGCTTGGATGTTAACATTTTACATTGTTCTCAGGAAACATAGATGGATTATGGCTCAAGCGGGCATTGACAATTCTCTATTTGGTGCCTGCTCTGTTATAGGTGACACGGCATCAAAAGCATTTGTTTTCTCAGGATGACTGGAGGACATTTTAGAAGCAGCAGATTGGTCCAATAAATTTATTTTTAAATTGTTTTATTTTAAACCTATTGCACAGGAGTCCTGTGATGTTAGCTCAAAGCTTTAAGTTTGTCATAATTGAGCCTACAGTATTGTAAGGGATTTGAATTCTCCGCCCCTAAAAGTGACAAGTGGTTTGTATTCTACTAAAGACACGGAGGAGAAGATTATCCCTCCTGACCACACCTAGTTTTAAAATCTCTAAAATCTATTTCAGTTTGACAGGGAAGGATGTTTCACCTACAGTGAGAGATGGGTAGAACCACCATTATGGGGCATGTCATCATCTTCAGAACGGCTCGGATTCCACAGTTTTATCATTTTATTATGCAAGTCACCTGTTTTTTCTACAAGATCTGTTAAAGTATGTTTTATTCTACCTTGGCAAAGAAGAGGAGGGTTGCTGCTCTGCAGGGATTGTTATACATAAGGCTAGATTATGATTGGTGCTTGCACTATGACATCATGGGCACTTTAGACTGCTGAACTCCATTAATCTGTTTGCTGGCTCATTTTTCTCTTCCATGTTGTGTGTTAATTTTGTTTTGCAACTAGAGAAGTACAGTAAAGAAGGTATAGTCAAAACCTGCACCTCCCTGTCTTTAATAGAATCCTAACCTCCTGTCACTTTTAGCAGGGGAGAATTCAGTCGATCTTTTCCCCCCAAACTGCCATTTACCCTTAATAAATGTCTAATCTGGAACTTGTACTCATCACACCTACAATGCACAACTTGGCTGCAGCCTGCTTTGACAAGTAGGAAACAAATATAAAACACGGCACGTCCTAACATACCTTGCAGATTCATTAGATTGTGAGGAAGAACGGGCAGACTTTTTTTAACATGTTCAGTTTCTCGGAAACTTTTCAGGAGGGATAAAAAATACAGAATAAAACAGCACCAATGAATAAACTGAGGCTGCGGGATGCCCCGGAGAGCCGGGGGTTTCGTGAGTCGTTTTCAAAGAGAACTCCTGCTATAATTATAAGAATTATAACCAGATTTAAAAAGCACACACCCTCGCGGAGACAACGTAGTGGGTTTCAGTTTACAGTTCACCACGTCTTTTGCCAGTTATAAATTTGCCTAATACAATTACCACATAACCGGGGATCACGCCCCGGTAGTGGGCCACCGCTCAAAAGAACTTCTTATGCAACAGCCTGCCTCTGCCCTCGTATTACCACATATTTTTGATTAATGTGTGGGGGAAGGGGGGGGGGGAGTTTGCTTTCCACAACCTTAACGGTTTTTAAGATATAAAATCGATGACTTTGGAAGCATATTCGCAATCTCAAATCGGCCATTGCAACATGTTGACAGTAAAGGCACAGAGTAAAATTACCGAATCCCCGATAGTGGAGGGGGCGGAGCACCCTGTTTAACCCAACAGTCACACAGTTTACATTTCACCCTGCTTAAAAGAGTCCCCTCTTCCATACAAACCCAACAGACACCATACCTTCCCTGGATTTTTTCTAAACTCCCCTCTCTCTTATCTCTCCCCAAATATTGGCATGCAGGGTACACGTTACACACATGAATTGTATAATCAGCTCAACCAGCGGTTCCACCTGCCAGCCACTGGAAAAGAAACAGAAGATAGATAAATAAATAAATAAAAGCTGAAGCGTCCTACATTGTTAACGGGTTCAGCAGATTCCAAATGCCCGCGTTCTAACACCCCCGCCCCGCGCCCATTGCTCACTTCGGCGCGCGGACTGGGGAAAAAATTGCCCTTTTATTTGCCACGTATGGCATTTCTTAGAGTCAGAAGGCGGCCTGTGGGCATTACAGCGTTAATCCTACCTTCGTGCGTCTTGAACAGCTCCGGCAGGCAGATGATAAACATGATGCCCACTGCAGTAAGGAGTTTCGTGAGCGTGGACTTGGCGCCGGCCCTGCACATGTCACGCTGTAAGTTTGTTTGTAGGACGCTTCCTGGTTCAGCAAGTGTCTTAAGTGATGTCGAAGCTGCCTGCGCCTTCTTCGAAGTCATTTCCTTTTTGAGCGAAACTATTTTTTTGTCCACAGCTAAGCTTTTTTTTTTTTGCGTCGAGCTCCATCAGCTAAGGTTTTTTGCTTACCGTCATCAATTTTCCACGAAGATAGCCAAATTTCAAAAACATTCTGATTTTTTTTTATCTAAGCAACAGAAATGAAAATATGATTTAGGGTCAAAAGAACAGTAGAAAAAAAGGCTAAGCGCAACATTGCATGCCTCCTGCGTAGGCAACTACGGGCCACCATACCATGCCTTTGGCCTTTAGGACACAGGGCCCAATTAAACAAAATCTTACAGAATGTTGATGCTACTGAACAGTCATTAAATAGTAAAAACGGGGCAGTAAAAATTAAATACGTGCATTGAGATAAGAGCTCGTGGCCTAGGCATAAAACAACGTTTTTCCTTAAGTAGATGTGGTTTTCACCGGCCACATTTTCAGTGTATCTAGTAAAGTCGCTCCTGCTCGCAGAAAAAATATTTATGAATATGGTGCTAGGTCATTTAAAATGCACCAGTGGCAGGTCTTTTCTTTTGCACTACTGCTGGGCAGTTTTGCAACAGTGTTTGATCAACATTGCGGGACCCGTACCAAATTGTGTTTTTTGCACTGGCTGGTTGATTAAATGTAGTTTTTGCACTATCAGTGTACAATTGGTGGGCACAATTACATTGAGGAGCTGCAAAAATTGCCTGGCCCCTGCCTAATGTACATAATCCACTTCACAAACGTGTCTGTAGGCATGTTAAAATAGGCCCGGATGCGAGGAAGTTATATGAGCTGAACAGAAGGCACATGATAATATCATGAAAGCATTACACTGCAGCCCTCCCTGGGTATTGCTCGCAGAGCTGTGTTGCACCCACGTAAAACCACATATCATGAAGTTTTCGCTGCTGCTGCAGCGCGGTACTACAGCATATATATATCTCTGCGTTACCATCGTGTCTGTCAGACTTTCCACCCGAGCACACGGAGCAATCTTCAATTATGGTCACCACAATATTAGGCAATGTCTCTTAGAGCAGCGCGAGCTAAGGGCCCGTTTATGAAATGGGCCGCTTATCTAGAGCTTGCCCAATCACGTGCGAAAGTGACTCGCTTGAGTTAAACACGGGGTTCCGTGTTTACATATGACTACCTGTTAAAGGGTGCTTTCCTGTGATGAAACAATGCCACAGTAAACAACAAGCATTGGCAAAGCCAAGAGGACTGGCTTAGTGCAAGCCAACGCATCTAAACGAGGCCATTCACAAATTCTGTTTTTTGCATTGCACGGGCAAATACGGTTTATCATTGCACGGGAAAATACCGTTTATCACGGTAAACCCTGCCCCGCTGGCTTTTGCGATACTGGGATAAAGTAGCAAAAAAATAATTTTGTATCGAATGCATGCAGCGGGGTAGCGTGTGTTGCCAGCGCCGGGGAGAGAGAGAGAGGGGGGGGGGAGGGGAAGGGGGGCAAGCAAGTCTCCTTCCACTTCTCTTTAAAAACGTTGCGCCCCTGCGGCCCCGCCCACGCTACGCCACTGCATTTAGGAGACAAAGAATTGAACTAGTGCTTAATTGAGCCTGTGGTTGGCGGTGGGGGCCACTGCACATATTTTTGGCGACCAGAACTTATTTTTCTGCATCAGACATTTACCAGAAGCAAGAGAGGGACAAGCATTTGCAATGCAATAGGTCTAGCATTTGTGAGACTTTAAGCTGTTGCCATTGTAAATGACGATGCCTTTTATTTATGTTTTGATAATTAACACATAAATAAAAGGCATTGTCATTTACAATGCCAATAGCTCAAACTTTTGTAAAATTTCATTTCAAAGAAGCAGTCGCCATTGTCCCGGGCTGCTTGGAAAGTGATAGCGCACATGGCACACTGAATGTTGAAGGAAAGCATGTCTGCCTACTGTAGGAGAAACTCATTAAAGAAAAGAGTGCTTACAGACTAAATAAGACATACAGTGTAACAACAGAGGTAAAAGGCCACTTCTCATGGGAGGTTACAAATGAAGACAAGGTGGTACTAAGGAGGGACTAACAAGCCTATTAACGAATTAGAAGTCAGCATTTGCAAAGGACAATGACACAAGCCAATGAAAAATATAGGTGGAGAGTGAGCGGAGCTTCAACTCCATTCTCGAATACAGCATGCCTCACAGAGAAGCGTATGCGCTGCCCAGGATCGTCCTAAAAAACACACAAAGGGGAAAGATGGAGGAAGAGAAAGACAAAAAAAAATCACAAAGGGAGAAAGCACGACTCACAAAAGTGAGATAAAGTGGTAGGGGGTGTCTGGTAGTGGATTAAAGATGCACAAGGTAGATTTTAATATCTAGCTTCAGGCTTCCAACCGTAGCTTTGGGCACCGGCACTCATTCTTTTACAAATTAAGCACTTATTGAACATCATAAACAGTGTGATAGGGGGCGTGGCTTGCAGCCTGATGGCGGCAGACGAGTGAGCTTGGAGCTCCGCGCCGGCCAGTTGATTTATCCGCTTTCACGACCGCCCTGTCCCCGGGGGTGTAGCACGATCCCTCCTGCTGCGGTGCGAAGCCCCGGAGTGCCGATTGGGGGTACTCGCTGGCTGAATAAGGGCGCTGGATTGCTGCGGCGGCCGGTAGAAGTTCTTGATTCCTGCGATCAAGATGGCGCCGGACGGAGAACTGCTGTGCCGGGGGCCGGCCGTGTAGTCGTGCGGCCCCAAATAAGACACCCGGCGGCCTCACGAGCTGGTGGGGAGCGGACGATTGGAGCTGGCGTTGCCTGAAGGGAACCGCACGTCTGGGCACAAGTGAGAGGACAGCGATATTACAGCGGAGCCCCGAACTTGGCCACTCTCGCTTGCAAAATTAGCCGGGGCCGTTGAGAGTTCCTTAGCGGCTGGCCCGGAGGACTCGACGGAGGTGGAACCATTCTCAACGGCTGAGGGCCCTACACTACTGGCGATCACGACGGGACCCCGGTGAAGCGAATCAGCGGGGTACCAGCGGAGCAGGGCCGAGTGACGCAGCTACATTTCAGGGCTCAAGCGGCGTCAAATTTTAGTCTGCTCAGGATTGTACTCACCATCACGCGGGAGGCTCCAGGATTGGGGTTCCTGCCTGCTGTCAGTGCCTGCGGGTGAGTGATCTTTGCGAGGGCTGGGGGGAGTTGGACGCTGGTGCCGTGGGAGGTGTCCCTCCCTCACTCCTCCTGCGGACTGCCTGATAGCACCGGCTGCTTGGAGAGTACGAGCGGGCCTTACGCTGGTTGGCATGGCCCTGCAGGGGGCCAGACTTTGAACGCGCGAGGCGGACTGGGCGCCCGGACCCTCGGCATTGCGGTGGGGATGACTGCCTTTGGCCCCGCCGTGCACAACTTGTGAGCCGTGATTGTTGCCAGGGCCGTGGAGGGGTGACACTCCTGGGGGCCTGTACAACGCAGTCCACACTGCATGCAGGCGGACCCCTGCGAACAACGGGGTGAAGAGTGGCAAGCGGCCTGAACTGAGGGGGCCGCCTTCGCCCCACCTTGCACGATGGGGAAGCCCAGAGGGAAGCAGGCGCTGGCCCCACCAGATCAAGAAGGCCTGGGGCAAGAGGAGCGGCGACCGGATTCGCCCGAGGGGCCCGCGGAGTCAGGGGTACAGCAGCAACTGCCTCGAATCTTGCAGGCCATTACAGACACGAGAGAGGCCCTACATCAAGACATAGCCACTGTGTCGGTGGGATTGGGGCTGCTGCGCGCCGAACATTCCAAGTTGGCGGATAGGGTAGAGCAGACCGAAACGTCCCTGGCAACGCTAGAACCGGCACAGAAATCCCTTGCTGAGCAGGTGGGAGGCATCTCCCATAGGTTATTGGTCCTGGAGAAACGGGCCGAAGACGCTGAGGGACGCAATCGGAGGAATAACATTCGCGTTTTGGGCCTGCCGGAAGGAGTGGAGGGGGCCAATATGGTCCAATATCTGGAGGACTGGCTCCGCGACACGGTGGCACCGGAGGGGTTGACCCAGTTCTTTACCCTGGAAAGAGCTCATCGGGTCCCGGCCCGACCGCCACAGCTGGGCAGACCGCCGCGGCCGGTAGTGGCCAGACTCCTCCATTATAAGGATAGAGACCTCCTCCTGCAGACAGCACGAAACTCTGGACCCTACCAGGTGCGCCACAGCAAGGTTTCTATTTTCCCGGACTACACACTAGAAGTTCAACAACGTTGTGCTTCTTTCCTGGCCGTGAAGAGAGCCCTGAGGGATGAGGTTCTTCAATATTCGCTGATGTTCCCGGCTCGGCTTCGAATTATCCTCGATGGCACAACCCATTTTTGCGATGACCCGAAGGAGGCATGGGAATGGCTTGAAACTTACAAGACGGGTCGACGGCCGGCTGGGGAGCCTGGGGCGCGTGCTTCCCCGGCGCGGCTGCCTCAGCGCCTCCGAAGGCCGCGGCGGCGCTCTGCCACTCTGAAGACACCCAGCTCATCCCAGACAGCGAAGGAGAGGTCTGAGGCACTGCGGGCGGTGTCTGAACTACTCCGGGATCGTAAGCAGTCGTCGGCAGCTGGCACAGAGTCGGATAAGACTCCTGAGGGCACGGACACTGATGGATCCCAAACGAGTAGTGTGCAGTTGCCTCATGTCACACCGGGCACGGCTGACGACATTGCCTGAGGGGGGTTTTTCTTTGTGTCTTTTTATGCTTGCTTAGCTAGTTTTCCTTTACAGGTGTCAATGGGAAGGTTCTGGTTTTGTGAACTTTTGGATTGCATAGAGCATGTTATGGCTGCTTCATTGTTCGATGACCGCAGCGGGAGGGGTGCGTACAGTATTCTAGAGAGGAGATGCATCCCGGGGGCGGGGGGTGCTGTATTAAATGTGGCTTGAGCGCGGAAGACTTCACCTATATTTGCAGAAGGTAGTCACTGGATTGCGGCCACTCTTCCCCTTTGTTCCTCTGTAGCCACTAGAGGGTAGTTAGTTCTCGAATTGTTTGGATGGGGGCTAGCTTTTTAGTACCTGTCCTGGGGTGGGGGTGTTGGGGTTGTTCCTTTTATTGTAAGGGGATGTTTAGGGGTATTGGTGTAACTTTCATGAACGAGCTGCTGATGGTCGAAGGGGATCGATGTCATGGGTTCGATGTCTGAGCTAAAGTGTATATCTTGGAATGTCAGGGGTATGCATACCATGATACGAAGACATAAGATACACGCATACTTAGTGCGCAGGGGTATCCAGCTGGCTTTCCTTCAGGAAACTCACATTGCACACAATGAGGATGTAGCGTTGCAGCGCAGGTGGAGAGGGCAGGTCTTTTGTACAACTTCTTCTGCTTTTGCGAGGGGGGTGTTGATCTGGGTCCGGGCGGGAGTTCCTTTTCAACCCACACGCCAGCTAAAAGATCCCGATGGGCGATACAACTTAGTGGTGGGCCGGCTAAATGGTAGAGATGTGGTGCTGGCCAGTATCTATGCTCCGAATACGGGACAGGCGGCCTTTTTTACACACTTGTTGGGGAAATTTGCTCCAGTTTTGACCGGGTCCGTCCTTCTGGGCGGCGATTTTAATTCTGTCACAGATGTACTGCTGGATAGATCTCACCCACCTCTCCCGGATGCGCCTGCCCATAATCTTTCAAGGCTCCGGCGAGATTGGCAGCATAGCTGGGGACTGATAGACACATGGAGAGTGCACCACCCGCACACTCGGGACTACTCTTTCTTCTCCGCCCTGCATGCCCTCCATGTCCGTCTAGATGCAATGCTCTGTTCCCCTGACGTACACGCAGAGGTCCAACACAGCGAATACCTCACTAGAACGTTGTCAGACCATAACCCTTTGCTTTTGCGTATCAACCTCTTGCCCGAGCGCTCTAGCATCCCAACTTGGCGATTGAGTCCAGAATTACTGGAGGATCAGGTATTTCGTGAGGTGGTGGGGACTGGAATAGATCATTATTTTCGGGAAAACACTGGCACTGCCTCTTCCTTGGCAGTGGAATGGGACGCTTTTAAAAGTGTAATAAGAGGGAAATGTATTGCTAATAAGGTGGGAGTACGTAGAGTGCTATTGCAGGACTTAGAGAGGGCAGATCAGAAACTGCGGGAGGTGGAGAGAGAGAGACCTGATCGCCCGATCGTCACCAGGACTTAGTGGAAGCGAGGGAGGAGGTTGCCGTATGGGTTGAACGGCTGCGCTGCTTTGATTATAAAAGATATGTAGCACGTGCTCATGCGGAGCGGGATAAGTCCGGGGCGTTGCTGGCATGGTTGGCCAACCCAGCGAGGAGGGGCACGGTCATCCTGGAGCTTCATGGCCCTGACAGGGAAATCCACTACACGCAGCGGGGGATCAATGATCAGTTCTTGGCCTACTACACTGATTTGTACCAGAGCAAAGTGGCACCTAGTGGGGAGGCCATTCAAGACTTTTTGGAGAGGGTAGATTTTCCGGCATTAGATAGGGAGCGGGCTGAGTTGCTGGGACAGGACATCACTATAGGGGAGGTTCGCGGAGCGATTAAGCATATGGCCCGAAAAAAGACACCTGGGGTGGATGGCCTGCCTGTGGAGTTTTATAGTACATATATTGATCTTCTGGCTCCTCGGCTAGTAACATTATATAATACCGCACGAAAGGAGCGCCTCTTACCTGCTACTATTCGTGAAGCAGTAATTATACCACTTTTAAAACCGGGAAAACCTCCCCATGACAAGACGGCCTATCGCCCGTTGTCAATGCTGACTACCGACTATAAGATTTTAAGCCGGATATTGGCAACCCGTCTGCTTCCGTATATGGAGCAATTAATACATACGGACCAAGCGGGGTTTATACCGTCCCGGAATACAGCCCAGAATGTGCGGCGCCTTCTTAATATTTTGGATGCTGATACGTATCCCAAGCCCTCCGCTGCTGTGTTGGCAATAGATATTGAGAAGGCTTTTGACAGCTTGGAATGGTCATATTTGTTCCAAGTGATGCAGCGGTTTGGCCTGGGGGATGATTTTGTGGACTGGACAGCTCTCTTATATCGCCAGTCTACAGCACGGGTTAAAACGGGTGGGATAATTTCGGATGCCTGTGTTGTGGGCCGGGGAACGAGACAGGGTTGCCCCCTATCCCCACTGCTGTTCGCCCTGGCGAGGACGGGTTTACCTTATCAGGGACTTCAAGTGCACGCACACGTCCACCACATCGCACTTTATGCTGACGATCTTCTTATGTTTTTGGCGGACACGGAGGATGCTCTTCGGGGTGCTAAGACTCTGTTGGCTGACCTTGGCGCCATTGCTGGTTTTAAAGTAAACTGGGCAAAGACTTGTTTGTTTCTTACAGCGCCTACGACTGAAGGTCCACTGACAACGCAGGGAATACAATGGGAGCGTCAATGCCTGACGTACCTCGGTACCCGTATTTATTATACCCAACCCGACTTATTGGAGGGTAACGTGGGCAGGGCCATTAGGGGACTCAAGGGCTGTATCGAATTTTGGGGCACACTTCCTCTCTCGGTAGCTGGGCGGGTGGCCCTTCTTAAAATGATAGCACTCCCCCGGCTGTTGTATTATTTTAGCACGCTGCCTATTTGGATCCCGGCCTCTGTTTTTAAGCAGCTTCGATCAATGATTGTTGGGTTCCTCTGGGCCTCGGGCAGGCGGAGGGTGGCACTTAACACACTGCTGAGACTGAGATCGGAGGGCGGCTTGGCAGTCCCAGACTATGAAACGTACTATTTAGCGGCGCAGTTGCAGTGGTTTACTCAGAGGATTGCACGGACATTTCGGGGCCCACCTGATACAGTTGGGAATCAGGTTCCTAGACAGACGCTGTCAAGATTGATATTGCAATTGCCGCTCCCGACCTCCTCTCTCGCTCGAGAAATGGTGACTTTTAAACTCTGCTGGAACAGAAGCCAAAGCCGAGCACACATTGCGTGGCCATATGCCCCCGAGATCCCGCTAGTAATGTGTGCTGCCCTACCACATGGGGGCGATCGGGGGGCGTTGAATGACTGGGTGGCGAGGGGCCTGACCACCGTGGGGGATTTATACGAGGATGGAGTTGTACTTCCTTATGAGGTATTACAAGATAGGTTTGAACTGGCCCGGGGGGACTACTTGATGCATATGGCGCTCGTGACGGCCATTCAAGCACATTGGAAGGAGGGGCTGAGAGAACCTCCAACTTCAATGGCTTGTCAATACGTAGTTATGGCAGCGGGCACCAGTAAGGTGGTTACGTGCCTGTACCGTCGAATGACGCACGAGAGACTTACCCCTCTGTGTTCACTTCGACAAAAATGGGAGGAAGACTTAGGTGTGGAAATCCCTGAGAAAGCATGGGCGGGTTTAATGCAACGAGCGTGGAAAAGCACGAGGAACGCACGCTTCCAACTGGTACATTTTTTTTATACTCCACAGGGCTTATCTTACACCAGCAAAAATTAACCAGCAATTTAAAGTGAATTTGGCAATGTGACCGCGCTGCAGTACAGTGGGAGCAGACTTCTCCCACATGATGTGGGGATGCCCTCAGCAGGGAACGTATTGGGAGGAGGTGGTAACACTTCTGCAGGATGTCATGACTAGAGACATAGAACCCACCATAGGCCTCTGTTTGTTACACTGGTTTCTAAGAACAAGGTAACAAGCAAATTCATAGATTTAGGGCTTTTGCTAGCAAAGAGGGAAATCACAACTCACTGGAAGGCCAGGAAGGGTCCTAGTTATCGGAGATGGCAAGCCGAATTTCTTAAGTGGGCGGAATGCGAAGGGACTACGAGACTGTAGCTGGCGACCCGCGCCAGCAGCGAAAAGGCACTAGAGATGAAATGAATGAAAGAAATTTGTACTTGTAAAGCGCACTGCTACCCCAGCTGGGGCGTCGTGGCGCTGTACGCATACCGCTGTGGAACCCTTCCTGGCTTTTCCCTGTGAAATGTCCACTCCTGGGCACCCCCAAGGTGAAGCCAGGCATCCCAGCGCTGGTGGGGCCGTTGTGGAGATTAAGCAAGCTATTAATGGTATTATTAAAAATTTCCGGACACGAACTCTGACCTGGATTCAGACGCGCCAGCTTTAGATGCGTTGCCTTGAGGGGTTGCCTTATCTTGGGGAGATGGGCACTCTGGAGTCTTGCTTGGGGGCTACCTCTGACAGACGAGAACTGTGTCAACGCTTGATGCTGTACTTTTGATTAATGCCAATACAGCTGAATCATGTACTTACAAATAAATGTATATAGTTGTTATGCCAATAGGGTGGGGGTGGGACACAAGGGAGGGGCGGGAGTCTACGTTTCAGCAATGCCAGGTTCATGACAAGTGGGCATATATATTTTCTTTTTGACATTTTGGCAAGAGAGATAATTGCACTTGAACCAACAGGTTGGGCGACGAGGACATATGGATAGCAGTATTCTGGGACCCTGATTTATAGCGATATGAGCATTTGCCTGATGTTAGTAATTGTCCTTGCTCATGCCACGCCTCATTGCATGCTAACCTGATTGCATACTTATTTGTATATTGAATCTATATGTGTTGTTTGTATTAAAACAATAAAAATATATTTAAAAAAAAATGATAAACAGTGTGATCCTTAAGGGCACTTTTCAGATGTAAAATGGCCCCCATACCCTACGGATTACAATGGAAGCACTTTGTGGATGGCAGAATCATACTCCAAATAGCCAAAAGTATGAAGTGAAGGAGTAATGCTCCTCTGCATGGAACCAAAGCCCATTCTATGCCAATTTTTTTCTTAATTGGGAACAATGTGCACAATAGAGAGTTTTACTGTCAAGCCAGATCTGAACCAGTGTTATGAAGCTGTGTTGTGTTTTGAAATTTAAATTCTTATTCTTTTTTCAGAACTATGGTGCTGATTATGATGTTGTGCCGAAAGGCTCCGAACGGCATTCGGATTGTCTAAATCCGTGTCGGAACACGCGTTTCCGACCTACTCGGAAACATTTCTGACCGCCCGATTACGATGTAAGGTAACAGTTTGGTCTTTCGGACACGGTTCCGACCGGCATTCGGAGAAACCGAGTCTGTCAGAGCAGACTCATACGGCTCTACGGAATGCGTTTCCGACCGACGCATTACGTTGTCGGATTTGGACAGCCTTTCTGACTCGGTCTGTCCGACACTGATCGGCTGTCGGAATCTGACTTTGGTGGGTGTAGCAGGCCACGTTCACCCGGAGGCCTCCGGTCGGGGCCCATGGGGGTGCCAATGGGTCCCCTCTTTCCAACCATGCACAGTGTGGCAGGCTCCATGGGGTGCCTGCGACAGGGTGCAAGGTATTCCTCAACCACCCCTTTTTTTAATGGGAGACTGTGTTGTCGGTTGGAACACAGGCTCCCATTGAAGTCAATGGGAGTCCGACCGAACGGTGTTCGGAAGCATCTTAATCGGTCGGTCAGACTCCCTGAATCCGAGTTGGTCGGAAACGATTCCGACACCGAGTCGGTCTGGATGCTTTCCGACCGACATCGTAATGAGGGTCTATGTGCCCAGTAATATTACCTGTCTCCCATGCACTGCTTTACAGAATGGATATTAGTCTCCCATTAGAATGTCAAAACCCTTAATTTATTGATCTCATGTGTGGTAGCGTGCTCTATATAAATGTTACAAGTTAGTTGATCTGTCAGTTACTGGATTACTGTGTTCTCTTACATTTGTGTAATAGGGTCTGAGGCCACAGTGACTTTCTTCTTCGTACTGTAAGCATCTTCTTTGCTGACACTATTCATTTGTAGCATTCCACCCTGCCTCAAGGAATTCTTTACACATAGAAAAGGCACATTTCACCAAGCTGCTTCTCACTAGGGGGCTTATTACGATAGCGATCGGATTTGATCCGGCCGCCACCGTAGCGGTGATTGGGTCCGACCACCATGCGTGCAGCGGTCCCGTCCATGCAATTAGGATGTGACCGCTACCACTGCGGTCGGATGCCGCACCTTTATCATTGTAGCGGGCGGTGCTGAGAGCTGCACCGCCGCGATTCATAAAGGAGCATGTAGTGCATTTCACTGCACTATGTGGCAGGCACTACACTGTGCCTGCCACTTGGTGCAGTGAAATGTAGGGGGGTACCATGGGTACCCCCCCAGTGCACCTCCACCCCACCCCAACACAAGGGGGGCCCGCAACGGGCCCCAGAGACATTCACCGCCTGCCTTTCAAAGGCGGTTCAACAGCCGCGGAAAGGCTGGCTACCGCCGGCATCATAATCGTGCCGGCGGAGCCTGTTAGTCACCGCCGCCATTATAAGCCTGATGAACGTTCCGCCGGACAATCGTTTCAATTGCTACCGGCGGAAAAGCGGTGGACGGTCTTTCCGTCCGCCGCAGTACCCACCGCCATCGTAATATGGCGGGGGGTTTATCGCGTTACGATGCCGGAGCGGTCTCCACCACCAGCCCGGCGGTGCCGAACCGCATGACATCGTAATAAACCCCTAGGTTAGGGATCAGGGCTTAAAGTGGGATAAAAAAAGTGGAGGGTCTCTGAAACGGACATGGCCTAAGAGGCGTCATTAGGAATTCTTTTCAAGAGGCATGTTTTATGTATTTGAAGTAGTGGCTTGAAACATATAAGTTAAAATCCTGTTCTTCCCATAGAGTGTCTCCTGACCAGTATTTTGGTACCTCTATGTGAGCTTGCAGCTAGTGCATCCAACATTGTTACACCATACAGACATGTACCTAGAACAAGCCAGACCTACTGGCTTTGCTAATGCTTGTTAGCAGTATCAGATAAACGTACAGACATTCACTTAAAACAATCCAGACCTATTGGCTTTGCCAATGCTTTTTAGCAGTATCAGATAAATGAGCAAAAAAATTATTTTGTCGTGAATTATTATAATTGAAACATTGTCAATTCTGAAAATATGAGCTTGTAACCATTACTATGGTTTGGGGCATGGAATTTGTCTGCAGAGTGTCTCGAAAGCTCCTGTTTGCCCTTCACACCACTTTTCTCTGCAGTCTCTATGTTAGACACACCCTTTTTCTCCCCATTTCTTTCTGAAATCCTCCATATGTACATCTCACACCTTATCTCTTTCTTCCTCAGCACCCTCTATTCACTCTTTCTTGCATGCACTTCCTTACATCACCTTCAGTTCAACAGTACCCTAAACCCAGCATACTACACTCACATGTAAGCACTACATTTTCTTTTACTTTCTCTCTGTAAATATTTCAATATCTCTGTACCTTCTTCAAATACTTTCACATAGAATCACAATTAAAATTGGCACACATGACCATTTCTCCATGCGATCTGTAGAGAGGCCAAGGATTGGATGAGCATGTATTCTGAACGCTTTTATGACCCACTGACAGGCAAGTGCTTCTGCCTTAAATCCAGAGCTTTTAATTGTGCCCCATTATAAACACCCACCCACAACCTGAACTCACACAAACACATAGAAGCTCATGCACATGCACTCTAGCACTGGTAAAGTGCAGAGAGTCCTAAAGCACACAAAAAGGACAGAAAAAGAAGAGGAGGAAGGCAAACAGTTTGGATAGGCAATGTCACCTTTATACCCATGGGGAGGAATCATTGTCCCATGTGCTCTGTATCTGCAGGGTATGGAATCCACTAAGAAAGGTTTGGCTTCGGGCATTTTGGCGCATCTTAAACATCCGGACCAGCCAAGGAGCAGTAGAGGCATGCTTGAGAGGAGACTCTGTTCAACTGACGGCCCGCTTTATGAAATTTATGAAAGCTTTAGCAGTATTGTTGGAGACTGGTCATCAGCAAGACTTATAGGCTGAGAAATGTGAGTCTTTATCTGTTTTTAACACCTCACAGGCATTCTTACCTTACAGATGCCAACCCAAATTCCAAATACCATGGTGGAATGTCTATGACAGCACTTTGGCAGAGGAAGTCAAAACAAACAACGCAGTGGAAGGATGGCACAATACCTTTAAATCCACACTAGGCAGAACTGAACCTACACTATACAAATTTATAGAAACATAACAAAAAGAGCAAAGCTACCAAGAACTAAGAATGGAGAAATCTGTTAGTCAAATTGGCCTTAAACGTAGCAAACAAACCAAAAGAATGTGTGACATGCGACAATTTAAAGTCAAAGTCTTCATAAATAACAAAGGATTACATTACTTAGAAATGATGGCCAAAAGTATACTAATAAATCTTAACCTACCAAAGACTTCAAAAAGTACAACAAACTGTAAAACAACATACCAAATCAGTAAACAAAAATATATAATATTTTATTAGATCAGTCAAACAACTGTTTAAAATAATAATATCAATAATGACTGATATAATACAATTATATATAAATTATTTAAAATAAAATGTAACTATCACCAACCAAAATAGATAAAATAAAATTTAATCCATCGCATAAAATAATAACAACACATAATGTAAAGAATTCCACACAACAATCACATAGATTTAATATAAACAATATAATATCACATTTCCCATCCCAAAATAAATGAAAGAATTGAAACTTACTGTTCTGTAGCTAGAGATCTTTCTCTGGCTCCATGCCACGTCACAAACATTAGTAATCCACTAAAAATTAGATAAATTAATCCAAAAATCCCCCCCAAAAATTCAAAAATATAATGATTCCAATTGAAATCCTTTGAAGTAATCCATGGTATCAGGGTTCTATTAAAAACTTGAAAAAGTGCTTTAAAAAAAAACCCTGCTCCAGGAAACCCGAAAAAAGAATTAAAAAAAATAACATTGGTTTATTATAACGCAAACTGATTTCCTTTAAAAAAAAATGACTACTCCAAATGCCCATAGAACATGTTCGTTGACAAAAACCTATAGGAGAAAGTGACAAAATCCACCCACAAAACATATTTCATTCCCAAAAGTACATATACATAACAGTTAATCATCAAAATATAGCTAAGACCATACAAATTATGAAAACCTTGTAAAGTATACATTAAATAATAGTATAAAGTATATACAATTATTAAATATATCCTAACAAAACATGTGAAAGAAATGTTAAAAATATATATGTAAAAAGTTAAGAAATGTTAAAAAATGTAAAATATATTAAACATGTGAAACATATCAATCAATGTTATAAAAAATGGACATTTTTTAAGTGTACATTAAATAATAGTATATAGCATATACAATTATTTAATATACACTAATAAAACATATGTGAAAATAATGTTGAAAATATACATGTAAAAATGTTAATAAATGTAAAAATATTGTTAATAAAAAATGAAAGTTGAAAATGTGTAATATACAAATGTACTTAAATATGATATACCTGATTTTTTATTATTAAAAATATTTAAACAATGTTTAATTTACTTCATTTTATATATTTGTTTTTACTTGAAGTATATATAATACAAATTCTAAAACTGAAAAATTGGAAAACAAATAAAAACTAAAAAAATGTATGGCATGTCTTATTTTAAAAAAAATGGGAAAGGTATTGAACACTAAAGAGGTAACATTTATTATTCCCACTCCAATCTAACCATAATGGGGAAAAGTGTTGGACACTAAAGGGAAAACTTTTACTATTCCCACTCCAATCTAAACCAATTTGAGGAAGGTGGTGAATGCTAACAGCCTTATTACGAGTTTGGCAATCCGCAGTCCGACCACCGTATTACAAGTTCTGCGGATTGTCTTTGCGAAGACCGCTGCTGAACTGCTGAGACCGCTAGCAGACCGCAGTGTTCATGTTCGGGGATAGGCAGCTGCACCATTGTCTGTATTACGAGTTGCCTTTTCCACAAGCTGATGGTGGCAGTCCGACCTCCAGCTTTAAGTCAGAGGAAACAGAATTTGGGGTGCGTACTCACCCCTTTCTTGTTCTTCCAGGCAGAGTTCGACATGGATCCCTTTCTTCAGGTCCCCCCTTCATAGCAGCATCTTCACCCCTAGGATTACGGCCCTATTTGCGGCGATCTACAGGTGAGTCCTTTTTGTACCATATACCCATTGCCAGGGCTGCCCAAATCTGGGCCGACTCCGGCAATGGGTAGGTGGTATTTTTCCACATGTATCATGCATATGTGTGCATTCCACACATATGCAGTCGAAATGAACACACAATCATGGATACATATGGAAAAACATTCACCACCACTGCAAAATCTCTGCAGCCACACCCCGTCCACTCGTAATATGGCTGTCTATAGACCACTGGCACTGCGTTCTCCTGGCGGCCACAGTCTTCAGGCGGTCAGAACACCAAAATCGTAATGAGGTCCTAACTGGGTGACATTTACTATTCCCACTCCAATTTAACCATATTGAGGAAGGTGTGGACACTAACGAGGAAACATTTTCTATTCCCACTCCAATGTAAGCCAATTTGGGAAAGGTGTTAGAAACTAAAGGGTAATATTTACTATTTCCACTTCAATCCAAACCAATTTAAGGAAGGTGTTGGACCCTAAAGGGGTGACATTTACTATTCCCACTCTAATCTAACTCTATTGGAGAAGGTGTTGAACACTAAGGGCCTGATTACGACTTTGGCGGTGCCGGGTCCGCCCCGCCCCTGCACCGCCAAAGCCGTGGTCAGACTGCCTACCAGATTAGGAGTTTCATCCTGTCAGGCGGCCTTTTTTTGGGCGGTGCCTCTAAAAATGGGCACCGCAATGGGAACGCCAAAAACAGCTCCTGCACGGCATGAACTGAAAAGTCCATGCCGTGCAGGAACTGGTGTGCATGGACACCGGGAGGCACATGTTGTGCCCCCCTGTGTGCATCCACAGGGCGCACAGGCAGCAGGAGGCCCTACAGGGCCCCCTTTGTTACTTCTCTGCCAGGGTTTTCATGGTGGAGGAACCGCCATGAAATCCCTGGCTGAGAGGAAACTCCTAGTCTTGCCAAGCATATGGATGCCTCTACACCGCCGCAACACTGCCAGGGAATGGCAGTTTCCTGGCCACTGCGGCGGGGCTGTGACGGTCCCCCTGCCCGTAATATGGCGGTGGGTAGACAGCCGTGCCCCGTGTACCGCCAGACTAGTAATCGGGGTATAAAACTGTGACATTTGCTATTCCCCCTCCAATCTAAACCAATTAGGGGAAGATGTTGGACACTAAAGAGGTTACATTTACTATTCCCATTCCAATCTAAAACAATTTGGGGAAGGTGTTGGACACTAAAGATGTTACATTTAACATTACCACTACAAACTAAACCAATTAAATGAAGGTGTTGGATACTAAAGGGGTGACATTTACTATTCCCACTCCAATCTAACCATATTGGGGAAGGTGTTGGACACTAAGGGGGTAACATTTACTATTCCCACTCCAATCTAAACCATATTGGGGAAGGTGTTGGACAATAAAGGGGTAACATTTACTATTTCCACTCCAATCTAACCATATTGAGGAAGGTGTTGGACACCAAAGGGGTGACATTTACTAGTCCCACTCAAATCTAAACCAGTTTGCGGAAGGTGTTGGACACTAAAGGGGTTAAATTTACTATTCCCACTCCAACCTAAACCAATTTGGGGAATGTGTTGGACACTAGAGGGGTTACATTTTCTATTCCTACTCCAATCTAAACCAATTTAGGGAAGGTGTTGGACACTAAAGGGGTTACATTTACTAGTCCAACTCCAATCTAAGCAAATTTAATTAAGATGCTCGACAATAAAGGGGTTACATTTACTAGTCCCACTACAATCTAAACCCTATTGCGGAAGGTGTTGGACACTAAAGGGATAACATTTACTGGTCCAACTCCAATATAAAACAATTTGGGGAAGGGGTTCGGCCCTACACAGGTTACATTTATTATTCCCACTCCAATCAAAACCAATTTGGAGAAGGTGTTGGACACTAAAGGGGTGACATTTATTATTCCCACTCCAATCTAACTATATTGGGGAAGGTGTTGGACACTAAAAAGGTAACATTTACAATTCCCACTCCAATCTAAACCAATTTGGGGAAGTCATTGGACACTAAAGATGTTACATTTACTATTCACCCCTATAATCTAAACCAATTAAATGAAGGTGTTGGATACTTAAGGGGGTTGTTTACTATTCCCACTCCACTCTAACCATATCGGGAAGGTGTTGGACACTAAAGGGGTTACATTTACTATTCCCACTCCAATCTAACTACATTGAGGAAGGTGTTGGGCACTACAAGTGTAACATTTACTATTCCCACTCCAATCTACCCAATTTGAGGAAGGCGTTGGACACTAAAGATGTTACATTTACTATTCCCACTATAATATAAACCAATTAAATGAAGGTGTTGGATACTAAAGGGGTTACATTTACTATTCCCACTCCAATCTAAACCATATTGGGGAAGGCATTGGACACTAAGGGGCCGATTCCGATTCCGGCCGGAAATCTCTCAGACCGAGCCGGACCCGGAGAGAATTCCGACCGAATCGGACCCTAGCAGTCCGACCGGACGAGTACGATGCATTCGCATGCTATCGGACTCGATTCGGTCGGACTCCCATTGAAGTCAATGGGAGCCGGTCGTACAACGCGTACGCGGGCTCCCATTGACTCAATGGGTGCGAGGCGAACAAGGGCGCCCCCTATAGCGGGTACGCGTCCATGCGCATCGCGGCGTACATGCACAGGTATGTGCGACTCGCGCGCCTACGCGTACAGGGGGGTCCGACGCGGACCCCCAAAGTCCGGCTCCGACAGCTCTTTCGAGCCGGACGGCGCGAGTCGGTCGGACTGCTCGCGGCGCGCATCGTACTTACCCGGCCGGGAAACGTCTCCATAGCGCGGTGCGAGTCGTGTCCGTGCGAGTCGGTCGGAGCGTGTTGAAGCCGCGTACAAGTCGGTCGGCGATTTCGCGGGAGCTTGCATCGTACTCGCTCGGCCGGACCCGCGTACGATTCGGTCGGGAAACAGGGCTCCGAATCGGATCCGGTAAATCCGAATCCGATTCGGAGCACTACCGGCCGAGATCGGAATCGGCCCCTTAGAGGGTAACATTTACTATTCCCACTCCAATCTAAACCCATTTGGGGAAGGTGTTGAACACTAAAGATGTTATATTTACTATTCCCACTATAATCTAAACCAATTTTAATGAAGGTGGTTGATACTAAAGGGGGACATTTACTATTCCCACTCCAATCTAACCACATTGAGGAAGGTGTTGGGCACGAAAGGGGTAACATTTACTATTCCCACTCCAATCTAAACCATATTCAGGAAGATGTTGGGCACGAAAGGGGTAAAATGTACTAGTCCCACTCCAATCTAAACCACTTTGGGAAAGATGTTGGACACTAAGGGATTACATTTACTATTCCTACTCAAATCTAAACCAATTTGGGGTAGGTGTTGGACACTAAAGGGGTTACATTTACTATTCCCTCTCTAATCTAAACAAATGTAAGGAAGATGTTTGACACTAAAAGCAGTGCTTAATTTGAGCCGGTGGTTTCCGGTGCTGGGCACCGGCACTTAATTGTCAGCACCGGCTCTAGTGACAGTCCTACCACATGGCAGCATTGTCTGCTAAATTTTGAGATGAGCACAAACAACCGTGTTTACTAAGTCAAATTGTATTGATAAATGCGCAAATGAATAATAGCAGCCTCCAACACCATTGTTATAGCTAGTCACACTTGTAGAAGTGTGATGGTTGGGTGCTGTGTTGCTACTGACATTAGCAGCGCTGACGTGGGCACTGCGTGGTGCAAGGTGCAGTGGCCTTCCGAGAAGGGCCCTGGCACTTTATTCTTTGCAAATTAAGCTCTGACTAAAGGGATTACATTTACTATTCCCACTCCAATGTAAACCATATTATGGAAGGTGTTGGACACTAAAGGGGTAAAAGTTACTAATGCCACTCGAATATAAACCAATTTAGGGAAGTTGTTGGACACCACAGTGGTTAAATTCACTATTCCCACTTCAATCTAAACTGATTTGGGGAAGGTGTTGGGCACTAAAGGGGTTACATTTACTATTCCCACTCAAATCTAAACCAATACAAGGAGGGTGTTAGACACTAAATGAGCGACATTTACTATTAGACTTTAGATAACTGAATGCACACCCTATTTTAAACAATCTTTATACTTTTAAATAACTTTCAAAACACTCTTTGGCATAGATTGTGGCGTGCGACTCCTGGTGCGAGTACTGCCCAATCTCACGAAACAAATCGATCCAAGCAGGTGACCAAGTGGACCACCAGTGCCAGGATGCACTGCCGAGTGAATGGGCCAGTTGGCCCTAGAATTCAACAACATACTTTTGTAACTGGCCCATTCACTTGGCAGTGCATCCTGGGACTGTTGGTTCATTTGGTCACCAGCTTGAATCGACGTTTACTATTCCCACTCCAATATAAACCATATTGGTGAAGATGTTGGACACTAAAGTGTTGACATTTACTATTCCCACTCCAAGCTAAACCATTTAGGGGAAGGTGTTGGACTCTAAAAAGTTTAAAATTAGAATTTTTACTTCAAAATAAAAATAAAACCGTTTACATAAAATAAACATATTCCTATTTTTTTGTATAAAATTTAGTAAAATATTATATAAAACACACTAATTCAACTACAAACCTTTATCTTCATCGTTTATGTTCTAAATTATAAAAGTACTATTTTAATTACTATTAAAAAATAAACAATTAAAAAAAATATATTCATAAATTTACTCTTTTGAAAATAACATGAAATTAACACTGATACATTTTGAAAAACCTTAAATTTAACAGAAATGTTTTAAAATAATTTTATTACATTAAAACAATTATACATTTTTTATTTTCTAATTATGACAATATTCTTAATATAAAAACGTTTCTAAATATTCAACTTATTTAAAATTAAATGTATTTTAAAAAAATATTAATTTATATATATTTAATATACATATCATACCATTAATATATATCTTAATTAACATCAAATTAACATTTATCACAATAATATTATCATAAACTAAATTCTAAAGTTCTAAATTATTAAATTGTTTATCATTAAATTATTTCCATTATATATTAAAATTTAAATATAAATTCTTTAAAAATCTCCCCACCGTTATTCCCCCAAAAAACTATTTACCACTACTAAAAAAAAGAACAATTAATTATATACATTATTACACCTAAAAAAAAAACAATTCAACATTTTCGTAAAAAAATATTACATTACTAACATTTAAAAAAATTATCACACACTACAATACATTGCATACTAATTAGTACTTACAAATGACATTACATAAAGCGATATTTTCAGCATCAATATTTTTTACAACGATATTAAAAACAGCTCTAAAAATGATATTTTTACCTTTGATATTCCTGTCGACTATATTTTTGATGCCCCAATATTCTTGACACAATTTTTGTGTATCACAATATTTTGTATTCCATATTCTGTTCAATCACCCTATAGCAGAGGTCTTCAAACTGTGGGGTGCGCCCCCTTTGGGGTCCGTGGAAGGTTTCCAAGGGGGGCGTGAATGCCTCTGCAAATACATGTCGATGAAGATGGCCTGCAACTGCGGCCTTATTCATTTGACGCATTTAATGGCTGTCTTCAGTTACACGCAGCCTGGAGTGCTGTGAAGGGAGGTCACGGAGTGTCAAGAAGTTGGTTAAAAGAAAAGAACTAAATAGTTTGAGTATTTTGTTTTTTCGTTGTCAGCTAACTGCATATAAAATAATGAGCAAACAGATTTATTGAAAAATAAAATCAAGTTGAACTAACCCTTAGTACATGTGCTCTTTTATGTTATGAAACTTCAGTTGGCACATACCATCACTGCAGATGTGAAACCTGAGCAACACATGATTGAACCTTAGTTGACACATTGGGGAATAGTGACCTTTGTACTAATAGTGCTGCGAGGTCCCAGAGTGTGACAGAAAGCACTGTGAATATGTAAGTTATTATTTTAACCTTGCATTACACACAGTCTAACATAGGCTCCTGCAAAATTATGCAGTGTTTGAAATAAAAACACATTCCTACAAAATAAAGCTTTTAGTAATAAGTGATCAGACTGTACCTAATTTAAGCATTTTTATAAGTATAAAATAACACCCCTACATTACCTCTAAAAAAAAATCTTTGTCAATTTGATGCATTAAGCAGGTCCACTGGAATTATGTGGCAAGAGAGGACCAAATTATGCAACGGAGTTGATTAAATTATGCAAGAAGAAAAGGTAAATTATGCAGCATAATCTGACACATTTTGTGGTTAGCTTTATTTCATTTTGTTTCTATTTTTAGTCATGGTAACACTGTCAAGTGAAATATTATACTTCAGTAGTACCAATCTAACACCCAAAAACATCAATAAGCAACTGCAACATGACCAATCAACCTTTTTGAAGGGCCTTCTACTGCTCTGGAACACGTCACCAGCCACGTTTTAAGTAACTTTTGATCCGTTTGAACCAGAATCACATTTTTTTGTTAAAATCTGCAGATTATGCAACAGATGATGGATTATGTAGCAAATGCGGTAAATCCATCACAATGCGGAAAACGCTTCTGCCTCAGAAACTCATAATTCCAGTGGCCCTGGCTTTAAGTAACTAATCAATTAATGGCTGGTAAGAGGATGTAGAAATACTACATCAGGGTTGAAATCACGAAGAACATTAAATAAGGGGTTGCTGATGTGTGGGGAGAGAGTGACAATTTAAACTGAAACAGTGAAATAACTGAGTGGAACATTGATCTGCAGCGTGGCCCCCACCCGACCAGTCAGTGCGCTGTGCTACCCTTACTAGGTTAGCAGTTGACAGTTATATATCCGTCTGAGCATCCAAAGAGTTCCCCTGACCCAATCACAATGCTGCAATGCAGCGTTGTGATTGGTCTGAGCGCTGTGGAAAGGCGCTCAGACTGGAATAGGGAGCCTGTGCATGTTCCTGACCAGGAGGTGTATTGCAGCCTGGTAGGAACATGCAAAGTCGCCCCCTTGAAATGGGCCCAGTGGAAAACGTAGCTAATTTTATTTACCTGAGATGCATTAGGGCTGAGCAATAGGGCCAGGGGAGACAGGCTTGAGCACCTAACATGCTGCAGTCACACCGGACCACCATCTCGTAGCCACGCCAATTTACATCATGGCAGAACACAGCACTTGGTGAATGCTCACAATGGATGAAATCGCACTGGCGGGTTGTGTGAGCTTTACCACTACCTGATGTGTTTGTGCTGAGAGTGTGCGCCTACTTTAACGCAAATAGGATCTTGGAAGGGGACCGCAAAAGAACAGAAAGCGCTTGATTTCAGTTTAAACAATGAACTATACATCTTGAATAGCTTTTTAACACCTGCAGCACATAGGAGACTTTGATCTAGTCCCATCGACATTTCAGATGCACTGGTGTGTTAGACATTTCTTTATTTCTCCAAAAGGCCTATCCACTGACTACACTGAAAGCAAGTACAGATACCCAGCCCTGCATACTCTGCCGAGGCTGCGCTGCTTCCCCAAATGACCTGCTAATGTCTGAGAATAGCACAGCAACATCTTGAATTGGGGCAATTAAGGCTAATTGGTTACCATTAAGTTATAACTCTAAATGATATGACAATTAGCCAGCTTCTCAGCAGTTTGGCTGATAATCACGCTAATTGCTACAACTGTTTCATTGGCGCTGGCTCTTTTTATTTTTTACTTATGGTGGCGCCAATTTCTGTCTGTGGAATGAGAGTTTATTGACCTTCCCGCAAGAGGCAGATGAGTGATAGGTGGCTGCTGAGCTCCACACAATTGAATGATAGGCCTTATTTCATTGCATATGCATTGTAACTGAATATATATGAGAATGTGTGGGTGTGTGTTGGAAAACGAGGCACTATCTGTGAGGCCTGCACAAATAACATGACTACATTTGTCCTTCACTGGGAACCAAACACTCCATTGTAGCGCTTGACTCTCAGAGGGTAGCGTTGCAGAGCAGTCTAAGGCTTACTTAAAGGAGGTGGTGTGGGTAGTAATCGCCATTTACCAGTACGCAGAAATAACACTCAATAATTGATTGTCCAGTCTGTACTTTGCTTTATAAGAGGAAGAGTACATTTATTTAACGCACACACTACTCAATACTATGTACCAATTTACAAATATACATAAGATGTTGGAATTACTTTGTGACATTGCATAGCATTCCCACCCCTCCCGAAGGGGGGGTGGGGTCTAGTACCACCACTCCCATGTATGCATATCATCTTGCCCCCTCATGCAGTGGGTTGAACATAACCTGGAGCAAGGTCCTTGCCCACTGGCACCATCCCAGTGGCGACCCACCCCATTATCTCAATAAGCATTTAAAATGGGCAAACCTGCCATGGTGACACACAACCCTGACTGAGCATCTCATACTGACCATACAGTATACACCTCTACATCTTAGTGGCTAACAGTCTGGGTTGTTCTTCACCTAACACAGTAGCAAGAATACATGTTTGGGCATCACTTAGAATGACAGTACTCATCATAGTGGATAACAGTTAAAATGCATTGCAATTAAAGCCCCTAGAAGGCATCACAGTTAAAATCACAGGATTAAGCATATACAGCCAGACACCCTAGCAGGACTGTCCAGCAACATAACCCCACTTTACTTATGAATTCACATTACACATGTGACTTCCACTCCCTCAGTAGAAATAACATGGATAAATGCACTTCTCGTGCCATTGCACCTCTTCACCTCCAGGGGATGCCCTTCTCCAGACATCCCCAGCACAGCCATCCATACCTTGAGGCAGTCCCTAACGCACCCCGAGCTGTAGAACAAAAGTTCCAGCCCCGGGAGGCTGATGACTGCTGGCTGAGCCTTTGAGGGGCTATCTCCACTGAGTCCCCAGAGACTTAGGGGGTGACTTTCCATCTTCATGCTGGGGGAGACTGCGTTGCTCCTGCAGCTCCCCCGGCACCTTTCCACTCACTTGGCGGTGACCCCGTCCTCCTGGGGTCACCACAGGCAGAAAACGGGCATTTTCCTGCAGGCCTGTCTAGGCTCTGCAAAGCATTATGAGGCGCTCTTCCCCATCCCGTGCATCCTTTATGAACGGCTCTCCCGCTGTGCCAGGGAGAGCCGCGCTGCCGTTGATGGCGGCCCTGCGCAGCATTGGCCCATCGTGGCTCCCCGACTTGTCTTCGGAGCGACGGGGCCAGGATTTGGGATCCCGGGCCCCTGGGAATTCTTCGCGGGGAGCGCGACGGCGCTCCCCGGCTTCTTTTCTCCCACGAAGGAGGCGCGATGGCGCTCCCCTCCCTTCGGTCTCATCGGGGGCCAGGGTGGGCTCCTGGCACCCCATTCTGGCAGTTTCACGGGGAGCGCGACGGCGCTCCTCGACTTACCTTCTTGTGGGGGCAGCCCCCGGGATCTGACCCACCCCGGGGGCACATCTTGGACCGGCAGCGGAGCCCCACGCGCTTCGTCGTCGGTCCTCCCTGAGGTCAAAGGTCACCTACCTTCTCAGGGGCGTATCTCGGCCCCCAGGCGGCCGATCTGCTCCATTTTGGCCTCTTCTTGCTCCTGGTGGTGCTCTCCAGCCACTGGGAGCACTTTCTTTCACCCTCCTGGTCTCAGGGAGGGTGAATTCATCAGGGCACGGTCTTCACTGGCTCCCTGCGCCAGCCTTTTGCCTGGCTCTCCTCCTGGGCCTCTCTTCTCCTTGCACAGAGGCCCAGGCATCCGCTCACTGGTCCTGGACTCCCCTTTTTGTGCAAGTCAGGGTCCTGGGACAGTCTGGAGGTTCTTCCTTCCAACTGCCCATGGCGCCAGGCTCCAGCACCAGTCTTCCTCAGCCGACCACACCCCAGAGAGAGCTCCTCTTCCTGTGCAAGACCTTTAAAAAGAATTTGGAGGGGGCTGGCAGGAAGGCTCTGCTTGCCCTATCAGGCAGCGACACATCACCTCTCTACCCCTGCTCCCTCCTTCCTGCCCAGGCCTCTGGGATAGTTCAAAATGGCGTCGTCCAGGGGTCTCATGCCACATGGTCTCTGAAAAGACCCTTCCCCCCTTTCTGCCTCCTCTCCAGAGCAGCTTGATGCCTGGCACCAGGTGACAGCTGCTGATGGATAACCGGCAGACTCCACCCATCTTCTCTCCCTCTTGGAGAGGAGACCTTCGCCCTTGGAATGCTTCAGGTTGGGGAGGAAGGTCATTAATCCAGCCTTGCAGGGTCACACCCAGCCAGGCTCTGGTTATGAGCTGAGTCAGAGGAATATGACATTTCTGGATGACCCACAAGCAGTACAGATATGGCTTTGGACTCAGCAGAATACTTCTTCTCACCTACGTTACAGTGGACTTTAGTGCGTGTCTGGAATTTGTAGGCCCTAGGGAAATGAAACTATCCCATGAGATCCCCATCCTCGTAGGAGAATAATGGAGTGGTCCTTCAGTGAAAACAGTAAAGCACACTGACTTTTCCTTACATGTTTCTTCCCATTGTATAAAGCCTATTCCATGTCACCAGCCAGCTCTGCATAATTCTTGCCACATCATTCAATCTGTAGCTGCTCCAGGGCTGCGCACGCCAGGAATCTCCCCTGCGCAGCCCCTACACGTGTGCACACGCATGTACACACGTGTCTGCATGTAACCAGCCCGGTGCCCCTTACTCCGGCTGCAGCACAGCGGCCTACTCTCACCAGGGGGACACCGGTAAAACCCACATGCAGTCTCTTTCATCATGAATTCTCTGTGGGTGAGTCCCAACTTATGAGGCTCTCCCACAGTAAAAGCTCAACAATTAGGTGTTCAAAAAGCGAAAAATCCGGGCGGCTCAGATGGTCAGAACCACCTTCTAACAGTGTGCATCTGGGAATTTGAGTGATGAATGGTCTGGAGTGAACATTCTTCCACTCACCAGGTACAAAACTGATACTCCAACATTTTTACTGATGTGGCTGATGAGAAACGTCTGTCCAATCTCTCCTCACAGGTTAGTTGACAAAGTGCCTATTTAATTTGTTGCTCTTTATGTATTAGGTCAAAAGATTGTTCCCATGATTTCACTCACAACTAAATACCAAACAAGTGTCTATTGATTTAAGAATGTTGCATAAAAAGGACAGATAAAGCAACATCTGAGGAAACGTAACAAAAGTCCATTACCAGGCTATGAAATAATACAGACTAAGGAAAAAGGCAATATAATGCAGTTTAAAGTCAGTATTCCTTGTTTAGTAAAATAAACTCTTAATTAAGTTCAAGAATAATGAAATAAATCAAGAATATCATGTAGAGAATAATTATAACTTTGTCAGTGATTATTTCAATAGAAATGTTTAACTCCATATATGGCCTACTACTACAATTTTAAAACTACATACGTGCAAACTATTCTTAAAAATCGTTATAATAAAAACGTTTTAGGAAATCTAAGACTCTAATAATATCAAGCATTTATGCTGAAAGTTTCAATCATATTATACAATGTAACATTTTTGATTTGCACCAGTTTTCCATTTGATAAGGTGCATTTCAATGAAGGCTATGTTTCATCATTAATATTTGCACAATCATGTGTAAGACTCATTTGTTACATAGATATACTGCTTCATATGAATAATCTGTGTTATTTTGCATCATAGAAAGCTTTTCCAACAATAATCTTCCCTAAAGACTTTGTTAAAGTAATAAGGTAACCAGTTAATAAACATGTTAAATTCATTATTCTATTAATCCTGCTATTTCTACAATTCCAAGC
This sequence comes from Calotriton arnoldi, assembly GCA_963921515.1. NCBI lineage: Eukaryota > Metazoa > Chordata > Amphibia > Caudata > Salamandridae > Calotriton > Calotriton arnoldi. The sequence goes on from CAWUFW010000057.1 coordinate 1,406,633, forward strand.
ACACTTTTACGGTGATGATACTTCAGTTTTTCTCAGTTTTAGTGTTATTTTTCTAGCTGTGTGCAAAGTGCACATTAGAGGTTCATTGTCAAAATTGTTTTTATGTCATGTAAAGAATGATCAGCTTTAACACTGCATTAAGCCCCCCTCTGATGGCGAATCAAGCCATCACACTTTATCCCACATCAGATCATCACATATTACGGTTTCGTTGTCTTAAACCTCTTTCTTCTGGACTCTTTCAGAATTTCCATTTCACCAAAGTATTTACATTGTTCGTCCTCTAGTTCAAGATCAGATCTTGTTCTTTTCACTCCCTGTGTATTCTTTTTATACCTACAGAATTTGATATATATTATCATCAGCATTATGCACAATCAATCAATCAATCAATCAATCAATCATGTCACTTATAAAGCGCACTTTATAAGCATGTCCATAGGGATAGCCAATAATGGTTTCAAGATAGAAATCACTTGTCTATTACCTAAGTTACCCAACCAGTTCTTAATAGTTGACAATCCTTTCCCTATCATTTCCCAGGCACTATCAGATTTTAACCGTTTCAAGTCTTTGTTTAAGTCTGTAATGTTTTTAATGTCGTTTTCTAAATCTCTGTTCTTATCCAGTACGTAGGTGCAACATTGTTGAACCTTTAACAACCGACATACTCTGCCCTCCTTCGCGAGAAGGATGTCTAGGTCAAGTCGATTTTGCATCAGCATCGATCTTATTGAAATCATTTCAATATATACAACAGAAAATCCTCCAGCTGTACTGGTGGCTAATTTATCAACTATAGTAGAAAGGTTTCTAATGTGAGATTAATGCTACTCATACAGAAGGTATTAAAGCTAAAACATATCACCCACTATCTAATTTGCACTCAAATTACTCTTCAATCTCTTGTTCTGCTCTTTTAATTCACCTTCAATTTGTTTCACATGATATATTTGTTGGAAAAACAATTCCCACATTACAACTTTCATACCATCCTTTTGGCAATTTATAATAGCATTCTTTCCACAAATATAATACACTCCCGGAAAGATAGGATCGACTCCTTCTAAATATGTTCACCAGTTTACAAAACCATCAAATGTATGTTCACATTCACTAAAACCTACAAGTGTTGTGTTAATATTTGAACTTTTTCTATATATACAAAGCTTTCCTTTATGCTGCCAATCTATAGCCAATGTAGCCATTCCTTCTAGTATTTTATATTCTTCTTCCAGTAATTCCAAATAGTTTAGGAGGTGCAGCAGTTTTAATTGTCACATTACCCTGTTTACCTTCTACTAAATCTATGAATTTCTTTGCAGCTCTCCCTAGTTTACTTGTTAGGTTATTTCTATGTGCATAAGCCATGTCCAAGGATTGAGTTGGTCTAAATAGATAGCCCATAATCTCATCTAGTGAAGCTTCTGAATGTTGGTTTAAGTTTTTTAGTGCAGAAAGTTCAGAAAGTATCCAATCTTCATTTGAATAACAATAATGCAAATAATTGTTGCCACAAAACAAACTAGTTAATATACTGCAAGAAATTCCATATGTTAACGATAAACTATGGTAGGTAACACCTTCAGCAACTGATGCAGGTAATTGCATATATACGTAACAATCACTAGCATACATTGTGTGAATGTACTCATTCAGTAAACTAGTGTAGACATTTAGTGAACAATCAGTTTTTGGAAAATCAAGATGTGAAGTGTTGTCATTCAAAGCAATAGAATCAGTGCTATTAGCTTTGGCAGTTCTGAAAGAAGTTGTAAGCTTAGAATCCTCTATGGGTACATAATGTGGCAAGTTTAAAATAATAAGCAATGCAAATAATATCAAGACAATAACAGAAATAATTCCTGCATATACACTTTTGTATCTAAGAGAGATTTCAGTGTTAGGCTTCATTTCTTGCCCCGATTCAGACCATTTGACTAAAATAAATTAAAACAGCAGCAAGTGGTTTCAGCAGTTCAACAAAGTTCGGCACAAAATTACCAAAGCACAGTTCAATGGTTCTGTTCAGTATGGAAAAATACGCAGATCAGCTTAGTTGAGGAGTATATTTCGGATAAATTGTGTCAGTCCATCAAGTGGTACACCAAGACTGAAACTCAAATCACAACAAAGTTCATTTCAAGGAGGTTCAGGTAGACTTGTATTGTTAGAGCAAAAAGTAGAGAATTCTCGATCCCATTCATTTGTAGCCAGATAAGTCCATTCAGTAGAGAAGTACTTTTGGCTGGGTACCCGCTCTTTTTGATCTCCTTACAGCTGTTCGCTCATTATCACTGTCACTCTGATCAGACTGCTTGGAGCTTTCAGGACTAGTTTGTGGTACTTCCGTCAGGCAGTTTCTCCGTATCTCACCTCTTCTGGGCCAACGGTCTACAGGTACAACTCGCTTTCTTGCTGCACTAAGCCTTTCATTGGGATCTGTATATCTAGTAGTCAATTCTACTTATTGGGACCCTTCGGTACCGTGAATAGTTAACAATCCCAGACCCCCCTCAGGCCAATCGAGTGCTGTCCCAGCTGCTTGGTGGTCCCCAATTGTTAGACTAACCTGCTCCCTCTCTCATACTGTGACCACTGGCACATCAGGAACAGGGGCTGTCGTATCATCAAGGGGACATGGGAATCTGCAAGTATGGGTGGCGTGTACCCAATTCGGAAGACCTGCACACTTCCCAGAAGTTGGTGACGAGGATCACCTAGTAGTGCCCTCTCCAACAGGGTTCCAAGCATGACTTCCGCATGTGCTTCTTCACTGTTACTCATTCACCATGTCCTAGCTGCTTACACACCACATCCAGAGATAGATACATTGCCAGCAGCAGACTTACGTCCACTTCACAAGGAAATAATAAAACTTTACAGAAATCTTACACAGTTCATAATGCGAACACTCAGACTTCAACCTACAAGGGTCACTCAGGCTGGTCAACTACAAAGGACCGCAACAAAAATCACCCCGCAAACACGGAACGCGATTATGGGAAGAATGCCCACTAAACGTGAGCAAATGGCATTCTGGATAGCACAGAAAATAGCACAGCTTGAGGCAGTTTTTCCACACACTGGCCAGGAAGAAAAACACACAATACTGACAATTTGCTTGCCAACGGGGATAGCTCCCCCGATAGAGGATTGTACCTCTTGGGGTACAGTTTTCGCTGCTGTTTATACCAGAACGCATGGTACCCCCTCAAAATCGGTCATACCAGAAGAATTGAAACAAATACAGAATGAGTATGGGGCAGAACCTGCCTGGACTTAGGGATGAAATTGATAGGCAATTTTGCCCAGGTATCAACAATTATGTTGGCTAACATAAAAGGGGAGGCAGCAGCAGTGGCTAAATGCCAACGCCTGAGAGAATGCACTCCTGCACAACAGGAGCGAGAATTACCCAAACTTATTGAAGATACCTATGCGTCACTCGGTAGAGATAATTTGGAAGCTAGACAAGTGAAACCACAATTGATGGGTAATCCTGAAAAGGATAACTTAAAGCAAGCACCCAATTCTTCTAAAAAGAAATAGGACAATAAACAATCAAAAAACAAGCAAAATGCATCACAATCACGGGGTGGGCCTTCTCAACAGGAGCCTTCTGACAGGAAATATAACCTTAGAAACCGTGACAATATTAAGAAACCTGACAGGTATCAGGATACTGATACACATTCCTCTCGTTCCTTTCAGGATTCGTCAAAAAAACTCATAGAGGGAAGGACAGTCAGAACACAGATCAGAAGAGTGAGCAAAGCCAAGAGACACACATCGCACTTCAGACTACATTATCAAAAAAGAAGATAAACCCAAAAGTAAACCTCAATTTAAAAAGATGATGTAGCTGGGGTTAAAATAAGAAATGTCCAGGCTACTGAGGACTCAACTATTGAACGGGGAATGGGCTTTGATGATGCTAGACAGTGCCGCAGAAATAACAATAGCTCGTCAGAACCTGATGAAATTTCTGGTGACAGCAGTGTTGAATGAACAGATCACAGTGGAAACAACTGATACAAGGGTAAGTGTCCCACATCAGTTATACGAAATAACACTCCAAATGGAGGGGGACATACCCAGAAAAGTGAAAGGTCTCTTTTGGGAGAACCTGACTTTTGGATACGATATCCTTTTGGCTGAAAGAGATTGGCCACCTGAGTTCGTTATGGATTGCCGAAAGATGGAAGAGGTAATTTTACTGGCTTTCTCCAACCTCGTTCCAGAATCACTAAAACACACATACGTGCAGGAGTGGGCAGTAGCACCAGCTCAAGCATTATACCGCATTCATGTAGGGTGGGATGCTGAGTCACTTTACCATGAAATCCCAGTTAAAACTACTCCTACACCACAGAGGCAGTACCCAATAAAACATGACGTGAAGAAACAGGTCAGGGAGATCTTAGATCAACTTGAGTACCAAGGTGTAATCGAGAATTGCACCTCCTCATGATTAACCCTTTGTTTCCCGTAATGAAACCCGACAATTCATACCATCTAGTTTTAGACTACAGGCATTAAAACACATGCACGAAAACATTAGCAGTACAAAATGCACACAGTGCAGCATTAATGAATAACATTGTGCGGCAGAAATACAAAACAACACTGGATATCTCAAATGGAATAGTTTGTCAAAATATAGCACCTGAAAGAAGATATTTGACATCATTTTCAGTGCTCGGCTCTCAGCGCCAATACTGTAGACTGCCCCAAGGGTAGAAGAATAGCCCCAGGTTGTTCTCAGCAAGAGTGACAGAGTGACTTCAAAATTGTGATGAGGAGGCATTGTCCTATGTAGATGATATTTATCAGATGGACGATGAATTATTGGATCACTTGCACAGGGTGAACAACATAATTCTGGGGTTCGCCTCTGAGGGCTACAAATTTAACTTTAAAAAATCAAAAATTGTTCACCTAAATGTCCTATTTTTAGGATATGAGCTCTCAAATGAAGGGAAATGCCTAGCAGCTAATTTTTTAGAGAAATGTGTGCTGCTTCAACCTCCAAGAAAAACTTACAATCCACTTTAGGATTCCAAAATTTTGGCAGGACATACATTTTGGATTACGCAGAAAAGGTAAAACCTTTCTATGATTTAATTAAACCAGATTTTTCAGTCCGACATTGGACACAGGAACACACAGAAACTCTACGTTCCTTGCAAGCTGACATGATAGCTTCCAAACACTTACATACAAGTGTAAATACTACAAATTTGGTGTTCCATGTAGTCGCGGGTCAATCTGGGAACACCTACCTCACCTTCAATGAGGGCGAAACGGTACCCATTGCATACAAATCTCATTTGTACACAAACGCTGAAATGCGTTTTGCATCAACAGAAAAAATAGTGATGGCTGTACAGACTGCTGTAGTGAGAGAACAAGCACTAGCTCAGGGGAAACAATTAATTGTCGTGACTCCAGTACCAACCTTAGAGGCTGTTACCAAAGCAAGCATTCCAATTGCAAAAGCACTGCATCCAAGATGGATATAGTGGGCTAATTCTCTCACTGCAACAGATGTAGACTACAAGTTTGATTCTACATTAAAAACACAAGCATTCCTGCAGTACGAACAAGAATATCCTCTCCCGAATTAAATAATGCCTCTAGATCAGTATGAATACATCATTTACACGGACGGTTTTGCCCAGCCTGCCGTAGGCAGTAAACAACAATACAGCGAGCATGTGCAATTGTAAAGGGATGTATGCAGGACGGCAAGTTCCGTCCTAGCAATACGCAGAGGCAATCTCTAGGAGACTGCACGGCACAGCTGGCAGAACTAAAAGCGCCGATACTGGCACTAAATTATACGGATCGGGAATTCCCCACACTTATTGTGTGCGATTCGTTTTACTGTGTCCAGTCATACAATGAATATCTTCACTATTGGGGCCAGAATGGGCTTAGAAATTCCAAAGGTTGCACAATAAAGCACAAGTTGCTTTGGGAACAAGTGGCAGACCTGAAAAAGTGTTTGCCATGTAATTCATACATTGAGTCATCAGTGTGTTGGCGTACACATTGAAAGGAATTCATTGGCTGATGAAGCCACCAAGGCGACAGTGAGAACTGCTGCCATTGCAGCGATCACTCGTTCTAGTAAGAGGACAAACGGACAGATAATGATAGATGTGACCGCTATGCGCAACAACAGCTCAGCCTTGCCAAAAGGTTTTCCACTCAAGTACTCTTACAAGTTAGATGCACAAAATATTCTGTATGCTCGAATTCCAGGAGAGGGGGATAGAGTAGCAGATTAGCTTTAATTCAAGCTGCACCCGAGGATCTAGGTTCAGCACATGCAGGTATTGGTACAACGGTTTCACTAATAAAAGAATGCTATTGGTGTCCAGGTCTAACCAAACAGACCAAAGGTTTTGTCCATAAGTGCGACATCTGTCAGCAGATGAAAGGTTCCAACGTAGCACTTCCGCCACAAACACCACTACTGATCTCAGACAGACCTCTCACATTTGTCTATTTGGACCACTGCAGCCCCCTACAATCTGATGGGGCTTACAGGTACATCCTGGTGGCAGTGGATTCATGCTCTAGATTCCTGTGGGTTTGGCCACAGTGCTTGGCTGACGCTCGAACTGTTATAAAGGATTTGCGAGTCTTTATAGGGACATACGCAATCGGCACATTACATTCTGACCGTGTCCCTGCGTTTAGCTCTCGGGCAAACAAAGAAGCTATGGGAAATTTGGGTGTGGTCTTGCGGTACTCCTCTCCGTATCATCCCGAGGAGAATTCGATTGTGAAGAGGAAAAACTGGGACTGAAAGCAATCCTCAACAGCAAAGGTATTAGGCTTGGGTGGCAATTGGGTAAATCACCTATATGGGGTCCAGAGGGCACTTAATAACATGCCAAGAAGTTCCCTGGGGGGTCGTACTCCATATGAAGTCCTGTTTGGGACTAGATTGTGAGTACCAGACCTTGATTGTGGCAGCGCAGTGGCGGATGAAAAACAATTTGACATCAATGATCGTTTGGCTGTTTTACAGGAACTCAATGAATTAAGGGCATTACAAAGCAACGTCCAAGTAAAATGCACCGCCACTGGGGAAGTAAAAGCTGTGCCGGCAAGACCTGCCTGGGTCCAGAAGATTGGGGACCTGGTCAGAGAGAAAATTGTGGACAAAAAACTATTTGGGCCATCTTACAGAGTGCCTGTACCTGTCCTGGCTGTAGAAGGAACAAGAACAGTACTTCTTCCGCCTCTTGCCGGCAAGAAAGAAGAGAGATTTGTCTCCATTGATCTAATCAAACCACACTATGTGGCCGATACTGAATAGTAGGCCAGGTGGGCTCCTGGGTAGCCGCTGATCTCCTCTCACTACAATACAGGAAGTTCAGACAGAAAGATGAATAACATACGAAGATCCTATTCTACAAAGTGAAGGAGTTACCAACAACAGAATGGAACTCGTGCCTGTTGAAGTTGAACAGCAACAAAATGCAAATGAAATACAGATCTCAATTCGGCCTAATACCGACATCTATGTGAATATGTCTTGAAACGAGTCATCAGCCAGTTCTACAAAACCTGCTGAGCTACCAAAGATAGATTGAACTGCGTCCGGCTTCTTCATCGATTTTGATACTTTCTCTCTGAATCCAAGTCACCGCCAGCTCCTGTTTCCCACGAACAAAAACTATGTGATTTCTACCTTTGGATGAAAAAGACTTACTTTGTTACTCCCTGGCTACAGCTCTGGATTGCTATTGGTCTACTTTTCCTAGTCCTTTGGATAGGTATTGTGACTGTCTTTTTCCTGCTCCTGAATGGACATTATCTCCCAGAACGCTCTGCAGTACAACATGTCAACTTGGTCCTGAAACCGCATGCATCGTCACTCCGTAAACAGAGAGACCTGTCCTTAGTGAACATTACACCAGTTCCAGTTCCTGAGGGAATAGTTTGGGATTGGGTTGCATATGATGTATATGGTCCCACTGAACGTTTGAAAATACCACACTCGTTTAAAAATTCTTTAAGTGATATCATTACCTCCAGTACTTTCTCTGATGATTGGGACTTTGAAACTGTAAATACTATGCTGTCAGATTTAGAACAATCTGCTGCGTTTTCAAGTAATGAGTTGTATGATGATACATCTGATTTTGACACCATGTATTGTTACCAACACTATGGTCATCATTTCCTGCACAAAGCAAGTATCCCACGTAACATTTTCTCTTACCATCAATGGGAACATTGTTTGACACCACCTAAAGGTAGTTCACAAATGTTTGCACAAAAGTTTGCTTATTTTTTGGGGTTTAACACTTCCGACCCGAGATCTTATTATTATTATAAGCTTGCACCTACACCAGCAAAGAAAAATATGCTAACTAACACGAAACAGATACATTCTACTTCCTTTATTTCCCAGCTGCCTGTACAGGGTTTCGACTTTTGGAGGGACACCATAGACACAAAATCTGTCCGGGGGACTAAAGATTGGCAAGTTCAGGGAACTGAGGCCTTATTTAGAGCATGCCTCATACCACAGCAAATTATCTTCCTGAACAGCACAGTGCAACAGACTTCCTCTCTTAGACTAGCCAAGATAAAAAGACCTGAACACACCTCGGATTCCCTCACTCACACACTTTGAGGGGTGGCAAAATTATACCCAAAATAGTGAGGATACACTAGATGACATTCTACATGATGGCTCATACAATTCATCATACCCTAGTTGGAAGGGATGGCTGGTTTGGCCTATCAACACAAAAAGGTATCAGTTAAGATTCAGGGGTACCACCGAAGTGTTTAGTATCCATAAGCCTGACCAACGCTACGTACAAACAGAACACTTGTGGGTTTTGACATCTTACAGTGTTGGGAAGTTATGCCTACAATGGCTAGAAACCTCAACACTGTCCCAGGTGAAACAACACTTGTCCTTACTCTCTGATGACATGGATATAAGGGATTTTTTGTTAGGTCCCCAGAAGCCACGTCAGAAGCGCTTCTTATACACTATTTACAACTAAGTATGGAAAATATCTCAACAAGAGGCTGCTTAGGGATTGCTTGAGATTGACAGGGTTAACCTAGAAAAGGCTTTGGCGGTGGTTGACAAGGGTATGACCACGATGACATCCAGGATTTATTCACTGGGCAACATTGTTCCCTCTGCAATAAATATAAGAAAACAGGATTTGTCTATTCTTCAACATGGGCAATCGCAACTGTGATCCATTCTATTATTGAGCTGGATGCTGCAATCACTGCTTTCTAGTCACGTGCCCTGGCGGTAGATCAACGGTACGTCTCTGTTTTCTGCATACAATCTAACTTAAAGACAGACAAAAATGGCACATAGAGATGCAAAGTATACAATGCTGCACATTGAAAAATTGGACCACTTACATTTTACCATGGCTGAGTCGACCTCCACAGAATGGTTAATCCATGGCCATATCACACTGCCAGTCACGACATTCCAATTTCAGTACTGTCTACAGTATCACCAGGTAGGCAGGTATGAAACATTGGGAGAGGGGTACATACATGAATCTTGGGAATTACTGTACAGATTTAGATGCAGGAATGGGGACACTGACATTTTTCTCAGCTGTTCAGACTGTGAGAGTTCTGAAATTGGGTCTCTAATTTGTCAGGATATTATGCTTCATGGAGCATGTAATGCCTCAGTTGCAAACGTATCGTGTCACTTAAAAGGGTCCCCAGCTGCTGTGATTCATCCGGTGTTCAAACTGCTCTCGAATGGGAGTTATTTGATGTTGAATGATCAAGGTTGTTGTGGGATGCTCCCAGGCATCGCGTACCTGGTCACAGTAAGTTCCAGGGTTACTTGTTGTATGCAAGTATTGTTTCCACCGACCCACACAGTCAGGGAAGCGCCGCTATGGCCTTCATTGAATGTTTTCCTTATATAGTTTGATTCTCTGAACAGACAGAAAGCCATGCTTTTACAGAAGGATGTGGCCTTAACCTCAGCCCGAGACACTTTTGATCTCCAGGTTGCAAGGTCTTCAGCTGAGATACAGGCATTAGTCTGAACGAACTTCCCGCTCCATTTTGGAAAAATGGTACATCGTATCTTTAACATGTCTGATACGAGTGGGAGAGTGCACCTATTTAAGAGCATAGGTTGTGGACTATTGAGCACCTTGCAGACGATCTTCGGAGTGATTCCATCATTTATACACTCCATATTGGGAAGCGTTTTTGGAGGGCTTCCGCTGGTCCTACTACTTGTAGTGGGTATCCTGGTTTTAATTTTCCTGCTACGCAATAGATGTCCCAGCTTCCAAAGAAATGGAAAAAGCACTCCTGGTGCAACGTTGCCATGAACGCATGGTACTCCATCTGGGCACACCTTGGCTTCGGGAGTTAAGCGAGCATTGGTTCCTCTTGATCAGATCAGTCTGGGTTGACTGCGTCTTGCCTGTGCTCCGCTTCCTGTTCTGCGGATACGAATGCATGTTGGACATATGTCCAACACGTCCATCGGTTGCGCCACCGGACGTAAACGCATTACTGGACCCCTTAAAGGCCCATGTATTACAGTGTCCTCAGCATATTCCCATGTTGAGGTCGGCATTCTAAGAGCCACCACGGGATGCTTCAGCTCCTGTTGGAATGGACACCGGCTCTGCAACAGGCTTACAGGTGTCAAGTGCTTCCTCAGAGGCTGCTGTGGGACCGGAGAAGATCATCTTTGCTCCATTGACCTGATCCAAGAGGTGTTACAGGGACCGTCATCTGCGAAGGTAAGCAACAGTAATGTTTCGTCTCCCACACTGGACACATAAACATTTGGCTCGCTGTGTGTTGGGAACAATTTAGCCTTTTTCCAAAACAAGCCAAATTGGAATTTGGAAACATCGTTTTGTTTTATTTTTTCTCTCCTTGCTCTCACTGAGCTCCATGGCTTTCGATATGCTCAGTTAGTCTAAACAATATATTGACTATTTAGTGGACGTTATAAAGTTTTTCATTAACCTTTTACATCGCTTTTACATATACCATGTTTTTAGATGTTTTCTACATTTGTTTTTAACAATGTTTTTATGCTTATTAGACTGGCAAATTTTATGATTGGTTTATCTTATCGTCCTTCGGATGATGAGTGGGTGTTATGAGCCCCAATGTACACCAATATAGGCCTAGGTAGCTGCACGACCTTTTACCTACATTTGTCCTACCTTGCCTCTACATAACGGCTCTGGCGCTGACCTTTTGCCTAGCTATGTGCTGAATAAATGTTGAGTGGTTTTCTATGAAAACCAGCCTCATTTATTATGCATGAGGATTCTTAGTATCACACAGCAGGATTACCATCTTCTGTATAATAACTCTGTACAAAAGTCACCGCTTTCGTCATCCTTGAGGGTACCCTTTGGATATATAAGCACCACATTTTCGCTTGGCAAACCAGAGGAGAAGCTTCCTTGCTGACACGAGACGCTGGAGTCAATACAATCAACAAAGATTAACCAAAAATGTAAGGCAAAGTAAAAAAACTAGATTGTGCATGTCACACAGCCATATGAATGACTCATATAGGTTTTTGATTTATTTCTGGGAAAGAGATCTTCCCATTTATTATTTCTATTATTTTGTGCATGGGTTTCCACAAACATAAAAGTAAAAATCAAATGTTTTTGCCTACATAAATTGCTATGTTCACAACGAAGAGTACTATAATGCACTACTGTCTCTGTGGGAGGGGCTTTGAACCGTTTTGTATTAACATGTGCTATATTCAACATAGCAACGGTAGTTATTTCTTATTATTTCTAGCCTTGATGAAGTTGTGGGGATACCTCCCCATATGACGAAACGCGTGTTGGCTAAAGTTCTAAAAAGAGGTCGAAGTACCCGAAAATAAATCTACAAGAAAATATATTCTGCTTATTTTTGAAAGTGTTTTTGTACTAATACTTGTGATATATTGCATGTGCCTCAAACTATCAAGTTTTGGGGGGGTGGGGTGTATCGCCCCTTGTGTTCAGATATAATGTTTGGCATAAAGACTGTTGTGACTGTCATATGAGCGCCCATTTCCCTTCTAACACCCATTCATAACGATTAATACTTCGATGCATTTTCATTTGGGAAAGAGTTTTTGTTCGTCTGCTGACTCCGATTCATATTGTATCTTTGTAACTGAACATTCTGTTGAGGCATCGGAGCTTGTGGCATCTGCATTGATTGGGATATATTAGGATTTTGAATTCTCAGTCTTTGTGTCTGTTGAGTCTGGACCATGTTATTTCCCTGAGACTGTGCATACCCTCCTTTCTGTATCTGATTTTCAGCATTATTGACATTAAACCTGCACTTGCGTTTCCAATGTCCAACTTTTCTGCACATGCGACATGAATTTGTTTTCTTCAAAGCTGACACATCAACACCTGTTCTAGAATCTGCTGGAACACCACGCCCTCTACCCTGAGACTCAAAATGTTGCTGTTGAAAACCATTAACACCTTGCATCATTGGAACTTGATTATATCCTCCCTGTACCGGAACAGTGTTTTCAAAACCTGACTGATTCTGACCTTTCTTCACAGCTTTCATTTGTGTGATCATTAGCTTTTCTTTCAATTTCTTGTGTTTCACTTCAATCTCATCTCTGCCATATTTGGAGTAACGTAACGTCTCCTCAAGCGGTCTATTTTGCCAACAGTTTAAATGCTGATGAATCATACAAGAAATCTCGGGTCTCAAACCATTCACGAATCTGTAAACAAAATGTCCCATATCTTTCTCAGCCACATTTTCCATTTCATCTGTATTTCTCCATTAATAATACCTGGAGATGTCCACATTCTAACTTTCTGTTTCCATCTTTTTCGGTCATCTACCTTCCCATTTCTATCTCGCGACCATTTCTTCATCAATGCCATTAGTTCATTAATCTGTAATTTCAATCCAGCTGGCCTCATGTTAGCAAAATCTCTGTCACTAAAGTCTAATCTGTGTGTCCTTTGGAAAACCTTGAGCTCTGAACATCAATTTCACATTTCCGAGCCAATTCAATGAGCTTCTCGTGTGTCTGTTAAGCTCGCCGGGTAATATCTTTACAGAGAAACAATAGTTCCTCCTCCTCCTGGTAGGCATCTAATAGAGATGGACTAATAGTTCCCAAAATCATTTTCTTCTAACTCTTCCTTTAGCTTGGCCACATCTAATGTTCTTCCCTTTCCTAAGACTGGAACAGTTTTAGAACTTTGATTATTAATCGGGGTACTAAACCCTTTTAGCCAGTAATCAAATTCTTGAGGAGTAAATCCTGTTTGTTCTCTTGAAGTACTTGAATGCAAATCTCCATTGGTCAAATTTCGATACATCAGGAACGGAAATTCCCACAGGCACAGTCATTTCAGAAGCATTGTAACTTATTTCAGGAGGCTCACCTCTCTTAGGAGATAAAAAGGTGGTAACCTCTGAACCATTCTGCTTGTAGTGTCAAACTGTGTCTGATTTAAAATGGAACCTGTACTCTTAGTACCTGTAGTATTGCTTCGAGTCGGAACCGTAGGCGTCTGAAGCAAAGATGTCGTCATCAAATCTAGTTGATTACCATGCACAATATTTACTCCAGCAGGTATAGTCAAAGTATGGGCAGTATTTATAAAGAGGTAAAATAGGACCAATGGTAACATGAACGGTTAAAGCATCTGCAGCTTTCAAATCAAATGGGTTCAATGGAGCCATTATTTCTGTTCCCCCCTTACAAGAGAAACAAGTATGATCTTTTTTGGTTTTTCAGGCATAACAGGGGCATTTGGAATTTCAGCTGTATTTCCATTTGTCAAACTCTCACTTTGAGATTCATTGTATGGTGGTGGACGATTCATCAAAAAGTCATTCAGGAAATCATCATCTATGTCACTATTTTCTTGTTCTGCTTCAGCATCACTCTTTTCTGTCTCAATATGTTTCCGCTTCTCTTTTCGGTTTACCCTACCATCTCCATCGACTGCTATCAAAGGATACTTTCTTATTCCCTGAATAAATTCTGCTCTCCATACTTTCTGTTGTACATCCCATCTAGCTTCTATATACTGATCTTTTTCTGATATTTTTCTTTCTCTTTTTGATGAGCTATGTTTTCCCAAGTATTTAATGCCTCAAATTGAACAGGTCTAGGAGGTGGCTTCATATAATATAATGTTTCATATCGTATAATTTCCTTCTTAAATTCTCAATGATTCTCAAATTAAATGTCCTGTAATGATGAAACTGTAGGACCTTGTCTTTCTCTGTAATTTTGTGCCATTGTTCAAGCCAAATACATGGACGTAATCCTTTATCCATCAATACGGTGCATCCAGGTGTACCTTCAGGCAGTACATCTTCTCCTACTCTAACAGGTATGGTCACATTTCTGTGTATTAATTTTTGTAAAGCTTTGAAAATGTTCCTTTTTATTCAATTTCGTATTTCATAAATGTTTTCCACAAACCAGGAAATGAAATTCTCCCACAATTCCTTAGTTCGGAAATCACAACCAATAACAGCGCGACCTACTATGACGTAGTCAACCAATCTCAGCGTGTCTTTACACCAACCGACCAATGACAGCGTGACACACTGTGACGTAGATCTCGCTTCTTTACAATTTTCTTCGGCGCATTTTCTAAGCAAATACAAAATACAATATGCAAGCGATTTCAACAATTAAATCTGTCTGCTCCACTAAAGGAAAAAGATGTCTCTCATTCAAAAGGTAATACGAAATAATATTACTTCTATACCTATCTTTATCATTCACTTCAGATGAGACCTCGACCAGCGGAGTCTTACTCTAATTTATACAGTTATTGCCTGTGCACCTGAGATCAGTTATACCGACCGCTTACCACTATGATACAAAAGAAAATCCTTATCCATAAGATGTTATCGAATCTCACGACAAACAGCAGACAATTTTACTTAGTGTCTTCTATACTGAGACCACCACGTAGGTGTGTATATAACCCAGGATCTTAGGCCACGACGGACCCGATAACAACTTCAACTTCTTTCATTAAGCGCCACACGCACACAACTTTTTCAACTTCGCATAACATCACACAGCCATTTGAAAACACCACAATTTCAGCCAAAGCAATCGCAACATGCCTCCCTATTAATAGTCATGCTCCTTTGCTGCAACAAGTTGTCTCAACTCCGTCAGTACTCCATCAATCCTTCTGAACCATGAGCTTTTGGGATTTATTTTTGGTTGGACAGGGGAAATCTATTTTGGGCGCCCTAAATTCTTCACGTCCCTGGACAAAACCATTATTTTTCTACCAAGATTTGTTGCAGCTGAAGCTTTTTCTCTTTTCTTTATCTCTTTTGTTTCTGGGCCAAACAATGACTTTACAACGTTGTCACTTTATTCAGATTCTATACTTCACCCAGAGGCATTGTCCCTCCGATGGACTTTGCTTTCTTCGCAGCGAGGGGTGAGAAATCAGAGTGTCGAACTGTTGGCCACCTAATGAGGACCTAAGGGAAAAGGCAAGGTATGAAAAGATAATCAGAGATGCAGGCAGACTGGAAGCATTGGAGGAAGGAGGAAATAGAGCAAATAGCAGATCTGTCAGCAAAAGGCGGCTCCCTCCTCCTAGGAAAGTTACCTTTTATACCCCAAATAGTTCGCTTGTGACATCAATTGTCACTATATGATGGTCTGATCATCATGCGACCATTCTTCCGCTCACCAGGTACAAAGCTGACACTCCAACATATTTTCCCATGTTGCTCATGAGAAACGACTGCCCATTACGTCACAGGTTAATTGACAAAGCGCCCGAATTTGCAAAACTCCCCGTTCTTGCTGTCACTGGAGCGCTGGTGTGTTGGGGACTCGCTGTCCCAGGACGCTGTTGGAGGAGGAGGAGAGGCTGACTCCTGCGTCGTACACATAAAAGTGCCTGTTGGGTCCCGGGGCGTGGGACGCCCGAATTTGCAAAGCTGCCTGTTTTTGCTGCCACTGGAGTGCTGGCAGTGGCGGCTGGTGAGATTTGAAAGTGGTGAGCGGTAAAATGATTGTCATACTGCACCGCAGCGAGCGAGCGTAGCAAGCGAGCCCGAACAACCTAAGGGGGGTTCACGGGGGTTTTCCCCGAGAAAATTTTGAAAAAAGAGTGGACAAATGGTGCATTTTCAAGCAAATTTGAGAAAGCAGGAAGGTTAATAAAGCAATTGTGAAAGTGCAGTTATTACATTAATAAAGAGATGTCATAACATAGGTAGCTGCTTAGTCAAGCTTTCTTTCACCCCATAGTCCAGCAGGGTCTTGATACAAGACAGATAAGAGAAAAAGCAGTGTGGTCCTCGACCAGGAAGACACTGATATTTCGTTGGTAAGAAGTCAAAATATTGGTCAAATTGAAAACCTGAAATGCAATACGCAATCCAACAATTTGCAAGTACATCTCATCTATGTTCAACAAGCCATGTTTTACCCATGATTGGCTTTGCAAATGCTTGCTTGATCGATTTGGAGTTAGTTCTTAACCTTTGGATTTTGCCACAATTATATGTAAAGTATACTTGTATGTAGGGGCTTTCAGCTAGCCATCTTCATCCATTGACTTGTTATTGTGTCATTCCCATTTCCCTTCCACTCACTACAGCATACAGCATAAGGCAATAGGTCAGCCTACCTCAGCCATTGGCTAACTTCACTGTGAGTGATAACATTCTGTCCTTGTACAAGGGAAACATACATACACAAAGCATTTCCCTCAAGTGACTGGTATGGCAATGTGTGCTTTTTGAGAGCCAAAATATTTTTGCTTGTAGGCTTTTTTTTTGTAGAATGATGATGCTGATGCCAGGCAGGTTTTCCAAGAATAAAGTTTTGCAAAAACCATGATTAAAACAAACAAAGCTCAAAGCCAAAAAACTTGTGGTCAACACAGGAACTAGCTCTGCCAATGCTTGTTTTTTTGGTGCGTCCACATGGAAATGCTGATGCACGGCCACAAAGTCATAAGTTTGTGGTATTCACTAACAATTTACTAGTGCTTGACTCTGGCAACACATACAAATGTATTCTAGGCCAGAGCACAGGTAATTGTGTTTCAAGGTTGGAATATGGACAGAGCTCTCTAAAATTGTTGGGCGAGTGGAAGGGCTTCCTACAAGAGCTAATAGAAATTTGAAAATAATGTAAAAACAATTTTACAACACATTGCTACCTGCAGAAATATACACCCAATATTTGCCTTGTGCTCCAGCGTTCCAGCTAGGCAATGAAGGAAATTCAATACACCACTGCACTGATGTCCCTTAGCGATGTCCTCTACTGAAGACACCTTCACATACAATCCACTTTCAGATGTTAGATGTCTCATGAGCAAACGCAACCATAGACCGAGGATTAAGACATGGCCACCAACATGGCGCTCACAGATGATTCACCATCTCCTTGTGCCAAGTCGCTGAGCTTCCCTATTGACTCACTCAAGACTCCAGACTCAACAAGTCAACGCCAAAACCCAAGCAGCCTGGAGTCAGGTCAGTCTTCTCAGGAAGTGGTTATTTTCCCCCCTCCTTCATAATTCCTCACAACACAACCCAAATCGGGGGGCCCTGCCAGGAAACTATAAAAATTACATTCTACATCTCTCACAAGAGCAACTCTGAAGAGCTTCTTATTACCTCACATGTCCTACTAATTCACAGCGCCTAGATACTCCTAGTAGTGATGGTGCTGTTCTTTAGAAAAGATTGAATTCCTGAACTTCTGAGGTATTTTCTGTAGTTTGAAGGCAAGAGGCCAGAAGTGGAAAGGTTCCTGATGTTTACTGCTCGCTAAAACATTATTTATACAAATAAATGAATCCTACGTACACGTAATACATACACTAATGTGCTTCAACACACTACGTACACCACACACGACAGCTATAGACCAAAATATACACGGCTGTGGCAACAGGAGAATGAGTGCCCCCGGGGTTTGAGGGCATTGGGTTTTATTGGACAAATCACTGTATCTCCAAATCCCTGGGACCCCTTTTCTCTCAAAATCAGAATTTAGAAAGTGACTAAACTCCAGGGTAGCTGGAACAAGAGGATATTGTTGTAGCACCTCTGTCTCAAAGCGGTTGGGTCTGTTATTGTTGGTTTAATGTTTAAAGTATATAGTTTGATCATGAACAAATTGCTGCATTATATATTATTTTTTTTTAAACGTTTATGGGCCAGTCTATAAGGAACTTGCAGAACTTCTGCGATTGGATGAGCCTGGGTGCACCGACCTCCCATTGCATATTAAGAGACCATGTTTGTACAATAAAACGTGCCCTTTGTACACTGAACAATGCATATATAAAACATGGCTAGACTACTGGCATGTTACATATGCACGCATGAAGGCTGTTTACCATATAAAACATGTGAACTAATGGGGAGCCCCGCAGTCTTTATCACACCTATCACCTGGGGGTACTTTCGGCCCTCGTGTGTACTCTACCTCACAGCCGCTTTCCAGACACGCAAATCAAGTGATGCACTTTACATAGATGGTCTCAACCAATCGGCGCCGGACTCCCACGTGGGTCCCACCACCGTGCAAACTGGGTGTCTGAATACAACGAGGAAGCCAAAAGTCGAGAAGCAGGGGACGGTAAACAGCATAAAAGCCACCCTGCCACTTCAAATCTCAAAAGAAAAGAAAATACAAGCAGCAAAAGAAATGCCTCGTGGGCGAGATATTTGGAAAATGTTTCCATATTTTGCGGAATGTTAGAGTCTTGCCCCGGCCCCTGGTGCCACTGCTCCCACAACTCTGATGAAAGCCTCTCACCTGACCTCCTTGTTCAAATTGGTGTGCCGTGACGCATGTCACTCACACAAACACCAAAACACTTCCCACATAAGCTCTCAAAAAATCAACTATTTTCCAACAACTCAATTCCCCAAGGTGTAGAGTGTTATCTAGCCAATAATGTGCTTCGACGCCCCATAACGGGTCAAGAAGCGCCATATAAACGCTACAATATGACTACGTCCTCGGTTGCCCTAAAACGAGAGAGTACGAGGTGAAATGTGCCAGAAATAATTGTTTCGCTGTTTCTATGCTTGTTTCTCATCATGAGGTTTACTTGTGAGAAGCAGAGATTTACCCCGGTCCCTGGCATAGGGGTAGGACGTTTTTAAGCTTGTGTGTATGCTGATGGCAGGGGCATTAAACAGAGCCATGGGGAGCCCCCGCCCCTCTGCTCGAGTCCTTCGTGTGTCAGTGAAACTGCCCGGGCACACGGGCGCCGCTGGTCAAACTCGGAGGTATATAGATAGATAAATATTGAATTGCTAATGTTAACGTTGCTCTGCGCTCTCTAAAGTGCACAATCAAAGCGCCGGCCATTAATATACTATTTTCCTTTCACCCGTGCCACCAAGCTGATTGCTGTAAGTAATTTAAAATGTACTATTACTTACAACAATCAGCTTAGTGGCGCGGGTGAAAGGAAAATAGTATATTTATGGTCATCAGCTCCCCATCTTCAAACTTTGAGTAACTTTAAATACTTACTTTACGTCGTGAAGTCTCGTCCAGTCTCTTCTTTACCGGAGCACTGCATGACTCGAGCCACCCACGATGAGCAGTAGTAGCACGCAGCCTCGGCCCTCGCACCAGAACACGAGGTGTGTCGTCGTCGTCTCGTCGTCGTGTGTGTGGCGCAGCAGTCGTACTACAGTGAACGCTTCCCAAATCCCGTGCCTCGCTCTGACTAAGCCAATCCAGACGCTGCTCCAGCAGCGCCAGGATTGGCTTGGGCAGGGGTACACCCCCGCCCATTAGGAGACCGGGGGCTGCGCCATGAAGCAACCCCCGCTCTTCTAATGTGCAGGCTAATGCGCATGTTCGGGCTGGTCAGAAAAATGACCAGCCCAGAACTGAAAATGCGCACTAAGTGCGCTAGACCCGACGTCACCACCACCCCCTTGTCCTGATGATTGCTCGGGCGTCGCCCGGTGATCGTCAGTGACCGGCACGGACTTCAAGTAATACTCCTATACGTCTGCTGCTTATTAATTATACGCGACACTTTGGGGACATGTGCATTAGTGGGGCAACGCCCCAGTGCCCCAATGGACGCACCGCCCCTGAGTGCTGGTGTGTTGAGGACTCGCTGTCCTAGGAGGCTGTTGGAGGAGGTACTGACTCCTGCACCGCGCCGTGCACATAAAAGTGCCTGTTGGCTCCCGCGGGACGCGCCCGGGCTAAGGGTGAGCCCGTCCGCCCCCGTCAGAGACCGGAGGTTGGGCTCACCCTCGTGGTTCTCTGACTCAAGGTTGGCTTCATTTGATTTGGTGAAAGTCGAGGAACCTGTAGGGGCAGATTACATTTCCTAGGACACCATAAGGCAAGAAACCGCAGTTGCAGATAATCTGCCATGACTTGAAGTAGCCCTTAAACTTCGGCTGGGGGATCTCCACAGCAAGTGCCAGTAGCTCTTTACAGCCATCTAACAATACGATGCCGCAGGAGCACAGGTACTCTGTGTGTTGCAACAGTTAATTCATCCTATTTATCATATGCGTACTGTGGTCATGGTTGGGGCTGGGCCGGTCTGATATTTTTCTGTGGTATTTTGTGGCCGTATAATTACTATAATTGTTTGAAGCCGATTAAAAAAGGAAGAAATTCTGCCAAACAACGTCTGAGTTTATCAGAGACCGAACTGTACTTGAACTCTGCTGATTAGAGCATGGGAAGAAACATCTTAGCGCCAAGAAAGGGGCCCAAAGGTTCAAGAAATCTACTAGGTTGGACTTGGACTTGTGCTGCGATATTAAGTGATTTTAAGTGGGAGTGGGAGTAATTGATTTTTAACATTTAATTTCTTTTATGCTTGTATTTGTATAGTTTGGTCATCTTGTTTGTTAATTAATATTTAAAAAATTAAATTAAGCATGGGCAAAAGGAAAATCGCAGGGGATGGAGGAAAGCCCCAGACACCAGAAAAAACTCAAACTTCACCATTAAAATATATATCAGGAGCTATTGAGAAACCAATCTCCTCTGTTGAAGAAACATTGTTAGTTTGTGGAGATCATATAACGGCCCCCACTCTACCACCTAATCTCCCCACTGACAATCACGGAAAGCCCTAAACCAATGGTAAAGGTAGATGCCCTATGAATAATAAGGGCAAGAATGGGTGCATTCAGCACATTTCTAAAACTATTAATTCTTCCAATTGTGAGTCTTCACCTCTCCCTAAGCATATAAAAAAGCCTCGACTACAACTAAAACCATAAATAAAGAGACAATTCAGAACAAACGGACCACATCCCAAAACAAGCCCCTAAGCAGGCCAAAAACGACAAGTGTCAAAAATAATCAGTAGTCCAGTGAATTAAAGACTCAACAACTAGATTCCTTATGTATGGCAGTTAAATCCCTTGAACAATTTGTGAAAGATACTCTAGGATCTATAAATATTAGTCTAATAAACTTAGAAACTAAATGCACAACCGTTTTGGAATTACTGATCACGCAGACACCATGTGATATTACAGCTAATGTAGCAGCCAGTCGCAATACGCATATAAGTAGCACACAGAGTCAATTAAAACAAACATGCTATCAGAGCACACAGGAGAGAACGCCTACTGTTTATCCTGAGAGAGGATTAATTGGAGGGAAGAACACAGGTAATGCCATGCTACCGCCAGTTAGTACCAGACCTCTACAAGCCCCTCCGGCCCAGATAACTGACATTTTAGATCTTCCCCCGGCCGCCACTCCTTATGAAATTATCCTGGCAAACGTTCCCACTATACCTTTGCAGAGTAAGGAATCTTGGATCTCCCTTAGAAATAAGGCTTTAAACTGGCTTGGGGTTCGATCAGGTTTAACTAAGCACTTGTTCGAGGACATAAAGATGGTAAGGCGTGTTAAATGGGTGGGCAGGACGCAGAAAACTCTGTCAGGAGACTGCCTCATCCTCTCCTTTAAGACACCAAGGCTGGTGGAGGCAGTGTTGAGCAGTACCAGGGCCACACATGTATCACCAACTAACGTTTCCTCTCTCCCCCTAGGCAATTTTTATCAACCTAGCTTGGCACTGGATCTTAACCGACCAAAGAACCCATATGCTCTAATACCACAGACCCACTTAATTTATAATGTTCCAAAATATAATCGGTTTCAAAATCTATCAAATCTAGATGGCTAGACTGACTTGGTGAGGGGTATATGGGGGGTTCTGTGGGGGATCAGAGATTGCTAATTCCCTGTATAACCCTGAAAAGAGGAGATCCACACAAGAATTTAGCAGGGTAAATACCACGCAATCTGAGTTTACTAAGCAGCTAACTACTGATTCTACCCCAGTTGTTTCACTAATTAACCATGCAGTGAGCCCTCCCGAACTCTGTCCTGAATCGTTTGGATTTTTGTTCTGGAATGTGGCAGGTCTCCGGAACAAAATCAACAATCCAGAATTGTGAGAATTTACTGAGGACTTCAACTTTATTTGCCTCCAAGAGACCTGGCTTATGGAGCCCCTGCACATAAATGGGTATAGAACATATCATGTTGCTGCCTCCCCTACATCACGTAGAAGATCAAAAGGCGGGTTATGTATCTTTGTTTCCGACAATTTGCAACTTGTTAAAATAACCAAAGAAGTAGTTAATTCTTATTATCAAGTGATTGTCTGTGGGGGGACTGGCCCATCACGGCTAGCAGTGATTAACTTCTATAATAATGCAGCCACAGGTGATATAATAATTAATTTGAAAAAACTGGACGAAGATTTGGAACAACTCAGCAAATGTAGTAGTAAGAACCTTTTAACTTTATGGGGGGGGGCGATTTTAATACTCGACTATGTGGTCTATAATCTGAAAAAATATGTGGTCTGACCAACCATGATGATGTAGGCCAGACACTTTTTATACATAATCGATATGGGGAAAAGTTAAATGAATTGATGTTAATATTTGACCTGGCGTTCTCTAATGAAATTTCATCCCCATATGCTTCAATTAGGTGAACTTTTAACGGGAGAAACGCCCACAGTACTATTGATTTCATCTTATTATCTAATAATTGCGCCACTTATGCTTCTAATTTTAACACTCAGTCTATCTCACTAAGCGACCACTTTCCAGTCTTTCAAATTTCACATTTGTCACTATTTAAAAAGCATAGCAGCCACACTACGGCCCAAACTGGAGAGCATGAGCTAGCAAATCTCAATGGCTATTCTCTGGGGTGGCAACAGATCATACCCAAGGGGTTTCTAAAACAACTAATCTGTAGTAAAGGGGAAGCTTTTGAGATTTGCCTATATAAAACCTCACACCCAGAAACTATTATTAATTTCTTTTTGGCAATTACACAGGGGGTGAAGGAGAGTCTCCTTGTTACTAGGAAACAAAAAAAGGAGAAAAATGGATGGTTCAATTTGTCAGGCACCAAGGCTAATAATAGGTTAAAGGACGCATTACACAAAACCCCTAGATGTAGATCTGAGGTCCAGGCCTGTAGACTAGCCTATAAACAGGCAGTGAAACAAAGGAAAGTACGGCTGCGAAAAGAAGCATGGGAAGCCTTACATGAAGCAAGTACTAATAATGATAACAATGCATTTTGGAGGGTAGTAAATTCCGCACCTTTGAGAGCATCCTGAGATTGTGGTCGCCATACTGGATGATGACTGGATAAAACATTTCTCTGGTATTTATTCTTATTTAACTCCTATATTGGAACATGATGAGGCCCTTAGACATAATGACATCGTGGCCGCAACCCAATCCTCCCCAATCCTTCCATTTAGCTTAGAGGTTAACAGGGCAATTACTGCTGGCAAAGGTGGAAAAGCACCCGGCCCTGACGCTATTCCAGTGGACTTGTATAAAGCTAACATCACTTTATGGGGACCCCTATTAACTGTTGTATTAAGGGCCTGCTTTAATATAGGCTTTCTCCCTAAGTGGGCGGAATCAATAATTGTACCAATCTATAAAAAGGGAGACCGACATAATCCTGCGTGTTACAGGCCGATTTCCCTGCTTGATTCTTATTGAAGATAGCGGGACGTATTATTCTGAACAGGCTACAAGAGTGGGCAGAATCAAAGGACATTCTGTCAGCCCTTCAGTACGGGTTTCGCAGTGGGGTTGGGACAATTGAACAAAGCCTCAATTTAAGTATGTTAATAGGAAAATATACTAAGATTAAGGGTGGGAATGTATTCCTGGGATTTGTCGATCTGTCCTCGGCATTTGATTGTGTCACACACTCTAAGCTATGGACAATTATGTCCGACATGGGAGTGGAGACACCGATCATTAACTTTCTGAGAGACCTCTATAGAGGATCTAAAGCGAGGGTTAGATATGGCATTAGGGGAGAATGCACACAGCCTTTCAGAGTGGAGAGCGGTGTAAGACAGGTTTGCGTCTTAGCTCCCTTTCTTTTCTCCTTATATATAATGTAGGTGCAGCGCTGATTTTACATTCTAAAGACCTCCCACAGGTGGGTCATCGCCCAGTGCCGGCTCTCCTCCATGCAGATGATGTCGTTCTTATGGCCCGCACTCCCCTTGCCTTGCAGTCCCTACTTAACACCTTTGTTGAATTTAGGCAGGATCACGACTTGTTAGTTAATCAATCTGAAACATTTATTTTTTGTTTGATCTGTTTATTGAGTTTTCACATTTTAAGAGACAAAAAACCTTAACATATAATTTGTGCGGAACCAGTATAGATTTACATCAATCAGGTAATTTTCAGCCATCTTATCATAGAAATAACAAGAAAGAAAGAGAAAAATTGAAAAATAAATCAGCCAAATTGCTCATGAACATGACATGTAGTGAATGAAATCCAATACAGTAAAGTCAGATCATATTAATCAATACCATTCAATATTCCAGTAAATTAACAAAATTACAGGCCTTATGCTGTAGACAATCATGTCTCATTTACATTTCTACCAGTGACTACAGCTGGCCCAGCTGTGCCCTCAGGATTGTTGATCAAACAACTTTATAAATAACAATGAAACCTTGAACAATAATCCAATAAAGAAAGACAAAAGGAAAATAAAGAAAAAAGAGGGGGGAAGGGAGGGCAGGAGTGGCCAACAAGACGGTAAATATTCCGCGTCCATTATAAAAATACCAGTGTGGCAAATCCAAATATGTCTGCTTGAGTTACAAACCACAGCACAATGGGAGAGTATACAGTAATCATGACATATATCTCTTAGCACTACACTATTTGGACACACTACCGTGTATGTATGTCCCATATTTAAGAAACATTGGAAATGTCTACGGGGTCCTCCGGAGCTGTAAGCACTTGGAGCGACGTCAAAATCGTGCTCCAGGCAGTCGAGATAGGATATTTGCGCAGCCCAAGTGTATCCTCCCTCGAGAGAGAGACGGCCTCAGCTTTGGCCCAATTTAGTATGGATTGTATCCAGGCTTTAAGTGGTGGGGGGGTCTTCAGCTTTCCAATGCCTCGTAACGAGCCGCTTGGCCACCGCCAGCCCCAGATCGAGGAAACGAGAAGATGCTATGTGCTTCTTACCCCTGGGAAATATTCCCACAATACAAGCCTCCCATGTGTGCAGTAGCATCCTATCCGTGCATATATGTAATAGCCTAGTGACACCCCGCCAGTAATCCCGCAGCCAGGGACATGACCAAAGCATATGCAGGAGGTCCGCATCCACTAATTTGCAGCGCAGGCAACAAGCGTCTGTTCTGTTAAAATACCTATTAATTTTGTCTGGGGTTAAATACGCCCTGTGGATTATGTAAAATTGGATTAACTTGAACCAAGCGTTTCTAGGGATATTTTTGGGGCTCTCCAACACGGAGTCCCATTCCTTAGGCGTGTAAGGCCAGGACCAGTCCGCCTCCCATTTATTGCGCAGCGGTGTCAGATAAGTCATGGTATGTTCGTGAATTGATTCCACGAACCATTTTGTAACGTGTCGCCCTGTGCCCAGCACGTGTATTTACTGTATCAGGAGATGCGTCGGGAGCTCCTGTGACCTGTTGCCCCAATGTCGCCCCATCGTCGCCATCAAAGCGGCATGATTCAGGACCTGCCCAGGCTGGATACCCTCTTCGTCAATCAAGGAGAGAAAGTGTGGAAACTAGCTGAAATCGCTGTTAGCATCAGCTGAAGCCATTTTGTTTGTGGCAGCCATTTTAGTTAGCCATGTGCTCGCCATGTGCTTTCTCCCTCTTCACTGTTGCCTGCCCTTGTATTCTGCTTGAGTCATTAGTTACAGTTAACTCCTTCAGCATTGAACCAGAGCATTGCACATGCTCAGAAAGGCCTGTAGGTGCTAGAATGCACCTGCTCTTAGAGTAACTGTCAGGCTATTTTAACTAATGTCAGCAACTCTGTTACTCCTCCTACTTTGTTGACTAAGTATTTTCTATTAGTCCTTATATGTGTAATAGCTATTCATGTGTATACTTGTACCGCCTCTTTTTTAGTCTTCATGCTTACTCAGCTATAAACTGGGCATAAAAAGCCCATGGTTTCTGTACTCCATGGACTGCCTCATACAGTGGCCTGAGGGTACCGTATTGACACAGTCTCCCTCATGTGAGGTTAATAAATGTATTCTCTTTAAAATTACAGCTTCCGTGCTAATCTCTTCTTTGATGGTTTAAGGACCAGGTGCATCAGTGAGCCCCTAAAAAGCCTTTTTATTCCACAAATTGGCGCCCGAACGTGGGACTCATCAGAGACCCGGCCATCCAAGAGTGCGGTCGTGACGGAAGGCAGGAATCCACTGAGGAAGGTACCCTGCATGAGGAGACCCTTTGTCTTTGCAGACTAACGTGTTCTCCGGTTTTCCCGATCTGACCCTCTAGGTGATGGCCGGTCCCGACTGAGATCTTCTTTGGCGTGAGTATTTCAAAACGACCGTTAGGTCACTCAGAACTTGGAGGTGGAAGCTGGAGACTTTTGTTTGGTAAGGTCGCGATGCGACACTTTTGTATAGCTTGGCCAAGATTTTGGTTTGTTTGTTTGTTTGCTGCAGCAAATAAAGGCAGGTAATGAGGAGATTTTTCTCAAATTTTTGAATTCTTGAACGGTACAGTTTGCGTTAAGTACTACTTTGTTATAATATTATATATACTATAATATTTTTGGCATGCCTGCTCCTAGCACACTTCGTAGAAAGTGTTGCTGTCTTGGAGGTACCAATACGGATTTAGAAAGTACTCAGCTGACTCCCCTAAGAGGGGATACCTAATAGGTTTATGTACATTAAATATGGTATTTCTTCCATAATGTATAGTACACTGTGGAACAAATATATATAAAAAAAGGATCCTGATCTGCGCACTTAGTAAAATTCATAAGTGGTGATATGGAGCGCTTTTGAGTGTTCTGCCAGCCCAACTGGTAATTTGGTGTATTTTGGAAAAGCTGAGGCTCGAGCCTGTCTTTTTGAACATGGCAGTCTTTCGGCTGTCTATTTGTCTTGGTGTAATCTCTGTACCTTTTTTTTGAGAGTCCTTTCGTTTGTAAATATGACTTACAATTGGTATTTACAAATGGTTTGGTTTGAGTACAGTCTGCGGGCTGTCTCTTGCTTTTGTCCTAAGTGTTGATTTGTGGGTTAATTGTTTTTTTTTGAGTGTCTATGTGGTTTGTGGACTGACACCGGTGGTGATGCTTGTGAAGTACTTGTTTCAGTGAGTAGTGACTATGTTTTTTTTTGTGTGAGAATGGCTTGCCTTAGCATGCAGTGTTGTGTGTTCTGAGTGTGTGGCCCCCTTCTTGAAAATGTCTGGAATGAGCTCAATTTGGTTTGTTGTCGGTCATTCTGTTCTGCAAATGTCATTGAAAGAATTACATTTTAAAATTCAAGGAATGATTTTTTTTTTTTTTTTTAAACAGACTTTTATTGATTATCTGAAAAAGCCATACAAATAGTTTCATGGGTAACGTACAGGAGAAGTTGGGGAAGCAATACATATTACACATATATAGGCAGTGGCATAACAGCAGCCCCCCGCAGAGTGACCCCCCCGATGCCGCAGTAGGGCCCCTCAGGGCACATTATCGAATCCCCATCATCCCCGCACAGCAAGTCGGCTATATAGCCCTAGGCAGTTCCATGCAGGCTATCGCCCTGAGTTCAAGTTCAACGAAAAAGAAGACACTCCCAACGCCCAACCCCCCTCCTAGCCCACAAGTCCCCAACAAATCCCCCCACCCCCTCCTCCCTCCCCCCCAAGCATGCCGCTGACCACTAAGGAAGGTCAAGGGTATTCCCAACTCCCCCGCACCAGTCGCCAGATCCCCTGCCGCACAATTCCACATCCCAGTCAGGGTAGGAACACTGGGGGTAAGCCCCCGCAAGATCCTCACCTGCCTTATCACACCTCCACGTCAGCCAGTACACATCATATCAGTTAGCGCTAGCACCCTCCATCTCATCCAGTGCACTCTCTTCGGCATCAGGTGGATGTTTCGCCAGCTCCACAAGCGCCACCCAAGCTCGGGCCATGTCCAGTGATTTCTCGCTCCCAGTACGTCTAGCCATGCCCAGCCTGCAATTTCCTTCACTCTCCGCCCACTTTACCAGCTCCCGCCTCCATCGCCCAAGCGAAGGACCCTGCCTCGCCTTCCAATGACTAGTAAGCTCTCTTTTCGCCAGGACTAGCCCCAAGTCAATGAACTTACTGGTAACCTTGGTCCTCGCAGTGTGCGGAAACCCATGCAACAAGCAAACCCTCACAGTCAGGGCAATCTCCCTCTCCGTAACAGTCGCTAATGCAGACATCACCCCGCGCCAGAAGTCCCCCAATTGTGGACAGTCCCAAAACATGTGTAAGAAACCCGCCCTGGCTAAAGTACAACGGGGGCAGGCGGATGGCGTCCCAAAATAGTTGCTCAGTTTACCGGGTGTTAAGTAAGCCCTATGTAAAACATAGAATTGGATAAGCTGAAAGCGCGCGTTCCAGGAGCTCCTCCATGGCCTTTCGATCACCTCCCCCCAGGTTTTGTCCTCAAGGGGTTCCCCCAGGTCCGTCTCCCACTTGAGCCGCAACGCTGCCAGGGGCTGGCGCATGTCCTGGGTAATCCGACGATAGAGACAAGTCACCGCTTTAAAAGTACCCGCGGCCATCACCACATACTGACAGGCAAGGGACGTGCCCGGTTCCACTAGCCCCCCCCGCCAGTGCTTCCTAATGGCCGCGGACAGGGCCGCATGAAAAAGGAAGTCCCCTCGCGGGATATCATGGCGTTCCATGAGAGCATTAAAAGGGAGGAGGTTGCCCTCCTCATAAAGATCACCTACGGTGAGGATTCCCAACTCCTCCCAGGAGTGCAGTTTGCTCCAGTCGCCCCCATGAGGCAGCACCTCACACATGGCCAGTGGAATCTCGGGCGCGTACAGGGTCCTGACGCGCAGCCTCCTGGCCATACGTGCCCAGCACCACTGCACCACGTCTAGGTCAGAGGGCATCAAGTCCCCTCCATGTGTTGTTTACTCAGCTGTGCTTTACGACCAGCAAGCCTCAACTTCTACCCTTTTTCAGGAGAAAAACCCTTTGCTGTATTCTAATGTCCTCAAAAAGTTTGACCTCCATCTGTTCTGACAGACAGCTTCCTTCAGACAGACAGCTTTGAACAGCTGTTTAAAAGCTCTTTTTTCTAGCGCAGGGAATGAGCACAGTGCCGCCTATTTAAAACCCAGGCATTCCAAGCCAGTACAAATCTATCGTCTTGTAATGTGAAAAAGAGGATGGTACATAGTGAATACCTTGCCAGGACGTCCTCTGATCATAATCCGTTGCTGGTGCCCAGTAGGTTAATGCCCCACATGGTGACGCTGGTACATGGGGATCAGGCGGGATTTATCCCGCAACAACACACAGGACAAAAGTCGCCAACTGGGATCCGACCTCCCCATATTCTCTGGGTGCCTGATGTGGCCCGCCACCCACTTCGTGAACCATTGAAATTGCGCGGCATAGTAATAGGCCTCCAGGTCCGGCAGCGCCAGGCCCCCCTCTGCTCTAGGTCGCTGCATGGTAGACAGAGCCACCCTCCGCCTTCCGGCTCCCCACAGGAATCCCGAAATTAAGGTGTTGAGCTGCGCAAAGAACTTACCCGGGATCCAAATGGGCAGCGTCCCAAAATAGTAGAGGAAACGTGGGAGGGTGACCATCCTCACCAAGGCAACCCTGCCCGCAACAGATAACGGAAGAGTCCCCCAAAAGGCGAAACTAGATTTGGCACTGCGCAACGCCCGCCCCACATTACCCTCCATCAGGTCGCCATCATCATGATAAATTCGAGTCCCCAAGTAAGGTAAGCAACAGGGCTCCCACGGGATCCCTCCACATTCTGCCGATCCCCTCCACCAGCTTTGGTGGGGAACAGGCACGACTTGGCCCAATTCACACGGAGCCCCGACACTCTCCCCAAGGTTTCCAACAATGCCCTCGCCCCCGCAGTGCATCCCTGGAGTCCGGCAGGAACATGAGTAAGTCGTCCGCATACAACGCTATGTGCTGCTCCTTCCCCTCCACCAAGAGTCCCGAATAGCAGCTCCCCGACCTGGCATGAGCAGCCATGGGCTCCATTGCCAAGGCGAACAGCAGAGGGGACAGCGGGCATCCCTGCCTCGTTCCCCGAGCAACCTCACAGGCAGCGGAGATTAGGCCCCCCGTCCGGACCCTGGCGGTAGAAGCGCTGTACAGCAGTGCCGTCCACCGTATGAACTGCTCCCCCAGGCCAAATTCCCTTAGTACATTAAAAAGGTAAGGCCACTCCAGGCTATCAAAGGCCTTCTCAATATCGACCGCGAAGATACAGGCCTCCTCCTTATCATAGGAATCGGACCCCAAGACGCGCATGAGTCTAAGAATATTCATGGCAGTATTCCGGGACGGGATAAATCCCGCCTGATCCCCATGTACCAGCGTCACCATGTGGGGCATTAACCTACTGGCCAGCACTCGACTTAAAATCTTGTAGTCCAGATTAAGCATCGCGAGGGGCCTGTACGAGGAGCGGTCCCAAGCGGGCTTGTCTGGCTTGAGAAGGGGGACTATAATGGCTTCGCGCGATGAGGCCGGAAGGACACCCTCACACCGCGCTCTATTGTACAGCGCCACCAGGCAGGGCACCAGAACATCGGCATAGGCCGCGTAAAATTCCACTGGTAACCCATCCGTGCCCGGCGTTTTGTTCCTGGCCATATGTTTTATCGCGCTGCGTACTTCTCCCGCCTCAATATCCTTACCAAGGGCCATCGCCTCCTCTGCACCGAGTTTAGGGAGAGAAGCACCCGGCAAAAACCCCTCATCACCAGGGAGTCCAGGGCCCAACCTACTCTGATACAATTCAGTATAGAATTGCAAGAATTGGTCATTGATGTCCCGTTGGGAATAGAACACCTCGCCCTCCCGATCCCGGAGTTCCAAAATGACTGCCCCCCTACGCGCCGGGTTGGCCAACCATGCCAGCAGGGCACCTGATTTGTCGCGTTCCGCATGCGCCCTATCTATGTAGGCCTTATAATCGAAACAGCGCAATCTCTCAAGTTGGAGTGCTAACTCCTCCCGAGCCGCGAGCAGCTCGTCGTGTCTATCGGGCCGCTCTGGGCGCTCTTGCTCCAAAACGCGGAGCTGCTGTTCCGCCTTTGAGACATCCTGCAGTAACACTCGGCGCACTCCCACCATTTCCCCTATACAGCGCCCCTGACCACCGACTTAAAGGCATCCCATTCAATGAGTAGTGTGGAAGCCGTATTAGCGTTAGTCCTGAAGTAGTCTTCTATGGCCGTACCGATAGTGTCCTTGAACACTGGATCTTCCAGCGTGTCTGGGCGCAAGCGCCATGTGGGAATGGCAGGTCGATCCCGAACCCAATTCAACCGCACCAGCAACGGATTATGATCAGAGGACGTCCTGGCAAGGTATTCACTATGTACCATCCCCCCATGCACATCCGGCGAGCAAAGGACCGAGTCCAAGCGGACATGCAGATCATGAATCGAGGAGAAATAAGAGTAGTCCCTGTCAGTCGGGTGGTGAACCCTCCATGTGTCCGTCAGCCCCCATTGCTGTTGCCAGGCTCGCCTCGCCGCAGCCAGTCTGTGCACCGGAGCATCCACCAGGGGAGGATGTGAACGGTCTAAAGCGACGTCCGTGATGCAGTTGAAGTCGCCCCCCAAGAGTACAGAACCCACCAGCAGAGGAGCAAGCTTCGCTGAGAGATGAGCAAAAAATGAAACCTGGTCAGTGTTAGGTGCATAAATACTCCCTAGGACTATGTCTCTGCCATCTAAGCGCCCCGACACTACCACATATCTGCCCTCCGGGTCAATCAGTTGGCCAGTGCTCTGAAAGGGGACTCCAGCCCTGACCCAGATCAGTGCACCGCGCGCATAAGCCGAGTACGTTGTGCAGAATACCTGCCCCCGCCATCTACGCTGCAAGGCTAAGCCCTCCTGCTTGGTCAGATGGGTCTCCTGGAGTAACGCAATCTGCACCCCTCTTCTCCTAAGATAAGCATGGATCTTGTGGCGACGCGCCATGTTGTGCATCCCCCTAATGTTCCAGGACAAGCAGCAAATACCTACGGCGGGTCCCATGATGCTGTAATCCAAACCCTCTCTTCCCCGCCTCCCTCTGCGACATGCTTGGCCCCAACCTCGCCCTCCCCCCACTGCTCCCCAAAATCCCCAACTCCCCTTCCCCAGGACAGGTTCCCTAAAACTAGTCCCCATCCAAACTAATATAACCAAAAGTGTGCACAAAGCAGTAGTGAGACGCGTGCTGGCCCTTTAGGACCCAAAGCCCCTCCCGGCTCTCCCCCCGTTCAGCAGCAGCAGAAGGGAACCCATCAAGAATGATCAAATGATGCTGCCCCTCCCTTCCTGCAGGCCCTGGGGCATGCAGCGATCAAACCGAAGAAAGTCCCCCAGCCTGCCTCTTCTAGTCGGTAGGTGACCCTTCAGCCAAAAAGGTCCGCCGTCTGCAGAGTAATCGCCGGCAGTTCAGTATCCGAGGGTACAGGCGGGCTTCCAGAGCAAGAAGACTCAGATTCATCCAATACTCGGTGTGGGGAAACAGCCTTCGGGCTGACCTCACCCCGACTGATCACGGCCACCGCCTGCACCGCTCTGTCCCGCTCAAGACGGTAATCCGGCACCGAAGTCGCCCTCGGTGGGCTCAACCGTTCCGGGGAACCCTGTTCTACTTGGCTCGTAGCAGAACTCCTCCTGGATCTCGCCTGACGCATCTCCAGCCATTGCCAGGCATCATGTGGGGTAGTGAAAAAGAGCGTGCCAGTGGAGTCCACTACTCGCAGACAAGGAATGAATTATATAATATATGCTAAACAGCTGCACGCTACCATTTAAAGTAAAATAGTAACAAAGTATAGATGTGTGAATATTGCCACAATGGTAAAGAAACATTAGAATTAACACTCAATAGGAAAAAAATAGGCCTCATAGAAAGGAAAAAAAACAAAAAACGAATTTGTGTGCTTTACACAACTAGGACTCAATACAAAATGTTACAGCATTATCCTTAGATATTAATATTAAAAGGCATTCACATCATCTGTGTAATTGGTTGCTGCTGAAATAAAAGCGCCTCTTTTTCACATTACAAGACGATAGATTTGTACTGGCTTGGAATGCCTGGGTTTTAAATAGGCGGCACTGTGCTCATTCCCTGCGCTAGAAAAAAGAGCTTTTAAACAGCTGTTCAAAGCTGTCTGTCTGAAGGAAGCTGTCTGTCAGAACAGATGGAGGTCAAACTTTTTGAGGACATTAGAATACAGCAAAGGGTTTTTCTCCTGAAAAAGGGTAGAAGTTGAGGCTTGCTGGTCGTAAAGCACAGCTGAGTAAACAACACATGGCTATGCCCGGCCACAAGCTACAGATCAAGCTGTGGGAACTAGGTTTTAAATTAGTACAACATGGTATGAAAGCACGTGCGTTAAAGACTACTGATTTTTAAAAGTTAGAAATACAGCTTCATTATTTTGGATAAAAGAGGAAGGATTAAAAGTAGGGACTTTCTTTCTTGTTGCTTTTCTAAATAAGCACATCTGTGGTTTGATGGTAAATAATTACTGCCCTTTAAAAAGTGACACAAACTATTTTATGTTTCAGTACAGCTTCTGTGCTTGGTGTTATAAATAAATGCATTTAAAGGCAAAAGGAAAGGAATGAGACTTGCTTTTCATATGTGGAAACATCAAAAGGGTTAGTGATCATTATTCAAAAGAAATTGCTACATGAAAAACAAATTGTTAAAAGTCATTATATTAAAATCGTTTTTGCACTATTAGGATTTTCATAATGTCTAATACCACTATTGTGAAAATTCAATATTATTTAGCACTACAGAAAATTACCTTGTGCAAAATGTGTGTCAAGATTTCAATGTCTAAATGGTTAAAATATACTGTGCATCAAAATTAAAAAGGTGAATATTAGTTTCTCTAGGAATGACAATATTACTGAATCTTAGGGCACTTACAAAGTTATGTTATGTTATGTTAACAATTTCTAGAGCGCACAAATACCCATGGGTATCTCGGCGCTATGGACTGTAAAGAAAAGCGGAGGCCCTTTATTGCTCAAATAGCCAGGTTTTTACTTGTTTCCTAAAGGACAGTAACGTTGGGCTGGACTTAATTTGTAGGGGGAGCAGATTCCAAAGTTTAGCCGTTGCCACTACAAATCTTCTGTCGCCCCAGTTAACTTTGTTTGTTCTGGGAACGATCAGAAGGTTAGCTTCTGCGGAGCGTAGGGCTCTGCTGGGTGCATATGCCTGAAAAGCTTTTTTCAGGTATTCGGGTCCTAAACCATGAACTGCCTTATAAGCAATGCATAGCGCTTTAAATTTAGTTCTACTTTTTATGGGCAGCCAATGTAACTGGCGCCTTACATTGGAAATTGACTTAAACTTCGGAGTCCCAGACAATATCCTGGCGGCTGTATTCTGTATCCGTTGCAGCTTGTTCAAAACATTTTCTTGAGCGGTAATTAAAAGGCCGTTGCAGTAGTCAACTCTTGACATAACTAGGGCACTGATGAGTGTTTTTCCAGTGCTCATCGGAAGGAGAGGTAGCAATTTTTTTATTATCCTTAAAACATAGAAGGAAGAAGAGGCCACTGCGTTAACATGCTGTTTGAAAGTGAGGCTCTCATCAAATATGACGCCTAAGTTTCTGGCCTTCTTGACAGGGGTGGGGAGTAATCCCAGTTCAACTGGCCACCATGTTGGAGACCAACCAGGGGTAAGGTTACCGAAGACCATTACCTCGGTCTTGTCTGAATTTAATTTAAGGCAATTGTTAGCCATCCATTAACTAATAGCCAGCATGCTGTCATGAAAGCTAGCCGCCACTGCCTCTCCGTCTTTATGCACCGCTAGCACCAGTTGTGTGTCGTCGGCATAAGACGTGAGGCCCATACCAAAGCTTTTAATTACTCGTGCTAAGTCCGCCACATATATATTAAACAACGTTGGGCTTAGCGACGATCCCTGTGGAACACCACAGGGGAGAGAGAAAACAGATGAGTTATAATCACCCATACTGACTGACTGACTGAGTCCGTTTGAAAAGAAAAGAGGACAGCAGGGCCTTGGCCTTTCGTCCGACACCTATCGCTGAGACACGGTTGATCAAGGTGACGTGATCAACCGTGTCAAAAGCTGCTGATAGATCTAAAAGCACCAGGACTGCGGCACCTCCTCTGTCCAGCACCATTCTTATTTCATCTGATGCTTTGATCAATGCGGTCTCCGTGCCATGTCCTTTCCTAAAGCCAAATTGGGTGTCATCTAACAGCTTATTCTGTTCTATAAACTGCGCTAGCTGAATGTTCATGACCTTTTCAAAGATCTTTGCTGGAAAAGGTAGACGCGCGATAGGTCTATAGTTTTTGGTATCTCGTGGGTCAAGATTGTTTTTCTTTAACAATGGCTGAATAATAGCCTTTTTCCATATAGAAGGGTAGGAGCCAGAGCAAAACATAGCATTACAAATGCTCGTTAAATTAGTACCTATCAGGTCAGGAATCATTTTTAAGACTGATGGAGGGCATGGGTCAGACGGGGATCCTGATTTGACTGTCTTAACCAGGTCAATGACTTGTTCCACCGACACTGGCCTGAATTCCATGAAGCTGGGGGAATCACTATTCCTGTTATTGTCATCTAATTGGTTCAAGTCACCCGTTGGCGTAATAAAATTAGAATAAATTTGGCTTACCTTGTCTTGAAAAAAACTAGCTAAGGAGTCACAAAGTGACTGTGATGTCTCTTTGATGGTATTAGCCACTGGCCCTGCCAGATTAGAAACTACATGAAACAATTGCTTAGTGGAATTTTGTGCTGTTTCTATCATTCTGGTGTAGTAATTACTTTTTTCTGTGATTATAAAATGTTTATACTTTGTCAGGGCCGCTTTATAGCGTGTTTACTCCAAGTCATTATATTCTTTACGCCAGCGTCTTTCTTGATTTCTACAATATTGTTTCTCCAGTCTGAGCGCCTCGGTAAACCATGGCGCTGAAGGTGTTCTCCTATTTTTGGAGACTGTCTTGTATGGTACTAATTTACTAAATGCATTTTGGAGCCATTCAGTGTAGTTAGTAGCGGCTAGTTCAGGGTCCGACACAGTCTCTGGATGGGAGTCTTCTAAGTTTTGTCTAAGATGGATTTGATTAATGCCACTCCAGGCCCTAAATTGTTTAGTAGGGATGGGGCTAGTAAGTATAGAGATGGGCTGTAATATCCTAATGTCAAATAATACTGCGCATGGATGAGGAGGATTGGCAGGAGGCGATATCCTCTCCCAGGGTGGTAGCCATATCAGCGCGTCTCAGATTAGTCCAGCTTAAAATCCTACACAGGACTTACATGACTGGGCCTCAACTAGTACACATGGGAAGGGAGATAAGTGGGGAGTGTAGGAGGAACTGTGGGCACACAGGAACGTTTATACATATTCTTTGGGAATGTCCAGTCATCAGCACATTCTGGCGCAGGGTTCAAGGTGTCATCAACTCGGTACTCTCGATCTCGCTTCGCCCTGAGGTGAGACGCTGCCTCCTGAATATTTGGGAACCTACTGACTTGAATACAGCCCAGACACAATGGTCCACACTGGGATTCATGATAGCAAAGAGGAATATTGCGCAGCGATGGGGAGCAGAGCAACCTCCCACAATAGAGGCCTGGGAGAGGGATCTAGACTGGTGCATGTATAGGGAAAAAACGGTGTACCTGGCCAGGGGTTGCCCGAAAAAGTGGTCCCGTGTATGGGGCTCTTGGAATATATACCGAGGAGACATCTGCACACCGCCTCGCTGTATTGACATTACAGACCCGCCCTCACCGTAACATTCCTCATTTCCTGTAATTATGTACAATGATTTTCCTCCCCCAGGATACCTCATGCCATTAAGTGATTGACTCCTCTGTAATGTATTATTGTATTTATGTTTGTTTAATAAAAAGAAATATAAAAAAAAAAAATAATACTGCACAGTGGTCAGACCATGTCAAGGGAAGAACCATCCTTATTGAAATGTGATCATTGTTTGAGAACAGACCATCTAATGTATGTCCAGCTGAGTGAGTAGGCATCCTCACTTTTTGGGAGAGTCATAAAGCCTCTAAATCAGAGATGAGAGCTTTCGAATCTTTGTCTAGGAGGGCCTCCAAATGGAAGTTAAAATCCCCAGAATTGTATAATTGGATTCAACCGCAGCAGATTCTAATAGGTTACTTATAACTGATGGAAAATCCCCCTGGGGCCTGGTGGACGATATAATAGGGTCCCCTTGAAGGACTGATGTTTAGAAAGCAATATATTAAAATTAAATGCCTCACAGGCCGCAGTGGTGATTATCTCTGTCCTGACTGAGAATTCCTCTCGATAGATGAGTGCCAATCCTCCTCCTTTCTTCAAAATTCTATCACATCTATATACTAAGTAGCCATCAGGAGTGGCGATACAAAAATCTGGGCCAGCTGAGGGATCAGCCCATGTCTCCGTAATAAATAAAAGATCTAGATCATATTTATCCAAAAGGTCTGCTATCTCATATTTATGTTTAGGGAGAGAGCGTGCATTGATCAGAGCAGAATAAATCTTTTCCTTCTTCTTGGGGGTTTTTGAAGTGAAAGTATTATTTCTCTGATCACATGGGTCTGTTAAGGTCCTGTCATAGGCCTCTAACCTGAACCCACAAGTCGGACACGAATTTATTTCTTTACTAGGAGAGATCTCCAGATTAAAATGCGGACAGTCCTGCATGCCATAGTTACCATTACTTAGAATGGTCATTAGTTGTTTGCTAGAATATGACCTTACCCTCCTCAGTTCCTCTGATTGACCTGGACCAGGGGTCCTAGCCCTTGGCCCGGCCCAGGCGCGGACGGGCGCAGACGGGCTTGCCTTTGGCGCGCCGGCGGCGCGTCCGCTGCGCGACGGCGCCACAGTGCTCACAAGTAGTGTGAGAGGCAATGAGTAGCTGTACAGACATGAGAATTACATTGCAAGCCTTTATGCAATCTTTTACTTTTTTGCACAAGAATTCTGGGCGCACTATGGCATTCAGAAGGCTGAAGTTTTGAGCAAGTTCTTTAGGTGCTAGAACGCACATTTCACAGGAATAAAAACAAAAATAAGATAGGAAAAAGTGCATCCTACCTTTAAAATTATTAGCACACAGGCACGGAATAGGACTGCTTTTCAGCTGTGCTTCTCCAGAGTTACTTTGAATTGGAAAGACCGCATGGAATAGCCTTTCTCAGACAGGGGACAACAGGTTTAAGGGTCAGAGGCCAAGTTCTGTATTTAGAACTGACCAACCCTACTGAACGTAAAAATTTCCACGCAGGGAGCCACTGTGACAGTAT
This sequence comes from Calotriton arnoldi, assembly GCA_963921515.1. Taxonomy (NCBI): domain Eukaryota; kingdom Metazoa; phylum Chordata; class Amphibia; order Caudata; family Salamandridae; genus Calotriton; species Calotriton arnoldi. Next base: position 1,445,578 of record CAWUFW010000057.1, read on the forward strand.
GTGATTTCTACATACACTATGAAAGCTTGTACTGTTGAAGAGTAGTTTGATAAACTGATTTTTTTTGTATTAATTAAATATCCTGATTCTAACATTGTAGGGTAAAACACTACAGGTAATGTTTTAGGTAACATTAGCTAAAGGAAATATTGCATATTCTGTTAGGAGCACATGGGGATATCACTGTTTTCTTGCGAAATAATACAAGTGTAGGAGATATGCAGGTGGGGTTTATCCTATTGAATAACATTATCAAGGGATAGCAGCGTCTGTAGGCCATAAGCAGAGAATAGCTCTGCCATACATACAGAAATACTGGTTTTCACTCAAAATTGTTGTGCTAGGGCCAGATCAAAAGGCTATGAAATAAAGTTTGCATTAATGTGCTATTATGTTACACAGCTCAATGAGCCAAAAAGGAATTGGTAGTTGGTTAAGGATTAATGTCTTCTAGTAAAGTGGTACAGTCCAATGGCCTCTTTGCTGTGGTTTCTCCTCGTTATCTATCTCCTACAAGTTTGTTTGTGCCCAGCTGCCAAAAATGGGGGTAAACATTGTCGACAGGAGGTCACCTGTTTCGGTTACCTACTGTCGAATGGGGGAGGAGATTAGGGAGATTAGCTCCTGGGCAAATTAAGGGTAAGCAAAATTAAGTAACACATTGTAATTTTTATTGAATTATGTGCTTTCTCTCTTTCTCTTTTTTTTCTCTCTCTCTCTTGAACCTGTCTAAGCTGTCTAGGAACGGCCATGAGACGTTTAATTGGCTATTCAGTAATACTGTTTTAAAATTGTTAAGATTAATAAAATGAATAAAAAAATACGCCATGTTACTGCCCATCCTGTCTGATGAAATTATGAAAGGATGAGTAGTCTAGATTGATGCTCCCTTATTTGACCTTTAAAGGGGAACTATATGTGGGTAGTTTTTGTTCTAAAATTCTCAGGTGATAACACCATTATTGTTTATGTTATTCTCATGCTATAGTTATTTATGTAATAAGGATCCCTGTTAAATTAGCAGTTTTAGATTTTCCCGCCGCGCCTATAACATAAGAGCATGGTCCTAAGCGTAAAATGTAGGTGTTTTTACGTAAGAAAAATTATTTTAGAAGTGTCTGCAGTCCTGTACAAGTAGTGAAAGGTTATGACTTGTGAAACACAAGCTTGTTAAGACAAGAAGCACAAAAGCATGCTTGTTCTAAAAATTCCCTTTCTTGAGGTTCTTCAGATGAATAATATAGGAATACACAAATGTAAGGATTTAGAGTATGTCCGTATTGTTTTTCTTTTTCCCTCAGAATTTAGTAAATAAACATAGACTTCCTTGGCTGCGTCAAATAGTGTAACGTTTTACTCTTGTCAGTTCACCAAAAAGTTCCTTTTATACTCGCTAATAGGTCCAGGTTGGTTTTTTTTACTCTCAGATAGATGAAGTGATTCTTGGGTGCCTTGCTAATGTATGGGGCGCCCGAGACTAAAGAAGTTTTCTGAAATAGATACTAAAGAAGTTTTCTGAAATAGAGTATCCTCTCTGTTGATAGATTATTTGTATGCCTTGTCTAAAGATTTTTTGTTCTGTCCACCAATAGATATCTGCTGCCCTACAACCATTGCCAGAGGGGCCCGGACATCAGATTCAGCCTGGGGAGTTAGCGCCGATCCAGCTTGGAGTCGAGGTAAAGGGAACCAGCACAGGCGTTGCTGGCAACTAGGACCGCAGTGAAGGTAGAAGGCCGGAAGCACTGGGCCCAGTAACAAAACGGTGAAGTGTGTACCCCTGCTACTGTCTTGGACGAAAGACGGGGTCACAAATCAGGAAGGGGAATTCTTTGCGTGGATCCAGTTTTTGATGCCCAGCTGAGAGAGTCACAGACCGACAAGGACGGCAAGGAGACTTTTGCTTGAGGTGACCCCCTTTGAAACAAGGGTTGCTTCAGATACTCCAGCATCAGGCCTCTGAGTCCTGGTCCCTAAGTGAATGCAAGTCTGCACCTCTGTTTGTTGATCAAGAGGTGCCTGGGCATACTGGGTACAATCTGTGGCCCCGACAAAAGAGCAGTGCGCCAGCGGAGCAACACAGGAGTTAGGGAAGGACTTGAGTTCAGGGTACAGGTGCTGTGCCTTTGGTGCCTGTTAGATTAAAGTGAAGAATACTGGTGCACTGCCTGAGACACTGGACAGGATCGCTGAGGGCATTTGCCCCGGAGGGTGGGTGCCCTATCCTGAAAGAAAAAAGAAACTTTGGGCCCTGATTGTCTGTTTGAATTGCAAGCTGGGCAGCTCCACCGTTGGAAAAGAACTTTTGATGAACGATAGGAGCCTGCCTGTGAGGCTCAGACGGACATAGGGAGAAGACTCCCCTCTGGCTGGTTGTACAGCGGCTTCTATTCTTCAAGTACTTTTTTAGCAATGTACCCCTTTGGTCGTCCTATTTTTGGGGAGGAGCAGCCCTTTGCGGCTCCTCGTCCTAATTCCCATGGCCCCGTTTGGTCCTCCTGGTCCCCCAACACGAAGATTATTTTTGTGACAATATGTCTAGTTGCGTTTAATATTTGCATTAGGAATGTTTATTCTGCAAGAGAAACGTTTTTTTGAACAGTTGATAAATACTACTCTGTCCTCCTCCTGAGCATATCAATTGGTACTCTAGCCCTCATAAAAAGAACACTGGAAAGGTCTATTAAAAAATGTTTTTTATTAAGATATTATATTAGATATGTGCTGTTGGCTATTCTGAAGTTGAAATAGATGGTCACTGAAATACATCGGAGCCCTGAAACTTAGAATTGGACTGGATGGTTTTGGGATTTACTTTCTGCTTGGGGTTGGAAAAAATTGATAGTTCTGTTTGTAATAATAGCCATTATTTTCTCCTGCTATCTGTGTGTTCATTATGACCCAATGCTCTGTTCCCCATGTATTTCTACTTGTATCTCACCAGTTAAAAGAAATGTTCAAAATGTAAATGCCCACCTAGCAATGGATCAGGATATTAATGGATTTATGAGGATAGATGAGCAGGATAACTTCCATGCTTCTATTAATTCATAGCGGATGTCTTCAGCTAATGCTAAAACGGCCATCTGTGGAAACTAGCTGAAATCGCTGTTAGCATCAGCTGAAGCCATTTTGTTTGTGGCAGCCATTTTAGTTAGCCATGTGCTCGCCATGTGCTTTCTCCCTCTTCACTGTTGCCTGCCCTTGTATGCTGCTTGAGTCATTAGTTACAGTTAACTCCTTCAGCATTGAACCAGAGCATTGCACATGCTCAGAAAGGCCTGTAGCTGCTAGAATGCACCTGCTCTTAGAGTAACTGTCAGGCTATTTTAACTAATGTCAGCAACTCTGTTTCTCCTCCTACTTTGTTGACTAAGTATTTTCTGTTAGTCCTTATATGTGTAATAGCTATTCATGTGTATACTTGTACCGCCTCTTTTTGAGTCTTCATGCTTACTCAGCTATAAACTGGGCATAAAAAGCCCATGGTTTCTGTACTCCATGGACTGCCTCATATAGTGGCCTGAGGGTACCGTATTGAAGCAGTCTCCCTCATGTGAGGTTAATAAATGTATTCTCTTTAATATTACAGCTTCCGTGCCAATCTCTTCTTTGTTGGTTTAAGGACCAGATGCATCAGTGAGCCCCTAAAAAGGCTTTTTATTCCACAAAAGGGCCGTAATACGCCTTCCTCATATAAATCTCCCACTGTGCAAATGCCTGCATCTTGCCAGTCCGCAAGATCAACCGCGCAAACCCTACCCACCTCTCTCGGCATACCCAACAACAGGAGCACTGGCGCATAGGGTGTGACATGTTTTGTAAGACTTGGGGCTCTGCGGAAGCATTTCTGAGCTACTTGCACCAGTAAGGGAAGAGAGGTGTGTGGTCTGGTGCAAGGGTGAAAAGGAAAGAGGAGCCTCTCCAGTGTGTATGGAGGATTGCTTTCCGCTGTATCCGTGAGATGTAACTCTGCTGCCCATTTCGCAATCTATTGTATCTGGGACGCCAGGTAATAGTGTTCTAATTTGGGCAGGGCTAACCCTCCTCGCGTGCTTGGCAAATACAACTTAACTAATGCCACCTTACAACGCATGGTACTCCAAATGAGGTCCCTCATCATGCCTTCTAAAGGTCGAAAGAACGAGGCTGGTAGATACAACGGAAGGTTAGCGAAATAATACAACAATCTGGGCAACATCACCATTTTGATCAGCGCCACCCTACCTGCCACAGAGAGGTTGAGTGTCTTCCAAAAATCTATCTGAGAACGCAGGGCAGTGATCGCTCTGGATAGATTCCCATCCAGAAGGTCCTGATCAGTATGATAAATCTGGATTCCTAAATAGCGGAACGCAACCGGTTGCCAAGCCACCAGCGCTCCATCAACTACCATATGAGGGGCGTCCGCGTGAGTGAAGGGAAACAGACAGGATTTACCCCAATTCATGCCCAGGCCTGACACCGATGCAAACTGCTTAAGTATGTCGGGTATGACCGGAGGGATCGCCTGCAAATCCCGAATATAAAGCAGGATATCGTCCGCATAAAGTGATACGGCATGTGTTTCTCCACCTAAAGGTATGCCCCAATGTTCCGCTGATCTATGCAGCGCCATAGCCAGCGGCTCCATGACCAGGGAAAAGATCAAAGGGGAAAGGGGACACCCCTGTCTAGTTCCCCTCCCTATCCGGATGGGCCCAGAGAACAAGGTTCCAAGTCAGACCCGCACTGAGGGAGCACTATACAATAATTTAACAAGACTGAGAAAATATGGCCCAAACCCAAAAAGCTGCAGCACCACAAACCTGTAAGGCCACTCCATCATATCAAAGGCTTTTTCCAGGTCTAGAACCATACATCCCGCTACGGGCCATGTCACTGCTGCACCACGCATCACCCTAAATAGCTTACGGATGTTCAGAGTGGTGTTACGGGCCGGGACAAAACCATTTTGGTCTGGATGAACTAGATGTGGAGTAAGGAGTGCCAGATGACCTGCTAGGATGCCAATGGTCGGTAGGCACTTGTTTGTGTGGGCTCTCTATCTGGTTTTGGGAGTGTAATCCGCGTCGCTTTCGTCAGGGAGGTCGGGAGAGGAGCACCCTCTAAGGCTTCGGTATGTACCTTCAGGAGGTGGGGACCCAACAAGTCAGCAAAAGCTTTATAAAATTGGTGAGGGAAACCGTCAGGACCAGGGACCTTTCCAGACGGCAGGGTTCGATTAGTACCCTTTACCTCCTCCAGTGTGATTGGTGTCTCCAGCTCCCTGTGTTGTTCAGCAGTGAGGGTGGGAAATGGGAGACTATCCAGAAAAGAGCATATTTCTGTCTCAGAGGCGTCTGAGGCCGACGTGTATAGTTTTGTAAAGTGCGCAGTCAATATGCTATGAATTTCGTGGTGTGTGTATTTAAGGCTACCTTCCGGAGACCAAAGTGCAGCAAAGGGCCCCATGACTTTTTCCTGTTTAATCAGCCAAGCTACTAAAGGCCCAGACCGGTCAGCTTTTGCATGCACCGACGCTGAATGCGCTGCGAAATTCAGGCATCGCTGATGCTCAAGAAGCTCCGTATGCTTCTTACGTGCCTCTAAAAGCCGAGCCTGATATGTCCACCGCAGCCTGAGATTCTGATGCGAATAGCTGTTTTTCCAATACCCGTTGTTCCAGTTCTATCTTCTTCTTAAGGCCACCACCCAATCCCAGACACTTCCCCCGTATTGTGGATTTCATGGCATCCTTATCAACCACAGTGGATGAGGCAGACCCTGCATTGAGAGTAAAATAATCACCAATGGCCTCCCCTATGGAGTCCCAAAAGAAGGGGTCTTCTAACATTGCCGGTTGCAATCTCCATGTCGGGATAGCAGGTGTTCCACCCTCCCATGCCAGCGTGATGTAATGCGGGTTGTGGTCAGAGTGCGTACGGCCCCAACAGTCCGAACCTTTCATATAAGGAAGTAGAGGAGGTGAACATAGGAACCTGTCCAGTCGTACATGTAATTTGTGGGGTGCTGAATAAAAGGAATATATGCTCCCAATGGGATTCCGGTGCCTCCAAACATCAACCAGGTCCCACTCACTCACCCAGTTGCCTAACACTGTAGAGTTAGCCGAAGCAGCCGTACACCTTAGGGGGGGAAAAGATCTGTCCAGACTCGTGTCTAAGACACTATTAAAATCCCCACCAATCAGCCACGGGATATGACACCACTTCGCTAGTGCCAGAGAGAGCGAACCAAGAAAAGCCCCCCGTTCTCCATTAGGGGCGTACACATTACCCAGCAGAACATATCGCCCATCCAAACGACCCTTCAAAAAACATATCTGTCGTCTTTGTCAACCAAGACCTCCTCTGCCGCGAATGGCGGATCCAGATGAGGACCCCCCGGGCAAACCGAGAAAAGTCAGTGGCATATACCCTTCCCCTCCATTTTCTTTGCAGCCAGGCCACTTCGACATTGTTTAGATGTGTTTCCTGCAATAGGGCAATGCGCAGATTATGTCGCTTGATGTAAGAATAAACCACATACCTGCGTGATGGTGTACGGAGACCCCTCGCATTCCAAGTAAGTATGGTTTGGTCAGTCATGACAGTGCCTTAAGCGAACCATAAGTACAGCCCAACGCATGTGTCTAACTGCGTATGTGGATTGACGAAACATGACGACTCCGCCCAGCCCTCCCATAAGAAACCTAAATAGTGCAATGAAAAAATATATAAAAGAACCCATCCAACAAACAGAAAACATTATTAGAGCGGTCCCCATGGGAATAGAGGTACTGCCCAAACCCTGACGAAGAAACAATCCGTCAGCACAAATTAACTGGTTACCTTCAGTAAGAAAGGTATGAGGGGAAGAAGGCCACACTAAACCTACCGCCCTAAGATCCCCAATAGACTCCGATCCTAGCATCAGGCCATACATTTCCGCAAGGGCGGCCCACCAACAGTGCTTGTGACTCAATGTGCCCACACAATCATACCATCCCCCCCTCACTCTGGGTAGTGTAGTGCTGGAGAGTACCAATGTCACAAGGAGACAGTTCCACAACCAGCCTTCAGAGTTAGTGACAAGGTCTCCACTGCTTATACAATATCATCCGAAGTCTGTGGCGTCGCATCCGCAACGACACCACATCGATTAACCAGCCGCTGACATGCCCTCATCTTCCGAGGTATGGACCGATGTCTCTTCCTTACTGAGAGTCTCAGTGGTCTCCGCCATTCTCTCTGCCACCCGAACCGCCGCTTGCTGCTCTTGTCTGATCAAATCCAGGTTGGGTGCCACTGAGAGAACCCAGCGTCGCTGTCTGGACCCCCGGTGTCGTTCCTTCATGCCATCTGTCTCCTTCTTCTTGCCACCTGGGACCCCCGTAGGCCTAGGCCCTGTGAACTGCCCCGTTATCTCTAGCCAGTCCCATGCATCCTGGGGCGTATCAAAGAACCTCGACTTCCCCTCAGACACCACACGAATCCTTGCAGGGTAGAACAGCGAGTATGTAATGTCTAGTTGTCTGAGCTTCTGCTTGATATGAAAAAAGGATCCGCTTTGTCAATGTACCTTTAGTGTATAATCCGGGAAAAAGAGAACCTTCACATTCTCATAGTTGATCTCCGGCATTTTTCTGGTCTCCCGCAGGATCATATCACGGTCCTTAAAGTGTAGCAGCTTAAATATAAGGGGACGCGCCCCACTGCCCGGCGCCGGTCTGCGGCCTGGGATACGATGCGCTCTTTCTATAGTGAAGAAGGAGGAGAATGCAGCAGGGGGCAGTATCTCCTTAAGCCGGCGTTCAAGAAAAGCCACAGCATCCTGACCCTCCGCTCCTTCCGACATCCCAATCAGACGGAGGTTGTTCCTTCTGGAACGGCCCTCAGCGTCTTTCACCCGGTCCTCCAGCTGTCGTATCCTGGCTTCATGTGCATTTTGTTGTTTCTCCAAGAATTCCGCAGCAGGTTTCAGGTCCAAGACATCTTGTTCAACAACGGCCACTCTGTCCGACAGCTTCCGATGGTCGGCATGGAGCAGTGTGAGATCCAACGCAACCTTATCGGTTTTAGATTCCACTGATTCTCTAGAGCACTCTATAGCAGCCAAAATGACATCCAGCCGGTCCTTTGGAGGGTCTTGTTGCGTTAATGACTGCGCCAGGTCCATGTCCGCTGAACCAGTGTGTTGCGAGGAGGCCCTCGAGCCAGCTCCCCTGGTTCGGCCCATCTGTCTAGCAGGGATCCACAGTAAACTCTAGCTAACCCAAACCGCCAATGGGACAGGGCCAGGCAACAGGTAGGGTCCCACCATGCACCAGCGATGTTTCCGGGGGAGGCGTTCCTTTCGCCCACTATCAAATCGGGCTGCCACCGCTGTGACTCCCTGTTGTTTTTCTCTCCTGCACCCACAGATCAGCGGTCGCCACACTTTTCAGCACCCCATGTGACCGATCATCTGACTTGTGTCCAGAGCTGGCCACGGTCCTTTCAATTCTTCCCTCTGTCGATAATAGCCATCGACGGTGATCCCACACCACTTACATACAGCCGCAGCACCCGGTGTTGATAGTCTTTCCCACAATAAGGTTATGTGCTGTCCCAGGAGCAACCGTTATTGTCAGCAATTGGCTCTTCCCCTGCTTCTCCGGATTATGGCTCGCTACCCCTGCTTGCCGGTGTGTCCTCCTTTCAGACGTCAATATATTCACCGTTCATGCCCTAGAACGCAGCCATGCTTTCAGACCATCCACAGCGCACCAGGGCCCATAAGTTCATGTATATGCCTCACGTGCAGTTCGTACCTCCACATTGGTAGATAGGCCACACTTGTCTTTTCCAACTCCTCCTTTAGTCCGCCCGTGTCCGTGCCAGATTCCACTCGAATCCAGTTAGGTGCCTCCTTCAGAGCTCCTGCAAAGGTGTCGCGCCCTGTCCTGTGACCTCTTCCTGAGGGCTCCTCCTTGGTACGGCCTCCAGCGTGCCCACACCACAGTCAATCCACAGCGGTGACCGAGGTAAGCCTCAGTTCCCAGCTTCCGGCCAGCACAGCTCCGCCAGTACCCCAAGCGAGCAAGTGACGCAGATCTCAAAGTCGTCCACGCCAGGCCCCATCCAGGGCAGGCCTGTCCCTCACCTGCACGACCACCGGGGTTCCAGCAGAACCCACCTGCAACGGCAGTACTCGCTGCAGCTCACTTCAGGCAGCGCCACAGTCTCTGGGCCCCTCGCGGTCTAACTCAGAAGATAGTGGTGTGCTCCTCTGCCTCTCCACTCGTATGGGGCAGCCAAGGGTCAATGCAGCAGCCCCCACGGGTTCAGGGTCTCATCCAGCCCGGACTCAGCACTCCTCCTTAGGTCATGTAAGGCAGCTGATTCAGCAATGGCGGCCAGCAACCCTTCCAGACCGGGAGCGAGCTGCGGCGGCAGCCAAACCGGGCCCAGTCCGCTCCACACAGTCAGCGCAGCCCCGGCAGCATCCACAGCAATCAAGCAGAGTGGGTCTCAGTTACCTCCGCTCAGCACTGCACCCAAAGCAGGCAGCTCCTCTGCTACATCCGCAACGGCCCCGATGGTAAGACCAAGCCGGGGTCGCTCCCGAGACCTCGTCCGGTCTCTCCAATGATGGCGTTTCTTACTCTGGTCACCCCCGATCGATGCTGCTGTCTCCATCTGTCACTCCGGTCCGCCCTGAAGGGGGAAGCGATGGGCTCCACCACCCCTACACTCGTGCGTGGCAGCCGAGTCTGATCATAGCAACTCCGCAGGCCCAGGGCCGTACTCGACTGAGGCCCAGCACCCGCTACCAGCGTCCGCACGACGGCATCTCGAGTGGAATCGCAGCTCTCCAAGTGCCCAGGAGGCTAACCCCACACTCCGCTAGGGCTCTTCGATGTGGATGCCCAGTGGATACAGAGAAATGTTGCGGATAACCGGGATTAGTGGCGGAGCGGTCTTAAGACGCGTCCGCCATGTTGCCCATGCTGGCCACGCCCCCCCCCATCAATCTGAAACATTTATAATGAAGTGTGGCATGAAAACCGCTACCTGCCGTGATATAAAAATCAGGGACACCAAAATAGATTTTACAAATAACTTTTCATATTTAAGTGTCCTGTTCGACAAAGAAGGTACATGGAACTGTGCCATATCTACCAGGGCCCTATTATTTAGAAATGCTAGCATGGCCTTACGAAATTTTGCCAGTAGGTTGGTCACAAATCCCCCAGCGGAGATGATTAAGATTTACAAGGCCAAAGGTATTAGCATTGCATTATATGGGGTGGGGATATGGGGGCATACAAAATGTACAGCACTGCAACTGGTTGAGAATTAATTTTTGAGGTATCTGCTCGACACCCCCAAAAGCGCGCCTACATATGTCTGTCACGCTGAGCTGGGGGTCTCGTTTCTCACTGATCTAATCAGGATGTAACCCATATTACTTTGGCATAAAATCTGGACAGCAGAATATACCGCCCTAAATCGTGCTACTATTGGTGACTGTCTAAAATCAACTTTGTTCACTCTCATTTCGTGGTTGGTATATATCCACCGTTTCTGCCAAGACTTGGTTCATCCAGACTATTTTGAGAACCCCGATTCCTTGGTAGTTATAAGTAGAAAAGCATAAAAAAATAAATGCATTGTGAACTAGAGAACCTTAGATTGACCGCCGAATTACCAAAACCTTCTTTTCTAAAAAATCAACTTATTTTAACTAGCCATGATATGCAGCCATAATTGAAAGAAGTATCTAATTCAAGGCATAGATTCGTCCTGACCCGTTTTAGAATAGATATTTTCCATCGGCTAGTCAGCTTTCCTGAACCTAATGATTGGTCACTAAATTTAAGCAATTGCCCTTGCGATGGCATGATGCCTCAGATTGTATGTTGTACTTACTTGAAATATTATAATAAATGGAGAAAACTTTACATCCTACCCTTCTTAAGGTGCCTACAGTTTACACAATGTCGTCCTGCATATCTTTTCCTGCAATCACTGCCTACCGCTGAGCTTTGTTGCGGAATGTCAAGCGTCCTGTGGGCTGTTTTTTATGCAAGAAAGAATATTATATCGATGATATGATTAATTTTGTACAAATTTCATAAATGATTGACGTGATGTTTTATTAATACGGTTTTATAATTATCATCTGGAAATATATTATAATTTATGGATCTTATGAAATTTCTAAAAGCTGCTATTATGAAATAGAACAAAGTACTGGGCAATAATGCATAGCGGACCCTTAGCGGAGGTTTTTGCATTTCCTTCTCTTCGCTTTTCCTCTGCGGTAAAGCAATTATCTAAAAATAATGCATGGATCTTATAAATGAAGGGTATTGGGGACTAATGATTATTTATGTGAAATGATTTTAATATGTATTGTCAAAATATGTCAGATTTTATTTTTATGTATCGTTTTATTGTACTTTTATGGTCTAATATATTTAGATCGAATAAAGTTAATACTGACTGACTGACAAAGCGCCAATTTACTTTGTTACTCTTTTATGTATTAGGTCAAAAGTTCATGTTCCCATGTTTTCACTCACAACGAAATACCGAACAAGTGTCTATGATTTAAGAATGTTGCGTAAAAGGGAAAGATAAAGCAACATTTGAGGAAACGTAACAAAATTCCATTCCCAGGCTATGAAATAATGCAGCCTAAGGAAAAAGGCAATATAATGCAGTTTAAAGTCAGCATTTCTTATTAGGACAATAAACTCATAATTAAGTTCAGGAATAATGAAATAAATCAAGCATATCATATAGAGAAATAATTGTAACATTGTCAGTGATTATTGCATAGAAATGTTAAAATCTAAATGTGGCCTACTACCACAGTTTCAAAAATACATAAATGCAAACTATTCTTAAAAATCATTATCATAAAATTGTTTTAGGAAATCTAAGACTCAAGCATTTATGCTGAAAGTTTCAATCATATACAATGTAACAATTTGGATTTGTATCAGTTTTGTCGTTTGCTATGGGGCATTACAATGAAGGCAATAGAGATGCTAAGTTTCATCATTTATATTTGCACAATCGTGTGTAAAACTCATTTGTTACATAGATATACTGCTTCATATTAATAATTTGTGTTATTTTGTATCGTAGAAAGCTTTTCCATCAAAAATCTTTCATAACGACTTTGTTAAAGTAATAAGGTAATCAGTTAATAAACATGTTATATTATTTGTTCCATTAATCCTGCTATTTCTACAAATCCAAGCACACTTTTACGGTGCTAGTACTTCAGCTTTTCTCAGTTTCAGTGTTATTTTTCTAGGCATGTGCAAAGTGCACATTAAAGTTTCATTGTCAAAATTGTTTTTTATGTTGTGTAAAGAATGATCCGCTTTTACGCTGCATCACCTTCACTGGGTACCCGAAACTGGTTCTTAGAGCTTATCCCTTAGAATTCAAGAGCACCTCGACTGACTCGCAGGCAACATCAGAAAACCTCTGAGCACTTTATATGCAAGTATGTATGAGCTATTTAAATAGTGTGAACTTAGCCAACAGGCAGCAGAGCGCTGCTCAGGATTAACATCAAGGATACAATCAACGCTTGATTGGAGATGCACATGGTTTCTGTGGACAGAAGAGTAGTGTTAATACATTGTGATAAAGCATTCAGTAAAGAGGTGCGTCTTCAACCTTTCGTAAATTACAGCAGGGTTGGGATTCAGGGGTGTTGTCTCAGATCCTGTGGGAATAGAATGAAAAGGCCTGCTGGCTTGCCTTATTTTTTACACTTATCTCCAGTCTGATTGTGTGCTGGCTGCATCCATGCCTAGAGCCATTAGAGATTGTGAGCTTATCGACCAGATGGGGGTACTGGTCGGGATGGCTTTGTAATTAATGCGACTGGTTTTGAAGATGGTGCACGCTGATAACAGCAGCCCGCTTTGGCATTCTATCAAGATGGGGGTGATATGATCATATTTCTTTAGGCCATAGATGAAAGGTACTGCGGCATGTAGTATGCTCTTCAGGGGAGCCTTAACGGGCGACTGTGGAATCGGGGAGCCCATGAAACACTTCATTTCCACCCTCCACACCCGAGCGTATGAGGGTTTGAACAACAGTTCTGAAGTTACTTTCGGGGATGAGCGGTTTCAAGTTCTTTAGTTGGAGGGAGGTGGTATCCGACAGTCTTTGTTTTCTTGGTAATAAGAGCAAAGCCTGGGGTTTCAAGTCACCAAGGTTCATGTCATGACCGGGTTGGGACTATTTCTTACCTTGTACACCCTCCAGTAGCCCTCGGAGGCCATTTTAGAGCCATCACAGTTCATGAGATTCACTATCCACAGCTACACTTGCAGACAGTTCTCAAAGCCATTTAAATGCCTTCTTCTACCCACAAAAGCCGTTATTCACCAGTACTAAGTACCAGCATTTTTCAGCCTTTGAGTACTGGAACTTCTCCTTCACCAAGGAGAGTACCGGTACCATAGGAACACCACAGCAGAATCAGTGGCATGACTTCTAAGCACGCCACTCTACGGGCTTGCATCGCTGATGAACCATCAGCGGTTTATTTACTTTATCAGGGCTTCCCGCGGGTTTTGACAAGGTGCATCACAAGATGATTAACAGTGCAGGGTCCATTGACCCTTGCCTGTTAATCCCATTGTAGGTGTACGATGCAGGGCCGGCTGCCTGTCCCATGTGAAAGGGGACATTAAATTCAAGTTGTGTAAAGTTATTATTATATATTTTTTTTTTAGCAGATCTGAGTGGTTTTGCACTATAGTAGAGTTTGGAAGGTAAGAGACAGCATGAAAAAGCACTTGAGTTCTGTGTTGGCACAAGTTTACAAGGGCAAATAATTATGCTGCATTCAATTTCCTTCAGTGCTCATAAGAGAGGGAGAGAAAGTGAAAGGAGAGAGAAACAGGTGAGAGAGAGAAGAAAGAAAGTGGGGAGAGTGAGGGCGAGCAAGAGATATAGATATAACCGAAATGGACAAATTTCATAGTGAAGTAATTTGTGAACATTTATTAAGACACTGTTCAATCAAACAATAACTGTCTGCGAAAAATCACTTAAGCCCCCCCTTCAGCACCATTTTTTCTTTTCCAGCTATTTCAAACTTTATACATGCAATACACTTGTGCCTAAAGTAAGCCCCACTCTCGCTTTAAACTGGTTCTGCTACAGCATGGTGCATTACATTATGTGTCACTGATTTGGTTGCAGCAGCACTAGTGTTTTGTTTAATAATTTTTGTGCAACAGGAATTATGCGGCAGGGGAGGACCAAAGTATGAGTCAGGGTTGAATAAATTATGCAGCAAGAAAAAGCTAATTATGTGGCCTAACGCGGCACATTATATGATAGTATTACTTCATTATTTTGGTATTTTGACATATTGCAACACTGTCTAGTAAAGTATTTCACCATATTAGCACCAGTTTAATACCCAGAAGTAGCAATAAGAAACTCAGAGATAACCAGCCAACCTTTCCACAGGGCATTCCACTGCACAGAAACATGTTGCCATGTTTTTACTCACTTTGATCTGTTTAAGCTGGAAACAATTGTTTTTTTCGTAAACTCTGCAGATGATGCAGCAGATGATGGTTTATTTGGCAAATGCAACAATTCTATTATAAGACAAAAAACATCGCAGAATCACATAATAACAATGGCCATGACTATAGGGTGGCAAACCAGTGTCCTGAAATGGAAGCACAAGAATGCTGTCACAAGGCTAATACTGTTTGACACTGATTCTCTGGCAGATAGCTCTTTCTGGTATATGATCTGTATGAATGTAAGTCTGTGAGGGTAACAATGATTGACTGGCAATCTGGCTGAGATGTCTAATATTTAGTTTTGCATGTGCCCCTTTAGACCATTCGAAAGGTGATGGAGATAGAGAGGAGAAAAGAGACAAACGAAGTAGGATGAGAAAGGAGGAATAGGAATGAGAAGAGTAGAAGAAAGAATGGAAGGAAGGTACTAAAGAAGGAGATACAAAGATGAGAAAGAGTGATAGAAGAAAGAATGAGGCGTGAAGACGAGCAATATTAAGCAGAAGACAGGAGGATTCAGACAAGGAGTCAGAGATATTGTTAAAGAAAAGAGGAGGGAAGAGACTGATGGAAAGGATGAGAGAGCAGAAGGAAGAATGAGGAAAAAGGAGATGGAAGAAGTGCAGTTTTTTTATTTAAAATGAGTTACAAATGCATCACTTTAAGGGGGTTTACCTTCAGGGAAGAAGTAGCTTGGCTTCAAAATACATTGAAGTACTATTTTTCCTCATATACGGTTATATGCTAAAATGAAGGAAAAATTAAACAATAATTATGTATATTCATGGTAAATATTTAAAAGAACCTCTTGGGCCCTTTAAATGCAAATAAAAACACAGGAGGACCTATGAATTCTATTTCAACTTTGCCATGAAGTCATGGTGGTTAGCAACAACTTATGGTAATTAAATAAATCATCAATGCTTATTTTCCTAGTCTTCCAATGGTTTATATCAATATACTTCATTATTTTGTACCTTTTAAATTGACTAGTCCCACGTTAGGTGAATAAACATTATTGTTGAATTCAAGAGAATTACAAAAGGTCCTTTAAAAGAACCACCATAGCTGAATAAACAGGAAAAATATAGATAAGTAGAATCTGTCATCACTAACTGGATCATGGTATGTCCTTGTCTAGGTTTCTTTCTCAGACTGCACTCAGTCTACATTTTTTATGAATAAGTGAAAATTCAAATGCTGTTCATGTGCCATAAGTGCAGAAGCAATCTGTACATGTTTGAAATTTGAAAAATATTGCTAAATATATTCTTTTGCACATGCAAAAATAATAATACAGATAGCAGAAATGTTTCTGTATCATCATGCACAATTGTGCACTGAGAAAGTCTTAATCTTGATAATAAATGCTTTCTCTTTGCCACCTCCGACCCAAACGCCACCCTTAATCCACAGCTCAATTTGGTGAGTACCTGCTCTAATTGTGTCCCATTTAAAACACTGCCCCTGGAACACCTTGCTTGCCTGCTCTCAATGTCCTTAAGGTGCCTTCCACTAGCCCCAAGAAACCCTGAACTGACTTGTAGTAGTGAAGTATAATGAAGTACAGGAAGAGAGCACACATGTAAATGTTTATTCAGGACAATCAGTGTTTAAAATAATTTCCACACCAGCCCCAATCCCTTTAACGCACTATAGGTACTTCTTTAATTTATAAGGGAGAGTACTAGCACTTCTCAGCACAAGTGCAGTACTTATCATGGGAGAGCACTGTACTTGTCAGCAGCAAGCAGGCAATCTGGGATAGTGAGTACCTGCACTTCCATATTTTCATTTGAAGCAGTGAGCATATCCCAGGAACCCAACCTAAGACAGCCCAATACCATCACATAATACAGTATAAAACCCGAGAAATATTCCTGAAGCACACATAAGGTAAAGTGGGAAATTCTAATACACTAAATGTGGAACATTCACACAACAATTACAAGTCCCAGAACACAAGTTGATATTCCATTAAAATCAGGGCCTGCTTTAGCGCTGGTGGCGCCGGGTGCAACAATGTTTGTTGGCACCCCCCAATGACCTCCTTCTCCCACAGATTCCCTCACTATCACCCTTTAACAGTGCCCCTCAAGTCTCCATAAACACTCTCTCATGTATTTCTTTTATAGCGCAACTTGTAGCGGTCTAGTGGCTACAGGAGGAGATGACCCCCAAGTCCCTGGCCCGGAAGGGCCTGCACACAATGTAACACTCTCTGGCCAGGCGTGGCCAGAGGGCTTAAATAAACGGGCGGAGGTCGCACGGGACTTCCGGCCCACACGACCAGCAGAGTGTGAGGTGTGTCTGGTTACTGCTGCGCTAAGCGAGGCACTGTTGCGGAGCAACATTACACTGGCGACGAGGGTGGGCATCGGCCCACGACAGTTGTAACCCCAGTACTGTCTCCTCACCGTGATTACGGAGAGTCCCTACCCGCTGCTCTGCCGTCAGCTGCCCTGCCGTCGCAGACTTCACGAGCGGCGGAACTGAGCCGCGGATGCCCGGCGGTGCTCCGCATTCCAGCAGGTACCGTAGACCGCGAGCCGCTGGGGAAGAAGCGTCGTCACAAACAGCGACCCATTGGCTGATATCGCGGACGCGCGCATGCGCGTTGATGCTGTCGGCCCTCCGATTCAGTGACGGCCCCGCCTGCTGTGATCGCCGCCTCCCGGAGCAGTACCGCAAACGCATCAGCTGTGCGCGCTAAAGCGGCACGGTCCCGCTACACGCCCCGACGTCAAGTGCAGCAGTGAGGGGGCCAGAGAGAGCGCGAGGGAGAGGAAAAAGGAAAAAAAAAAGACTACACGCAGGCAGCAGTCATTCAGTGCCTCAGCACATCGAGCCCTGGCAGGTTTGATTGGGAAGCAGCACCAACCATCAACACAGGCAACAGGATCAGCGGCAGGTTGGTGACGCCAGGACACTTGCTGTCCAGCATTCAGACATGTCAGTCACAGCAGCAGCTGCGCAAGCCGCACTCCCAAATGTGCCACAGGTAATGCAACCAGTGTCTCAGCACTCACAAATCAGCGCAATGCCTCCCTTCAGCGAACTTATTGACCCGACTACTGCGTCCCCCAGATGGACAGTGTGGGTTGGCAGGTTAAACAACTACTTCACTGCCACCAGAGAAACAGACGGCGCAGTCAAACGGTCACTTCTACTGCATTTCGGAGGGGAAGAAATCTATAAGCTGTTCTCACACCTGCCAAACACCGGAGGGCCCACCGACTACGACGCTGCGGTCGGAGCGTTGAACGCCCATTTTGATCCTCAGCTCAACCCCGACTATGAGCGTTTCAAGCTCCGCCAAGCGCGTCAGAGGG
This sequence comes from Calotriton arnoldi, assembly GCA_963921515.1. NCBI lineage: Eukaryota > Metazoa > Chordata > Amphibia > Caudata > Salamandridae > Calotriton > Calotriton arnoldi. The sequence continues at coordinate 1,463,458 of CAWUFW010000057.1, forward strand.
AAGGGGAAACGATGGACGCGTTCCACGCACGCCTACGTGAACTGGCCAGTACATGTACTGATGATGACCAGAACAAGGAGGTGAGGGCACAACTTATCCAAGGGTGCCGCAACAAACCTCTCCGGACCCTCATTCTGAGACAGCCAGGGATCACACTGGAGAACATTCTTATCCTAGCACGGTCCCATGACCTGTCAGAGGTCAGAGCAACTGCGATGGACGTCGCCCTCACTCAACCAGGTGAGAAGACGGTAATGATCAAAACCGAAAGAGCGGATGCCGTGCGCACACAGAACAGGGGCGCCCGACCAAAGTGGCCGACCAAGAGCGCGCGCAAGTCACAGTGCGGATACTGTGGCAAAGAGGAACACCCCCAAGAAGAATGTCCAGCGCAAGGCAGAAACTGCACGAAGTGTGGCACCCCAAACCATTTTGCGAGTGTGTGCAGAGGAGGTTATCGGACCAGAGGAACTCGCGGAAGGAGGCCACCATCCAAGGCTGTAAGACACCTGACACTAGACGAGGCAGACTACTCCAAGTCGCCCAAAACGCCAACGCAGCGCAGACAATACCTAGAAGACTCATCCACCGAAGATGAGGATGAGTGCTACCTGATTTCATTCGCTAGTGATCTCAAACGAAGACGGCGCCCACAGCCAACGTGTGCCATCGAGATTGCTGGATCGACAGTCACAGCGCTAATCGACACGGGAGCATCCGTGAATGTGATGGGGTGTCAGCAATACCGACGGCTGAATCCAAAACCCATACTGACCCCGTCACACGTGAAAATCCTGATGTATGGCAGCCAGACGCCATTACCTCTCAAAGGCAAGATGACGGTACAGGTCAAATCAGAGGAGCACGAAATCACCACAGTGTTCCATGTGATTGATCGGGAAGCGGACATCCTCGTGAGCAGTCACACGGCGGAAGACCTCGGCCTGGTCACTTTTGCCAACGCTGTCAAGACGCTGCAAACTGCAGACATACTTGAAATGTTTCCCCAGTTGTTCAACGGCCTCGGAAGCATGAAGAGACCACCTGTGAAACTCCACATCGACAAAGCAGTGAAACCAGTTGCGTTACGACACCGACGTATACCGTTCCACCTCCGGCCGCTTGTGGAGCAAGAGTTGCAGAACCTAGAGCAACAGGGGGTCATAGAGAAGGTCACGGGACCAACTCCGTGGGTGTCGCCGATGGTAATAGCTGAGAAGCCGAAGTAGCCAGGAAAAGTCAGGATCTGCATAGATATGCGCATGCCCAACCAAGCCATAAAGCGCGAGAGACATATCACGCCGACCGTAGATGATATCCTAACCGACCTCAACGGATCCCGCTGGTTCTCCAAGCTGGACCTCAACGCTGGATACCACCAGCTGAGACTAGCGGAGGAGAGCCGATACATCACTACATTTTCAACACACCTGGGGCTACGCCGCTACAAGAGGCTGAACTTTGGTATCTCCTCGGCAGCCTAGATTTTTCAAAATGCGGTCAGAGAAGTGTTGTCGGGGCTCGCGGGAGTGTTGAATGTCAGCGATGACATACTGATACACTCGGCTACCATTGAAGATCACCACCGTCATCTCCGCGCCACTCTCTGACGCCTCGCCGATCACGGAGTAACGCTTCACGGTGAAAAGTGCCAATTCTTTCAGAAATCTATCGAGTTCTTTGGCTACGTGTTCAGCCAAGAAGGGGTGAAGGTAGACCCCAGGAAGTCGCAGGCCATGCTGCAAGCCCCCGCTCCTACGACAGCGTCCGAAGTCCGGAGCTTCCTAGGCATGGCCACATACTGTGGACGATTCATACCCAACCTGGCTTCCATATCTGACCCTCTACGTGCTCTGACAAAGAAAGAGGCCGTCTGGAAGTGGGGAAAGGACGAAGAGGAAGCATTCCAAAAGGTGAAATCAGCGCTGTTAGGAAAAACCACCATGGCCTATTTTGATACCACCCGGCCAACCGAACTGGTCGTAGATGCTAGCCCCGTGGGGCTAGGAGCACTCCTCGCCCAAGAAACCGAACCAGGGAAGTGGGCCCCGCTGGCATTTGCGAGTAAAGCCCTCACCCCGACAGAAGCCCGCTACTCTCAAATCGAACGAGAAGCACTGGCGATTAAGTGGGCCTGTAGCCACTTCCACCTGTATGTCAGCGGACACCCCTTCAGGGTTGTGACGGACCACCAGCCGCTGCTTCCATTGTTCAAAGGCACAGCGCCACACCCGCCGCCACGGATCGAGCGGTGGGCAATACAATTACAGCACTACCAAATGGAGCTTGTATATAGACCAGGAGCCAAGAATCCTGCTGATTTCCTGTCGCGACATCCCCCAGCTGTGGCGGATGTGAACCCAGAACATGAACAACAGACGGAGGAATACATCAGCATGGTGTCCCAATGGGCTTGCCCACGAGCTCTATCCTTGGAGGAAATCAAGGCAGAAACCGACACTGACGTAGTACTCCAGAAAGTGACGGAGGCCCTGCAGAAGGGGTCGTGGGACGATTTCCTTCACGGCGTCAATGGATGGAACGAACTGGACCGGACCCGGCTAGGGAACGTCTGGCGAGTCCGAGACGAACTGTGCGCTGATGCGAGCGGAGTGGTACTAAGAGGATCTCGGATCGTTGTTCCCGTGAGTCTCCAGGAACGCGCCACCATCCTGGCACACGAGGGTCATCAGGGGACCATAAGGATGAAGTCGAGGATGAGAGAAAAGGTGTGGTTCCCTGGCCTCGAAGCAGCCGTGGAAGCCGTAGTCCGAAACTGCCGAGCCTGCCAGTTAACCAGTGCGTCGGAACACCCAGCACCAGTCATCACGGAAGATCCAGCCCCGTCTCCGTGGACGTGGGTAAGCTTAGACTTCGGGAGTTTCCCGGACGGCCGGGTGACCGCTGTTCTGGTTGACAACTACACCAAATACCCAATAGTTGACGTCTTACCATCCACCTCATTCAATCCACCTACAACCGGTGCTGGAAAAGACATTTGCTCTTTTTGGACTACCGCACACTATCAAAACAGACAACGGGCCCCCGTTCCAAGGGGGAGAGTTTAAAGAATTTTTAACTCGATTGGGGGTAAAACACCATTGCATCACTCCACAATGGCCACAGGCCAATGGCGAAGCTGAACGCTTCATGCGAACTCTGAACAAGATCCTGCGGATAGCAATGGCGGAGCAATCCGACCCGGAGATAACACTCCAACGATTCCTACGGGAGTACCGAAGTACCCCACACTGCACAACCCAGCGGTCGCCCTGGTCGTTGATGCTCGCTGGGCCCCGGCGAGATACTATCCCGGTAGCTGACAGTTGGACACCGGAGCCATATGACCCAATCCAGACCCAAGCTCGACGGACGAAGTCCAATGAGAAGGCTAGCAATCGGAGGAGAGCGAAGACTCGCGTCATAGCACCAGGATGCACCGTCCTAGTACGGAACCGCCGCGGTGGAGGAAAATTCCGCACAGCATATGAACCTGGGTTGTGGACCGTGGTGACTCTAAGTGGGACTGCCCTCACCGCAAGGAAAGGAGTCGAAACCATTACCCGGAACATATCCTGGTTCAAGAAAGTACAAGCACCGGACGTGGAAGCGCAGCAGCCCGAACCACAGGAGGCTAGCGAGTCTATGGGCGGAAACCCGGCCGTGTGCCTGGAAGACCAACCGAGAATCCCTGCGGTCCAGACTCAAGGTGTGGTGGATGATCCAAACTCTGTCTTAGAAACCAGGGGAAACACCAGCCCGAGAGGACGCCAAGAAACTCATCAACGCCGATACAACCTGAGGCCGAATCCCAGGCCAAACCAAAGACTTGCAGACTTCGTATGCTGAACTGTTTTATGATTTTGTTTGAACACTGACTTGGGATGGGATGTAGCGGTCTAGTGGCTACAGGAGGAGATGACCCCCAAGTCCCTGGCCCGGAAGGGCCTGCACACAATGTAACACTCTCTGGCCAGGCGTGGCCAGAGGGCTTAAATAAACGGGCGGAGGTCGCACAGGACTTCCGGCCCACACGACCAGCAGAGTGTGAGGTGGGTCTGGTTACTGCTGCGCTAAGCGAGGCCCTGTTGCGGAGCAACATTACACAACTCATACCAGTGTAAGGTGTCAGAGCACTTTACATTGTTATACATGGACTAGTGTTTCTAGAACACTATGCCTCGTTATTGTCACTTTTCTAGAGAACAGTGGTCCCATGGAACTATCTAGTATGAACAGGATGAATATAGACTCAATCAGTTCTATATTGATAACGACTTATCCAGCCGGACAGAGGTCTACTTTAATGTTTATAGTTAACAGAGTAAAAACTTTTTCAAAACCAAGAATAAGAGTAAGCGGGACACAGGCCTGTGCCCTCACTACACATACATAGAACACATACAATGTAACAGCAAAACAAAAGGCTCAGGCACGGCTGTCGATTTGTCATATATGGCAATAACACATAGGGCCAACAAATCGTCTTTTTACACCCTTACACAATAAATAACACATTTAAGGGAGTGTATAGGGTGTGATAGGTGTCGACGGCGTTTCGATCCATACAGTAAGTACAAGGATCATCATCAGGACTTAACATAAGCATGCCTGAAATTAAAAAGCCTGTAACAACATAAAACAAATAGGGATGAAGGAGGAAAAAGTTACAGTTAGTTAGGGGAAGCAACATAAGCAGTAAATTAATCTAGTACAAATTAATTTAAATAGGCTATGCAGATGAATATCAGCACCTGTGGGAATTAATAATACATAACAGCATTACGTTATAGTGAATAACAGTATAACAGGTAGAATGCCACTCTGGATTAAGGATACAAGAAGGCTGTTGCACGGTCCTGTGAAGGGAGATCATAGTGCAAGTGAAAAGGGAGAAATAGAGGTGAGTCGTATGAATGATGTGCGTGTGCTCAATAGTGGATGGAACAAGGAACATAAGAAATAATTAAATCTAGTTCGATTAATTCAATTGGGCCATGCAGATGATTATCAGCACCTGTAGGAATTATTAATATATAAGGCATAACGTTATAGTGAATACCAGTAGAACAGGATTAAGGATACAAGAAGGCTGTAGCACGGTCCTGTGAGAGAAAGGGAAGGAATAGAGGTGAGCCTATGGAGGTCGCATAAAAGATGTGCGTGTGCTTGAAGGAACAAGGATCACCTGACAGGGGGTAGGCAAGAGAAGATGTCCCATCCTGCAAATGCGCGGGACCTGTAAGGGAAAGGGTGGAGATGACGGGTGGGAACCGGAGGAGAGACAACGTAAGCAAAAGGGAATAAGGCTTACCAGTCTCCGTGTCAGAACCAGGATGCGGTTCGATTTCCTGCAAAAAGGAAGGAGGGAGTAAGGGAGGGCAGAAAGGAGGATAGAGCCACGGTGCGGTTCAGAAGGAACCAGAGAAAGGACCTACCGATGGTTACCGCGTGCAGCGACGGGCGTAATGTAGATAAATCCTCGTGCTGAACCCGCCGATTAAGGGCAACCAGTGGTACCTATGGGGGAGGGAAGTCAGGTCAGTGGCCAGAACCGTAGTAAGGCATGGGTGGGCAACCAGGGGCAAAAGAGGAGTCTTACCTCAATGGGAATCTCACAGGAGGGTGTGCGCGCCGGAGGCCGGACAGCTAATGAGGGAATGCAGGAGTCGTAGAAGGAGCGTGCGATTGGTGGGGGAGAGGTCAGATGACCAAGGGTAGAAATGAAAGGAGGACAAGGACCAATATGTGGCAGACATATTGGAGTGGTGCAATTGGCATCTGATGAGAGCGAAGAAGGACTCCATGCATAGTGGTCAAGTCAACCTATTACAGGGAAGGAACAAGGATATGGACAGTTAGAGCCACCCAGGGCTCACAATTAAGCCACATATATGAGAATTTTGGAGTGAGCAGTGGTGGCGACGGAGGTAGGACTCAGTAATTCAACCAGCAAGTGTGAGTTACTATATAGGAGTGGGTACAGTTAGTTTAAACAAGAGTAGTCCAGTCTTCAAGTCTGTTTAAGCCTGTATGCAGGCTGTTGGTCTTAAAAATCCATTTTAATTCTTCTTTGTCCAGTAATTTCGAGATATCTCCTCCTCTTGGAGGTGGTTTGATCACGCTTATCACAGTCCAGCGTATATCATTCTCGTTGTGGTGTGCTTCCTCAAAGTGGTCAACGAGTGGTGCATTAGGAGTCTTACATCTTACTCTGCTGCGATGCTGGCATATCCTTACGCGTATCTTTTGAGTTGTTTGGCCTATATAGATTTTCTTACAGGGGCATAATATGGCATAAACAACATTTGGCGTGTTACAATTCGAGAAGGAATGCAGAGTGATCTTGGTTTTCTCAAATACAAATTCCTTACATTCAATGCTGTAGTCACATACGCTACAATTGCCACATTTAGCATGCCCAACCAAAGGTGCGAGTCCCCAATATTCATTAAGATTCCCCAGGGATTTAGTATTAGGGAGGGCGGCCCGGACTAGCTGGTCTTTAATGTTTTTGTTCTTTTTGAATGCGAACAAAGGTCGTTCCAAGTTGAGTGAGCCGGCATTGAGTACCTCCCAATTTTTTATGATAGTCTTGCGTACATTGTTGGAGATGGGAGAGAAAGTAGTAACACAAACTAAGCGGTTCTGGGGAGTCTTTTCTTTTGGTTCAAGAAGGACGTCGCGTGGGCAATACCAAGCTCTTTTCATGGCATTGCGAACCAACCTGCGAGGGTAGCCTCTACTGGTAAGCTTGTTGCTAAGTATTTTAGCCTCTTGGAAGTAATTCTCTTTGAGTGAGCAGTTTCTCCTAATTCTAAGAAATTGGGAGTAGGGTAATGAGTCTCGAAGGGCTCGTGGATGGTGGCTATCATATCTCAGCAGTGTTTTCCGCTCAGTCGGTTTGCGGAACAGACTGGTGATAAGGATTCCTTCCCTGTGAATTATGTTAAGGTCCAGGAAAGGGATAGATTCTTTATTTTGGGTCAATGTAAATTTAAGGCCACCACAGTTATTATTGAGCCAGTGCAAGAAATGGTTAAGAGTACCCTCACTACTTTTCCAGATCATGAAGATATCATCAATATATCTTTTCCATTTAACAATGCCTTCGTAGAAGGGATTGAGTGGTGTAAGGATTTTAGTTTGTTCTAGGGAGTCCATATACAGAATGGCTAAGTTAGGGGCAAAAACGGCCCCCATCGAAGTGCCCTTCACTTGTTGGTAATACTGGTCTTCAAATAGGAAGAAATTCCGCGTAAGACTAATCTCTAGCAATTGGAGTATAAAAAGAGTGGGGACCGCATGTGGCCGCGGGCGGGTATTGAGAAAAGTCTCCATAACCTTTAATGAAGCAGTTTGTGGAATATTTGTGTACAGGGACTCTACGTCCAGAGTACACAAAAATTCAAGATTGGGATCGAAGGGGTGGTTTTCAATAATGTTAATCATAGACATACTGTCGCGAATATAACAATCAGTTAGTGGCACAAAATCTTTGATGAAGAAATTGATATACCACCCTAGTGGCTCCAAAATTGAGCCACAACCGGAAACAATGGGACGGCCAGGTGGATTGTACTGGTTTTTATGTACCTTGGGTAGGGTATAGATAACAGGTGTGCGAGGTGTTTTGATGTTTAAAAATTGGTGTTCTTGTTTACTGAGGAAACCTTGGTCTAATCCCATATTGGTTACTTCTAGAATCAGGTTCTGTAGTTCTCTAGTGGGGTTAGTAGGTAGTTTACAATAATGGTCAGTATTGGCCAGTTGCTTGTGAATTTCGCTTTTGTATGCATCAAGTTCTTGTAGACTCCTGCATTCCCTCATTAGCTGTCCGGCCTCCGGCGCGCACACCCTCCTGTGAGATTCCCATTGAGGTAAGACTCCTCTTTTGCCCCTGGTTGCCCACCCATGCCTTACTACGGTTCTGGCCACTGACCTGACTTCCCTCCCCCATAGGTACCACTGGTTGCCCTTAATCGGCGGGTTCAGCACGAGGATTTATCTACATTACGCCCGTCGCTGCACGCGGTAACCATCGGTAGGTCCTTTCTCTGGTTCCTTCTGAACCGCACCGTGGCTCTATCCTCCTTTCTGCCCTCCCTTACTCCCTCCTTCCTTTTTGCAGGAAATCGAACCGCATCCTGGTTCTGACACGGAGACTGGTAAGCCTTATTCCCTTTTGCTTACGTTGTCTCTCCTCCGGTTCCCACCCGTCATCTCCACCCTTTCCCTTACAGGTCCCGCGCATTTGCAGGATGGGACATCTTCTCTTGCCTACCCCCTGTCAGGTGATCCTTGTTCCTTCAAGCACACGCACATCTTTTATGCGACCTCCATAGGCTCACCTCTATTCCTTCCCTTTCTCTCACAGGACCGTGCTACAGCCTTCTTGTATCCTTAATCCTGTTCTACTGGTATTCACTATAACGTTATGCCTTATATATTAATAATTCCTACAGGTGCTGATAATCATCTGCATGGCCCAATTGAATTAATCGAACTAGATTTAATTATTTCTTATGTTCCTTGTTCCATCCACTATTGAGCACACGCACATCATTCATACGACTCACCTCTATTTCTCCCTTTTCACTTGCACTATGATCTCCCTTCACAGGACCGTGCAACAGCCTTCTTGTATCCTTAATCCAGAGTGGCATTCTACCTGTTATACTGTTATTCACTATAACGTAATGCTGTTATGTATTATTAATTCCCACAGGTGCTGATATTCACCCGCATAGCCTATTTAAATTAATTTGTACTAGATTAATTTACTGCTTATGTTGCTTCCCCTAACTAACTGTAACTTTTTCCCTCCTTCATCCCTATTTGTTTTATGTTGTTACAGGCTTTTTAATTTCAGGCATGCTTATGTTAAGTCCTGATGATGATCCTTGTACTTACTGTATGGATCGAAACGCCGTCGACACCTATCACACCCTATACACTCCCTTAAATGTGTTATTTATTGTGTAAGGGTGTAAAAAGACGATTTGTTGGCCCTATGTGTTATTGCCATATATGACAAATCGACAGCCGTGCCTGAGCCTTTTGTTTTGCTGTTACATTGTATGTGTTCTATGTATGTGTAGTGAGGGCACAGGCCTGTGTCCCGCTTACTCTTATTCTTGGTTTTGAAAAAGTTTTTACTCTGTTAACTATAAACATTAAAGTAGACCTCTGTCCGGCTGGATAAGTCGTTATCAATATAGAACTGATTGAGTCTATATTCATCCTGTTCATACTAGATAGTTCCATGGGACCACTGTTCTCTAGAAAAGTACTATTTCCCAAGGTCCCTGGCAGACTTTATTTGGGTTCCCTTGTCCTTGTCAAATATACTTAGCGCAATCGCATGGTTGCAAGGGTTAAATACCTGATCCCCGCAGAAGTAGGCGGGTCACCTCCCTGTCTCCTTCTATCCTTCCCTTTCCTAAACAACATAAACGGCTATGTCTGATCACGCACCTCTGTACTCAAATGATTATATTAAGAAGATCCTTGAAGGCCCTTCCCTCTTTTCTGAATCTGACAATACCCCTATAAGCACTACAACTACACTCACGGAGGATTTGGAGAAACAAAAGAAAAAATTAGTTCGTCTTCAGTTGATGATCCGTATGTTAACGGAATACTTAAAGGCCAACATTATTCCAGGTGGTCTCCAAGTTAGGAATATACCCGGTGTCTTTACTGACAACCCCAAATATATCTCCCACTTTAGTTACATAGGAACTACTTGCTCCAGGCATTGGATGGTGCTGGGAATAGACATAGCGACTGAAGAGCTTAAACAAGTAACAGAAAAAATAGACGAGATTGAAAAACAGATTAAAGACACCAATACTGTGCCTGAGTGTAAAAAACTCCTCGAGCAAGTTCAAAAAACTGTGGATGAATTCCACCGACTAGAACAAAATAAAAAATCAAACAAAGTTAAAAAGGATATAAAATCATTTACACAAGAGAGAGCATATCCTTATCTTAACAAAGACTTTTATATAAACAGGACATATAACGCATCTCAAAACAACAGACCCTGGGGTCGCTTTAACAGGCGAAACAACCTTGTAGGCTTCTCGGACACCTCTGGTGATTCCTCAGACAATTCTGACGCAGGTGAGGGCAGTAGCACCTCCACACGCAACCCATCTTTTTTAGGACGAGGCCAACCGGATCCTCCAAAGAGGGGCCGGGTAAAACAGCAACCACGTTGGTACAATCCCCCAGGGGAGCGACAAACTCGCTCGAAATACTACCAATGGTGACCAGTACAATGGCAACCGAACAAACAGATAAAAACCTCATTGTCCCCATCTTCAACCTCTCGACCCACCGATTGACTGATCCTGAACAATCAATATTAAGTAAAGGCCTTTCCTTTGTACCTACCACCTTTCCAGACTATCTAGACCTTAAGACTGAACTCTTACGGTTCTTTCGAAAAATTAGGCTACATAGCTATTTTTTGTTAAATCCATTCACTCCCAAGATAGCCAATACTCCATAAAGTCCACCATCTACCTTCTCACCATCCCCCAACATGATCCCCAGTGAGATCCTCATATTCGAGAAACTTGTCCTTAAGGAAATCTCACTTTTGGAGAATACACGTCGTTTTATTCCTTTCAATATTACCCTTGATGAAAAAACAGCCATTGCTAATCTACGGCAAAATGATAAATTAATCATTAAACCTACCGACAAAGGAGGAGGTATTGTTCTACAAGAACTTGATGCATACAAAAGCGAAATTCACAAGCAACTGGCCAATACTGACCATTATTGTAAACTACCTACTAACCCCACTAGAGAACTACAGAACCTGATTCTAGAAGTAACCAATATGGGATTAGACCAAGGTTTCCTCAGTAAACAAGAACACCAATTTTTAAACATCAAAACACCTCGCACACCTGTTATCTATACCCTACCCAAGGTACATAAAAACCAGTACAATCCACCTGGCCGTCCCATTGTTTCCGGTTGTGGCTCAATTTTGGAGCCACTAGGGCGGTATATCAATTTCTTCATCAAAGATTTTGTGCCACTAACTGATTGTTATATTCGCGACAGTATGTCTATGATTAACATTATTGAAAACCACCCCTTCGATCCCAATCTTGAATTTTTGTGTACTCTGGACGTAGAGTCCCTGTACACAAATATTCCACAAACTGCTTCATTAAAGGTTATGGAGACTTTTCTCAATACCCGCCCGCGGCCACATGCGGTCCCCACTCTTTTTATACTCCAATTGCTAGAGATTAGTCTTACGCGGAATTTCTTCCTATTTGAAGACCAGTATTACCAACAAGTGAAGGGCACTTCGATGGGGGCCGTTTTGCCCCTAACTTAGCCATTCTGTATATGGACTCCCTAGAACAAACTAAAATCCTTACACCACTCAATCCCTTCTACGAAGGCATTGTTAAATGGAAAAGATATATTGATGATATCTTCATGATCTGGAAAAGTAGTGAGGGTACTCTTAACCATTTCTTGCACTGGCTCAATAATAACTGTGGTGGCCTTAAATTTACATTGACCCAAAATAAAGAATCTATCCCTTTCCTGGACCTTAACATAATTCACAGGGAAGGAATCCTTATCACCAGTCTGTTCCGCAAACCGACTGAGCGGAACACACTGCTGAGATATGATAGCCACCATCCACGAGCCCTTCGAGACTCATTACCCTACTCCCAATTTCTTAGAATTAGGAGAAACTGCTCACTCAAAGAGAATTACTTCCAAGAGGCTAAAATACTTAGCAACAAGCTTACCAGTAGAGGCTACCCTCGCAGGTTGGTTCGCAATGCCATGAAAAGAGCTTGGTATTGCCCACGCGACGTCCTTCTTGAACCAAAAGAAAAGACTCCCCAGAACCGCTTAGTTTGTGTTACTACTTTCTCTCCCATCTCCAACAATGTACGCAAGACTATCATAAAAAATTGGGAGGTACTCAATGCCGGCTCACTCAACTTGGAACGACCTTTGTTCGCATTCAAAAAGAACAAAAACATTAAAGACCAGCTAGTCCGGGCCGCCCTCCCTAATACTAAATCCCTGGGGAATCTTAATGAATATTGGGGACTCGCACCTTTGGTTGGGCATGCTAAATGTGGCAATTGTAGCGTATGTGACTACAGCATTGAATGTAAGGAATTTGTATTTGAGAAAACCAAGATCACTCTGCATTCCTTCTCGAATTGTAACACGCCAAATGTTGTTTATGCCATATTATGCCCCTGTAAGAAAATCTATATAGGTCAAACAACTCAAAAGATACGCGTAAGGATATGCCAGCATCGCAGCAGAGTAAGATGTAAGACTCCTAATGCACCACTCGTTGACCACTTTGAGGAAGCACACCACAACGAGAATGATATACGCTGGACTGTGATAAGCGTGATCAAACCACCTCCAAGAGGAGGAGATATCTCGAAATTACTGGACAAAGAAGAATTAAAATGGATTTTTAAGACCAACAGCCTGCATACAGGCTTAAACAGACTTGAAGACTGGACTACTCTTGTTTAAACTAACTGTACCCACTCCTATATAGTAACTCACACTTGCTGGTTGAATTACTGAGTCCTCCCTCCGTCGCCACCACTGCTCACTGCAAAATTCTCATATATGTGGCTTAATTGTGAGCCCTGGGTGGCTCTAACTGTCCATATCCTTGTTCCTTCCCTGTAATAGGTTGACTTGACCACTATGCATGGAGTCCTTCTTCGCTCTCATCAGATGCCAATTGCACCACTCCAATATGTCTGCCACGTATTGGTCCTTGTCCTCCTTTCATTTCTACCCTTGGTCATCTGACCTCTCCCCCACCAATCGCACGCTCCTTAAACCCTTCCTTCTACGACTCCTGCATTCCCTCATTAGCTGTCCGGCCTCCGGCGCGCACACCCTCCTGTGAGATTCCCATTGAGGTAAGACTCCTCTTTTGCCCCTGGTTGCCCACCCATGCCTTACTACGGTTCTGGCCACTGACCTGACTTCCCTCCCCCATAGGTACCACTGGTTGCCCTTAATCGGCGGGTTCAGCACGAGGATTTATCTACATTACGCCCGTCGCTGCACGCGGTAACCATCGGTAGGTCCTTTCTCTGGTTCCTTCTGAACCGCACCGTGGCTCTATCCTCCTTTCTGCCCTCCCTTACTCCCTCCTTCCTTTTTGCAGGAAATCGAACCGCATCGTGGTTCTGACACGGAGACTGGTAAGCCTTATTCCCTTTTGCTTACGTTGTCTCTCCTCCGGTTCCCACCCGTCATCTCCACCCTTTCCCTTACAGGTCCCGCGCATTTGCAGGATGGGACATCTTCTCTTGCCTACCCCCTGTCAGGTGATCCTTGTTCCTTCAAGCACACGCACATCTTTTATGCGACCTCCATAGGCTCACCTCTATTCCTTCCCTTTCTCTCACAGGACCGTGCTACAGCCTTCTTGTATCCTTAATCCTGTTCTACTGGTATTCACTATAACGTTATGCCTTATATATTAATAATTCCTACAGGTGCTGATAATCATCTGCATGGCCCAATTGAATTAATCGAACTAGATTTAATTATTTCTTATGTTCCTTGTTCCATCCACTATTGAGCACACGCATATCATTCATACGACTCACCTCTATTTCTCCCTTTTCACTTGCACTATGATCTCCCTTCACAGGACCGTGCAACAGCCTTCTTGTATCCTTAATCCAGAGTGGCATTCTACCTGTTATACTGTTATTCACTATAACGTAATGCTGTTATGTATTATTAATTCCCACAGGTGCTGATATTCATCTGCATAGCCTATTTAAATTAATTTGTACTAGATTAATTTACTGCTTATGTTGCTTCCCCTAACTAACTGTAACTTTTTCCCTCCTTCATCCCTATTTGTTTTATGTTGTTACAGGCTTTTTAATTTCAGGCATGCTTATGTTAAGTCCTGATGATGATCCTTGTACTTACTGTATGGATCGAAACGCCGTCGACACCTATCACACCCTATACACTCCCTTAAATGTGTTATTTATTGTGTAAGGGTGTAAAAAGACGATTTGTTGGCCCTATGTGTTATTGCCATATATGACAAATCGACAGCCGTGCCTGAGCCTTTTGTTTTGCTGTTACATTGTATGTGTTCTATGTATGTGTAGTGAGGGCACAGGCCTGTGTCCCGCTTACTCTTATTCTTGGTTTTGAAAAAGTTTTTACTCTGTTAACTATAAACATTAAAGTAGACCTCTGTCCGGCTGGATAAGTCGTTATCAATATAGAACTGATTGAGTCTATATTCATCCTGTTCATACTAGATAGTTCCATGGGACCACTGTTCTCTAGAAAAGTACTATTTCCCAAGGTCCCTGGCAGACTTTATTTGGGTTCCCTTGTCCTTGTCAAATATCGTTATTGTCACTGCATTCCAAGTTCGTCACTCGAGAGGCGTTCGGTTCCAAGTCAGTTATTGTGCTGGCTTGGAGGCGTCCGCTCTCTCTCCTCACCGCTCCTAATAAATACTAGTTTCTACTACTTACCGGCGTTGGTGTGATTTCCCATTTACAACAATTTGGCGACGAGAGTGGGATGCAGTGACAATAACGAGGCATAGTGTTCTAGAAACACTAGTCCATGTATAACATACATCATATACACATTACACAGAGACAATGAATCATAAGTGTGTAAATCAGTGTATAGGAAATGTTACAACAGACATCATGTGGGAGTCACAAGGCACTGCTCTGCAGCAGGCATTTTAACCTCCTGATCTACTTTATAAGTCAAACGTTCCACTTGACTAGACAAATCTCAGATCTCTCTGCAGCAGCCCCATCAATCACCAGTTACTTGACATTTTTATGGTTGCCTGGAAATTGCTGGAGGCAAAGAACGGGCAGCAGTTGCTTTTAAAACCATATTGTACTTGAACCCCCCCCCCCCAATCAAAGTCAGTACCAGCCGGTGCGGTGGCACTGATCGCACTGCCCTATAGCCTGCCCTGATTAAAACCTTCCCAAGTGACTTCTCGGCAGGCTTTTCCCGGATTCCCAGACCACTCTATCCCCGGACACATGCATGGCCAAAGATTGTTGTTTCCATCTCCTTTTATAAGCACATAGCCTGTCATTATTGCAGCAACGAGCACTGAAACCGCAGCACAGCCACAGACTGTTTGCTGCAGCTCTGTCTCTTGTCTCGACTCGAGTCACTCTACGCATGACGCACTATACTTGTCACGTGTCGTTTGCGTCGTTGGTAGGGATTTTTCCTCTAATGTAAAGTAGTCAGTACTGTTTTGAAAGCACCCGCTTGAGGGAGAGGTAGAGGAAGTGAGTTTGGTTAGCCGGGAGGTTCCGGCCACCGGGAGCTGAGGAAGTTGCAGCGGTCCTCCCGCAGCTAGGCGGAACAAAGGAAACACACTACACATTACAGGTGAGACTGTCCTTTTGTCAGTGAAGTGCAGGGGGAGCTAGAGGGATACAGGAGTTGCTGGTTGTACGTTGTGTCCGCAATAGGAGTTTGAGGATTACAAATTGCTATCCCAATGCTCCATTTTGTCTTCAGTAGGAGGCGCTAGAAGAAAGTAGAGCTTAGCCGAAGCGCAGGGCATTGTAGTAGTTGGTGCACAAGGCTGGCACTACCTCATAATCTCCAGTAGAGAGTAGCAGGGGGTACGGTGCAGCAGGTTTTCTGGAGAACATAAAGCCAAATAAGTGCTGGGGCTTCCAGTTGCTGGAGGTGAGTGCAAAGTTGACAGTGCTGCAGTGAGATGCAGAATTGCGTGGGGTCTCAGGGTAAACACACAAAAAAAGAACAGATGGTATGTAAGGGCTGTCATAACCTCTGGGTGTCCCCATTATGGTAGGCGGATTTCAGGTGCTGACTATGTTGCAGTGGGAGCCAGTGGAGTGCAAGAGCATCCGGTGCTCCTAAAGAGTGCAGGACCTAGAAGAGTAAAAACATTTGCTAGCATTCGCGCCAAGAATTTTCAATTCTGTTAAGGACACGGAGGCGAGGATTATTGCTTCTCTTTCTTTACTGTTAATTTCACAGCAGCCAATGAAAACGTTTCAACATACAAAAACTATATTTCCCATGATGCTTTATCACCAATCATATCCCATCAGACCCTATAAGAGCCACCATCTCCTTCCCAAGAGCCTCTTTCTTTGCTCGATAGTCTTTTAGTCTAAGTGCGTTACTAGTCATTTAAACAAAAACCACTGTCGTCGATTCTGCAACATGAATGGAACTTCTTAACCAAGAACTGGGATGACGTCCACTATTGCCGACCATAGGGGCACCGCACTCTCCTTTCTTTTCTGAACCTGAAAAGAGCAAAAGAATAAACCCGTAATATCTGTGGACAAATGCATATTACTTACGGGTGGGTCATGTTTTATAACGAGTACAATTTCAAATTGAAATACAATTGGGTGGGATAATCCTCGCCTCCGTGTCCTTAATAGAATTGAAAATTCTTGGCGCGAATGCTAGCAAATTGTTTATTCTATTACAGGACCGGAGGCTCTGATTATTGCTCGTTTAACGCTTATCAAATACCACAGTAGTTGTATCTCCCACCGGTTCATAATAAAATTGCTTAAATGTAGATTCTGATGAGCGGCTAGACAGACTGTTCCCGTTCCGTCCTGTCCATCGATCTAGTAGGCTACCAGATCGTTTTTAAACGCTTTTAACTCTTGTAACGTTTTAACTCTTTAAAATTGCACTTCAATTGGCACTGTTCATGGCACCTACCTCCTGACTCTGTACACCTCCCGCTTCCCGGTCCACCGCGGTTTCCGTTTGTGTGGAGGGAGCGGGAGGAGTGGGGATGGAGTAGAGGCAGAGCCCGGGGTTGACCTTCCGGGTGGAAGCCTCATTAGCCGCATGACAGCGTGGACGCGCACGGCTAGACAGACGGTTCCCGTTCCGTCCTCTCCGTCGATCTAGTAAACTACTAGATCGTTTTTAACGCTTTTAACTCTTGTAACGTTTTAACTCTTTAAAATTGCACTTCAATTGGCTTCTGTTCATTGCACCTACCTCCTGACTCTGTACACCTCCGCTTCCCGGTCCACCGCGGTTTCCGTTTGTGTGGGGTGAGCGGGAGGAGTGGGGGGGGGGGGCGGAGTCGGAGGCGAAGCATGGGGTTGAACTTCCGGGTGGAAGCCTCATTAGCCGCATGACAGCGCAGACGCGCAGCGGCTAGACAGACGCTTTCCGTTCTGTCCTGCCCATCGATCTAGTAAGCTACCAGATCGTTTTTAACGCTTTTAACTCTTGTAACGTTATAACTCTTTAAAATTGCACTTCAATTGGCACTGTTCATTGCACCTACCTCCTGACTCTGTACACCTCCTGCTTCCCGGTCCACCGCGGTTTCCGTTTGTGTGGAGGGAGCGGGAGGAGTGGGGGGTGGAGGCGGAGCCTGGGGTTGAACTTTCGGGTGGAAGCCTCATTAGCCGCATGACAACGCGGACGCGCCTAAGGCAAGCCCGTCTGTGCCCGACCAGGACCAGGGGCCAGAACCCCTGCCCCGCAACACACAGGTAAAATAGCATATTCACGCGGCCACCTACTCAAACTAAGGATCACATATGCTGCCACTCTATGGCCCCTCTTAGTGAAGAGCCCCAATGCTCCAACTGTACCTTTTAGCTTTCGCCCTTTCACAAAGAGAACCCCGGGGACCAAACGCTCCTAGACACTCAAAATGTTTCTCTTAAACTGTCGATCTCTACCTAAACACTCCCTTGAGCTGAAAACGCTCTTGGAAGATGAGGCCCCAGATATACTATTTTTAACTGAAACTTGGCTTCATAATGAGTCAGACTTGGTGCAAACCCTCCCTGCTGGCTACAATATCCAACGGAAAGACCGCGAGACAAAGAAAGGGGGAGGTGTGGCAATAATATATAAAAGCTCCTTCAAATGTCGGGTGGAACCTAACATTATTGCTGACTGTGAGAGTCTCTTTTTTACCATCGCTCCATCCACTGTCCAGTCCCTT
Source organism: Calotriton arnoldi (assembly GCA_963921515.1). Lineage (NCBI taxonomy): Eukaryota > Metazoa > Chordata > Amphibia > Caudata > Salamandridae > Calotriton > Calotriton arnoldi. The sequence goes on from CAWUFW010000057.1 coordinate 1,481,492, forward strand.
TCCGGAGTGCTCATTTACCACCCTCCGGGTGGACTCGGGCAATTCCTTCAATCCCTACCAGACGTAGCAGCCACACTAGTAGGTACCTCCCCAAATACTACGCTCTTGGGGGACTTTAACCTGCATTTCAATGACTTTGATAAGGCTGACGTCTCAGATCTGACTAAGGATTTACTAGCAACTCAACTCCACCAAAAAGTCACAGGCCCCACCCATAAACTGGGCCACACTCTCGATCCAGTCTTTACTAATAATGAACTATCGGTAGGCGATCCCACCCCCCTGCCCTGGACCGATCATTTACTGATTCTCATCTACGTTAACTCTCCACCCCTTACCCCAGATACAAAATGCACCACCAAGAGAGTCAGGCCATGGGCCAAACTATCAGTAGAAGCCTGGACCACAGCCCTAGAAAGTCTAAAACCTGAATCCACCCTTAATCTCACCTCAGCCGCAGATAACTTCACCACCTGGATCGAGACATCACTGGACATGGTCGCCCCAGCTAAACCCTGCCATAAAGTGAGAGAGAAACTCTCACCCTGGTATTCCCCCAAACTTCGATCACTTAAACAGGATTGTAAAAGATTGGAGAGGAAATGGAGGAAAGACTATAACGTCCTCAGCAAACAGAAATACAGAGAATCCATAAAAAACTATCAAAACGAAATAAAAATCGCTCAGGCAGCGTACTATGAAGAGCGAATTAATTCAGCGGCTAACACCCCCAGAGAAATTTTTCGCATCGCAAAGGACCTCCTAGAACTCCAGAGATCCGAATCTTTTCTCATGGCCTCCCCTGAGCGATGTAATTAACTAGCAGACATTTACACTGCTTTCCCCAGCACACCCCGCCCTAGTGACCTCCTCGTAACGGACAAGCTTCCGCCCGGCCCAGACCATGCTCTTAAAGTACTCCCCTCCCCCCCCCCCCATTAATCTAGCCAGGCTATCAGAAATCCTCTCTCTAATAAAGTCAGGCTCCCCCCTAGACCCAGCTCCCCCCCATGCACTATGCAAAGCGGGAAAAGTGATTCTTCCTCACATGCTTGAAATGATAAATCAGTCTATGGCCACCGGTTTAGTCTATGCACCTTGGAAACATGCCATGGTGAGGGCTCTACTAAAAAAAACAACCTAGACCCGGATGACTTGGGTAACTATCGCCCCATATCCCTGCTTCCAGTAATCATTAAGGCCCTAGAACAGCATGTGAACTCGACCCTCTCAGAATTTCTGGAAACCCACGACCTTTTACATCCCACACAAACAGGCTTCCGGCCTCAACACGGAACTGAAACTGCCCTGCTTGCAGTGGTGGAGGAATCTAAACTGATCCTCGATCAAGGGGGGGCAGAGGCCATCATCATCCTAGACCTGAGCTCTGCCTTCGATACTGTGAATTTCAACATCCTATTGGAAAGACTCAGGAGGAGGTGTTTCAGGTGAGGCAGTTAACTGGATCCAATCTTACCTAGATAACAGAACCTTACAGGTCTTCTCAGGGGAGTCAACCTCTAGAACCCTAGCGATCAGCTGCGGAGTCCCTCAGGGATCCTCCCTGAGCCCCACATTATTTAATGTATATATGCAGCCACTAGCGGATATCATTCTGCCATATGGGATAAAAATTGTCACCTACGCAGATGATACCCAGCTGGTAATCACCCTCAATGGCCCACTAAACCCACCCTCTGACTTTGAAACCTGCCTGGGGGAAGTGGCTTCGTGGATGGAACACTCTTGCCTCAAGCTGAATGGCGAAAAAACAGAGCTAATGCTCCTGGGTAACACCTCCGGATTAGACCTCAAACAGATTTGGCCCAACTGCCTGGGGCCTGCTCCAAATCCAAAGACCAAGATAAAAAGCCTGGGCATCTGGCTGGACAGCTCCCTTAAGTTCGAAGACCAAGCAGTAGGAGTAGCTAGAGCCTGTTTTGGCGCTATTAGACTACTTTGCAAGGTTCTCTCCCTCCTTCCGATGGGCGCAAGGAGGACCTTGGTACAGGCATTGGTCCCATCACACTTGGACTACGGAAACTCTCTTTACCTTGGAGCACCCAAAGTAACTTTAAGGAAACTCCAAGTTGCACAGAACTGTGCTGCTAGACTACTGCTGGGGGTGCCAAAAAATAAGTCGGCCAAACCGGCCCTGAAGATGCTTCCCTGGCTACCCTTTTCTGAAAGAACCAAATTTAAGGCTCTGTGCATAGCCCACAAGGCCTTTTTGGGTAACGGCCCGGCTATCAATAGACCTCTCATTACCCCATACCGCCCCGGAAAATGCCTCCGCTCAACTAATCTCCATCTTGCAGTCATTCCAAAAATCAGAAGGGTAAGAAGCGGAGGCAGATCATTTTCCTACAATGTGGCCAGACTCTGGAACACAATGCCCCCACCCATCCGTGCTGAATCCCGTTATCTTCCCTTCCGGAAACTTCTCAAGACCTGGCTATTCCAGCAATTAGCTCCATAAACTGAAGCCGCAATCTCTGTCTAGACGCTAGCGCTGGGATGCCCTTGGGTAGCTATGCGCTCTACAAATGCTAAATAATAATAATAATAATCTAATAATGTCCTGAATGGTTGAACCCAATATAAAAGTTTTGGATGCCATGGCACCACGTACAGAATGAGCCCCAAAAATTTGGGTATCAATACCAGCTTCCTTCATTACTGATTTTAACCATCTGGCTATTGTAGCCGCCGATACTGGCTTGAACGGTTTTTGCAATGCAATTAACAATTGTGTTGAATCCTCTGGCCGCCAAGGCCGTGTACATTCTTCGTAGGCTTTTAGGCATTTAACAACATACAATGTAACATTACTGGGAAAAGCATTATATTCTATGCTACGTGAGAATGTTTTCGTCCTGCCAGTAATGTTAAAAGAAACACCTTCTGGAGTGAATACTTTACCTGTAAGATCCAGAGCTCTCACATCTGAAGAACGTCTGCAGGCAGATAAACACAAGACCATAGCTAGTTTAGTGGACAATTGTTTCCTGGATAGCAGAGCATTATCCCGCCATCTGTCAAAGAGGGATATGACCAGGGAGACATCCCACAAACATGAATATTTTGGTTTAGGGGGGTTAGCCACTCTGACACCCTTAAGCCACTTGCACACCACTGGGTGCATACCTACCAGCTTTCCGTCTACCTGGCTATGGCCTGCTAATATTACCGACCTGAAATTATTTACTGACCGGTACTACAAACCTTCTGAAGCTTTATCTGATAGGAAATTCACAACATGGGATAATTCTGCCCCCACGGGATCCACGTGCTGTTCCAGGCACCAACGTACCCAGCATTTCCAAGCTGATGAATATCTCTTCCTCTTGGAAGGGGCCCAGGCTTGCTTAATGAATGCGGAAGCGTTGTCTGAAATGCCTGGCATTTCCCATTGTTGCCGGAAAGCCTCCATGCCATCAGGGACAACTGCCCCGATTTTACCATCTGGTGCAGCTCTCCTTGAGGGCCCTGGAGCATCGTCTGAGACCAAGGGATCATCCTGGGTAAGTCGCAGCTCATTTCCAATAATATCGGGAACCAGGGCTGTGACTTCCACAGGGGCGTCACCAAAGTCACTTCTGCCTGCTGTCGAGCTATCTGGGTCGTCACTCTGGGAATCAGGATGAATGGGGGAAATGCATAATCCAGATTCATTGACCAATCCTGGGAGAAGGCGTCCGTTGCTTTTGCTAACGGGTCCGGCTTCCAGCTGAAGAACATCTGCAGCTGTCGATTCAATCTGGATGCAAAGAGGTCAATTTCGCAAGGACCCCACACTGCTTGCAACCATTGGAACAGTCGCTGTAATCCTTCAGATACCTGGAATTCCAATCCGCGACTGTATTGGACAGTCCCGGAATGTATTCCGCTACAACCGATATCTGATGGCTCAGGCAATAGTGCCAAAAATCCTTCGCTATCTCCACCAGCAGGGACGACCTCGTACCTCCCAACTTGTTGATATATCTCACTGCTGAAATATTGTCCATCCTGAGTAGGATGCAACAAGAGACTTGTTTGGAAGAGAGTGTTCGTATCGCAAACGACCCTGCCAACAACTCCAGACAGTTGATGTGTAGAGATAATTCTTGAAGTGACCACCTTCCTCTGGTGGAGATATCTCCGCAACGTGCTCCCCAGCCTCATCGGCGGTTATCTGACTCTTTAATGACTTCTGATTGGGAGCTGAAGATAGCTCTGCCGTTCCACGCTTCTACGTGGCCCAACCACCTTTGAATTTCTTCCCTGATTTCCTGCGTCAGCGGGACCAGGTCCGTGTACGACAAACCCTTCTGAAGGTGTTGGATTTTTAATCTCTTAAGGGCCCGATAGTGAAGAGGGCCCTGAAAGATAGCCTGTATTGACGACGCCAGTAACCCCACTATTCTGGCAATTGTCCTGTGGGAAACCGTCTGTTTGGTTAACACCAATGTGAGCTCTTTCTTGAGATCCCGTAATTTCGATCGGGGAAGACTCAATTGAGCTGTCTGCGCGTCTATGATGAAACCTAGGAAGTCTATCGTCTGAGAAGGGCACAGGACCGACTTGGATTCGTTGATTACAAATCCCAAGTTCCGCAGGAGGGACACTGTCATCTGTAAATGCAGTTTGGCTAGTGTTTGTGTCTGAGCCATAAGTATATCGTCTAGATAAACTATCATGCGAATGCCCTGTTCTCGCAGATGAGCTATCACCGGCTTCATTACTTTGGTGAAGCACCATGGAGCCGAGGAAAGCCCGAAAGGAAGGGCCAAATATTCCAACCACCGGTTCCTCCACTGGAACTGCAGGAAACGCCGATGGGGAGGAAAGATGGGGCTCGTCGGGTATGCATCCTTTAGGTCCAGACGGACCATCCAATCTCCCTTTTTTAGTAAATCTGCTAAAAGATGGATACCCTCCATCTTGAAGTGTTTGTAAACCATGAAGTGGTTGAAGTCCCTCAGGTTTAACACTAGTCTGTGACCACCACCCTTCTTTTGCACCAAGAAGACGTTGCTGCAAAAACCGCAAGCCGCGTTGTCGCAGTAGGCAACCACGCGCTTTTGCAGCAATTCCTCTATCTCTGAGTCTCTATAAAAACACATTCTTGTTGGGAAAAACTGAGCTGTCTCGGGTACGAGTCTTGGTGTGGAGTCTGGTAGAATTCTAGGTGAAAACCTTGAATCGTCTGTAAAATCCATGCATCTCGTGACAACACCCTCCAATTGTGTACGAAAAACTGAGTACGACCCCCCCAAGGGTAACTGTGATATCTCGGTAGTTCTTACCTGTGGAATTCTGAGCTTGGAATCCCGTTCTGTGTCCACCTCTATTGAAGCGACGCTTGTTGAACCTTTTGTCGGGTGGGATAAAAGGTGCCGTCTCTGGTAGAGTCCAAGTCACCTCTGCCCCATCCGTAATCTCCTCTGGGAGGACCTTGATAATATTGGCGGCCTGGCGAGCGTCCCCTGCCTCGCCCGGCCCTGTTTAAAAGGTCTGCCTGAAAAACTCTCTTGATCCCATATTGGGCTTTGTCAAGAGACGCAAACGTGCCTACGTACTTTGAGACATCCTTGACAAATCTCTCTCCAAAGAGGTTACCCTCTGCTAGGGGACCTGGTTCAGGCGAAGCCAGTTCTGTTAAGTTAGCGTCCATTCTCATGAGTAATGACTTGCGCCTCTCCGTGGAGATGGTGCAATTTGCATTTCCCAGAAGGCATATTGCTCTCTGCATCCAGCCAGCTAGAATGTCGGGATCGACGGGGCTAGCCGATTCTTTCGCCATTAGGGCCATTTCTAGAATCTTGGCTAGGGGTCCTGCCACATCAAGTCATTTGTCCTGGCAGCCCCGCCAGGCACGGTCAGTACCCTTTTTGGAGTCTTTCGCAAACTTTTTTAGGAAGGTCAAAAGGCTGGTATCAATGTCTGGTGTTTCCGCCACCTTGTCCGGAATATCCGGTCTGGGGCACTCCGACCGCAATCGGTTACGAACCTCCTTGTCGAAACCTTTCCTGAGGTTTTCATGAAAGTACTCTGCTACCTCCGGAGCTGGAGCCCAATCTGAGGAGCGAGGGTGAACAATATCTGCCTGGTTAAAAGTGAAGGGGGTGGTCGGGTTCTGAGGCGTCATATCGGGTACTAGAATGACCGCCTTCCTCGCTTTCTTCTTTTATTGGGGGTCCCTCAGTATCTGACTTAGTAGACTCTGTGTCAGTGGCATCAGTGTCTGTGTATATCTTCTGCTTTCGCTTTGCTTTTCCACCTTCTGTAGAGGGTGGCGTGGAATATCCGTGCTCGTCCATGGTCGCCTGGGGTAAATTAGCTAATGCCCCTGCATGGGGCCACGTCACTGATTTTGATTTGCATGTGCCGGAAGAGGCATCAGACTGGGGATCAATAGGGTTTTGAAACCCGTGGCGCTTTGCAAAGCTCTCTAATTGTTTTGTGATAGATTTTAGCGCCGCTGCCAAGGCTTGCTTTACAGTATTAGGTACAGTATTTTCAATTGCCCTGCTAACAGTGTGCTGAACCGAGGCGTCCAGAGCATCAACAATATTATCCTCCTGTACAGAGTCCTGTAACTCCTCGTAGTAGGGTTCATCCCCTTCATCTTCAAATCTGACCCAATCCTCCATCTTGTATTCAAAAGTATTACTTGGGGTCGAAATATATATATATAAGTCTATTTAGTGGAGGAGTCAAGGGGAGCCAACTCACGTGCACTCAAATTATTCTTGGGACTAAACTTCGCTCCTCAGCAGTGCTGTAATCTTCTAATTATTTCAAACCCAGCAAATGACGTCAAGGAACTGTGCAATTTAATTTCCTGGAGCGTGCACTCACTCCCAGGGCCTACTATTATTGCAGCCGGTCAGCGTAGGAGAGAAAACTACTCTCCGATCAAAAGTCCGGGCTTTCTGAGCTCCGATATCTGTTGGGGATGCGCGAGACATGCGTAGCCCAAAAACGCCTAAATATAGCCCAATTGGGCTACGCACGTCTGACAGCGTAGATGTTCCTTTTCTCTAATATCGGGCCTTACGAGGGGAGGCTCCAACAACGTCACGTGGGAAACTGCGGAGAAATCCTGGCTGACACAGCTTACCTCGGTGTGTAACAAGTCTTCACCTGTTATGGGCGGCACACGAATCATGCGCTGCTTTCTCCCCAAGGAACAAAGTAACCAAGGTAACCAAAAGCAAAGCGCTCAATCAAAAAATGTTAAGGCAATCAAATATGTGTTATGCACACTGGCAGCTGGTTCCCTGAAGCGCGAACGCGCGTTGGAAGCAGCTGACAACAATTAGCATAATTACCGGTTGAATAATAGAATGAAAATATATAGCACTTCTCTCCGCCGTGACAGCAAAGAGAGAGGCTCTTGGGAAGGAGATGGTGGCTCTTAAAGGGTCTGATGGGATATGATTGGTGATAAAGCATCATGGGAAATGTAGTTTTTGTATGTTGAAACGTTTTCATTGGCTGCTGTGAAATTAACAGTAAAGAAAGAGAAGCAATAATCGGAGCCTTCGGTCCTGTAATAGAATTCAGGCACTTCGTCTACATGGGGATAGGGTATGTGTTTTATTCGTGCAAGCACGTTTGTGGAATTAAATTTGGACTTACTATACTGATCTACTTATTTTTGCATAGTGTTTTAGTTACTGCCTATATTTAGCGCAGTGTGTGCCACAAAATTACAAAGCAATAGTTTTCCTAAATAGAGGGATGGCAGGTGAAGTGCATTGTTTTCCATTGCCGGGAGGGGGAATAAGAGTGTAGTGTCCTGCTGGACACGTTCTAGTGTTCCACCCACACTGTACACCCACCCATCACAGGCATCACCGGTCAGGTGACCCTGCTAATAAAAGGGGCTGGGCGCACGTGCCCTGGGCCAGTTACCAGTATCGTAATACTGTGTCCGTGTGGTCCTTTACCCAGCATGTGAGCCTAGGGCCCAACACATCACACTGGCGACAAGTGGGTCTTATCCTGTGTGCGAGGTAGCAGCCGCCTCACCATTCCTCGTTGTGGGAGTACAGCCTGAGGCACTCTGCACCTCCTGCCGCCGTTGTTCTGACCAGCGCTGAGGTAGGAGGGAAACAACTGGACATCCAGCCTAGCCCTTCCGATGAGCCCAGCCCTGCCTGTTGGCGTAGCACCTTGCATACCCAGTTGGTACTGCGGCCCCATGTGAGGTGTCCCGCCACATGTATCTGTGTCGGTGCCCCAGCAAGGAAGAGGGACACGTCCGCACCACTTCGGAGTACTACCGAAGTCACCCCTGTCCACTCAAGGCCGCCGTGGCAACAGAGAGGCGTTATGCAGAGAAACGCAACTCAGGCAAGTGCCCTGCATGAATTCCCTGAGGCAAGAAAGGACAGGCCGTGCCTGCAGTGCACGCCCTCATCGCCTTCCAGCGAGACCTGGCCAGCTACACGATAGGGGGCTACCGGCAACAGATTGGGGTAGAAGGTATAGCGGCTGCCTTCCGCCATACCTCCCTTTCCGTCCGCAGCGCTCCAGCAGGCTGCCCACGCCGGCCTGCACCTTCTCTGCAGCATAGAAAAAGGGCAGCACCTACCCTGAGGGAGGCGATGACAGTGGCCTCCCATGAGCAAATTCACTGTGGCGTTATGAGAGCTGCTGTGGCCGGAGGGAAGGGCCGGTGGCACCACCTAGCTGCTGCACTGAAAATTGGAAGGACTGCCTCGAGAGTGCACGGCTCAGGACGAGGGCCCTGTAGACTCGGCAGTCCAGTGCTGACTCAGGCATGGCGAGACCAGCCCCGAAGGGGGGGATGTGGCACAAATAATCCCCGCAGCAGCAGCAATCCCTGTCTACCCAGCGCATGAGCACCAAACGGGCCCGCAGCGCAAGGAAGGCTGGCATAGCCTCACGAAGCAATGCACTGCCACCTAGTGGTCGCAGTACCACACCGCTCCTTAAAACAAACAAATAACCGGAGCAACCCCTGTCTGCCCTGCAGCCACATAGAAACGGCCTCATAGTGCAAGCCAGACTGCCACGGCCTCCAATTTCAAAGAGGCAGCACCACTGACTGCACAATTTGGATGCCCCCCAGTGCCTCCCTACATACTGAAACTACAGGATTATGTAGGAGTCTAATGTTAAAGAAGGAGCACCACTCACCGAGGAATACTGTGTGAGGCAGCCCTGACCAGGAATAGCGCCCAGCAAGGACTTGGGCCGTGCCATCGTTGCACACAGCCCCGCACCTGCATCTCCACTCCAGCGCGATCGCAAGCTTCAGCCAAGCCTGCCGCGGCTGGGAGAAAACGGCACTACAGTGCCACCTCTGGTTAATGCGCCCGTAAAAAGGGAGCACTTAGCAATGCAAAGGCCCACAGCCTCATAAGAGCTGGCCTGCAGAATGGTGACTGAAGCAACCCCACTAGCAAAAAAGCACAGCATGTGTTAAAATAACTGCCGTCCCAAAAAAATAAAAGCCAGCCCCAGATGAAAAGCGTACACAGCATGAGAGCCTTTGCTGCGCTGGACAAAGTCAAGGAAAGCACAGTCTGCAATGTCCCTACTTGAACTGCCCTGCTTTAAGACAAGGGGGAGAGACTGGTAAACCCCTGAGAGACCAAACACGCATAAAGATACCTCCGCGAAGAGAAGCATCAAGTAGCCAAACAAGTTCCAGCAAAAGTAAGGAGACCAAAGGCAGCCAAGCATGCCCCAGGAAAGGCGAATATGCCCGCACCCCGCTTGGCTGTCTGACGCCACCACAGGAGAGGAAATTGCGCCACACGCCCCCAGTGGGGAATAGACACAACCGCAACCTAGGAAACAACCACGCCAAGCGCCAGAAGAAGGCGCCAGAAGGACCAAGAACGCAAGATCCGAGGTGTGCCGACGCATGCACCCAGACTTTGACCGCATAGGCAGGCGCCCAGGAGAGTGAGACCTCTCCACAGAAAGGAAGCAAGGCGGAAGGCAACACGGAGAACCTCCACATCTCCACCACACCAGCGAAGCCCCACCGTGGGCCAAAGACAACGCAACACAGAGTGTCCTTCCTCACGCTGCCTCAAGACGGAGTCACCAGAGGCCCAAGGCAGGCAAGAGGAGAGTCGCACACTCCATGAGGCAAGCTGCCACCGCAACATATGCTGCAACGGCAGGCGACACGTGGCCGGATGCCACATCAGACCACAAGCAAGGAGCACGTCGCACGAAGTGACCAACCCCGCCAAGCATGCCTGAACGATGGCAGGATCAAGCGCCACGACGGCGCAGCCTCGAGTTGCAAGCACAACGCCCTTGCGTGGAGAGCAGAGGAGCACCGCGAAAACCCCTGAGGAGGGGAAGGGGCCTGCAAGAGGTCCTCGAGAAGAAGCACGTCCTACCAACAGGACAGACCTACGACAGGTCGGTAGGAAAGTAAAGACAGTGCCAAGGACCGGACACGACCAGCGAGATGTCCATGTGGCGCAAACATGAGACATGGCAGGATGCCACATCCGAGTGACGAACTTGGTCTGAAGAAGAAGAGCGTGGCAGGACGCCACTTCGCTAAGGAGGAAAGGAGAGTGGCATGATGCCACATGGCAAACAACCACCACAGGCGCGCAAGAGAGAAAAAGGAGAAGATCGACAGGACAGAGGACTCGTGCCAGCACTGGAGAAGGTGGTCATCAGCACAAGCCAGCCACCGGGGTGCAGAGACGTCACTGGAGACAGCTTTGCGGGAGGACCAACCGTAAGCCGCCATCAAGCGCGATCTGCTTCCAGGCCCCACGCTTCACAGTGCGACCGTCCACTCACCGGTCACCGGCTGCTTGGCAGCGATGGCGCCACATCTAGCAAGTGCACCTGCCAGAAGACAACCGTAAGTGGACACGAAGTCCCTCCAGTCCTCCTCACTCCACGAGGTCACCGAAAGCAAAAGATCCCCACCTGTTGCCCAACTGAAAGAAAATTATCGTATCACTCATACAGGTGCATCATCACCAAGAACATCTGAGGAGCATCGCACCACCAGAGTGGATCCAAACACTCGAGACATCGGGAGTTCAACGAGGCACTCCTGGCACCGTGGGAGGCTAGCCACCCAGGAACCTTCTGTGTGCCCTCGTAAACCTGAAGGCTACCGAAGAAGAGCATACCTGACCATTGGACTAACCACCCTTGGGGTTACACGAGGCTTGGCCGTGGCCCTGTTGGGAGTTCTGCAGCGACCCCCTCAGCGCGGCTTACAAAAGGCCCGCACAACCCATGCGGTCACGTGGCAATCCAGGGGCAAGGGCCTCAACGGAGTTCCTGTGAGAGGGGAATCTGAGTCGGAGAGATGCAGCAGCAGCAGCTCCACAACCGGCACCGGGAAGCATGGAGGTCGCAGATGGAGACTGGTCACCCAAAGACCATCTGAGGAAGGCATAGAACCCGAGTCCTGACGGCAAGAGCACCCAAACTGAGACACCACCCTCTGCGGCTACATGAGCGATTTGGCTGTGGTCCTGTTGGTAGTTCCTCAGCGACGCCTTCGCGCGGCCTACACGAGGCCCGCACAGTCCACACGGTCCCATGGCAGCCTGGCAGGAAGGCCCTCCAGGAGACTCTGGTGAGAGGGGAGTCCAGGCAGGAGAGGCAAGTCTGAAGATGCTCGGCTATCGGGAACTGGAAAGCATCATTGCCTCCAAGGAAAGCCCTCATCCATCAAGGTCATCCTCCGTGTTTGCAGGTTGGCTGTCCACCGGAGCCTGCAAGAAGATCTCCAAAGTGGACTCTACCACCGCTCAAGATGCACCGCTATTTTTGAACTTTGCAAATAGACTCCCAACACCGCGAGACCAGGTCGATCTGTACTTTATCGCAGAGGCGGACCAAAGCTTCCTGACTGTGTGGTCCAAAGCTCCAGCACCGCCCAGCAGATGGCCTGAAGAGACTCATTGTTGTTTGTTTTCTTCATAGGTTGGACTTTCGTTTGTTTCTTTTTCATTAAAGTTTGGGAGGGATGTAGTGTCCTGCTAGGCAGGTTCTAGTGTTCCACCCACACTGTAGGCCCACCCATCACAGGCGTCACCGGTCAGGTGACCCTGCTAATAAAAGGGGCCAGGCGCACGTGCCTGGGCCAGTTACCAGTATCGTAATACCGTGTCCGTGTGGTCCTTTACCCAGCATGCGGGCCTAGGGGCCAAGACTCCCCAACGAGGTAGCTTCAAGGGGTCATTTGTAGTTAGGCATTCATTGTTAGTACCCTGTTGGGTGTATAATCCAAGCATTCATGGGAAGTGTAATGTAGCATGATGTCCCCTGCAAAATGTCTCTAACATAATATGCTTACTTATGCCTTAGGTTCATCTTCTCCTACAGCGTCATACTGCCCGTCTCTCCCGTTTAAAACGTCGATCATACAAAGTAACAGAAGTAGGGCTCCCAGTTTTCCATTTTTACTGCTTTTTACAGACGAATACAGGCAGTAAAGAATTTGTTTCCTGTTAGTATTTATTTTTAAAAGCGGGAAGGTACTGTAAATGTTTTCAAGACTATTTACCTGTAGCTGTAGTGTTTTGTCATATTTAGCTGCTTAATGTTGTTTTTAAAATGTGGCAGGCATCAAAGTATGAGTGCATATTTATCAGTTAAATAAATGAGGAAATATACCATTTTACAACTCCATTTATTCATAAAACACAAAATAAATATGGATAAATACCAATAAGATGGCCAAAAGTAAATATGGATAAATACAGACCGAAATGTTAAAAAAAAAAATTACATAAAAACCGGGAGTCCTAAACATAAGTAGTCGGTTTCAGTTGTTTAATGTGTACACCTGTTTATTGATGCTTTTCCTTCAACTCTTGTTTCTTAAAATACATGTTATTCCGTTCCTTGGTTGCGAGCTACCACTACTACCTTTCCCACGAGGAAAAACTTCCACAAAGTAGATTACTCATTTTAAAATTTTAAGTATTTTCAAATAGATCATCTGAAATTTGTGTCCTACCTTTTGTTAAATGCTTGATCTCACTTTGCCATTTGAAGAGTGCTAACCAATGACACAGACCAGAAAGCAACATATTTTCTGTGCTGTTTCCTGCTAGAATGGGGCGCAAAATGAGTGCAGAAGCTTATAATGTTGCATTGTGCACCAGAAGAAGGGACTAGAGATGCTTGGCTGCCACTACTGTTCTTCATTGTGACACTAGTAGAAGATTGAGTAATACGGGATGGCCAGTGGTGCAAGGCGTTATTTGCCGACATCACAGGTGGTGAGGTTCCCTGTAAACTGGGTTCTGTATCCCCTTGGGGTTAGTATGACCATGCACCTGCAACGTCGCATGTAGTGCAGCAGGCTTCATTCAGTCTTTCCAGCCTCCTAAACTAGGTGGCACATCTGTGTCTCCTCTAGCCTCTTTCAAGCGGGAAACAGCCTTTACAACGTAAGTGTTACAACGCATGCCATTACAACGCATGCCGTTACAATGCAAAAGGCTTGTTGCAGGGGGTAGAAGGTGTTGGAGTTAACTCCAACACCTTCCCTACTGTTGCACACACTGGAGTTGGAATAGTAAATTATACTATTCCAACTTCCAGCGCACCCCCGACAGCAAGTCGGGGTAAAGGTATGCGTCGTAACGGCATGCCTTGTAATGGCATACGTTGTAACGTCATACAACCCTTTCAAGCTGGCAGCCTGGACCATAAACCCCATTCCACCTTTGAAGATCCAAGAACTGGTGATGAGGCATGGCCAGAACTCACAGTGAGTCTGAAAATTAATAGCGGTGCTGCTAGAAGATAGACTGTTGATGCTTGTTAACTATCATATGCGCTTCCACTCTTCAGGCGATCGATCGCTCCCACTACCAAAGTCCCCGGATGAAAGATGTGATTGACATGCTTAGACAACTTCCTGACTGTAGTGGACGCTGTTATCAAGTACTTCATGACCCTGCAATATGCTGGAGAGGAGGTGCACAATATAGTCCTCAAGCTGCCTACTGCAGATGACCACTTCAAACTTGCTATTACTATGTTTAATTTAGAAAGCGAGTCACTTGCTGCATTTACAGCATTTATCACAGCATCACCAAACACATGCATCATATGAAATGTAGAAGACCTAGGAGCACAAATAATCAGGCGATGTGGTGGAGTCCAAGCACTTGGCTCCTCTATTTGCGTTCCGAAACATTTAAGAAGGAGCACTCCACAGTGCCAGTTTTTCTTGTCAGATTCCTCTGTGTAGGCCAGGCACCCGAATCAGCAGTGGATCTTGCTCTCTCCTTGGCAGCCATTCAAGGTTGGAACCAGAGCAGTAGAGCAAGAGACAAGCCTGCCATTTTGAATCAGGCAGCCCTCTAGTTCCATTTTGGGCTGCAACAAGCCTGGCCTCCATACTCTCATAAGCCCCTCCCATCCCCTTTTATATCCAGCCCTAACTGGCCATCATCTCCACGGAGTCCTTTAAATACCATCTTCCAAGGGCCCAGGGTTATTTTCCCCCTTCCCCACATGCCCCTCATGTGAATCACTCATTCTCGTTACCCCAATTCCATAACTATTTGAGAAGGCGCGGGCATGTACATGTCCTTCCTTGTACTGTTGTTTATCATTCTTGACTGAATAGGTAACCCCGTCTTTGCACTTTACTCACAAGCTCATATCTGTACTCTGTGTCACGCACTATACCTCACATTGTTTTTCATTGTTTCTTGTCAAATTGCACCTTGATGAATAGGACCCATGCTATTTACACATTGTTTTACTTTGCTGCTATTTGATGTTGACATATATATTATTTATTGTTAACTTGCACCTTTATGAGCTGGACTCGTGCCATTTGCACCTTGATTTCCATTGTTTTCTACTTCTGCATTGTTTTACTTTGCTGCTACAAAAGCTTTGATGTACATTGTTTCTTGCTAATTTGCACCTTGGTTAATCAGACTCGTGAAGTTTGCACCTTGATTTACTTTGCTGCTATTTGTACCTTGATATACAGTCGTTCTTGCTAAATTGCGCCTTGGTTACTTCTGTACTCTTGCCAAACTATACTTTTAACTTATAATTGTGTGTTTTAGCTAAGTTGAAATTTGCTGATGTGGCCATACCCTATTACACTACGATTGCAAGGGCCACTGGGTAAAACAGCACCTTGTTGGTCACTAGTATACTGCCTATATCGAATATTTTCTTTTTCTGCTTCAGCAACATGCCACCCCTAACTAATATTGTCTGTAAGAGTTTTAATCAAGCCATGCCCATGCTCTAACAACTAATTTACCCATCCGCAATCAATCAGGTTTCTTATAAAGCACAACTACTCACCTGCAAGGGTCTCAAGCGCTGGGGGGAGGGGGATAGTGGATCTGCGGTTCAGTCAAAGAGCCAGATTTTGAGGTCCTTATTGAATTTCAGCAGCCATGGTGATTGCCTGAGGTGCAGAGGCAGGGAGTTCCAGGTCTTCATAGCGAGAAAGATCTTCCTCCAGCCGTGGTCTTGCGGATCCGTGGGATGGTGGCCAGGGCCAGTTGGGCGGAGCAGAGATGTCTGGTGGGTGTGTAGAAGGAGAGGTGGTTGTTGAGGGTATGCAGGTCCTGCATTGTGGAGGGCTTTGAAGGCGTGCGTGAGGAGCTTGAAGGTAATTCTTTTGTTGATATGTAGCCAGTGAAAGTCTCTCAGGTGGCTGGTGATGTGGCTGCAGTGTGGGATGTTCAGGATGAGTCTGGTGAAACCGTTGTGGATGTTCTGCAATTTCTTTAGGAGTTTCTGGGTGGTGCCGGCATAGAGTGTGTTGCCGTAGTGGAGTCTGCTGCTGATGAGCGCATGGGTGACCGTTTTCCTGGACTCGGTGGGGATCCACTTGAAGATCTTACGAAGCAGGCGGAGCGTGTGGAAGCAGGAGTACGAAACTGTGTTGATTTGGCGGTTCTCTGAGAGCCAGGAGACAAGGATGATGCCAAGGTTTCGTGCGTGGTCCGTGGGTGTTGGGGGGGGGGGGGGGGGTTCCGAGCACTACGGGCCACCAGGAGTCCTCCCAGGCGGAGGGGGTGGACCCCAGGATGAGGACGTCTGTGTTGTCTGAGTTAAGCTTGAGGCAGCTGTCCTTCATCCAGGTGGCGACTGCCTTCATCCTGTTGTGGAAGTTGCTGTTGGCAGCTGTGGGTTCATCTGTGAGAGAGAGAATCAGCTGGGTGTCGTGGGCGTAGGAGACTAAGTTCAGTCCGTGGCTTCTGACGATGGGTGCAGGCGGGGCCATGTAGATGTTGTAGAGGTTGGGGTTCAGGGAAGATCCTTGAGGCACTCCGCAGCTGATCTCTGTGGATTCTGAGTTAAACGGTGGAAGTCTGACTTTGTGTTTTGCCGGTGAGGAAGGAGCAGATCCATTCTAGGGCTTTGTTGCGGATGCCGATGTCGTGGAGTGTTGCGCAGAGGGTGTGGTGGGGAGATGGTGTTAAAGACGGCTGAGAGGTCCAGGAGGATGCGGGCAACAGTTGGGCCTTGGTAGAGGAGGGTGCGGATGTCTTCTGTGGCGGCATCCTAAATAATTTTGTGCAAGAAATCATCTTTCCTGAACTTTCCAAATATGTAAAAAATTATTTTGAACATGCAGCCTTGTGTGAAAACAATGAACTCTTTATTGTTTCCAGATTCTTCAGAAACCCAAACAAACAAGATTTTCTAAACTCAAAATACTATTTCATATGTAGACCAAACACATTCATCTTTCCCCAATGCAAAAAAATCCTTCATCGCCTAAGGTACCAAACCTGCAGTTTAGTTTGGACAGGTGACAAACACAACTTATCCCTAAGCATTTATGATAAAGGCAATGTTAATGCCCTGGGAAAACCTCCATCTGTTCAAGCTTCAAGTTCACTCTCTTAAATTAAATATTCATAATGTTCAAAACTAGACCGCACCCACAATTTACCATCTGACCACTCTGGAGTGATTTACTCTCTGGTTGTATGCACCACTCTGCCTAATGGGTCCCTCCCATTTGGAACCCTCTTGACATAACCAATGGCAAACTACTTTCTACCCTGATGTCTCAAGGTACCGGGCTCAGCATTGGAAGTTCATTGTATAATTCTGTTAAGCTCCTCGACAAATTTTGGAATGGATTCCAACAATGTTGCCCCTGCCCCAAACATTACAATGAATCATCTTATCAACAACTCCATATCGTGCCTGACATTGAAGCAATGCAAGGCAAAAATAATAAGCAAATCTTAAACACAAACTGTAACTGTCCCACCAATTGGAAGCCCTGTTAAATGAAAAAAAGTGATATAAAATAATTTTTGAACAAACCAGAGATTCCTTTTACAAATTCTTTGATAATCTGACAGACCTGGCAATGTTAAAGCAAATGTTGACAAATAATATTCATGGCAATAGTGACACCAACTCTAAGACTGCCATCCTAATCATATTGTCAAAACCTACTCCAACTGAAACCTTTGACGTGCTTATCACTTGAGGATTCTTTCAACCTAGCAGACCCCAGTAACACTGCTCTCTGGCAGGCCCTCAAGCACCTATCTCTACAACGGAAGTAAAAGTCCCTCAGAATCACAAATAGAAAATACACAATTTTGCATGGTCAAAGGAAACCCGACAGGTAAATCTAAACCTGTCATCTGAGGACCCAGATCAAACCACCAGCTCTCGCAGAGTTTGCGACAAACTCCCATCCAACCGCGATTCATATTAGAAGCACCCAGTTAGCACGCAGGAAAAATGCTGTACACAGTACAGTATTTTGACTTTCATAATTGTAGATCTGCAGTTGCACACAGTACTGCGAATGCACACTACATCATTGAACATAAAGTAAACCTCATAACTAAAACCTGGTGTTCAGATGCTTCCCACCCACCAATAGACCTTCATAATCGTCCTAAAGGTGAGATCTAAGACTCAATGGAGTTCGACAACTGGGTGGTACAGTCGCCTTCATCTTTAACCCTGAAATACTTAAAAATAAACATCAACGACCAGTGGATGTCTACTCTCTGAAGGGTTAAGACGGCATTATCTATTCCGTACTGCATGACAAGCGAGATTTATTGATGCATGTGTGAAATGCATGAGAATCCAACTACTAACAAAGGTTTCTTCTTGGGCATTGAAAAGAACCTGGCCACCTGACTACACCCTGCTGGGAGACCTCAACTTCCACCTCGACAACCAACTGGACCCCAACACCACATCCCTCCTGGACAACCTCCACAACATTGGACTCCGCCAGATCGTGACCGAGCCCACGCACTCAGCAGGACACACCCTCGACCCCCTCTTCACTACAGGAAACTCCATCACCTTCAGCCACACCACCGAACTCCCATGGACCGACCATCGTTGCGTCCACTTCACCTTCAGAACACCCACCATCCACAGACACCAGCACCTGCTTCCACGAAGAAACTGAACCAAAATCACCGACGACCAGCTCACCTCCTCACTCAACAACTCCACCCCAACCATTGTGGAAAACGACGACCCCAACACCGCAGCCCGATCCCTGCATAGATGGATCTCGGACAGCACCAACACCATAGCCCCCTCAAGAAAAACAACAATACCCGCGCCAAGAAAGCCAGATGGTTTACCACCGAACTCGAGAGTCCAGGCGCACATGACGCCGCCTCGAAAAGGCCTGGAGGAACACCAAATCCACAGAAGCCCACAACAACTTCAGAGCCGCCACCAACGCCCACCATCAACTCATCAGAGAAACGAGGAAAAAGCGATTGAAGACAGAATCTCCACCCACGCGCACAACAGCAAGGAACTCTTCAGCATCATCAAGGAGTTTGCCCAACCCACCATCGAGTCTACCGACATCCCTCCCTCACAAGACCTCTGCGACAAACTCCGCACCCTTTTCCACCACAAAATCAAGAGCATCTTCGACAACTTCGACGAAGACAACCAACACACTGAACCCTCACCAACCACCCCCGACACCCGGAAACCAGCGATTGATGACTGGACAGCCCTCACCACCGAAGACACACTGAAGACAATGAAGTCAATCCACTCCAGGGGCCCCCACGGACCCCTGCCCCACCACATCTTCAACAGAGCCGCCGACACCATCGCACCCATGCTCCGCCACACCATCAACCGCTCCCTGGCAACCGCCTGGCTCCCCGACGACTGGAAACACGCCGAGGTCAACCCCTCCTAAAGAAACCCTCAGCGGACCCCACCGACCTCAAAACTACAGACCCATCTCCCTGCTCCCGTTCCCAGTGAAAGTCATCGAGAAAGCCATCAACAGCCAACTCGCCACATTCATTGAAGAACACAACATCCTCGACTCCTCCCAATCCGGCTTCAGAAAAACCACAGTACGGAAACCGCCCTCCTCGCCGCAACAGACGACATCCGCACCCTACTGGACAAAGGAGAAACAGTAGCCCTCATCCTCCTCGACCTATCAGCGGCGTTCGACACAGTCTCCCACCGCACCCTAATACGCAGACTCTATGACGCAGGAATCCAGGACAAGGCCCTCGACTGGATCTGCTCCTTCCTCTCCGGCAGGACGCAGCGGGTCAGACTCCCCCTTTCCTCTCAGACCCCACACCTACCACCTGCGGAGTCCCCCAGGGCTCCTCCCTCAGCCCGACGCTCTTCAACGTCTACATGGCTCCACTTGCCCCCATCGTCAGAACCTACGGACTCAACATCGTGTCATACGCAGACGACACCCAGCTCATCCTCTCCCTATCCAACGAGCCCAACACCGCCAGACGCAACTTTCGAGAAGGCATGGAAGCCGTCGCCAAATGGATGAAAAACAGCTGCCTACAACTAAACACCAACAAAACAGAAGTACTCATCATGGGCCCAAACCCCGACGCCTGGAGCGACACCTGGTGGCCCCCCGCCCTCGGAAACCCGCCAACCCCCACAGACCACGCACGCAACCTGGGAATCATCCTGGACTCCGAGCTCAAAATGGACCGCCAGATCAACTCTGTCTTGTCTTCCTGCTTCCACACCCTCCGCCTCCTTCGTAAGACCTTCAAATGGATCCCCTCGAACACCGAAAGACAGTCACTCACGCCCTGGTCACCAGCAGACTCGACTACGGCAACGCACTCTACGCCGGAATAAACAAAAACCTAATCCGCAAGCTACAGAACATCCAGAACGCCGCCGCAAGACTGGTCCTCAACCTGCCAAAACACTGCCACATCTCCCAGCACCTGCGCACACTCCACTGGCTCCCTGTCGAGGCGAGAATCACCTTTAAGATGCTCACCCACGCACACAAGGCCCTCCACAGCACCGGACCAGCATACCTGAACAGCCGACTCAAATTCCACGCACCCCAAAGGACCCTACGATCAGCCCAGCTCTCCTACGCCGTGGTCCCCCGCACCAGAAAGACCAGATCGGGAGGCCGCTCCTTCTCCTTCCTCGCGGCCAAAGCATGGAACGCCCTTCCGCTCCACCTCAGACAGACAACATCGCTCCCCATCTTCGCAAGAAACCTCAAAACCTGGCTCTTCTACAGACCCCCTCCTTGATGGAATGGAACCTGCACCCCCCCCCCCCACCCCTAGCGCCTTGAGACCCTTACGGGTGAGTAGTTGCGCTTTAACAAACTCCTGATTGATTGATTGAATTGACAATTGCTCAGACTGTTGGGAGCTTGCTAAATGTTGATTGTTCTGATCAGCATTTGACCCCAATCTTAAAGGTGCAAGAAGAGCCTTTTGAGGAATTGAAACACAGGAGAGGAAACTCCTGTGTTCAGTAGACACAGATTAGACTCCAGATGAACACCTAATGCCAAAACGGTTCTATTAGCCAAAGCAAACCGTGTTAGTAACCAACTGAATGAGTCAAAAAGAAACCTAGAAACATGCTAAAGGAGTCATGCAGTCAAGTAGGTAAACACAAAATTATGACAGACAAATGTAATGAATTTGCCACAATTAAATAAGTTTAGTCAGACAGGAATGTCCCTCTTTTACAAATGTAGGCAATATCACAAACACCTCTTTGACCCATTTTAAAATAATTTCAAAGAACTGTTTGAAAGGCTTTGCAAATTGCACAAAATCTTCAAGAAAAGTGTAGGCCCACTAACTCAACGTGTAGTTACAAAATCAGCCATGCACTGATACTTAATTGGCTGGATAACATGGACTCATCTGTGGATTTTTTTGTACCGCTCTTGACCCATTGATAATGGGACGTGTTGAACCTCGCTCAAAAAAACAGGAGCCTAGCGTAAGCACCGGCAGTGTCCGCGGCGCAGCACAAGACGCAATAGAAAAGGGTGTGTTTCCAAACAGATTATGGTGCTCAAACAGAGTCACCAACCCCGCTCCAAGATAGATCCTTCAGGATAGTTGAACTGCCCACAAGTACCAAAATGATCTAGGAATAGAACTGAACTATTCTGTAGGAAGATAGCCATGAGGTCCGAGTAGCCATCACCATTTTTCATGACTCCAGAGTAGAGCATATCTGTATCATCTATAACCTGCTCCCAAGGTGTCTGTTTAGCTTAAAGATTGTTCAGCAATGCATACTGGTGGAACTTTGAATGCCTCATCATCATGTTAAGATATATTCTGGCAACCATTGTCGAGTTATGGACCTGTTGGTTATGTTTTGAAATCCAAAGTGATACAGTTCCTGGGAGGGTCCTCTATGGTTAG
This sequence comes from Calotriton arnoldi, assembly GCA_963921515.1. Taxonomy (NCBI): domain Eukaryota; kingdom Metazoa; phylum Chordata; class Amphibia; order Caudata; family Salamandridae; genus Calotriton; species Calotriton arnoldi. The sequence continues at coordinate 1,503,166 of CAWUFW010000057.1, forward strand.
TTCAAGCACCCAGGTTTGATGCCAAGGATGGTGCCACATGCTCAGTATATGGACTGCTGCTCTTCTGCAGGCAGTCTTGCTCTGTAACCAGCAGGTGAATCTCTGTTTGTCTCACCTGTCTCGCTTTTGTAGCTGGACCTTAAGCCATGCCTTCTCCTAGTATCCTACAAGTTTGTACCAATATGGAAGGAAATTTCATTTTTTTAATGTTTTTGGGTTAAAGACTTAGAAATTAATCCATTTAGGAACAATCTCCTCCAATAATGATAAAAACGCTTCTTCTTTGTCATAGCTATGAACTGTTACAACTCTAGATTGTTCCCATGTCTCTGAAAGCCAATCTATAAATCTGATCTACACCCATCAGCAAAGAGACTAGTTGGACAACTATTCCCTCTCCCCCTCTCCCTCATCCCCTCTCCCCCTTCCTCTTTCCCTCTCTTCCTCTCCCCCCAAAAGCAGAGATCTGCCTTTGTCAACTATGTAAAGTGGTAACCCCTAGGCTTTCTGTGGTTTAATTTGTAATGTTAAACATTATACTGGTCTAGTCTTTCATCTAGATTCTAGGAAGTCTCACGAATATATCATCCTTTTGAAACTTCTTTCCTGGAATTGTTAGTTGTTTTGTAGTTGTATTCCCACATGAATGTATTGTTGCTTCTGTTAAGTTGTTAGGGAGTGTTTCTAGCAGATTTGTTTACAAGTTTTGCATCTTCTAACACTTCATGAAGCACATTGCAATTTTGACTTGTTCTTGTGCTAATTAAACCTTGGTTCTGGTGAGGGTCTCTAAGATTTATAGCCTGTAGACAGGGAATTATCCAAGTTTGTTTTTTGCATGCTCGCAGATCTTTCTTGATCTGTCAGTCCAATATGAAAATCATTTGTGCAGCATGATAAAAGCAGGCGCTACTGTAAAAGAAACTCGCCCTAGTTATGTTACATTGTTGTAAGTCACAGATCAAAGGCGGTCTCCCCTAATATTCAATTTTATAGACCGTCCCAAAAATTGATGAAAAAATAGATTCTTGATATCATCAACTGTTGCGGGGAGTAATTTGGAAATGTCCAATGAAGATTCAGATTCCGCCAGAGATCCAAAACGCCCCCGCATTTAAGTGGCATGCATCAAAAATTAATTCTGCTGATTGACGTGAAAAATAGTTTGGTTCAGTCTCTATAACATTCATATGTTAAGTAAAATCACCTCTTTATATAATATAATAAAATCAGTCAAGTTTCATGAGTGGACACAGCACAAAAGACGTTTCAGAGAGGGACTCGGCATAGAAACTGCTACTGTAAAAGCTATCCGTGACATCCATCTCTTTCTAGATGAAGGCGAGACTTTCCTGCTTGTCCTGTTAGACCTGTCAGCAGCTTTTGATACAGTAGACCACAACATACTACTGAAGACGCTAGAAGTCAGATTTGTCTTCAAGGATAAAGTTCTAAGCTGGTTCTGCTCCTTTCTTAGGGTCAGACCCAGTTAAACTGGGGAGCTATTCATCCAGAATGGATGAATGTAGATTCGTTGAAGGCTCCAATCATTCATGAGTTCTGTTCAGCCTATATGTTAAACCACTTAGTCTGCTTAGGAATCAGTCATTCGGACCCAACAATATGCAGACAGATGGCACTCCACTCTACCTCAAGTTGGTATTTGTCCTGGACATTCATACCCTTCAAATGGCCATAAGGAAACTGAGTGGATGTCAGCCAACTGCCTGAAAAAATCTGCAGAAGACAGAGCTGCTTCTCATCTCTCACAAATCCAGGATCAAAATTGACTCCAAGGTGACTGCTGAGCTCAAAAATGACCTCACCTGACTCAGTCAAATCAGTTGGTTGCAGGATAAATTGCATGCTTTGTTTGTCAACCCATGTAAATAAACTCTCGCAATCTGCCAATTTCTATTTGCACCATCTAAAGAAAATTCATTAATTCCTTCTTCCCAACAACCAGCTGAAGATCGCAGACCATGACACGATCATCTCAAATAAGACTGGTAATGCCGTCCTCTCCGCCCTTCAAGCCAACAACCTCCTACTCCTAACAGCCATCTTTCATTCTGTGGCTCGGCTAGCCTTAGAGAAAATCAAATTGGATCATCCAACCCTGTTCTAAGGAAATTCCACTGGCTACTGCTTGAGGCATGCATCACATTCAAAATAGGCTTGCCAATTTTCAAGGTTCTCCGCTCTGGCAAACCAAGCTACTTAGCTCAACTCTTGAACACTTCCAGTGGCATGAGCAGCTCAAGAAGCCAAATTTTGCTTCGCCTAGAAACTCCTCTAATGTGTACCTCGTCAGTCCTAAAACCAATCTTTTAAGTCTCCTCAGAGGCTTTTATGATCTCTCTCCATCCTCTGTTTTCAGCAACCAAAACTTTCTCCTTCAGGAAAGCTTTAAAAACCCATCTGTTTAATATTTAGCTTTGTGCCACAAATGTTGCTGCTGAAACCAGTAACTCATCTTTGCTGTCTCTCCTCATGACTTTCCTTGGCTCGTCGTTCTGTCACCAGGGTTTCCCTGTCCACCCCATCCTCTCCTCCTCCCACCTCCTTTTTTTCTTCTTCTTCTACCTGCGTAAAACTGCTACTGCTCCTGAGACACACCCTTATGCCTAATACATTAAAGTGCAGCTGCCCTATAGACAAACTATAAATAAATGGAAAATGCAACCTCACTGTAAAATCATCTGATTCATTACCACACTAAAGAGTTCTTGAGAGTTAAAGTTCGAAGCATGGATGTATATCTGTTGAACCCCATTGAAGAAAGATTGTGATTTCAGCATAACTGAAAATCTACAATTGGAGAGTTGACACCTCACCAATGGATTTAATGGGCAGGTCTGCCCCCTTAGCGCTGCTGCACCTCTACTGAATAAACGTGGAACAATGGAGTATGCATACTTTTCTTCTTATATATATATATATATATATATATATATATATATATATATATATATATTACTAACTCACTCTGAGTTAGGCGTTTTTCTTGGAGAAGTCTAATGTCAACAAAAAGGTTTTAAGAAGATAAGAGCTGCACTCTTCTGAACGAAACTCTATCACTTGTTTGAATCTTTATTATTCACATAGGTCCACACCCGCCCCTTTATTATAATCCTGCATGCACTATCTTACAAAGATCTCTATATACATCATACAGACCCATCAGTCCATTCATTCCACACACTTAGATTTCCGAAAGGACTACCTCCGGCTGTAGGAGGTATTGCATGTCCTGTGGTTCTCTTCTGGGTTGAATTGTGTGTTGATGTTCAGTGCTATGAGCTCTGTTCTTCGTCCTCTACCTCTAAAGGAATATAGTGAGAGGACCTTAAGTTTGATTCTCCATCTTGGAGACCGACAGCGACATAAACATGATATAGTTGAAAATCATACCTTTTTGTGTTTGCCTCAAATGAGAGAGATGCTATTAATTGGCTAACATCAGTATACTGTCAAAGGTGTAGTGACTAATATTGTCTGCATTGAGTTCGGAATCTCTTGTTATACTCAGGTTGTCTTGAAGCACTGTTCTGGTCTCTATTTTTTATGAATGGTGCTGAAATTGTATATTTCTCACTTACTGCAGTTCTAGGATCCAATTCCTTTTAATTAAATTCCATCAGTGCCTTCGCAGCCGAGACAGCTGCTAAGAGCATCATGGAAAAGTCATGTTGATGGCTAAATAATGGATGCTGGTTACTGTTTCCAAGACTGGCTTCCAAATCGTCTGCTCAGAATATGTAATACTATGCTTACATTTGGGCAAAATCGACTCTCTAATGTTGACTCATTTGCGGGACACACGATGACCATGTAAGATACTTGGAATTCTATCGTTAATTACTGCTTTACGTTTCTTGTTTGAGGTCAGGGTTGTTTTTCTGAATGAATCAAAATATAAAAATGTATGCCTGGACTTGGAGAAGAAAGGCTGCTGTGAACTGCACTTACTGACCAACAGGTTCGGTGACAAGCACTTAAAAGATTCCTATAAAATATTTTCCCTCTTCATATTTGTCTACAATAGTTTTTCATCTTTTTAGGAGACAGTAGTGTATTTTGGTGGGAAAGATGCCCCAGAAAAGACCAGAACGCATTGATGAGTGTGAGAAATTGAGTTATTAGTTGAGGCGGGGGGTTGAAGCCCTTCTTGGGCAACAACCACAATCCTTGCAGGATGAACCACAAAAGTCACTAAATTAACCTGTGCTTAACCCTCTGGTAGATTGGTACAAAAGCATTCAGGCCTAACTTAGAGGAAATGTGTAAAGTATTTATGCAACACCCAAACCGTAATAAAGTGACAACGCCACAAAAGAAAAATCCTACACCAATTTAGAAACGTAGAGTAAAATCTAATAAATAAAATGAGACTAAAATGACAAAAATCCAATCGGTAAAAGCGGAGATATACAATTTTAAATTAAAGGTTTAAGTAAAAATAGCCCCAAGAAGCAGAAAGCGCTAATTGTGGATATCTGACCGTTCTAGACTGGGACAGTCGCAAGTTCAGGCTGACCACAATGGAGTGCTGGCTGGATACAGGGATGAGTTTAGTCCCGCTGAAAAAGTTACCTTCTCAAAGACAAGTGCGCAGAGTTTAAAACTTCAGGTTTTCACAGGAGGAGCTCAACTGATGGCAGCCAAGGGTCCAGGACCGAGGGAAGCACCTTTTGGGGATTAGGAACTCACTCCAGCAGAGGCCATCAGAGCTCAGGCAAGTCCAGTTGCAGGTCCAGTTTGGGTCAGTTGCAGGAGGTCAGCTGGGCAGTTGCAGGGAGGCCACTGTAGCTCAGAATAGGAGGTCAGCCAACTGATCCTTGGAGTCACTCTGGTATTCATGGGTTCAAGGATTTGGTCCGATCTCCTTCTGGAGCAAGGCGGACTTCAAGCAGTAGGATATGCCTTTGAAGAGCAAGGTAGGTCTCTAGAAGCTGGGTGGTCCTCTGAAGAACATGCGGGCCTCAAGCAGCAGGGCAGTCCTATGGTAGTAGCAGGCCTCAAAGTTTAGAGCTGGGAAATGTCAAATTTAGAAAAGTAGCATTTTCAAAATTGTAATCTAGAATCTGACTTTACCTTTAAAGAGGGTTTTAAATGACAACTTATTTGGGTCCAAACAGGACATTTCTACCTGCTCTCAATCAAAAGTTAGCACTTATTAAATGCCATAAGTTAACCCAATGTTATCCTATGGGAGAGGTAGGCCTCACAGTGGTGAAAACGAATTTAGGATTTTTTGACTACTGGACATATATAAGTATGTGTCCAACGTTTTAAATACAATGCAGCCTGTCTATGGGCTGTTTAGGGCCTACTTTAGGGTGGCTGATTTGTATTTTAATGGAAGGTTTGCGCCAAATAGTTATTTTGCCATGTCAGTTGGCAGTTTAAAATCGGGTCCTGGGTACATGATGTGCCTAGGGACTTATAAGTAATTTAAGTGTGCCAATCCGGAGTAGGCCAATTGTACCATGTTTTAAGGAGTGAGCACAAGCACTTTAGCAGTGGTAAAGTTCACAGAGTCCTAAGGCCAACAAAAACTCATTTCAATAAAACTGGCGGAGTGAAGGCAAAAGGTGTAGGGAAGACTACCTTAAAGCTGACATCTAACAATGAGCTAGTTAGTTACTTCTCACCCACGTGCTGGGCATAGGTGAGAAACTAAAGCTGTTTGTGTCTCCCATCTTCTATTTTACTCGTTGTTTTTTTTGGGTCCCGACCTTTTGATTATGCTAAAACTCTATGCGTAATATTACTTAGAGGGGTTTTCCGCCAATCCTCTTGATCCATTGGACTATTATTGTGCCTATTCACATTTGTCTTCCTTCAACTATACCATACAGCATTGGGCAGTGGGTCAGCCCACTTCAGCTATTGGCTAACGTCACTGTGAGTGGCAGCATTCTGCTCTTTAGCATGGAGCACATCCATATACAAAGTAGTTCACTCAGGCGCCAGGTAATACTACTTATTGAGAGCAAAAATTATTTTTGCTTTTAGCCATTTTTTTCCAGATTGATGAGGGCCCAGCAGCCTCTTTCACAATAAAGGAGCCTATTCAAAACTTCATTTTGTAGTATGTTTAGTAGTACTACAACAGTACTACTAATGTGCAAAAAAATGCTATTCACACAGCCTGCGTGCGGAAGATCCTCCTCCACCTCTACTATGTTTTTAGGTCTCTGTTCTAGACGGCGCGCATGCGCTATCTCGAACTGAGAAATGCATCCGAAGGAACGTTCTTGAGTCTTCAATGATCAACAATATTCTTCTTTTAATAATTTCAGTCCATTACACGTGCAGCCAACGCGTTTCTCCCTAAACAGGGCTTCATCAGGGCTGTAAATACAACATACCCAAATCAAGGTACTGACATACAACGTAATCTTATAATACAATTACTGATGTGAGTGAACATATATTTAAAAAAAGTCTAAATGTCAAACAACATTATTTCATATGCAAGGGGAGTTAACCAAAACCCCTTAGCATTTATATAAAAACAACCAGGCACCAAGAATTTAAAGCCTCATATAGAATACCCAGAAGAACTCAAGAAAAATGCCAAACAAAATGTGAACACATGAAATGAAAAGCAAGAGAAGAGCAATGTGTTTAAAGAAAATTTAATAATAGACACACCCAAAAGGTTGTGAAAGCACTTGAGCAGTGTTCTCTAATGCGCTTAACCAGTAACTTCACAAACATCACCAACTCCACAATCACCCCTAGTTGTACGTTGAAGTTTTAGTGGCCCCAGCCAAGAGAGTAATGATTGTCATGCAGTGCTCATGTGAGTATACTATAAACTGAATAACGTCGGTCTGGCTCCCTTACCACTGATAATGTCTCACGGCGATTCCTAGGATTGTATAAGGCGTTATCCAAAGTAGAGGACACACCCATGAGATTGTAGCCTTCCTACAGAGAAGGCAAACGATATTCAAAAATAGTGTCCCTCAAACGTCAAATAATGAATATAACTGGTCCCCCTATGGGGTTCTAAAGTACCTTTGATCATTCGGTCACTCACGTTCTCCATAAGGATCAGGCTTATACAGTAGCAGGGGTAACGTATCCGAAAGTATGGTCCGTCAATAGTGGATACTTAATTAGGCGTCATGAACTCCCTCTGGTCTGGTATTAACAACTGCAAGGGACAGCCATGGGGTCCAAATTTGAACCATCGTATGCAAATTTGTTTATGGGACGGATGAAACACTTATGCATGGGCTCCAGGGGCAGCAGCCTGGACTAAGGATATCCACTATTGGGGTCATTATATTGACGATATTATCCTGATCTGGACAGGCACTGAAGTAGGAATGAAGTGTTATTTCAAATACCTCAACAGCAACCCATATAATGTGAATTTCACTCTAAATATGTCTAAAGTAAGAATCCAATTTTTGGATGTTGAACTTTATACAACGGGCAATAAGCTGCATAGTACCCTTTATAGGAAAGAGACAGCTGTGAATAGCATCCTGCACTACGATAGTGCACCCCCGACGAGCACTAAACGTGCTATTCCCTATGGGGAGCTCATTAGAATCCGTAGGAATTGTAGTGAGAACCATAAATTTGAGATGCATGCACAGGGATCCTTGGACAGACTAGAAAGAAGAGTATACAAACATCAAGACCTTCAGGCAGTAAGACGAGTACAGAAGGTTATGAGAACAGACACTTTAAGAGTAAAGGCCAAAAAAGAGACCAAGGATCGCTTGGCTTTAATTACAACGCACTCTTGACTCAATCAAGATGTGTTTAAGATCCTTCACAAACATTGGAAGATTTTGAAGGGTTTCCCAGGGGTAGGATCTCTACTGAAAGACACACCCTCAATCACCTACAAAAGGTCCAAAACCTTTAGGGAACTACTTTGTCCCAGTTATACTGCCCAAAGACCATCACATGTGGGAACCTGGCTGAAACATCCAAATGACTTCTTTACTTGTGGGGAATGCAACATTTGTCACTTAGGCCTGAACAGAACACAGGAATTTTCTTACAATATCAGACACACATACCATGTCCGACAATTTCAAAATTGTGAGTCTACCTATGTGATTTATGTTATTATTCGTAACTGTTCTAGGATCTATGTAGGCAGTACTACTAGGCAGTTGAAGGTTCGTATTCAGGAGCATCGTCGAGCCTGTCTGAGGAATGGTCAGTCATATGCCATGGGAGCGCATACCTGTGACTCAGAAATCTCCAAAGCCAACTTTAAATTCCATGGTATCGATACTGTAAACCAAGATTTAAGAGGCGGAAATAGAGAATTACGCCTACGGTAACTAGAGGCTCAATGGATCTGTAAACTGAGGGCTGTGGCCCAAGGCCTGAATATGGATAATGAAATGCATTTCTTCTTATAACCTAATATGATTCTGGGTTTTTTGTTTAATCAAGAAGGTATGTGCAGTTTGTAAAAACATTAGTGTTTTAACACCTTACCGGCCATTAATTACGTTTCGATCCTACAAATATGACCTTGGAACCTAGATCCTGTCACTACATTGTGACTTTATTGAGGTAAATCGTTGTAAACTATGACCTTTGCTGTGTTTTCAGTGTCATATTGATGTAATCTTTTACTAGTTTGTTTCCAAAATATAATGATGCAGCTGTATCCCTTCTTCTGAAACCAATTGCTCTATAAATAGTGTGTACTAAAAACTCTGCAAGGGTGAGCTATCCATATCTGTTGTTGGTATAAGATACTGTCCTGCCTATTTTAGCAGGCACTTTAACTTTACCGCATTTGCTAGCACATTTGTCATTGGTGTCTGAATGTATCCCTGATTTTGAATGATACCTTAATATGGAATTGGAGCATGTAACATTTTGCTGTAAATCTGTTTTGAAATATATTCTCCATTTGTGTTTGTGGTACTTTTTTCCTCTATAGTGGTTGGTCAACTCTGTGTCTTTCCCTTATGATCGGGACAAGCTGGTACTTTGGCACTATCTTTGGCTGTTTACTGTGTAAATGAAGCTTAATTTTGGCTTCAAATAAACTCTACCTCAAAGGGGTCTTATACTTGCCCTCCTCTGTGTTTAGAACTACTCAGACTTCTGACTTAAATAGGAATTCCTTTACTATTTGGTTAATGTGACTGTCAGGTTAATTAAACGAATGTTGATGTACGATTGAATATTCAGCTGTACAAAAATCATCACATGCGACCGCATAATTAAAGTACTAAGAAACTTGTTTCACTTCATGTCCGCTGTGGGATTATGTGTACGAGTGAACAATAAAGTTTGTTCAAACTTGTGATTCGGTGCATCTCCTTCATGACGTGTTAGCCGGCAACATGGTAGAGAAGACGGAACTACCAAGTGGTAGGCTACGCCCATTTGTGATGCGTCAGCCTAGCATAGGCCAGTTTTTCCTTTGAAACTGACCTTGCAACTGACTGGAACGGAAGTCTATTGACGGCGTTCCAGATCGGTTGGTGGTGTGAGGAGAGGCGAGCCGCACACGGGTGAGTCTTAGTGTCTGACATTTGAGTGGGCAGTTATTACTGCCTACAGGCTTGACGCGATAATGACTTACCTGCATCTTTATCTTCGGACTTATTTCATGACATCTAGATTGCAAACAAGACGTTTGAGTCAGGTCTGGGCTTGATCCGTTACGAGGTGGCGGGCCTTTTTATTTGTAAAATGGAATGGGTTACTCACCCGCGATCAGTGTTTGAGGGCCTCTTGTGTCTTCGCATTCTGTGCATTCATGTATGAAATGGGACATGCTTCTTATCATATTTTTCAAACAGCATCATGGAGTTGGATATTTTGTTGTTTTTCTGTTTTATGAGTAGAATTTCCTGACAATGTGACTCTAGGAGTGTTTCATCGATTTAAATAGATTCGATTATGGGTTTAAGTGTTGTACACTTGTGCTAATCTATACGGTTCCTGACTACTCTGGAGTAGCAAACTGTGCTAATTGTGTAGATTGTTGTTTGAGTCTTAAATAATAACAAGCTCCCGAGTTTTTTAGCAAATGTGTGTTTGCGTGCAAAATAGTAAGGACTCTCCATGCTTTCTTGTAGCTCAGGTCAATGAGAACGTCTCTCAGACCCGAGGGAGTTCATGACGCCTAATTAAGTATTCGCTATTGATGGACCATACTTTCGGATATGTAACCCCTGCTACTGTATAAGCCTGGTCCTTGTGGAGGAAGTGAATGACCTACTGATCAAAGGTACTTTAGAACCCAATAGGGAGACCAGTTATATTCTTTATTTGACGTTTGAGGGACACTTTTTGAATATCATTTGTCTTCTCTGTACGAAGACTACAATCTCAGGTGTGTGTCCTCTACTTTGGATAACGCCTTATACAATCCTAGGAATTGCCGTGAGACATTATCAGTGGTAAGGGAGCCAGACCGACGTTATTCAGTTTTTAGTATACTCATCTGAGCACTGCATGACGATCATTACTCTCTTGGCTGGGGTCCCTAAAATCACAACGAACAACTAGGGGTGATTGTGGAGTTGGTGATGTTTGTGAAGTTACTGGTTTAGCGCACTAGAGAATACTGCTCAAGTGCTTTCACAACCTTTTGGGTGTGTCTATTATTAAACTTTCTTTGAACACATTGCTCTTCTCTTGCTTTTCTTTTCATGTGTTCACTTTTTTGTTTGGCATTTTTCTAGAGTTCTTCTGGGTATTCTATATGAGGCTTTAAAATCTTGGTGCCTGGTTGTTTATATATAAATGCTAAGGGGTTTTGGTTAACTCCCCTTGCATATAAAATAATGTTGTTTGACATTTAGACTCTTTTTTAATATGTTCACTCACATCGGTAATTGTATTATAAGATTACGTTGTATGTACAGTACCTTGATTTGGGTATGTTGTATTTGCAGCCCTGATGAAGCCCTGTTTAGGGGGAAACGCATTGGCTGCACGTGTAATGGACTGAAATTACTAAAGAAGAATTTTGTACATCACTAAAGACTCAAGAACGTTCCTTCTGATACATGACTTTTTATACCTGTTGCCTCACTTTCTAATGTGTATTGTCTAGTATAATATGTGGTCTACAAGCAGCAGACCTTAGAGGTGGGCAATAGTCTATACAAAAAATGATTTGCTGTTGTATACTGAAGTGACTAATTGGGCTGTGCGGCTTTAAAATCCTTGGCTGCTTTTTTTGAGAGTTTAGAGTTATAATGTCTTCTATCGAACATAAACGACCACGCACATTTCCCAGTCAGGTTTTCTGGTTTTATCCCTGAACCTTATCGTTGGATCATACATTTTAGCTGCGATTGTTTCGCCTCTGACTTCACAGAAATGCCCAAACCTCCCATTGCTTACATTTATTTCATGATCTTCCCGGCTTCTTAATTGTTCTCTTTGTTTGCTAGGCCTTGTTATATATCACTTGTTTGCCCTGGTTCTGTAATATCCTCCTACCTCCACCCCTCAGCGCTTCGTTTCTCCACCCGAGTTTATATGCCGCAGATCACAAGGTGAGAGGGAGGCTGCACTGTGCGGACACGGAGCAGGGTAAACCTAGAGGAGGGGACATGTCTGAACTCATGAATACCAAGGACATGTCTCGGGTAGAGGCAGTGTGCGTGAGAGGTCTTGGTCCTCAAGGGTCTATTACAATTCCAGAGGCGTCATCTCAGAGCAGCATCTAGGAGTTTTTCCTTTTGTTCGTGTGTTTGTGTGTCTGCACGCTGACATAGGAGCTCGTATACAACCGTTTTGTGGTTCACATTAATATTATTTGTACACCTGGAGACATACGGGAGTGTGCTTGTGTGCACTATATACATGCATATACGTCACATGTTCCTATGTGCACAGATATGGTAACGTTGAGCGCAGAGTTTCAAACCCATTTAAGTACAAAGTGAGGCATCTAAATATTGGTTTGTTTGCTTTTTTATTTTTTTTTAAAAGGATGGATTTTATATATATATATATATATCAGATTTGTAGAGAGTAATATGTTATTTATTATCATTGACTGTGCCCTCCTCCCTCAACATTCGCATAAATAGCATCTTATAATCTGTGCATCTGCATATATGGTTTATGTCATAGCATCTTTCATGTTTAAAGACGATAGTCTAACCATAGCTCAAGGGGTTACATTTGGGCAGTAAGGCACAATCGCATAGAAGAGGTCCTGTGATTAGTAGAATTGTTTCACTGTGTGAAGTAATTATTACATGGGAGGCATTAGCAGTTTTTTGCCACTCACTCACCCATACAACCACGCACACTCGCTCATACTCCCGCACAACTAGTTACATACCCATTCACACATCCGTACAAGCACTCGCACATCTGCTCACTCATCTATAGTCATTCACACCGACACTCACTCTCCAATGCAGCCACTCACACACCAACTCCCTTAACCAAACACCCACTCAAACAGCCTTTCACCCATACAGCCACTAACACATCCAGGCACTCACTCACCCACCAGTACAGACACTCACTCACTCATCCATAGATACGCTCACTCACCAGTGCAACCAGTCACACAGCCACTTCCACACTCATACACTTACTGACACACACACATATTCACCCATACAGGTACTCACACACCCACTTATTCACCCATACAGCCACTCGCACACCCACTGACAAACCTATACAGCCACTCGCACATCCACTCACACATCCACTCGCACATCCACTCGCACATGGACTCACACTCACTCAGATAATATATATTAGAAATTGTATAACGCCTTAGTAGTACACAAAGTATAGTAATTTAACTTTTGTATACCTTTAGTATCAGGGGTGGGGAATTTGTATCGCCTGACGCCCAAGAGATGATGCTATCTGCTGCAGACAAGAAGTTTTAATCTGTACTTAGTCCGCCGGACAAGCAGACTTTCTGCTATTCTCTCCTGCAACTTATGCAAGCACTAAGTCAGTTATTTCAAATTGCACGTTGAAAACATTTTGAGTACTCATTTTCAACAGTAAATACGGTAATCATGAAAAGCAGGGCGAGCGCTATGAGTACTCTCCTGCTCACAGCTGATTAGCGATGTGAAAATAGATTCAATCTTTTTATGGGTTGTGGGCCCAGACACAAAAAATAACATACATGCTGTAAATATGCTCCCCAGAGAGTGAAACAATGCCCAGTCACATCCCCCGGAGGTGCGATTTAAGTGGGAAGTATCAGCTGTCTGGTCCTTATGTGTTTGAAATAGTGTGGCAAATCTAGGTGAACTCCTTGCTGCATGCCATCTACGATGAAAATCGGAAGAAAAACGAGGGCACAAGAGGCCCATGATCAGTTGCTGCCGGGGTGGCATACCAATGAGCTGAGTAAACTGCTTATCAGTAAAGGCCTCACTGTGACTTCCAACAATTTTCTGGGGGGGGCCTGATTAGTTGATAAGTGGCATGGTGAAGAAGGGCTTGTGAGGTAGGTTACGGGGCAGGCTGGCTCTTCATGTCACGGAACCAAAGCGCAAGAAAGCATGAGTTCCCAAGCGTGGGAACGGAACAGAAGCTCCAGAAAGATGTCACTTGCCGGGAGTGGAAAACCCAAACAAGATATAACGGGTGGATGTCAAGTGCTGGTTCAGACGGTGTGTTCCAATTTGCTGTAGAGAACATCATGGTGTTAAAAAGACCACATTCCTCAACCAGGCAAACTAGGTAAAGTCACCCAGAGTTGGAGTTGCTTTCAAATGTTTAAGAGTACTTTTACTACTTCCAAGTGGCAGTGTTGCTGAGCTGGGGGGTAACATTGATTGTACTCTGGTTCCCAGCGGTGGGTGAGCCAACAAATAAACAGAAACGCCAAGAATCGACTGGCTCTAAGAGCCCGTGCTTGAGCCAGGTCTTGAAAACATTTGGCATGTCAATCATGCAACAAACATCATGTCAAAATATGACAGTGTCTTCACAACTCAATAAAGCGTATTTCCTTAACAAAGGAAGCTTTTCAGCTTAGTACATCAAATTCTATCCCTTCATGGAGAGGCATTTAATAAACGTGCGAGTTTTCAAACATGAACTGCAAAAAATTCCTGCCTCCGCTCTGATGACAATGCTATTAGCAAACTCCAAAGCAAGTCAGTAATCTTGTGTACCCAACATTTGGCCTTGATTGTTATTATACTTAGCATCATTTTAGGCTATTGAATCAAACACAAAAGGTTTTTGTAGAGAGAAGGAGGCTTGGTGAAATAAAGTATTTGCCAAGGAGCACACAATTTGATTTAGCAGGGAAGCCATGAGTGTTCCCCGGTTCCCAGTTTCACACTGTACAATTCAGCCACTAAATATCTATTTCTTTCTCACATCAAAGGTTAGTACTTTGTCATTAATTCTTGGAGAATAAGATTAGTGTGTCTGTGGCGGGAACAATCCATTTTTTTAAAATCTTTTTTTATTAAATATGCTCATTACGTCATCAAAGTAAACCGTAGTTAGCAGTGGCAGAGATAATAACAATGTAATACCATCAGTCGATCAATTTTCATCGTCACAAAACAGATGGATCATTTGGAGTCATAGATTTAAGTTGTAAGCAGTAGAGGCGCAAATCGTTAATACTTCATTCCCTTAACTGCGAGAATTAGCACACATTATGGAATTGTCCTTCTCCCAAGTTTAGTCCCCGGTATGTTTGCCAGGGGTTCCATATTCTTTCCTATTTTTTGATGCATGGAGCATGTTTTATTTTTTGGCTGTTTGACACAGCGCAAACCTTGCTCAATGAAATAACATCACTTCACAACAGACACAGACTACGTTACAGCGTTTTTCATCACAGAGTGGCTGAATTTGAACCTGGTTCCAAATGTTGCTTTGTCAGCAGCTGTAGCCATTAGGCCACATTGCCCCCTGTTAAAACTCAGCTTGTCTAAACCTGTTGCCCTGTTTCTTTTTTAGGTCGAGCCTAGCGTAGCGCGCATGCGCTGCTCTAGGAGATGACCTTTTGGAATCGGTCTGCACTTTCCTAACACTCGTGCTTGTGGCGGCATCCACCTTGCGGGAGCGAGCAGCGGCGCGCAGGGGCCATCTGTTTCTAATTAGCGTGGCATTAGCGTGGCCGTGTGCGCTTGTTTACATTTCTCTACTCTCTCTCCCCTGCCTGTCTCACCCTCGCCCTCCCTGTCAGGCGCCCTGTTTCCAGCTCTGGGCCCCCGCCCTTTGACAGGAAAGCGAAACTTGTTTCTTTTAGACTTCGTTCTCTGACCGCCGCCTCCATTCCTAACCTTCCTTAGCACTACCCGTCTCTGATTTGCCCCTACACATCTTCTCCTTCGGACACGGCGCTCCGGATTTCCCACCAAATCTCCCATTAATCATCCGCAGGGTTGAATTCCGATGAGATCTTCATAAGGCCAAATAAATGCAGTGTTTTCTGAGACTGTCTCCCTGACATTTGCGGCTTATAAATCAAAAGGGCACTGTGTTTTTAAACATGTTTACGGCAAAGCAGTCTAGCTTTATTGTCCTTACAGCTTTCACGAGGAACGCATTCTGCTGCGATATTAAAGAGCAGTAGCCTTGCTTCTAAGCACTCGTTGATTTCTGCGTACGGCTGCAGTCAAGGCGCAATTGTAGTCTGGCTCCGTGTTTTCCCCGTTTAATCCGACTTATATGGGAAGCGCCCCACGCCTTTGTAGTGCAGATATACACCGCCTCCATTTCCTTATTTGCTACAGCGCTTCAGATGGTCCCCGATTTCGTTCCAATATAGGCGAGTCTCACCCCACGGTTTGAGTGGACACATCCCTTCACCGAGACACCTCACATGTCTTTCGTGGCCGCACTGGACCTGGAGCGGCTCATTGAGAAGATCCGGCTTCCCTCATTATCCTCAGGATATTCACCTCCTCAAAGGCGCACCCTGTTCTGTAATAGCGGACAGTGGCTCTTACCATCTTAATATTACACTTTAATTTCTGAAGCCTTTCAAGGGTCTCATAAAGCCAAAGGTGTTACATTTCTCCCCCTGTCCCTCTGCAGGCATGTTCTAATGCGGCGGTTCTTATATCCTTTTGACTTCCACGGACCCCCAATGAATCACTGTTGGAAGCCACGGACCGCCACCTAAGCAATTTTGACGACATGAAAAAAAAAATACCCAGAACTATAGTAACAAGTAGACATAAAAAAATTACAACATATTTTCTTTAATACACAAACACAAATCAAAATGTTCATTTTAATGAACATGTTGGAGCTTTTCAAAAGGTGATTTTATTTTTAAAAGATTAAGTGCTATCCTAAACTCTCGCACATCACTTTATCTTTTATGCACCTAATGCAGCCTTTCTTTTTGTTGGGGCACACCAGTGCGCCAATGAGAACACAACCAAGCACACCACCACTTACTGAACGTGTGCTGCTCCAATGAATCAAATGAAAGATTCCAACTTCATTTTTAGTTGCTAATGCCAAATTCTTGCAAAGTTACTGAGCTTACGTTTTTTGATGTGTTTTGTTATGTACATACTCTAGTAATGATATGTCCTTCCTACCCGTCTCTGATTTGCCCCTACACATCTTCTCCTTCTTTCACTCGTTCTTTTATACCATTTAATGTAGTTTGGTCATTTTTCTTTAGCATTTTTCCTCATTTTCCACATTCGTTACTACCTTTGCTCTCACACTATTAATCTGTTCATCTGTCCATTTTATCGCTGCTCGTAATGTTTCCCATTTAATACACCTGTCTCCTTTCCTTTGTGCCTGCTCATCACGCCTTTTCACTCAACCATCTCCCCATATACTCTACTTAAATCCCTGCCTCCTTCCTTCTTATTCCCTGCACTATTCCTTCCTTTCGACTTCCTTTTTTTTCCCCATTCTATTCCTTCTTTTCGCCTTTCTTTATTTCCTTCCTTCATCTTTATCCCCACACTATTCCTGCTTTTCGTCTCTCATTCCTTCTTTTTTGTCCCTCGGACTATTCATATTTACTTCATTCTTTCCTTCCTTTTTATCCTCAGCACAAATCCTTCATTTCTCCTTTCTTTCAGTTGTTTGTGTTCATTCATTCATTCCCCCTTCTCTTCCACGGTTCTTATTTCTTTGTCTCTCCCTTTCGCGCTGTGTATTTTTTATCCTCTTGTTTATTTTCGCCGCCCTATATTTACTTCTACTCACCTTGCTTACTTTGTTTCTCCATTTCTCTTTTGCCTTTTATTCCTTCGTTTGTCTTTTGCTAGCCTTCGTTCCCTCTGTTCTCTTGTACTCTTCTGTCTGTATCCATTTCCGTCACTTGGTCCCTTTCTTTTCCTCTCCTCTTTCTTGCCTTATTTTTCTCTGCCTCCTGCTCTCTCCCTCTCCCCACCCCTATCGCTGTCAGTGTCCTTCCTCCTGTGTATGCATGTGCTGCATGGCTAAACACTTAAAAGGTCCCAAAGGCGAGACCTATTGGCTATGCCAATGCTTGTTTTCCACTTGCACTCAGTTTACAGCCAATTAACATTGTGGCATCTTTACAATCTGATTTGCAATTGTGTGTTCTTCATTGAGAGTTTGAAATGGATATTTTGGCTTACATTTTTTATCATCTTGTCATCACTGCACAAGACACATTAATTAGTATTTCCGTGACTAGACCTGTGTAGCTCTTCACAACACACCTCCAAGACTGGTGTTACTGCGGGGGTAGATAACAGGGCTGCTGAAGGACATGAATCTAAGTGGGCTAGTAAAGGTAAAGGGGCTGCTGACATCCCTTCTATTAGATAAACACAAATACCACTGTGCAAAGAAAAGTGGGTAGTCTGTGGTGAAAAACTGGAAGGCAAGGGAGTTGCAGCAGATGACCATTGAAGAGGAGGGAATTTTGGAGTTGAGGTGAAAGAAAGATAAATGCAGCCTGTGGTGGGAGTGGAGGGGGGACAATGAAACCTATTTTGAGATGGGTGAAGAGGAGGAGAATCACTGAACCTGTGGTAACAGTGGACACCGGGCATGCAGCCATTGGTGGGAGAGTGAAGAAGAGGGTATGAAACCCGTAGTGAGAAAGGTGGGGGAAGTCTGTGTGTATATATGTCTGTATTTATTCCTCTTTATATAGGGTGGACTTATCTGTAAAGAAAGCGCTGTATGTTGCTAGGAAATATACAAGCCTATGTTGTGAGAAAGCAAGAAAGTATGATGGATTCTCTGAATCAGTGGAAGAGAAATGGGCTAGGAAGATAGGGAGTGAAAGCTAAGTGGTTTATGCCTATGGAAAGAAAATAGCTTAGTAGATAAAATGCGGGTCTAAGAGGATTTGTAAGACTGCTTACTAATGGAGGGTAGGGAGCCTAGGGGCTGAGAAGGGCAAGTTGACTTTTGAGACTGTAGTAATGCATCTATGCAAGCCCTTCTAGCAGATTTATACAGTAGTTTGGACAAGTGGGTTTCTTTACAGGGCTAGAAGATTATTGTGGAACTTTATCCTTTGGACAAGTAATTTTTTTCAAAACTTCCACACCCCTGCTAGGATATGTTTAACACTCATAAACTTTTAGAAAACACTCACAATCACTGGATGATGTCATCAGTGATGTCATTTAAGATGTCATTAGTGATGTCATGAGTGATGTAATATGTGAAGTCATAAGCAGTTCATTGCGGACGTAAGTTATAGTTTGCTCAGGTAATTATAACTGCTGAATTTCACTGGTTTTGTACGAGTGAAATCTGAGCCTAACAATAACGTCCCTGTAACCTTTGTTTTTTTTCAGTGAATTTCTAAGGTCTTTTTAATTTCAAGGTAGATGCACATCGCAATGCACAGTGGGGGAGGAGGGTGCAAGGGTTGAACGCAGGGCCTGGCCTGGCATTGTGCTCCCCTCACCCAAGCTTTCTGCTCCTGCCCCCCCTTGCCATCCATTGTCCAAGTCATTACAGCCGTATGTGGCCGTTCTTCTGCCACTGCCCTTCCCGCCTGCCCTAAACAGTTAGCTTGCTGCCCATCCACCTCCTCCATACCCTCTGTTGTCCGAGTCCATGCACTAGCCCCCTCCCTCCTGCACTGCATGGTCCGATGTGGTGCCACTGCCCTCCATTTAGCTTGATGTTCCTGCCCACTCCTCCTTCCCTCCATTGCCCAATTCTGTACCCCATCATTGCCCTCCTGTTTAGCCTCTTTGCTTAGCTTGCTGTCCCTGCTTTCCTTCCCCCTGCCCTTCAATGTCTGTGTGCATGCCCCTGCTCCCTCATTTTGCCCACCATATTCCGTGGACGTGCTACCCTCCTATCTACTCAGTGTTCTGTTGAGCTGCTGCTGCCCCTCCCACCTGGCTATCATGGTCAGATTGCTGCCGCCTGTCCCTGCCACCTCCACCCTGCCTGTCCAAGCTCCATGCCCCTATCACCTCCCTCCTGTCCTCCATGGTCCATTTTTCTGCCCTCCCTTCTGCTCTCCATGCTCTGTTGTGCTGCAACTGCTTCTGCCTGCCTGCCCTGCGTGGTCTGTTGTGAAGCCCCTTGCCCTCTTTGTTTCTGTGTCCAGCTCCTACCCCTCCCTTCTGTCCTACATGGTCCTTTGTGCATGCCCCTACCCCCTCCATCTTGCCCACCATGGCCATTGTGCTGCCCTTCCCCCTCCTGCTTGGAATGCATGGTCTTCTGTGCTGCCACAGCCCCTCCCACCTGCCCTGTGTGGTCAGCTTGCTGCCCCTGACCCCCTCCCACCATGGTGTGTTGTGCTCCCAGTGCAAATCCCGCCTGCCCTTCATGGTCCGCTTGCTGCTCCTGCCCCCTGCTCTTCGTTTGCCATGTGCAGACCCCTATCTACTCCCTTCTGCCTTGTCTGGTCCGTTGTCGTGCCCCTGCCCCCTCTCTCCTGCCCTTCATGGTCTGTTATTCTGCAACTGCCCCTCCTGTCTGTCTGGTATGGTCAGCTTGCTGCCCTTGTCTCTTTCCCCTCTGCTTTCTGTTGTTCATGTGCATGGTGGCCCTGTCCCCTCACTATTGCTTTCCATGATCCTTTGTGCTGCACTGTTGTCCCACTTGCCCTGTGTGGTGTATTGTGCTGCTGCAGCCCCTGACTCCTGCCCTGCAAGGTCAGTTTGGTGCTCCTGCGCATCTCCCTCCTGCCCTCTGTTATCTGAGTCCATGTCCCTAACCCATTTCTCCTGCCCTCCATGATCCTATGTACCTGACTTGTCAAAATTTTGAACTTGGTAGGAGGGCGATTTTGAAAAACAAACCTGGGGAATTGATTTTCTCCATTGACTTACATTGAAAAGGATGACATTTTAGGCAGGAGACCGATAAAATAAAGCCCTTTTGGACTTAAAAACATGGACCAACAGGTCAACGCCGTCACCTCCAGCTGCTTCAACACCCTCCGCATCCTTCGAAAGACCTTCAAATGGATCCCCCCGGAGTCAAGGAAGACAGTCACCCACGTACTCATCACCAGCAGACTGGACTATGGAAACGCTCTCTACGCCGGCATCAACAAGTTCCTACTCCGCAAACTCCAGACAATACAGAACACCGCGGCCAGACTCTTCCTCGGCATCCCCCGACACGAACACATCAGCCAACACCTGCGGAGACTCCACTGGCTCCCCGTGGAGAAGAGTCACTTTCAAGATCCTCACTCACGCCTACAAATGCCTACACAACAACGGACCCAAATACCTCAACGACAGAATAAACTTCCACGTACCCAAAAGAAACCTCCGATCTGCCAACCTCGCACTAGCTGAAACCCTGCGCATCTTTCACAACGCAGCCAAGACCTGGAACGAGCTACGGGCAGATATCAGGCTCTCCCCCTCCCTGAACACCTTCAGGAAGACCCTCAAGACCTGGCTCTTCGGCTGAACAAACCTGCGGATCCCCTCCCCCCTCCCTCAGCGCCTTGAGACACTCACGGGTGAGTAGCGCGCTTACAATTCCCCTGATTGATTGAAGTCTCCTGCCTGAATCGGGCCTGTTGGCATGTATGGTTGTACTGCCACTGCCTCTTCTTTCTGTCCTCAATGGTCTTTTATATTACCATAGCCTCTCTTGCCTGTGCTGCATGGTTGGTTTGTTGCCCCTGCCCCCCTTTCCTCTGACCTCCTTGGTCCGTTGTGCTGCCACTGCCACTCCCGCCTGCCCAGCGTGGTCAACTTGTTGCCTCTGCACCCTCCTCCATGAGAGGATCTTATTCTCATATAAATTATAATTAGTGCTCTAAAGAACTAAAATGAGGACATATTTTCCGAGATCTCAAATAGCATCAAAGCACTTTTAAATAATTTGCTCTTTGTTTTTTATTTATTTATCCAGTTGATCACTTGATTATATGTTACACTTAAGGGAGCGGATGTGACGTTACGGCCAGAGCTGCAGACTTTCCTCTGGGGAACTAGGTGTGAGTTTCGATGTCAGTTCGGCATCCTGTGATTCTGGGCAAATCAATTAATCTCCTCATGCCTAAAACCAAAATGAATGTGTCCTTGTGTAAAGTAACCGATGCTCCTGTAAAGCACTCCAATACCTTCGGGTCAAGTCTGCGCTATATAAAACTGCAAAACAAAATTAAGTGTTTTGTACACTTCTGTCATTGGGCTATACTTGGGCTACATTTGGGTGATATTTGTGCTAAATATTGGCTCTTTTTTCTATGGTGGCCTTCTTGGGAGACTTATTTGTTATGAAGCTCCCTATTTTCCTTATTTACTGCAGTATCCTCAGTAGAAAATGCTTTCAGTTTATCCACTTCGATTCCATCAAGATGGCATTTGGATCTGCCACACTTTTTGCATAAATTCAGAATGTTAGCACTAGTTGCTCATTAGAACACTGTAGTAAAACTGCTGATCACCAGGGCGTTAATTTGCAGTCTGCTGCTGGTGTTGAAAGTGCAAGATTTGTTCTGCATGTCAGATGATTTAATGAAATAGAAGAGGAATATATTTGAGAACGCACTTAAAATGTGTCCCAATTTTTCTTTCTACAGCATTAACCATAATTTCTATGACAAACTAAATCCACAATCTACCTTTCTACCAAATTTGGTGTAATTCCGTGCAGCGGTTCGGTCTGCAGGCGTGTTTAGAGACTCTATGGGAATTATAATGGGAAATGCACTTTTTTTTTATACCCTCCCCCCCCCCCCCCCCCTTTTTTTCTGCCCCCGCTTGACGGATCAACCTGAAACTTTCCATGCACAACAAGACCCAACTTGACACTTTTTTGGAAACTGTCGTGAAGATTTGGGAAACAGCATCAAAGTTATAGGCAAGTCAAAAAATGTGGGTAATTTATATATAGAAACCGCCAGGAAGACCCATAATAGAGATAACCTCACAAATATCAACATAGAGCAGAATACCCTAACCCACTCTATTAACAAGATGAAGTGTGCGCTCATTAATTGCAGATCTGCTAGCAAACACGCTCCTGACATATTCAACCTCCTCCTAGAGAATGATTTGGACATTATTGTCCTCACCGAAACATGGCTAAATAGTTCCTCCTCTCCCATCCTTGACTTACTGGTTCCTCCTACTCACGACCTAATCCGCCTAGACAGAAATGTGAAACCCGGTGGAGGGGTAGCCTGCATTTATCGTAACTCAATCTCAGTCAAGCAAGCAGACTCCATCGGACTATCCTCCTGCGATTATCTCTGTATTAATATCGCTGATGATAAGCGCATCGCCAGCAAGCTTCACATATTCTACCACCCCCCGGGTGATAACTTGACTTTCATCGATGAGCTAATGGAAGTCATTGCATCCAACGTCAACTCACAAGTACCTCAAATTTTCTTGGGTGACTTTAATCTCCACTGGAACAACGCAAATGATCATGATGTAGGCTGTCTTAAAGCGTTTCTGTCATACCAGGAGCTATCTCAATTCTGTGACAGCCCTACTCACAACAAGGGAGAGACACTGGACCTCATCATAGTAAAAACGAACATCGTCTTATTAGAATCCATCACCCCATGCGACTGGACTGATCATCACTGCATCCTCTTCTCCATCAATATCGAGGTAACTCAAAAAAGGGGCCAACCCTCAAAAATAAAGCAATTGAAAAGGAACTTACAAAATATCAACCCCATCACCTTGGTAAACTGATGCAATTCCGCCCTGACCCCCACGACGGACTTGACTGATGTACATGACCTCACAGCCTTCTACAATTCCACTTTGCTTGAAATCATGGACTCTACAGCGCCCCTTCAAGAAAAAAACGTCTCCTCCAAAATTTCCAAACCTTGGTTCAATGAGACCCTGAACTCGGAGCGACGCAAGCTGAGTTGCTGAGCGACTATGGAAATCAGCACCCACCACTGATCACCTAGATCACCTTAGAAGGTTAAGGAACTCATACAACAGGAAGATTCTTAAGGCAAAGGCAGACTTTTTCTGAACCCAGCTGAACCAAGCAATCAACCGTCCAAAAAAACTCTTTGAAATCGTCAAGCAACAAGCATGCAACACGACTAACTCTAGGGAACTAAATGACCTGGCTACACCTACCTGCGATGTGCTTGCCAATTTCTTCCACGAAAAGACTAAGGCCACCGAGCTCGACATCCAATATAAGAAGGCCCTCCCACAACCTGTGGCCCAAGATACTAAATGTTGGTCACAACTCAAAGTCCATTTTTATACTCCAGGGGAAGTCACAAAAAACAATGCCTCATGGCACACCTTCTCGCCAATCTCTCAACAATTAATCTATAACACTCTTCAAGCAATCAACCCCTCCAATCACTTCTCCGACCCCCTTCCTCCTGCCCTATTCAAAATGTTAAAAACAACTATCCTACCACTATGGGCAAAAATTGTAAACGCCTCTCTGAGACAAGGCTCCATACCGGACTGTCTTAAAATAGGGCAGGTCACACCTATACTAAAGAAAGCTTACGCCACCCCATCTGATCTCAACAACTACCGCCCTATATCCAACATCCCCACTTTGGCGAAACTGCTGGAGAAATGTGTACAAATTCAATTATGCAACCATATTGAGAATTACAACCTCCTAGACAGTCACCAATCTGGCTTCCGTCAAGGTAACAGCACAGAATCTGCACTCACACACATAATGGATGACATACTAAAAATGCTTGACCGCAACGAATCATGCCTAATGATACTTCTTGACTTATCCTCCGCCTTCGATACGGTCAAGCATGACAACCTATTGTCCCTATTGGAACGAAGGATGGGCCTCTCGGGCACAGTGTTACAATGGTTCTCCTCCTTCCTAAATAACAGAACACAAAGCAACAAGATGAAGAATTCACTCTCAACCCTCCGTGGTCACCCTGGGCGTTCCACAGGGATCAGCCTTATCACCCATTCTTTTCAACCTATTAATGGAACCCCTGGCGAACGCATTGAAATCAGCGAATATTCTATGTCACCTGTATGCGGACGACACCCAACTGTATTTGAAAATCTCCACTCCAGAAGACTTCATCTCCCTCAACGCTATTCTACAGAACACGCAAAGCTGGCTCATTAACAACCACCTCATGCTGAATACCAAAGAAACGGAATTCATTCTCATCTCTCCACCGAATCACACACCTAAGATAGACCTATGGTTGAAACACCTAACCTACTTTGACTGTGCTCCCCTCATCATTGACTCCGCAAAATCCCTAGGAGTCACCATAGACAAACACCTGAATATGCAGACGCACAACACTAATGCCACTAAGGGAGCTAATCACAAGTTGAGTATACTAAGGAAACTCAAACCCTTCCTCCCTCAGGCCGACCTAAAAATGGCAGTGCAAGCCCTAGTGCTACCAAGATTAGACTATGGAAGCACCACTCTTTGCGGTCTCCCCAAATACAAGCTGGCACGCTGAGGGCATCACTTAATGCTGCGGCAAGACTGGTATCAGGAACTAAAAGAAATAGCCACATCTCTCCGACCCTGAAAGCTCTGAACTGGCTGCCCTACGAGGCAAGAATACACCTAAAGGTTGCCTGTATGACCCATAAAGCACTACATAACAATACACCCAGTTACTTAGCTCTAAAGCTAGAAAGGTCGGGAGGTTGCAGACAACTACGAAGTGCGAGTACTTTACTTCTGAAACCGCATTCTTTCCATAAGAAGAGAACTGGTTGCAGAGCTTTCTCAAGGATTGCACCAAAGATTTGGAACTCCTTACCTCCAGTGATACGTGGAATCTCTTCCTTTACCGCATTCAAAAAAGAAGTTAAAATACTACTAATGAACAAATTCACGTCCTAAGACCTAATTCTATGCTGACACCGAGTCACCTATACGATCCGCATATCATTGCCTACCTCCGATGGAATGAAGGAGATTATTATATGTATGTTTATTACCACAGCCACTTAATGCTCAATAACTGTATTTAGTGTAAAGCTCAGTTGGCCACGGGTCTCCTATATTATCCATATACCTCATACCCATGGGGGATCGAAGGAGAATATTATATGTATGTTTATTATCACAACCACCTAATGCTCAATAACTGTACATAGTGCAATGTCCTGTTGGATACGGGGCACCTATGTTATCCATATACTATATACCTCTTTTGTACGTAATGACAAATATCAAATGCTTGTATACTACCTCATCCTTTTATGTTTTATACTGTATACTGTAAAGCGCTCTGATACCCTCGTGGGTCACGTTCGCGCTATATAAAACTTTATAAATAAATAAATATTTGCTAGAGATGGCTTACTTGAGCACACGTCACAATATGTGGACTATTTTCTGCAGGAGCATGTCCAGGCACTGCCGTCCTACATCGGGGACACTGGGGACTTTTTAAGGAAATTGAACAAATTTGAATGGAAGGACACTTATATCCTTATAGCGCTTGATGTAAGCTCACAATATGAGCATCAATCATAGAGATGGGGTAAAGGCATTGGAGCACTATCTGAATAAAAAACCAGCACAATTTGCACAACATAACAAAATGCTGATTGAGATGGTCACATTTTGTCTAAACAACAACGTGTTCATGTTTAATAATGCCTTATTACAACAAACACGAGGAGTAGCAATGGGAGCCAGCTTCTCCCCCAGCTATGCCTGTTTACACATGGGCTGGTGGGAGGAGCTGGTTCTTGGCACTACGCATTGCAAATATGTAAAAAACAATGTTAAGCTGTGGCTTCGATTCATCGACTATTTATTTGTAGTGTGGCAAGGTACGAGGGAAACAGCTGTTGAATTTGTAAATGCAATCAATACAAATGATATCAACTTGCAGTTCACAGCCACCATAAGCAATGAATCAGTCAATTTCCTTGATACTCTGGTATATGTATCTAACGGTAAAATTGAGACCAAATTGTACCGTAAAGAGACTGCTGGCAATTCCATCCTTCATGCCAGCAGTACTCACCCCAGGCACCTGATAGAAAGCATACCTTATGGGGAGATGTTGAGGTTAAGAAGGATCAACAGCAAAGATGAAGATCTCAAGAGTGCACAGATGGCTAGCAAACAGAGATTTTTGGAACATGGGTATACACTCAAAACCATTAACAAAGCAATTTTAAAGTCTATGAAGATGGATTGGGCAGAGTTACTTAGAGATAAAAGAACCTGTCCTTTAACTGAACTGAATCAAGCTAACAATAATGCAAGCCCCGCTTCTGAGACACTGGGGCCCAGTGAGTTTAGAGACATCATTGGGTTTAGCAAACAGGAGCAAAGTCTTAGGTCAATAATAAAACAGAATTGGCCGCTAGTATTGAATGACCTGGTGATAGGACATCTTTTACCACACAAAGTTTCGTTCACTCATAGTAGGGGACCATCTATGAGAGACAGTTTGGTCAAAACTAGTCCTGAGATCATGGAAGGAACCAATTGGTTAACTACCCACAAAGGGTTCCATAAATGCAAAACGTGCAAGGCCTGCCAATATGGGGTCAATAAGAGCATGTACTGAACCCCATTTATAGACAAAGAATAGAAAATCAACAAGGCCTTGATGTGTAAAACTGACCATGTCATTTATGTTCTCCAATGTCCCTGTAATTTGCAATACATTGGGAGTACGAAACTCCAGGCACATAAAAGAGTACTCCAGCATATGCGAGCCATCTTAAACCTAGACAGCACCTACCCAGTTGCACGGCATTTTAAAGACAAACATGAGTCTAAGATAGATGGATTCAAATATTTTCTCATAGATGCAGTACCGCCGAGTAGGAGAGGGGGCAACAGAGAGTCTAAACTAAGGAAATTGGAGACTCGTTATATCCTGGAATTAGATTTCAAATACCCAGGAGGCCTCAATATATCTGAAGACCTCTACACATGCCTGCACTGAAGTGAATAAATATCATAAGATACATCAAGATAACTTCCCTTAACATCTTATTAGAAAGCTTTAAGTAAATAGTAGAAACATTTGAGTAACTTTATGCCAGTATCATATAAGTAGGTTTCATAAGTGACAGGTAGTGCTGTATGACCCATATTGGTTGGCTTTCTTAAATCATGCCAAGTATGATTACTAACATCAAATAGCAAACATAAAATTGTGGTTTTATAATTGGTTCTTTTTATATTTGTGTTTTTAGAACTGGCTAATCTAGCTATGTCTAAAGTAATAGCCAACGGCAATCACAGTCAACACAGTGGTATTGATACCATAAAATCAAAATTCAGCCGCCACAATTAGGTTATTAATATGAATATCTCAGATGGTGACAGTAACATAAGGCAATGATAAAATTCTGATATATGAATTTTAAACTTGGATTTTATAACAAATGGTTTTATAGTAACAAACACTTAACACTTTAAGAAATAGGAGGTACAACACCCAAGGTGATAACAAAACAGGGAGAAAATGAAAACAAAATAAACAATCACGAGCAAAGAATGTTCTTCCACGCAAATTTATCACCAGCACTTGCACTTTATTGAGACCCATCATACGTGATCAATTTATTTGCCAGGGTTGATTGATGAATGCATTTTTTAGCAGGTCATTAACTGTATTTTACAGGAAATTTTTAAAAGTGTATTTATACTTATATTTATATAATTTTATACATAATATTCATGTGTATGATATATATATATATATATATATATATATATATATATATCTTGGTATTTATGCTATATTTATCATCATATTATCTCAACCTATGGCTCTTTTTATCCTGTTTGTCTTCGCTTGCCTCATCAATTTGATGAAATTTCAATTCAAATAACTATGATGAATTAAGTTGGTTTTTTTAATATCCACAAGAGGAAATTTTTTCCCATAACATGAATTGTATGGAGATATTTATGCCAAGTACATTGTTAAAGGTATTGACACATGAAGACAGACTCATTGGTACGCTTTATAGTAGCAGTTGTTCATGTCTATGATTGCGCAGTTTGCACGTTTGTAATTAGCACCTGTCACTTTTTAAAAGTAAAAATCAACGCCGTAGCGGATGTCATGTGAACAAGGCTCGCTTGAGCTGAAACGCGTAATGGCTGTTTAAATAAACAAAGAATATTTGCACAGATATTGTGGTCCGTGCCAGTTTTGTGGGAGAAATCTACGTTTGTGACGGAATCTAAAGTGTGTGTGTATATATATATATATCACCCAACGACCACTTCACTTGCAAGAAGTCCGAGGACACAGCGGGGATTATAGGGAAGTCTTTTT
The DNA here is from genome assembly GCA_963921515.1 of Calotriton arnoldi. Taxonomy (NCBI): domain Eukaryota; kingdom Metazoa; phylum Chordata; class Amphibia; order Caudata; family Salamandridae; genus Calotriton; species Calotriton arnoldi. The sequence continues at coordinate 1,531,817 of CAWUFW010000057.1, forward strand.
AATAAAAGCATTTGGCATGACGCGTTTCGGCAAATCGTTACCTTCCTCTGATGCCGCTTAAACCAGGAAGGATGCCTCAACCCTCTTTTGAATATGCTGCGGTTCTCCCATTGGTTGGGAGTCCAACTGGCCCCAGTCAGGTGTTTCGAGTTTTGCCGTAGTTCAGGTAGTGAACTACAACTCCCAGCAGGCAACAGCCGGGTAAGTACTCCATCAGGGCACGTTATGTCTCCATAATGGGTGCTGGAATTCCTGGTCAGAGAGGGTTGTGTAAAAATAGAAAGTCCCGATTTCAATGTTCATCAAGAGCTTCCTTAAGTCCCCAGAGGCCCAAGCCACAATATCAGGAGTCCGCCGGGCTGCGCGGCGCCGATTCAGTGATCACGCCGACCCCGTGAAGTCACGGACTGCTTTTTGGCAGCAGCCCTGTGCTTGTCCTGATTCTGAGGTGATCACGAGGCAATCCAATCACTTGGAAGAACAAGCATTTGCAATGCATTAGGTCTCGCATTATTAAAGTTTGAGCTATTGGCATTGCTAAATAATGCAACACCAATAGCTCAAACTGTAATAATGCGAGAGTTTGAGCTATTTTTATTGTAAATGACTGCCTTTTATTTATGTTTTGGTTTTTGAATCATAAATAAAAGTCATTGTCATTTACAATGCCAATAGGTTAAACTCGCGTAAATGCGAAACCTATTGCATTGCAAATGCTTGTTGTTACCGAAAAGCCCTTTCCACAGCGCATACTGGCTCCTTTAACGTTACTCACAAAACGAAACAAGTACAGGTAAAGCACGAGATGGCTTTGTGTAACCAAAAGCACAATGCTCCAGCACTGGAATTATAATCAACATAGTGGCAGAACTTAAATCCCAATGGCAGGAGTCAGGAGGCCTCACAAGGAACAAATTAACCTGTAATAATGTGCTAGAATCTGTTGGAGGAATATGGTTAAAGACCAGTGTGCACACTGATGAGAGGCATGTGAGTCCAGGACAGTGTCTCCTATGAATGAGCAGTACGGACCCTGAGTAACAGTCTCTTAATCATGCAGTTTTGCCATCTGCACTAGTCCTGTTATCATCAGCGCTATTCTTATTGTTGTCATCGGCACTAGTCTCGTTGTCATCGGCACTAGTCTCATTGTTATCATCAGCGCTATTTTCGTTGTTGTCATTAGTGTTGTCATTAGCACTAGTCTCATTGTTGTCATCAGCGCTATTCTCACTGTTCTCGTTAGCACTAGTCCCACTGTTATCATCAGAGCTATTTTCATTGTTATCATCACCACTAGTCCTGTTGTTATCATCAGGGCTATTCTCATTGTTGTCATGGGCACTAGTCCCATGGTTATCAGTGCTATTCTCATTGCTGTCATGAGCAATAGTCCCATTGTTATCAACGGTGCTATTCTCATTGTTGGCATCGGCACTAGGCTCATTGTTATCATCAGTGCTATTCTCATTGTTGGCATCGGCACTAGTCCCATTGGTATCATCAGCGCTATTCTCATTGTTGTCATGGGCACTAGTCCCATGGTTATCGGTGCTATTCTCATTGTTGGCATGGGCACTAGTCCCATTGGTATCATCAGCGCTATTCTCATTGTTGGCATCGGCACTATTCCCATTGTTATCAGTGCTATTCTCATTGTTGTCAGGAGCACTAGTCCCATTAGTATCATCAGTGCTATTCTCATTGTTGGCATCGGCACTAGTCCCATTGTTATCATCAGTGCTATTCTCATTGTAGGCATCGGCACTAGTCCCATTGTTATCATCGGTGCTATTCTCATTGTTGTCATGAGCACTAGTCCTATGGTTATCAGTGCTATTCTCATTGCTGTCATGAGCACTAGTCCCATTGTTATCATCAGTGCTATTCTCATTGTTGGCATCGGCACTAGTCCCATTGTTATCATCAGTGCTATTCTCATTGTTGTCATGGGCACTAGTCCCATGGTTATCGGTGCTATTCTCATTGTTGGCATGGGCACTAGTCCCATTGGTATCATCAGCGCTATTCTCATTGTTGGCATCGGCACTATTCCCATTGTTATCAGTGCTATTCTCATTGTTGTCAGGAGCACTAGTCCCATTAGTATCATCAGTGCTATTATCATTGTTGGCATCGGCACTAGTCCCATTGTTATTATCAGTGCTATTCTCATTGTTGTCAGGAGCACTAGTCCCATTGGTATCATCAGCGCTATTCTCATTGTTGTCATGGGCACTAGTCCCATGGTTATCAGTGCTATTCTCATTGTTGGCATCGGCACTAGTCCCATTGTTATCATCAGTGCTATTCTCATTGTAGGCATCGGCACTAGTCCCATTGTTATCATCGGTGCTATTCTCATTGTTGTCATGAGCACTAGTCCTATGGTTATCAGTGCTATTCTCATTGCTGTCATGAGCACTAGTCCCATTGTTATCATCAGTGCTATTCTCATTGTTGGCATCGGCACTAGTCCCATTGTTATCATCAGTGCTATTCTCATTGTTGGCATCGGCACTAGTCCCATTGTTATCATCAGTGCTATTCTCATTGTTATCATCCGTGCTATTCTCATTGTTGGCATCGGCACTAGTCCCATTGGTATCATCAGCGCTATTCTCATTGTTGTCATGGGCACTAGTCCCATGGTTATCAGTGCTATTCTCATTGTTGGCATCGGCACTAGTCCCATTGTTATCATCAGTGCTATTCTCATTGTAGGCATCGGCACTAGTCCCATTGTTATCATCAGTGCTATTCTCATTGTTGTCATGAGCACTAGTCCTATGGTTATCAGTGCTATTCTCATTGCTGTCATGCGCACTAGTCCCATTGTTATCATCAGTGCTATTCTCATTGTTGGCATCGGCACTAGTCCCATTGTTATCAGTGCTATTCTCATTGTTGGCATCGGTACTAGTTCGATTGTTATCAGTGCTATTCTCATTGTTCGCATCGGCACTAGTCCCACTGTTATCATCAGTGCTATTCTCATTGTTGGCATCGGCACTAGTCCCATTGTTATCATCAGTGCTATTCTCATTGTTGGCATCGGCACTAGTCCCATTGTTATCATCAGTGCTATTCTCATTGTTATCATCAGTGCTATTCTCATTGTTGGCATCGGCACTAGCTCCATTGTTATCATCAGTGCTAGCCTCATTGTTGTCATGCGCCCGCCTTTGCCCAATTGCGTGCTGTCTTTCTTAAAAAGACGCACGGAAAGCCCAATAGCCGGGGGGTAAAACGAATCGCACACGCACGAGCGTTTGCGATTCCAATGTCAGTTTTTAAACTTAATGTTGAGCATCCTTGCTAAGACTCGAACCCGGTTCCCCAGGGTCGAGGTCGACCACTCTAGCTGTTAGGCCACACCCTCTCCCCTAAACAGTGATGTCCAAGATACAACCGTTTTTATTATAGGAAAGTGATGTATTGCAGTCGCTCTCCTTTCATTAGACCTGGAACACGTAATACCGGGCATTCGTGCACTCAATAAGTTACATTAACATCACATAACATAAATGCATTTAAGATGTTGGCTACATCGAGCCGGTCTTCAGGGCTAGATCATTAATGCACCAGTAAGATTGGCAGGGCAGGTTGTTTTTAACAGTGGGTGACATTTTAATTTTGTTTCTATTGGGAATTTCACAAAATCTCCTAAACATGACACTAAATTTTGCAGTACTTCACCTCTGCAAAGAAAGGCAATGAGGGTTTATGTTACGCTAAAAAAAAAGTGCATGATCACGCACATGTGATCACTTTACGCTAGGTGTGGCACTGTTCACACCCATCCCTTTGCAGTTTTACCTTTCTCCTCCCTTTCATCATGTCCTATACTCACTCATTTTTTTCAGTTTCAGTCCTGTTCCCCTGCTGGTGACTTTTTACTTTTTTAACTGTCGTTCTCGTTATTGGGTTTTATTAACCCTAGACCCCACCCACATCATATAGGGCAGATGAACTCCCACTATGCCGTAGGCGTGACCATGTGAAACATTTTGTTTCGGAGGAGGGGCACTGATTTATGATGATCTGGCCCACCTCCCACTCATGTTGGCAGTTAAACTGCAATGGAATGATTCTCGTGTTGTAATGTTACTCCATTTTCTCCTGAGGTACTAGCTGCCCTAGAATTCCAAGGTAGTGACTGCTATTGTGTCTCAACATTGAAAAAGAAAAGCTGCTCTTCAGGACTGTGCCTTTGCAAAGGGAGGACTCGCTTCGCCAGTCTTCCTGTGCATCACCTAGGTAACAAAAGGATTGTCAGGGTGCTGATCAGAAAAGCTAATAGCTACTTTGCAAATGAGTTCTCCCGGACTTTCATTTTAGCACATATACGATGACAGAACCAAGGCAAATAGGTTTGATCATCTTCATATTACAGAGACGTGTTGAAGCTTATGAGCAAGGAAATGTTGAAACCCGTGTTCAGAAGCAAGGACAGATTATAGCCCTGGTTATTAAGTTTGCACAGAGATGTTATGTCTCGTGGTAAGCTCTTAGAAAACACAAAATAGCAGCGAGTCGGACGACAAAACCTTAGAAACATTCTACCAGCCCGGCAAAGCCGATGAAATTATATGGATGGAGGCTAACCTTGATTTAGTATTCACCGAGGGTTCATTTAAACTTAATGGGCAGTATTATGAACAAGCACGGAATAGAAACGGTGCGCGCGCACCACAGAGGAGCCGAACGTGAAACCAGTGGTGCGCGCGCACCACAGAGGAGCGGGGGGAGGGACCGCGGCAGCAGACGAACGCGCGCTGATGCGCGTTCTGGCCACCGTCGGGAATGGGCGCGGCAAAGGCGGGACATGCGCCCGCCTTTGACCAATCGCGTGCCGTCCCCGTAAAAAAAACAGACGCACCAGCCAATGTATGCTTCTGAAAACAAAACCACACGCACGAGCGTGTAGGTCGTTTTCAGAAGCCCTTTCTAGAGGTCTCGCGCTGTGCGAGCAGCGCTGCGCACTGCAACGCTAGGCGCGAGACCTAAAAAGAGCAGTTGCCAGCAATGCCTCGGACAACTTATATATAGTTATTGGAGCGAACATCAAGACTCATGGCAATGAAGATGAATCAATAAAATTAATTAGCAATAATATCCCCAGTTTTCGATCACTACAACGGATAGAAAAGAATCGAGATGGGAGTTCACGGAGGGCACATGAAAATATCCTTATTTGGGGGCTGCTGTCCACATTTTAACTTTTTAGCGAGCACTGCCCCTAGCGCGCACTTTCCATGTAGAATTTTGTGATTCGTCTGCAGAACAGTGTCTGTTTCAGAGTACGGCAATCCATGTTTTAGACAATTGAAATGTTCTGTTGCTGGCAAAATATGGGCCACCTGTGCATTGCCCATTGTAAGGAGCTGCGCATGGGCCTCGCTGCTCTCATCATATGAAGGCGCTATACAATTAGGAAAGAACCATTCCGCATTAGTCTTCCCTCTGAGTTACCCATCATGCTTCTCCCTAGCAAGCGATCCTCATTAGTGTATCCGTGTTTTGAAGGGCGCTCAGTAAAAGGGGTGCAGGTTCTGCACTGCCCCATCCTGTTGTGGGCTCACCGTTGGAGGTTCCTTTCTCATGCTCTTCTTCCATGGGCACTATCACTTGCACCCACCCCCATGCTTGCTCCACGGGGTGCCATCCTCCATACTGGCAGTCCTTCCTTATCCCTGACTCTCTTTGGGGGTCTCTCCTAGGCATGACTCCCTGGGGCTGTCTCCCCTCCTCTATATTTCATTCTCTAAGGGTGTTTCTCCCTTCCTCTGTGTATGGCTCCCTGTTGGTGTCTCCCCTCCTCTATGTCGGACTCTCTCTGGGGGTCTGTTCCCTCCTCTATGCATCACTACCCGGGGCTGTCTCCCCTCCTCTATGTTTGACTCCATGGGAGAGTTTCTCCCCACCACTATGCATAGCTCCCTGGGGTTGTCTCCCCCTCTATGCATAACTCCCTGGGGCTGTCTCCCCTCTTCTATGCATAACTCCCTGGGACTGTCTCCCCTCCTCTCTGCATGACTCTGTGGATGTCCCTCCCATCCCCTATGTATGGCATCCTGGTGTGCACTAGTTCACCTCTCTTAACTCCTTCTCTCCCTCCTCCCTTGTATCTCTGCTCTAGGTCCTCCGCCGGCCCTAGTGGTATATTGCTCCCACCTTCCCCTCCACCATTACTCCGCATCTGCATTCCCGTTGCTGGGACCGCTACATGGGGGATGTGTGAGGGGGGCAGTTGGACGGGGGCCTGTTCGCTCACACCCGTCACCAGGTTTGTCTGTCTTTATGCTCGTGCAAGCCCAATAAACACATGTTCATTATATAGTCAAACTGACTTCCCTAATCCAGCTCCTCAGTTGTCATGGCTCCTTTCTTTCTTTTATCCTTTTCCGTTTTCTACATTTCGTACTTTCTCTTGCGTGTTCCCTTTCTTTTGCCATTCACTCATGTTCCGTTCTCGCTTCGCGTCCCTTTCACACAGTCTGGTTGTTTTTAATTTTCTTTCTCCCATCCTTTTCTTCTTTCTCTTGGCTATAAACATATTTCTTCTTCCTGCCTTCTATTGATGTTTCCTCCAGTTTTTCTCTTTCATCTTCCCCTACATTTATTTTAAATGTTGTTCCTCTTCTGTAGTCCCTTTCCATCCTTCTTTTTCTTTTAATTTTTTTCTTTTAGTTTCACTGTTTTTAGCCTATTTTGCATTTGTTCTTTCTTTTCTAATCTATAATTTTTATTCCCTTTCTTTTTCTTCATTCCTTCTTTCCTCCTCTACACCGTGCAGGAACAGGGGTGCAATTACAGGGGGCACAACATGTGCCCTCCTTGCATGTACCCCCGGACCCAAATCTGGCAGGGGGCCCTGTTAGGGCCCCCTTAGTTGCCTCTCCGCCACCCTTTTCATGGTGGGCTCACCGCCATGAAAAGGGTGATGAAAAGGCAACTCAGAATATGCTTGGCAGTGTCTGCAGCGGCATTGCAGGCAAATTCGTGCCGATTGCAGACCGCCAGCCCAGCGAGATCCTTGATCCTGGTGGAGCCGGCAGTCTCATGGCAGTCTGACCTCCACACTCCTAATACTGCGGGCGGGCCTGCAGTGTATCGGTGGTCGGACTGCCACCACGAGTACAGCGGTCCTGTGGACCACTGTACTCGTATTCAGGCCCTTAGTAAACATATTTTTTTTAAAATAGATGAGCTGAACGTATTAATGAAGAGAATACTACAAGTGGTCATAAATGAAGTAATGCTTGCATGGAAAGTGTCTGACAGAGACAAGGAATTGCACAAAGTATAGAGAATCGGCGTCCATCAGGGATTTAAGGCGAAACTTGTGATATTTGTAACACCTCAAATTGTAACTGTATTTAAAAAAAAAAAAAAAAACATATGGTTGTGAATACAGTCAAATAATTGATTGCATATTTTGGACAAAATAAAAATCAAATATCTCAAAAGGGCATTTCCCTCTTACGCATCCTACGATCAGTTCTGCCTCTGCTGCTGCCTTAAAGGATTACACTAGTCCTTGCGATGTTGACATCCCATCTACTAATACGGTGGTATAAATGTAAGCCTCTCTGGCAAAACCAATGCTGAACTGTAGAATGTCTACGACTGTGCTGCTCAAATCATTTTCAAATGGAAGCCCACTGAGCACGTTACTATTATGATGCTTTATTGGCTGCAGGTCAAATAGGAGATTAAGTACAAGACCCTACGTGTGGTGTACAACACCTTTCTCATCCAAGCTCTTATCTCAATAAACTGCTGTTGACCAGACACCTAATAATGGCCACTTCATAATGTCTCTCTGTCCAACCAGTAAAATACAAATGCTATAATCCTTGATCCCTTTATTTTCACAGGTCATGCCTTTGGAGCATACTTTCATCATCCCTCCTTTCTGAAGATAACCTCTTCAGATTCAGAAACTCCATGATGACCCCTCTGCCAACAAGCTTTTGGCCTTCATCCCTACTGCTAATCAGAATTTTGAGTCCTCCTTATTATACTGGCCTTCCATCGCAGCAGATTACCATTATTTTTGTGTGTGCCATACTCCAAAGTGCTTTAAAGTGACCTCCGGGCTGCCCCGTGCTCTTCAAATTCAATTAAACGTTTAAAATTCCATTAACAAAGTTCACAGTGATAACAAACAAAGCAGCAGTGCCACAGCTGATCGGATTCATAAATAATTGAGCAGAATGTACCAATTTTTATCTAGATAAATTCATCACTCTGCGATTGGACTTTCTAAATTCTGATTTACAGCTGAAGGTTTTGCATAGCTGACATTAGCAGCTTTTGCTGACCTAAAGTTCTTATGTGATGCCTTGTAGCTTTAGATATTGGTTTTGTGGGTTTGTCGAACTAACCATAATGTCCTTCATGGCATATGTTAAATACAAATAGGATAGCTGCTCTAAATCTAGTGTAAAAGCTGAAGATTATCAGGATCATTTAGTCCCAGTCAACAGAGCTAAAACAGGCTCTGATGCATTTTTTACAGGAGTACCAAATTACTCTAACTCCAGTGCTGTCGATGCACTTAGGACTGGTTTTACCTACTAGTAATTGAGTGTACTATAATTTTTAAAAAGGTAACATCAAGTGCAAAATGTGTACAATGAGTGTGTGACATATTATTTGCCATTTTTACCAATTTACCCACAGTCTGGCACAAAACCACACTAGAGTCCTTACACAAATATTGTTAAAACCAGAGGTTTTAGTGACATATCAGTGGGGTCTCTCCTATTGCAGCTTGCATGTAAAGTGGCAAACCCTATATGCCTGGCTGTTTATATCCTGGCAACAATCTCTACTACCTTTCAATTTACACTTTTATCCGACTCAATTGAAAGTAGGACCCGTTTCTGCAGTGTCTGCCTTTTACATGGAATATTTGGCAATCCTCGTCTCTTTGATTCCCAGTGTTGCTTTGTCTTTCATAGGTGAAGACGTTGTTCTAAATTCCTAACCCTATTAGAGAAATGTATGAAACCTATTTGTTGTACTCTTTCCTTTTAATGAAACATTGTTTTTCATTAAAAGAGATTTTTCTTTCTTCTAGGCTCCATATGAAATTGGGAAAAGTTAATGTACTTATCCTCATTTGCCCAATATGTGTTTCTGTTTCAGTGCAGCTGGGAATCGGGGTATTTCAGTGGGACACCTAAGTACTTGTTAATTATAGAATTTGTGTACGAGCTGGAAATTCTACAGTTGTATCCGACATCTACTCTAGCAGAATCAGGATCTCAAAATTACCTTTGCAGATTTTTTTCTGCCCTTAAGTGATGTACACCTACATGCAGAAACAATTTTTAAGTCTTGCCTAAGACAGCACATGCACTGATGCTTGTGAGACGTTTTGTTAGCTTACAGTGGGCATAGCGCCCACCCATTGCTTACCATTTTTTGGCTTCATTGTCACTCTTATTTCCTTGCTTGTCATTTGCTAGTGTGTGTGGGCATTCCTTCCTCTTTTGTTTGTCCCTCACCTTGAGCATGGTTGAAATACTTGTGCTCTTCCACTGCTTTTTTGGAGCACTCTTTTTTTGTGATTAAGCGCTTGACAAAGTGCAAGTGTTCTTTTTCTCCGTGTCTCTTGTGTGTTCGTCCCCTCCTTGCCCACGTCGTCCTTCTTATAGCTTGCCCCATTTCTTCCTTTCTTGGCCCCGTCCTTCATGTTGCTTATAATAGCCATTCCCTTTGTGGCCACGTCCTTTGTTTTGTTTTTCCCCTGCATGTGTACTATTTTATTTTTCTTGCACAGAAATATTGCCTCATGTATGTACTCCTTCTGCTCCACTGCACTTATGTTGCTCTTGCCCACCCTGTTTCCTTCTCCCCCCACCCTCGTTCTCTAATCACCCATCCCGCGTTTGCTTTTTCGCCCGTGTGGTTCTCCCAAAGTTCCTTATTTCGCTCTCTTTTTGCTCTCCGACCTACCTGGCCCTCTGTGTTCCTTCACCCCCACTTGCGCCCTTCATCTTCTTTCCCCCCTCCCGCACCCACCATGCAGCGGCAGATCCTCCACTAAGGCGGAGGAGCATCGCCCCACTACTCTTTGAGCAGTGCAGAAAAGGAAAAATAAAATGATAACACAGTGTTATCATTTTATTTTGCAGTGCGGACTCGGAGCCAGGTTAGTGCGGGCGGGGCTGGGCTGTCAGAGCAGGGAGAGGAGGAAATATGTGCACCATAAGTGCGCATGTCTGTTTGGCTGGCCATCTCGCATGCCAAGCAGACATGCTCACTTAGCATTTCTCCACCCGACTATGTTGCACAGCCGGGTGGAGAACTGTCCCAGGCACTGCCGCCGCTCAGACCAATCAAGACGCTGCTGTCATGCTGGTGACAGCAGCGTCTTGATTGGCTTAGGGGAGTCGGGGAGCCTGTGTGCTTCCATTCCATGCTGCCGTGAAGACAAACGACAGAGGAGAGGTTGCAGCCGTTCACAGCTAGTGTTTTTTTCTTCTTTTTCATCCTCCCTCACCCCACTAACCCCATTCTGCAGCAGCCGCCACTGCCTCCATTGTCCTTACCCGCACCATGCCCTCCCCCAACCTCTGTGTTGCTTAATACCTCTTTTTTCCAGCTGCAAGTCGTATCGGCAAACAAAATGGTAACAAAAAACTCATGTCATTTTTTAGGCATGACCAGAAGAACCATTGGTGAAGACAATAGGTTCTAAAGTCGAGACGTATTGGCTTTGCCAATGCTTGTTTAAATTAAGCCATGCGCGAAAGGGTGTGAGAGCTGTGCCTTTCATAATGTGTTTGTAAATGAAATGAGTGCTCGCTGAATGTATGGCTTTTCTGTTGGTTCAGAATTTGCAGGATTAATCTAAGTAATTTTATGTTTGCGTCATCTGCCACAAGCCAGCGATTATGCTTTAATCGTCTGTATGTTGACGTGTTAGGATGAAATACGGTCTGGCATAGTGTATTTTTGTGGTCAAACTTGGACCATTCAGCTCGCCATGGAACCTCTCGCGGCTTGGGTACGGGTGGATGCACAGATCCGTGGGTTTGAGTGGTCCGGGGAGACATCCGACCGCATAGCTTTGTATGCGGATGACGTATTATTCTTCCGTACGCGACCAGATCGATCGGGACCCAGACTGCTCAGGATCATGCAGATCTTTGATGACACATCTGGGCTATATATGAACCCCCGTAAGTCTTACCTGTGGCCCATGCGTAATGCGGGCCCTCTGGGCCTATGGTCCGAGGAAGTGACAGTGGTGCATGAAGGCTTCCAATATTTGGGGGTCTTCCTGTCTGCTTCACAACTCCTGTCCTGGGAAAGAAACCTAGCTCCACTCTGGATGCAAATTAAGGAACAGACTCGCTCTTGGTCACACTTGCCACTCTCTTTATTCGGTAGGTCCGCCATTTTCAAGATGGTCTCCCTGCCCCGTTTACTGTACCAACTCCAAAACCACTCATACCCGATACCGCATAATTGGTTCACGCAACTAAACTCTACTCTCCGGCATTTTCTTTGGGGGGGGGGGCGGCGGCTCGGCCCGAGTGGCATTAAAGACCTGCTTTCAGTCAACCTATTGTGGTGGTTTGGCAACACCAGACGTCCAGGCGTACTATGCGGCCTCACACCTCCTCATACTAAATGATTGGTGGTACGGGGATAGGTCAGACCCTGCATACGCAGTCGAGCGGTGGCTGATGGGTACCACACCCCTTCACACAATCCTTTATACGGGCTCCACCCGAAAGGCTTTGCCGCCGGCGACCGCCACAGTCTTTCAATTATGGAAACGCACACTCCGTCAGCTGGGATGGTGGGGTAGAATAACAAAGGAGGCTCCCCTCTGGCACAATGGCCTCTTGCCGCAACTCGTTGGCCTACCTGGCTTCTCGGGGTGGGAGGCTATAGGAATCTCCACCGTGGTGTTCTCCATGGTCAGACCTTGAAGTCCTTTCAAGAATTACAGCAAGAATATGCGATGCCACGATCGCAATTTTACAAATATCTTCAGTTCCGCCATGCCTTCTCTCCATATCTCACACTCCAGGAGACCATACCTGATTTTAGCCCTCTTGAGGCAAAAGTATTCATGGGAGACCTGGGGGAGCACAAAATCACCCAAATCTACCATACACTTGTCACGAACAGCCACACTACGCTAATTAAAACACGGGAGGCCTGGCAGACAGACTTGGGCCCCTTGGATGATGAGGACTGGACCGAGGCGCTGGCATCCCCACGAGGTGCCGCCATAGCAACTCGACTACGATACATACAATTCAAGTATCTCCATAGGGTTTATTACACCACGTATCGGCTCTGGCGGGCAGGACTCATTGCCTCGCTGCTTGCGATGCCAAGCAGCTGAGGGAACTCTTATCCATACAGTATGGCTATGCACGTCACTCTCCAGGTTCTGGCATGAGGTTATTGCATGTATGTCGCAGGTGCTGGGGTGGGACATCCCTTATTCCCCCAGACTGACGCTTCTCCACATAACAGATGACATCGGGGGCAACATATATAAACGTCACCTACTGTTCTTGGGCCTTACACTTGCAAAGCGGGATATAGCGCTGGCCTGGAAGGACACCTCGCCGCCCTCTCTTGGGGCTTGGAAGAAGGGTCTTGATTTCTGCATTGGGTTGGAAATACCTATATTTGCTCCGCGGGGTTGTCCCCAGAAACATCCCAAGATCTGGAAGAGATGGGCAGACTACCGAGGGATTTACTTAGAACCCATCCCAGATCCCACGATAGATTGACATCAGCCACAACTATCATAAGGCGGGGCGAACACGGGATCAGCGACTTAACTATTCACCCTGGGGTTGACTTGACATGTATTGTATCACATAATGGATATATGACACTTCAGTTGTTTGTTAATATATGTTGTTATGCATATGATCCTTCTCTACATATCTGGCTACAAAACGTCGACATCATCATGAGTATTATGTATGTGTTTCTGTTCTGGTATTTGGCCTTAACAGGCTTTTGTGGCTGTTGACAATAAATTTTTGTTGTGAGAAAAAAAAAACTTGGACCATTCAAAAATGTTGTATAGTTCTTAATGGTAGGGTGTAGCTTGCCTTCCTAGCAGTATTATTTTTAAATGTGTTTGTGTTTTGGGACCGAGAGATTTGGCCATGGCTGTGCTTATGTGCCCTCTGTAAGTAAAAAGAAATACACATTTCATTGATAAATATGCATTTTTACGCTTCCACTTTACTATTGTATAACAAGTAAATTAGTGTGCCCATTATTACAGCGTTGCTTTTATAGAGCTGTAATTAATCTTGCAAGCTGTGCCTCCGATGCTCCTATGGGTTTTTATCTAAGTCTAATTGCTATTTTTATTGCTGCGTCCTTTTCAGTGCCACTATCTGTTCAATTTCTTCTTGCCCTTATGCATTTTTAATGCAATTGGTGAACACTATATCCAGCATTAGGTTAGTTGTAGAAATATATTCTAACATTGTACCTCTTTACAAGACTATCAGCACAGGTGTGTAGCACACAGGGCAACATTTGTGTTCTTCACATAGCTGTGGCTAATAATATATAATGTGCGTTTTTCGCTTTGACGTTAAGTGTCTTGATTCTGCTACTTTTGTCTTTGACACGCAGAACATTTTAAATTGCAGAATCCATTCTTGAATATTCCACTCCACCTCTGCTTAAAAGATAGCCCCCACCCTACCTTTGTCCTTCTTTTTCCCCGGAGTCGAACATGTTCCCATGTCCAGTCATCTAGCACTGGCTTGTCACTCTTCACTGCTGATCTCAAACACATTCCCATCCCATTCACATTTATTCCAGCGTAAGCATCCATTTTGTTTTAATGGCCAGGAAAAAAGATTCAAAGTACGAATTGCCTATATTAGAGCTTAAATACCAGATACAATTGCATCAATAAATAAAAATTCAACATTCTGGCAGTACACCAAGTTTACTATAGATTTGTAAAATGTTTGCTTCCATATGTAAATCACCTGAAAGCACAGGAACATACTTTCGTTCCGAAATCAACATCCAACATATTGAATGAGCCTTGTTCTGCATGCTTTGCCCAGTGAAGGATGTTGCTGTGTTTAAAGCAAAAATCATAACAGACATTGAGTAAGACAGGGTATTGAAGTCAGGGCCATGCCACGCACTTCTACCAAATTCTTGGTGGCAGTAGCGTGCTTGAGGTGTCCGAAGACTTCTTCCAAGTTCTTGGTGGCAGCAGCGGGTTTGAGGTGTCCGAAGACTTCTTCCAACTTCTTGGTTGCAGTAGCATGCTTGAGGTGTCCGAAGACTTCTTCCAAGTTCTTGGTGGCAGTAGCGTGTTTGAGGTGTCCGAAGGTTTTAGTTTATCCGCACTAGGAGGACAGTCTGATCAAGACACGCTCTCGCCAGAAGGTTATTCAAAGCATCTAAAATACTGCATGATTACGGCCTGCACATCAAGTCCGACAAAAGAAAAACTACTCCAGTCTGTTATCCAGTACTTGAGGCAGCATCCATCAGAGGACAGACTTTTCTCAGTCCTCCAAAATATTCAGCTTCATTAGATACTTCATACCATAGTCACACCGATATTTCGTCTCTTCTAGGTTCTGTTCCACTGTGCATTTTCACAAGTGCCAAATGTCAGACTCTGCTAAAGTTAGTTAATGAGGCGGGGAGTGTCTGGTGGTGGATTGAAGAGGCATGAGGTAGAGTCAAGACTACACAGCCTTGGTATTGGGCACCCCGCTGGGGCGTAACTTCCATTGGTGCACCAGGTGCGGTGGTACCGGGGCCCGGAGGCCTGAGGGGACCAATGAACCCTGATTATTGCTGTATTTTAGAATTCAAACAGAAACCAGGGAGCCCATTTGCTTCATTACAGTAAGGCCCTTCACACATTGACTACGCTACTGCCATCCTGACCTTCAATACCTCTGCCACGGGCTTCTGAACAAAACTTTGGGCCTAAGCACTGGGGACACCCCTTTTCCAGCAGGACCTTCACTGCCCCCTTCTTACAAACTGCAAGCAGGGGACTTTAGCCTGTCCACGGGAGAACGAAAGCAGCAGTGTGGTCGGTGCCAGACTTGTTAAAGTGCTTTAAAGTATTAAAAGTATTAAAGGGTTTTCAAGCCAGTTTTTTTTGGGAGTCTTTTTTAGGTCTCGGCCTGCACCAGCGCTTGCGCTGGTCTGGCCGAGAGTTTTAGTAAGCGGGTTTTGGAAGTGCAAACACTGGCTTTCGGCTGGCGACCAGCTTGAGTTCACGATGGCGTGCACGTGCAGCTGGCATCTGGGTTTCCTATCTCTTCCTCATTTCCTCGTCATGGCTCATTAACTCTCTGGACTCTGATGTTTCAATCGCAGCAGCAGCTCACATTACCAACTCAGGGCCCTAGACTACAGTCACATGAAAAACAACAGCGATTAGCATTGAAATGCAAGCTTTTTTTTGTCTAGTTAGAAATATTGCTTCGGTGGGTTGATTTCACCTTATATCGCTATTTGTTTTATATTGGGAGTCACAGCCTAATTACCAGTATTTTTGTCTCTCACTGGTTTTTTTTTTTTTAATATTTATTCGCGCAAAGCACAAAGCTATATTTAAGGTTACTTTTCCGCGTCACTTCTTCACTCTATTTCAACTCCACACCCCCACTCTTATTGTCTCTCTCCTTCTCTCTCTCTCCCCTCTCTAATTCTCTCTCTACTTAATTAACTCTCCCCTCTCTATCTTTTTTAGCCTTTCATTCTCTCTCACCCCTTTATCTGTTTCTCTTTCAAACTCCTTCATTCACTCTCTCTCCCCTTCTTTCTCTCTCTCTATCCCGCTCCACTCTTTATTCTATGTACACCCTTTCTCTCTCTTTCTCTCTCACCACCCTCTCTAATTGGGCATTATATCTTCACTCTATCTCTCACTCAGCAACACCACAGCATCACTCAGCGCAACCACAGCATCAATCAGAGCCAGCACAGCATCAATCGGAGCCAGCACAGCATCAATCAGAGCCAGCACAGCATCACTCAGCACCAACACAACATCTCTCAACGCCATCACAGCATCACGCAACGCCATCACAGCATCACTCAACGCAACCACAGCATCACTCAACGCAACCACAGCATCACTCTGCACCACCACAGCATCACTCAGCGCCACCACAGCATCGCTCAGCGCCACCACAGCATCGCTCAGCGCCACCACAGCATCGCTCAGCGCCGCCACAGCATCGCTCAGCGCCGCCACAGCATCGCTCAGCGTCGCCACAGCATCGCACAGCACCGCCACAGCATCGCTCAGCACCGCCACTGCATCGCTCAGCACCGCCACTGCATCGCTCAGCACCGCCACTGCATCGCTCAGCACCGCCACTGCATCGCTCAGCACCGCCACTGCATCGCTCAGCACCGCCACTGCATCGCTCAGCACCGCCACTGCATCGCTCAGCACCGCCACTGCATCGCTCAGCACCGCCACTGCATCGCTCAGCACCGCCACTGCATCGCTCACCACCACCACAGCATCGCTCACCACCACCACAGCATCATTCAGGGCAACCACAGCATCACTCAGCGCCGCCACAGCATCACTCAGCGCCGCCGCAGCATCACTCAGCGCCGCCGCAGCATCACTCAGCGCCGCCGCAGCATCACTCAGCGCCGCCACAGCATCACTCAGCGCCAAGACAATATCACTCAGCACCACAACAGCATCACTCAGCGCCAAGACAATATCACTCAGCACCACCACAGCATCACTCAGCACCACAGCAGTATCACTCAGCAACACCTGAGTATCATTCAGCATCGTCTCCGCAACAGTCACCACCACTACCACCTCAGCATCACTCAGCACCACCTCAGCCTGCTCTCGGAATCTGGCATCTGTTGATTCTCCCCTAGCGTCTGACCGCTGCTAGTGTTATAATACAGGTACTAGTTCCCAACCTTCACCCTCCGATTGTTTATGCCCCCTCAAAAAAAAAGCTTTAACAAACAACCATTGCAATAGGCAGAAACAAGTTGCCAGCATTGCAAGAACAAAAGAAAACTGAGAATTTTTTATTGTAAATACTTTTTTTAATATGGTCGTTCAGTTTTACATAATGCCTTCTTGGTCATATATAAAGTAACAAAAATGCTTCTGACACTTTTTTATTATAACTTTTCAGCATGCCGCACAGCAGCCACACTTCTCTACAGCACAGCTTTAAGACATTGGCAAAGTCAATAGCTCTGGCTAAACACTTATAAGGCCCCAAAGGCGAGACCTATTGGCTATGCCAATGCTTGTTTTTTTTTGGGTAACTTAATGTAGGGTTCGCCGTTCTCTTAGTTACTGTAAGTTCACCAGATATGAGTTTACAGAGCTATCTTTTCTTCCTCACAATATGCTTTTTCTCTCCACCGCATTCAATAAATAGTGTCTTTATTAGTATCAGCTGCGAGTATGGTTAACGCCGTTCCTCTAGAAATGAGAGATCTGGAGGATTGCTTCAAATTTAGACCTGGCTGCGCCGTCTCTTTACCCCGGGTGAGGAGCCTCCATTTTCGCTTGTTTCTACGGCTGCATTTCTAAAATAAGTTTCACATTTGAAATCATATTAAAATTTGCATCTATTTTCTACGTAAGTAAAAAAAAAAAAAAAAGCCATTAACGCGGGGCAGATAACTTCCAATCGTGTAAGTAAGAGGAAAGCGATTATCCTTATGATGCAGGTTTTAAGTGGAACTCCTCCAAATAATATGGGCTGAAGAAAAATATGAGCCAGCTACAGTACAGATCTGACAGCATTCGTGTACAGTTCATTTTAGCGAAACAATAATCGACGTACTTGCTAAAAAGAATTTGCCTCCCAAAATTTACAGCATATCATCAGACCATCTGGAATCGCTTATGATTTTTTTTTTTATTTACAGAGAATGCAAATACTAATGCAATTAAGCAGATGCCTCCAGAAACACTACCAGCCAGATGGTTTCTCTATGCGTTTTTGAAACATTTCTGCACAATATATTTGAGAATAACTACCAAAGAATTCCCAGACGAAGAGAATAGCGAGAAGCATTTACCTGCTGGAGACTCCTGTCACGCCAACTTTGTCACATAATAGGAGCAAATACCATTTTAGCATCTTCAGAAAAAGCATTTACAACTGCAACACGTTCTCTACGCCAGAAGGAATATGGCACTACAGCTATAATATTTCAATTGCAACACTACACAATTGTTACATAATTACCAACCTATCAAGACAAGCTGCATACTACAACTATAATACAAGTAGAACACTACAACGCTACCTGATCTATTACTACAACACCATAACTACAATTTTTCTACAATACCTTTACAATAGATGTAACACTGCAATATTTCTAGAGTACTGCTGCTGGAACGCTACCACTACAATAATACGACTGCAGTGCTGTAAACAACAACATTATAATGATGGGTGCAGTTTAATTCCCACAGGGACTGAATTTCTAGTGCCAAGGGATTTCACAGGACATAAAACTCCACACTAAAGAATAACTCTAACAAAGCCAAAACCATCGTGTTTATTGATACCCATTCCTTCTGTTCTAATATCGCATGCATTTTCTCTCTCTAATTCACTGTTTGCATTGTCCTCCCGTCCATGTATAGCTTTTGCTTCTTTAATACATTATAAATCGCTTTTATCTCCTGGAACATAACCAAGTTTCTTGTCCAACAGAGAGGTTGTGATCAAATCTCGAAGAGGGTATTAGAGGGGAGAGGAAATGGCCCACAAAACTTCACAAAAGATATAGCATAAAGTTTTGGCATTGATGCGATAACTACGGGCCCTAGAAATGGATAAATTATACTATATAGTAGCCTGTCTTAGTGCCAGATGCCATACATACTGAAGGCAAAACAAACGGGAAAGCTATTGGCTGTAGAGTTGTGGGCTGAACAAGCAGTTAAAGAGGAGGATAAATTAAAGTGCTTCCACATCTTCTTTAAAAGGTTATTTACTGCTGAGGGTTATATATATATATATATATATATATACACACACACACACACACACACACACACACACACACACTCACTCACTCACTCACTCACTCACACACTCTCACACTCTCACACTCTCACACTCTCCCGGGATCGAGCCCGTGGTCAGGTGGTGCGCGAAGCCGATAACACACAAACCAGACTTTTAGTAATCCAATAAATTATGAAGCGCACTCTCGAAGGTCCTTGTGCATAAGCAGATTGCTCTTTATTGCTCAAACGTTACTCGTTTCGACATATTAATGTTTTGATCACACGAAGAGTTTGACGGAAGTGCCGTGCATAAATAAACAAAAAACATAAACATAGGACTACAGATACATGTCATTCACAATGGTAGGTAAAAGTAGCGGCCATATTGTGACGTACAAATTCATGCATTTGTTTATATACACAAAAGCAGCACATTGGTAATATAGTAAAGATGTCTAGTACGACCAAAGACTTCTCCAAAACGAAGCTAGTTAGACACGTGTCCGGTAATAAGTATTAGCGAACATAGATGGTTCTAAAGACATGTAACCCAAGATGGGGGACCTACAGGAAAGTGCTTAGGTCTGCAATCGCCAAGTGGCATGACGTCTCAGGGACTCCAGGTGTTAAACCTAGTGAGGTTAACAAAATAAGGTTAACAAAAGCAGTAACCTTTAAGTTAAGGTAGATCAAGACTAATCTAATTAGTAATAGTGAGTCTTTTATATGATGAGTCATTTTAGCGGTGAATGATGATGTCGTGCTATCAGACTAGTGCCGTTGTAGATACAAGACAAAGTGCCTGATAGTCTACTCACGCCTGTATATAGGGACACCTAGAGTCAGGACTGTGACACAGACGGTCTGAATAGGGCTGCTAGTGATGCAATACCGCACAGAGGTGCCTAAACCATGTGAGAATTTCACGCGCCAAGTGGCTACTGTAGAGTCAGTCCTAGTCGATACTATGTGAAACAAAGGTGAAAATTAAAACTACAAAAATCAATAGAACTTGTTAAAGTAAATTGGAGTTAAAATATCTCTTATCTTGAACTCAGTGCGAACCGGGGCCCGGGGAAGAAAAGGGTAGGGAGCCCGTGAAGTGACCATGCTGGGTGGTGGGTCCCTTCCTTTCCTCCTGTGAAAAAGAGCAAGACAAGAAAAAACAGTAAATTCAATGTAGATATAAACATCACATATAGAATAATTCATAGATGATGAATATATGCAAAAACAGTTCAAACAGTTAAAACAGATATCAGTCAGAGGTAGAAAGTAAGAGACAATATCATGGAAAGACAGTTATGTCACACATCCATTAATCCTCATGTAGATGTGTTGCTAATTCTTCGTCCAGATTATGGCCCCCAGGGAATCTCGTTTCTAGCTCCAATATCCATTTGGATTCTTTTTTCCTTAGCGCTAGTTCCCTGTTGCCCCCTCTGTTGCCCAGGTTTATCTGCTCAATGGCAAAGAAGCGAAGAAGAGAACTATTGGATTGGTGACGTTCCTGGAAATGTCTAGCGATAGAGTAGTGCAAGTCTATGTTAGTGATGGCCCTAAGGTGTTCCAGGACCCTTTTTTTGACCATAAAGGCCGTACTTCCTACATATCTAAGCCTGCAGGGACATTCTAAAACATAGATGACAAAATTACTGCTACATGTTAGAAACTGTGTTATGTTCCTATTCTTGTTGCATCCTGGAATATTAAATTCTTTGACCAGGTGGCTAAATTTGCAAGCTTTGCAGTGCCCGCAAGGGAAAAAACCTTTGAGGTTGTGCATGTTAACTTTGCTGGATTCAGTAATGTCCCCTTTGACAAGAATATCTCTCAGACTTCTCCCCTTTCTATAAGTGACCAATGGTCTATCACTCAAATTGGGACCTATGATGGTGTCTGCTTTCAGAATGTTCCAATTATCTGCTATGATTTTGTGAACTCTTTTGGACTGATGATTGTATGTGGTAATGACTCTAGTGTTGGTCTCATTGGTTTCCTTTTTATCTACATGTTCAAGAGACTTCTCTCTGCTGGTATCAATTATTTTTCTGATAGCTTTTTTGAGAACCCACTCTGGGTAGCCACGTTCTCTGAATCTATTCAACATGGTTTCTTGTTCTTTCATGTAGGTGTCTTCAGTACTACAGTTTCTTCTCGCCCTCAGTAGCTCCCCATAAGGAATACTACATTTGAGGGCCTCTGGGTGGCCACTGAGGGCGTGAAGGAGGCTGTTACCGGCAGTTTCTTTACAATACAGACTGGTAACTAGTTTGCCTTCTCTGACTTCAATCCTGGTATCCAGGAACTCGATACAGTTTTTTCTGATATTATGAGTCAAGACGATATTATATTTATTGTTGTTGAGTTTCTCAATAAAGCTGGTGGCTTCAAGTTCACTCCCTTTCCAAACAATAAATAAATCGTCAATGTACCTAAGCCAGACTGCCACCTTTTCAAAGTCAGAAAGAAATGCCGCCTCCTTGTGAATTTCCTCCTCCCATTTGCCCAGGAAGAGGTTTGCAAACTAGGTGCGAAGCACGTACCCATTGTGTGGCGCCACGGCCAGGGCGACTGACGCTGGAATCTGGGGCTCATGGTTCGATCCCCGGCACCGGCGGCAGGTCAGCCCAGCACCATGTGACTCTGGGCAATAGCTTGCTTAATCTTCCCAACGGTCCCCAGCGCCAGAATGCCTTCGGGTAGCTGTTCGCGCTTTACAAATACTGGATTTACATTTACATTTACCTGCCTGTAGAGCTCCCCATTAAACATAAAGATGTTATTGGTAAGACATAACATCATCATGTCAGCCAGCATTTGAGTATGTTCGAGGTAGCTAATTTTTTTCTCATTCAGGAAATGCATGCAGGCATCAATACCCTGGTCGTGATCAATGATGGTATACAGTGAGTTCACGTCCAGGGTAATGAGGGTATACCCTTCCTCCCATCTGATGCCCTCCACTTTGTTCAGGAAATCTTTTGTATCCCTAACATAGGATGGTAACAAAATGACATATTCTCTTAAAAAGTGGTCAACATACTTTGAGATATTTTCGCATACATTGCCCACAGATGATACTATTGGCCTCCTAGGAGGGATCATGGGGTGCTTATGAATTTTGGGGAGGAGGTACAGGATGGGCAGTTTAGGATAATCTTTTTTCATGAAGCAATACTCATGCCATGTGATGATTCCAGATCTCTGCCACTCCGAAAGTTTTTCCCAAGTGGTAGTGATGCTAGCATTATACACGGTGATATTACAAGAACAATAGAATCTATCGTCATCAAGTTGTCTGTGGGCCTCATAAATATACATTTGTCTACTCCATAGTACTATATTCCCACCTTTGTCCGATGGGCGTATTACAATATTCTTATCTTGCGACAGAGATACAATGAGGTTTCTTTGTGTACTTGATAAATTGAAACCTGTGGTGTTTCTAATAGCATTACTATGTTTCTGTTTTACAAGTTCTTTAGTAACTATATCATGGAAAGTGTCAATTGAGTCATGTGGAAGATTAGGGTAAAATACAGAACGTGGTTTGAAGGCAGTACATGTCGCTTTGTCAGTAATGATATTGTTCAAATCACAGACGGATACTTCTTCACTATCTTCCCAGGGTGAGTGTTCCACATCGTGCATGATCTGTAGCATATTAGCATCGCCAACTGTAAGGAATGGTTGTGCTGTTGCGTCAGAGGTTATCACACTGTCAACAGAGGGTCTATTGTTTTTCAAAGTATGCCACTTTTTCAACTTAAGCTTTCTTATAAATGTAAAAATGTCAACACGGGTGTTGGCATAATTAAACAATTCCGTTGGACAGAAAGTTAGTCCTAAACAAAGTGTTGTTTTTAGGTCTCGCCTGAGCCAGCGCATGCGCTGCTCTGGCGAGACTTTTAGTGAGTGGGCATTCAAAAATTCGACCACACGCTTTCTGTGTGGCCTCGAGCGTGCGGTTACGCGCACAGTTACGAGCAGAGGCGCCATCTGGCTTACCTCTCTCGTCATGTGCTCAGCGCATCGCTCGCGGGCACACAGAAAGCGTGTGGACGCTGCAGCTGCTTTCACTTTTGCCGCCGCGCGCCCACTCGCTCCGCCCTCTCCGTCTCCTTTTTGAAGACTGCTTGTTCTATATTCTCTCTGGTTTGGATGAAGGAATTCCAGCTATGCTTCTACATTTCTGTTGCCAACTGCGTTTTGCATTGCTGGCAGTACGTGGTCTTATGTTTATTTAATGACAGTGTGTGGCCTCTTGGCTTACAATGTGGTTATCGAGTAGATTCCATCGAGGGAAGTTTGGATGTAGTTAAATTCAACAAATTCCTTTTCATCAGTAACTCACCACTAACTTTGTCTAATAGAGCTTTGCGCAAGATTCCAGTGTCGTATACATTTTTTAAACACTTCATTAATCTATCTTTGGGCTGATCTGCTTAACCAATATCAATTAAACAAAGTTTTAGAAAGTGCCGGAACTTTGCAAACGCCACATGACAGTAAGCTTCTTTCATGGTCGGTGCCAAATGTTTTGGCTTACTCGGATTTAGTCTTACTCTCTACGTTTTACTCCATCTAGACAGATGCTCCCACTCCTGTATTCTTCTACTCTTACTATTTACTCCGAATCATACTCCCAGGCATACTTTTAATCCTATGTACACCTACTCTTACTTACTCCCACAATTATTCCTACTTATGCCTAATAGTACTCATACTTAAACATATACTTTCTTTTTAATTACTCCCACTCTTACTCTACACATATTCCTAATCGTACTCCTACTTCTACACCTCTGTACATTGGATCTTACTCCTCCTTTTACACTTATTTCTCGACTTATTCCTACTGTTGCTTCCAGGTACTCCCACTCCCACTCTCACTCTTATACTTACTTTTACTGACTCTTCATCTTACTCCTACTTACTGCTACTCTTACATATGTATACTTACTCTTAAAAACATTTGCTCTTCTAGTCTTACTTCTAAATACTCGTACATTCATCCACTCACCCACATATTTCCATCAACCCACGTAAACAACGTATGCATATATCCATCCACTAACAAGCAAACACTCATTTATCCACGGAGACCCAAGCATTCATCTATTCACTCACTCTTTTATCCACCCAGCAATGCATCAACGCCCTTCTATCTACACATCCTTCCACCCACCATCGCATACACCCCCAGCCAGCTGTCCATCCCTCTATAGCACTTCACAGCCATGATTTTAAGCATTTTTCCAACCAACATCCACCTGCGTCTGCATGTGCTGCTACGTGTGCGGTCCGATTGTGTGTACATGTGCGTTCAAGTGCACATCTGGGCCGTGTCTGTAGGCAAATGAGCACCTGCACGTGCGGTGTTTGTCAATGCATTCAACCTAGAACCTGTGCAAATCTATCAAGACCAGACTTATTGGCAAGGTTGGTTACTTTTTGACTTTCATTCTTACTTTGCATATATTTATATATTCTGAGACATTACTAAAGTGATGTATTTTTATATAAAATAAAACCCTCGCAGGACATTCACAGTGTACTGCCGCTGTGATAAAAATATAGCACAACTGCACTACCCCTCTTCTACCCCTCTTCTACCCCTCTACCCTTATACCCCTCTACCCCTCTTCTACCCCTCTACCCCTCCTCTACCCCTCTACCACCCCTCTACCCCTCCTCTACCCCTCTACTACCCCTCTACCCTTCTACCCCTCTACTACCCCTCTACCCTTCTACCCCTCTACTACCCCTCTACCCCTCTTCTACCCTTCTACCCCTCTTCTACCCCTCTACCCCTCTTCTACCCTTCTACCCCCCTCTACTCCTCTTCTACCCCCCTCTACTCCTCTTCTACCCCTCTACTACCCCTCTACCCCTCTACTACCCCTCTTCTACCCCTCTACTACCCCTCTACCCTTCTACCCCTCTTCTACCCCTCTTCTACCCCTCTTCTACCCCCCTCTACCCCCCTCTACTCCTCTTCTACCCCTCTACTACCCCTCTACCCCTCTACTACCCCTCTTCTACCCCTCCACCCCTCTTCTACCCCACTACCCCTCTTCTACCCCTCTACCCCTCTTCTACCCTTCTACCACCCCTCTACCACCCCTCTACCACCCCTCTACCACCCCTCTACTACCCCTCTTCTACCCCTCTACCCCTCTACTACCCCTCTTCTACCCCTCTACCCCTCTTCTACCCTTCTACCCCTCTTCTACCCCTCTACCCCTCTTCTACCCTTCTACCCCTCTTCTACCCTTCTACCCCTCTACCACCCCTCTACTACCCCTCTATTACCCCTCTTCTACCCCTCTACCCCTCTTCTACCCCACTACCCCTCTTCTAACCCTCTACCCCTCTTCTACCCCTCTACCCTTATACCCCTCTACCCCTCTTCTACCCCTCTTCTACCCCTCTTCTACCCCTCTACCGCTCTACCCTTCTACCCCTCTACTACCCCTCTACCACCCCTCTTCTACCCTTCTACCCCCCTCTACCACACCTCTACCCTTCTACCCCTCTACTACCCCTCTACTACCCCTCTACCCCTCTTCTACCCCCCTACCCCTCTTCTACCCCCTACCCCTCTTCTAACCCTTTACCCCTCTACTACCCCTCTACCTCTCTTCTACCCTCTACCCCTCTTCTACCCCTCTACCCCTCTTCTACCCCTCTACTCTCTCTTCTACCCCTCTTCTACCCCTCTTCCCCTCTTCTACCCCTCTTCCCCTCTTCTACCCCTCTTCCCCTCTTCTACCCCTCTTCCCCTCTACCCCTCTACTTCCCTCTACCCCTCTACTACCCCTCTTCTACCCCTCTACCCCACTACCCCTCTTCTACGCTTCTACCCCTCATCTACCCCTCTACCCCTCTTCTACCCTAATACCCCCCTCTACCCTTCTACCCCCCTCTACTCCTCTTCTACCCCCCCTCTACTCCTCTTCTACCCCTCTACCCCTCTACTACCCCTCTACCCCTCTACTACCCCTCTTCTACCCTTCTACCCCTCTACCACCCTTCTACCACCCCTCTACTACCCCTCTACTACCCCTCTACTACCCCTCTTCTACCCTTCTACCCCTCTACTACCCCTCTTCTACCCCTCTACTACCCCTCTTCTACCCCTCTTCTACCCCACTACCCCTCTTCTACCCTTCTACCCCACTACCCCTCTTCTACCCTTCTACCCCTCTTCTATCACTCTTCTACCCTTCTACTCCTCTACTACCCCTCTACTCCTCCTCTACCCCTCTTCTACCCCTCTTCTACCCCTCTTCTACCCCTCTACCCCTCTTCTACCCCTCTTCTACCCCATTTCTACCATTCTACCCCTCTTCCCCTCTACTATCCCTCTTCTATCCCTCTTCTACCCCTCTACCCCTCTTCTACCCCTCTTCTACCCCTCTTCTACCCCTCTACTACCCCTCTACCACCCCTCTACTATCCCTCTTCTACCCCTCTTCTACCCCTCTACCCCTCTTCTACCCCTCTTCTACCCCTCTACTACCCTTCTACCCCTCTACCCCTCTTCTACTCCTCTACCCCTCTACTACCCCTCTTCTACCCCTCTACCCCTCTTCTACCCCTCTACCCCTCTTCTACCCCTCTACCCCTCTACCCCTCTTCTACCCCTCTACTACCCCTCTTCTACTCCTCTTCTACCCCTCTACTACCCCTCTACCCCTCTTCTACCCCTCTTCTACCCCTCTATTACCCCTCTACCCCTCTACTACCCCTCAACCCCTCTTCTACCCCTCCACCCCTCTACCCCTCTTCTACCACTCTACCCCTCTTCTACCCCTTATACCCCTCTACTACCCCTCTACTACCCCTCTACTACCCCTCTACTACCCCTCTACTACCCCTCTACTACCCCTCTTCTACTCCTCTTCTACCCCTCTTCTACTCCTCTTCTACCCCTCCTCCACCCCTCTACCACCCTTCTACCCCTCTTCTACCCCTCTACTCCTCTTCTACCCTCTACTACCTCACCCCCTTCTACCCCTCGACCCCTCTTCTACCCTTCTACCACCCTCTACTACCCCTCTTCTACCCCTCTACCCCTCTACTACCCCTCTACTACCCCTCTACTACCCCTCTTCTACCCCTCTTCTACCCCTCTACCCCACTACCCCTCTACCCCTCTTCTACCCTACTACCCCTCTTCTACTCTACTACCCTCTTCTACTCTACTACCCCTCTACTACCCCTCTGCTACCCCTCTGCTACCCCTCTGCTACCCCTCTGCTACCCCTCTGCTACCCCTCTGCTACCCCTCTGCTACCCCTCTACCCCACTTCTACCCCTCTACCCCATTTCTACCCTTCTACCCCTCTTCCCCTCTACCCCTCTTCTACCCCTCTGTTACCCCTCTACCCCTCTGTTACCCCTCTACCCCTCTTCTACCCTTCTACCCCTCTTCTACCCCTCTCCCCCTCTACCCCTCTTATACCCCACCCCTCTACCCCTCTTCTACCCCTCTACCCCGCTTCTACCCTTCTACCCCTCTACTACCCCTCTACTACCCCTCTTCTACCCCTCTTCTACCCCTCCACCCCTCTACCCCTCTTCTACCACTCTACCCCTCTTCTACCCCTTATACCCCTCTACCCTTATACCCCTCTACCACCCTTCTACCACCCTTCTACCACCCCTCTACTACCCCTCTACTACCCCTCTTCTACCCCTCTACTACCCACTGCCCCTCTTCTACCCCTCTACCACACCTCTACCCTTCTACCCCTCTACTACCCCTCTACCCCACCCCTCTACCCCTCTTCTACCCTTCTACCCCTCTTCTACCCTTCTACCCCTCTACTACCCCTCTACTACCCCTCTACCACCCCTCTACCCCTCTTCTACCCTTCTACCCCTCTTCTACCCCTCTACCCCTCTTCTACCCCTCTACCCCTCTTCTACCCCTCTATTCCTCTTCTACCCCTCTACTACCCCTCTACCCCTCTTCTACCCCTCGACCCCTCTACTACCCCTCTACCCCTCTTCTACCCCTCGACCCCTCTTCTACCCTTCTACCACCCCTCTACTACCCCTCTTCTACCCCTCTACCCCACTACTACCCCTCTACTACCCCTCTACTACCCCTCTTCTACCCCTCTACCCCACTACCCCTCTACCCCTCTTCTACCCTACTACCCCTCTTTTACCCTACTACCCCTCTTCTACTCTACTACTCCTCTTCTACTCTACTACCCCTCTACTACCCCTCTGCTACCCCTCTGCTACCCCTCTGCTACCCCTCTTCTACTCTACTACCCCTCTTCTACTCTACTACCCCTCTACTACCCCTCTTCTACCCCTCTGCTACCCCTCTGCTACCCCTCTACTACCCCTCTTCTACCCCTCTACTACCCCTCTTCTACCCCTCTTCTAGAAGAGGGGTAGAGTGGTAGAAGAGGGGTAGAGGGGTGGAGGGGTAGAAGAGGGGTTGAGGGTAGTAGAGGAGTAGAGGAGTAATAGAGGGTAGAAGAGGGGTAGAAGAGAGGGAAGAGGAGTAGAAAGAAGAGTAGAGAAGTAGAAGAGAAGTAGAGAGGGTAGAAGAGGAGAGAGAGGGTAGAAGAGGGTAGAGAGAGTAGAAAGAGAGGTAGAAGGTAGTAAGAGGGGTAAAGGGTTAGAAGAGGGGTAGAGAGGTAGAAGAGAGGGTAGGAGATAGAAGAGAGGTAGAGAGATAGTAGAGGGTAGTGAGGGTAGAAGAAGTAGAGGTGTGGTAGAGGGAGTAGAAAGGGTAGAAGAGGGATGGTAGAGAGGGTAGTAGAGAGAGTAGAAAGAGTAGAGGGTAGAAGAAGGGTAGAAGAGGGGTAGAAGAGAGATAGAGGAGTATAAGAGTAGAGGGAGTAGAAGAGGGTAGAGGGTTAGAAGAGGGGTAGTGGAGTAGAAGAGAGAGTAGAGAGAGTAGAAGAGAGTAATAGAAGAGGCAGTAGAGGTGGTAGAGAGGGTAGAGAAGGGTAGAAGAGGTGAGAAGAGGAGTAGAAGGAGTAGAAGAGGAGTAGAGGAGTAGAAGAGGAAGTAGAAGGGTAGAAGAGAGGAGAGGGTAGAAGAGAGGTAGTAGAGGAGTAGAGGGATAGAAGAGATGAGAGTAGAAGGGTGGTAGAAGGGTAGTAGAAGGTAGTAGAGGGGTGGTAGAGTGGTAGTAGAAGGGTAGAAGAGGGGTAGAGAGGTAGAAGAGGAGTAGTGGAGTAGAAGAGAGAGTGGTAGAGGGTAGAGGGGTAGTAGAGAAGTAGAGGAGTAGTAGAGAGGGTAGAAGAGAGAGTAGAGGAGGTAGAAGAGAGTAGAAGAGGGTAGAAGAGAGACAGAAGAGAGGTAGTAGAGGGTAGAAGAGGAGTAGTAGAGGAGTAGAGAGGTAGTAGAGGAAGTAGAAGAGAGAGTAGAGGGGGTAGAAGAAGAGATAGAGAGGGTAGAAGGGTAGAAGAGAGAGTAGAAGAGTAGAAGAGGGTAGAAAGACAGTAGAGAGAGTAGAGGGAATAGTAGAGGGATAGAAGAGGTAGAGAGGAGTAGAGGGAGTAGAAAGGTAGAGAGGAGTAGAGAAGTAGAAGGAAGGGGTAGAGGAGTAGAGGAAGGAAGAGGGTAGAAGAGAGGTAGAGGAGTATAAGAGTAGAGGGGTAGAAGAGGTAGTGCAGTTATGCTATATTTTTATCACAGCGGCAGTACACTGTGAATGTCCTGCGAGGGTTTTATTTTATATAAAAATACATCACTTTAGTAATGTCTCAGAATATATAAATATATGCAAAGTAAGAATGAAAGTCAAAAAGTAACCAACCTTGCCAATAAGTCTGGTCTTGATAGATTTGCACAGGTTCTAGGTTGAATGCATTGACAAACACCGCACGTGCAGGTGCTCATTTGCCTACAGACACGGCCCAGATGTGCACTTGAACGCACATGTACACACAATCGGACCGCACACGTAGCAGCACATGCAGACGCAGGTGGATGTTGGTTGGAAAAATGCTTAAAATCATGGCTGTGAAGTGCTATAGAGGGATGGACAGCTGGCTGGGGGTGTATGCGATGGTGGGTGGAAGGATGTGTAGATAGAAGGGCGTTGATGCATTGCTGGGTGGATAAAAGAGTGAGTGAATAGATGAATGCTTGGGTCTCCGTGGATAAATGAGTGTTTGCTTGTTAGTGGATGGATATATGCATACGTTGTTTACGTGGGTTGATGGAAATATGTGGGTGAGTGGATGAATGTACGAGTATTTAGAAGTAAGACTAGAAGAGCAAATGTTTTTAAGAGTAAGTATACATATGTAAGAGTAGCAGTAAGTAGGAGTAAGATGAAGAGTCAGTAAAAGTAAGTATAAGAGTGAGAGTGGGAGTGGGAGTACCTGGAAGCAACAGTAGGAATAAGTCGAGAAATAAGTGTAAAAGGAGGAGTAAGATCCAATGTACAGAGGTGTAGAAGTAGGAGTACGATTAGGAATATGTGTAGAGTAAGAGTGGGAGTAATTAAAAGAAAGTATATGTTTAAGTATGAGTACTATTAGGCATAAGTAGGAATAATTGTGGGAGTAAGTAAGAGTAGGTGTACATAGGATTAAAAGTATGCCTGGGAGTATGATTCGGAGTAAATAGTAAGAGTAGAAGAATACAGGAGTGGGAGCATCTGTCTAGATGGAGTAAAACGTAGAGAGTAAGACTAAATCCGAGTAAGCCAAAACATTTGGCACCGACCATGAAAGAAGCTTACTGTCATGTGGCGTTTGCAAAAGTTCCGGCACTTTCTAAAACTTTGTTTAATTGATATTGGTTAAGCAGATCAGCCCAAAGATAGATTAATGAAGTGTTTAAAAAATGTATACGACACTGGAATCTTGCGCAAAGCTCTATTAGACAAAGTTAGTGGTGAGTTACTGATGAAAAGGAATTTGTTGAATTTAACTACATTTTAAGTAGAGGGGTAGAGGGGAAGAGGGGAAGAGGAGTAGAAGAGGGAAGAGGGGTAGAAGAGAGGAAGAGGGGTAGAAGAGGGGAAGAGGGGTAGAAGAGGGGAAGAGGAGTAGAAGAGGGAAGAGGGTAGAAGAGAGGTAGAGGGGTAGTAGAGGAGTAAAGGGTTAGAAGAGGGGTAGGGGGTAGAAGAGGGGTAGAGGGAGTAGTAGAGAGGTAGAAGGGTAGTAGAGGGGTAGAAGGGTAGAAGAGGGGTGGAAGGGTAGAAGAGGGGTGGAGGAGTAGAGGGGTAGAAGGGTAGAGGTGTGGTAGAGGGGGTAGAAGGGTAGAAGAGGGGTGGAGGGGTAGAAGAGGGGTAGTAGAGAGGTAGAAGGGTAGAGGGTGAGAGGAGGGGTAGAAGAGGGGTAGAAGAGGGGTAGAGGAGTATAAGGGTAGAGGGGTAGAGGGTTAGAAGAGGGGTAGTGGGGTAGAAGAGGGGTAGAGGGGTAGAAGAGGGGTAGAGGAGTAGAGGGGTAGAAGAGGGTAGTAGAGGGGTGGTAGAGGGGTAGAAGGGTAGAAGAGGGGTAGAGGGGTAGAAGAGGGGTAGAAGGGTAGAAGAGGGGTAGAGGGTAGAAGAGGGGTAGAAGGGTAGAAGAGGGCAGTGGGGTAGAGGGTAGAAGAGGGGTAGTAGAGGGGTAGAGGGGTAGAAGAGGGGTAGTAGAGGAGTAGTAGAGGGTGGTAGAAGAGGTGGTAGAAGGGTGGTAGAAGGGTGGTAGAGGGGTAGAAGAGGGGTAGAAGAGGGGTAGTGGGGTAGAAGAGGGGTAGAAGAGGGGTAGTAGAGGGGTAGTAGAGGGGTAGTAGAGGGGTAGAAGAGGAGTAGAGGGGGATAGAAGAGGAGTAGAGGGGGATAGAAGAGGGTAGAGGGGTAGAAGAGGGGTAGAAGGGTAGAAGAGGGGTAGTGGGGTAGAGGAGTAGTAGGGTAGAAGAGGGTAGTAGAGGGGTAGAGGGGGTAGAAGAGGAGTAGAGGGGGTAGAAGGGTAGAAGAGAGGTAGAGGGATAGAAGAGGGTAGAAGGGTAGAAGAGGGTAGAGGGGTAGTAGAGGGTAGAAGGGTAGAGGGGTAGTAGATGGGTAGAAGGGTAGAGGGTAGTAGAGGGGTAGAGGAGGGGTAGAGGGGTAGAAGAGGGGTAGAGGGAGTATAAGGGTAGAGGGTAGAGGAGTAGAGGGTTAGAAGAGGGGTAGAGGAGGGGTAGAGGAGGGGTAGAGGGTAGAAGAGGGGTAGAGGGGTAGAAGAGAGGTAGAGGGGTAGAAGAGAGGTAGAGGGGTAGAGGGTTAGAAGAGGGGTAGAGGGTAGAAGAGGGGTAGAGGGGTAGAGGGGTAGAAGAGGGTAGAGGGGTAGTAGAGGGGTAGTAAAGGGGTAGAAGGGTAGAGGGGTGGTAGAGGGGTAGTAGAGGGGTAGAAGAGGGGTAGTAGAGGGTAGAAGAGGGAGTAGTAGAGGGATAGAAGGGTAGAAGCGGGGTAGAGGGGTAGAAGAGGGGTAGAGGGGTGGGGTAGAGGGGTAGTAGAGGGGTAGAGGTGTGGTAGAGGGGTGGGAGAGGGGTAGAGGGGTAGAAGAGGGGTAGTAGAGGGGTAGAGGGGTAGTAGAGGGGTAGAAGAGGGGTAGTAGAGGGGTAGAGGGGTGGTAGAGGGTAGAAGAGGGGTAGTAGAGGGGTAGTAGAGGGGTATAAGGGTAGAGGGGTAGAAGGGGTAGAAGAGGGGTAGAAGAGGGGTAGAGTGGTAGAAGAGGGGTAGAGGGGTGGAGGGGTAGAAGAGGGGTTGAGGGGTAGTAGAGGGTAGTAGAGGTGTAGAAGAGGGGTACAGGGGTAGTAGAGGGGTAGTAGAGGGGTAGAAGAGGGGTAGTAGAGGGGTAGAGGGGTAGATGAGGGGTAGAGGGGTAGAAGAAGGGTAGAGGCGTAGAAGAGGAGTAGAGGGGTAGTAGAGGGGTAGAAGGGTAGAAGAGGGGTAGAAGGGTAGAAGAGGGGTAGAAGGGTAGAAGAGGGGTAGAAGAGGGGTAGTAGAGGGGTCGAGGGGTAGTAGAGGGGTGGTAGAGGGGTAGAAGAGGGGTAGAAGAGGGGTAGAAGAGGGGTAGAGGGGTAGAAGAGGGGTAGAAGAGGGGTAGAGGGGTAACAGAGGGGTAGAAGAGGGGTAGAGGGGAAGAGGGTTAGAAGGGTAGAAATGGGGTAGAGGGGTAGAAGCGGGGTAGAGGGGTAGAAGTGGGGTAGAGGGGTAGAAGAGGGGTAGCAGAGGGGTAGCAGAGGGGTAGAAGAGGGGTAGCAGAGGGGTAGTAGAGGGGTAGTAGAGTAGAAGAGGAGTAGTAGAGTAGAAGAGGGGTAGCAGAGGGGTAGAAGAGGGGTAGCAGAGGGGTAGTAGAGGGGTAGTAGAGTAGAAGAGGAGTAGTAGAGTAGAAGAGGGGTAGTAGGGTAGAAGAGGGGTAGTAGGGTAGAAGAGGGGTAGAGGGGTAGTGGGGTAGAGGGGGTAGAAGAGGGGTAGTAGAGGGGTAGTAGAGGGTAGAGGGGTAGAAGAGGGTAGTAGAGGGGTGGTAGAAGGGTAGAAGAGGGGTCGAGGGGTAGAAGAGGGGTAGAGGGGTAGTAGAGGGGTAGAAGAGGAATAGAGGGGTAGAAGAGGGGTAGAGGGGTAGAAGAGGGGTAGAGGGGTAGAAGAGGGTAGAAGGGTAGAAGAGGGGTAGAGGGGTGGTAGAGGGGTGGTAGAGGGGTAGTAGAGGGGTAGTAGAGGGGTAGAAGGGTAGAAGAGGGGTAGAGGGGTGGGGTAGAGGGGTAGTAGAGGGGTAGAAGGGTAGAGGTGTGGTAGAGGGGTAGAAGAGGGGCAGTGGGGTAGAGGGGTAGTAGAGGGGTAGAAGAGGGGTAGTAGAGGGGTAGTAGAGGGGTGGTAGAAGGGTGGTAGAAGGGTGGTAGAGGGGTATAAGGGTAGAGGGGTATAAGGGGTAGAAGAGGGTAGAGTGGTAGAAGAGGGGTAGAGGGGTGGAGGGGTAGAAGAGGGGTTGAGGGGTAGTAGAGGGGTTGAGGGGTAGTAGAGGGGTAGAGGGGTAGAAGAGGGGTAGAAGAGGGGTAGTAGAGGGGTAGTAGAGGGGTAGAAGGGTAGAAGCGGGGTAGAGGGGTAGAAGAGGGGTAGAGGGGTGGGGTAGAAGAGGGGTAGAGGGGTAGAAGAGGGGTAGAGGGGTAGAAGGGTAGAAAGAGGGTAGAGGGGTAACAGAGGGGTAGAGGGGTAACAGAGGGGTAGAAGAGGGGAAGAGGGGTAGAAGGGTAGAAATGGGGTAGAGGGGTAGAAGAGGAGTAGAGGGGTAGAAGTGGGGTAGAAGAGGGGTAGCAGAGGGGTAGCAGAGGGTAGCAGAGGGGTAGCAGAGGGGTAGTAGAGTAGAAGAGGGTAGTAGAGTAGAAGAGGGGTAGTAGGGTAGAAGAGGGGTAGAGGGGTAGTGGGGTAGAGGGGTAGAAGAGGGGTAGAAGAGGGGTAGTAGAGGGGTAGTAGAGGGGTAGAAGGGTAGAAGCGGGGTAGAGGGGGAGAAGAGGGGTAGAGGGGTAGGGTAGAAGAGGGGTAGAGGGGGTAGAAGAGGGGTAGAGGGGTAGAAGAGGGGTAGAAGGGTAGAAGAGGGGTAGAGGGGTAACAGAGGGGTAGAGGGGTAACAGAGGGGTAGAAGGGTAGAAATGGGGTAGAGGGGTAGAAATGGGGTAGAGGGGTAGAAGAGGAGTAGAGGGGTAGAAGTGGGGTAGAAGAGGGGTAGCAGAGGGGTAGCAGAGGGGTAGCAGAGGGGTAGTAGAGGGGTAGTAGAGTAGAAGAGGGTAGTAGAGTAGAAGAGGGGGTAGTAGGGTAGAAGAGGGGTAGAGGGGTAGAGGGGTAGAAGAGGGGTAGAAGAGGGGTAGTAGAGGGGTAGTAGAGGGGTAGAGGGGTAGAAGAGGGGTAGTAGAGGGGTGGTAGAAGGGTAGAAGAGGGGTCGAGGGGTAGAGGGGTAGTAGAGGGGTAGAAGAGGAGTAGAGGGGTAGAAGAGGGGTAGAAGGGTGGTAGAGGGGTGGAGGAGGGTAGAAGAGGAGTAGAAGAGGGGTAGAAGAGGAGTAGAAGAGGGGTAGAAGAGGGGTAGAAGAGGGGTAGTAGAGGGGTAGTAGAGGGGTATAAGGGTAGAGGGGTATAAGGGATAGAAGAGGGGGTAGAGTGGTAGAAGAGGGGTAGAGGGGTGGAGGGGTAGAAGAGGGGTTGAGGGGTAGTAGAGGGGTAGAGGGGTAGAAGAGGGGTAGAAGAGGGGTAGAGGGGTAGTAGAGGGGTAGTAGAGGGGTAGAAGAGGGGTAGTAGAGGGGTAGAGGGGTAGAGGGGTAGAAGAGGGGTAGAAGAGGGGTAGTAGAGGGGTAGTAGAGGGGTAGTAGAGGGGTAGAAGAGGGGCAGTGGGGTAGAGGGGTAGAAGAGGGGCAGTGGGGTAGAGGGGTAGAAGAGGGGTAGTAGAGGGGTGGTAGAAGGGTGGTAGAAGGGTGGTAGAGGGGTAGAAGGGTGGTAGAGGGGTAGAAGAGGGGTAGAGGGGTAGAAGAGGGGTAGTGGGGTAGAAGAGGGGTAAAGGGGTAGAAGAGGGGTAAAGGGGTAGAAGAGGGGTAAAGGGGTAGAAGAGGGGTAGTGGGGTAGAGGGGTAGAAGAGGGGTAGTGGGGTAGAGGGGTAGAAGGGGTAGAGGGGTAGAAGAGGGGTAGTAGAGGGGAAGTAGAGGGTAGAGGGGAAGAGGGGTAGAAGAGGGGAAGAGGGGAAGAGGGGTAGAAGAGGGGAAGAGGGGTAGAAGAGGGGAAGAGGGGTAGAAGAGGGGAAGAGGGGTAGAAGAGGGGAAGAGGGGTAGAAGAGAGGTAGAGGGTAGTAGAGGGTAAAGGGTTAGAAGAGGGGTAGGGGTAGAAGAGGGGTAGAGGGGTAGTAGAGGGGTAGAAGGGTAGTAGAGGGGTAGAAGGGTAGAAGAGGGGTGGAAGGGTAGAAGAGGGGTGGAGGGTAGAGGGGTAGAAGGGTAGAGGTGTGGTAGAGGGGGTAGAAGGGTAGAAGAGGGGTGGAGGGGTAGAAGAGGGGTAGTAGAGGGGTAGAAGGGTAGAGGGGTAGAGGAGGGGTAGAAGAGGGGTAGAAGAGGGGTAGAGGGGTATAAGGGTAGAGGGGTAGAGGGTTAGAAGAGGGGTAGTGGGGTAGAAGAGGGGTAGAGGGGTAGAAGAGGGTAGAGGAGTAGAGGGTAGAAGAGGGGTAGTAGAGGGGTGGTAGAGGGGTAGAAGGGTAGAAGAGGGGTAGAGGGGTAGAAGAGGGGTAGAAGGGTAGAAGAGGGGTAGAGGGTAGAAGAGGGGTAGAAAGGGTAGAAGAGGGCAGTGGGGTAGAGGGGTAGAAGAGGGGTAGTAGAGGGTAGAAGAGGGGTAGTAGAGGGGTAGTAGAGGGGGTGGTAGAAGGGTGGTAGAAAGGGTGGTAGAGGGGTAGAAGAGGGGTAGAAGAGGGGTAGAAGAGGGGTAGTGGGGTAGAAGAGGGGTAGTAGAGGGGTAGTAGAGGGGTAGTAGAGGGGTAGAAGAGGAGTAGAGGGGGGATAGAAGAGGAGTAGAGGGGGATAGAAGAGGGTAGAGGGGTAGAAGAGGGGTAGAAGGGTAGAAGAGGGGTAGTGGGGTAGAGGGGTAGTAGGGTAGAAGAGGGGTAGTAGAGGGTAGAGGGGGTAGAAGAGGAGTAGAGGGGGTAGAAGGGTAGAAGAGGGGTAGAGGGATAGAAGAGGGGTAGAAGGGTAGAAGAGGGGTAGAGGGGTAGTAGAGGGGTAGAAGGGTAGAGGGGTAGTAGATGGGTAGAAGGGTAGAGGGGTAGTAGAGGGTAGAGGAGGGGTAGAGGGGTAGAAGAGGGGTAGAGGGGTATAAGGGTAGAGGGTAGAGGGTAGAGGGTTACCCTCTGCTACCCCTCAACCCCTCTTCTACCCCTCCACCCTCTACCCCTCTTCTACCACTCTACCCCTCTTCTACCCCTTATACCCTCTGCCCTTATACCCCTCTACTACCCTCTACTACCCCTCTACTACCCCTCTTCTACCCCTCTTCTACTCCTCTTCTGCCCCTCTTCTACTCCTCTTCTACCCCTCCTCCACCCTCTACCACCCTTCTACCCCTCTTCTACCCCTCTACTCCTCTTCTACCCCTCTACTACCCCTCTACCCCTCTTCTACCCCTCGACCCCTCTTCTACCCTTCTACCACCCTCTACTACCCCTCTTCTACCCCTCTACCCCTCTACTACCCCTCTACTACCCCTCTACTACCCCTCTTCTACCCCTCTTCTACCCCTCTACCCCTCTACCCCTCTTCTACCCTACTACCCCTCTTCTACTCTACTACCCTCTTCTACTCTACTACCCCTCTACTACCCCTCTACTACCCCTCTGCTACCCCTCTACTACCCCTCTGCTACCCCTCTGCTACCCCTCTGCTACCCCTCTGCTACCCCTCTTCTACCCCTCTACCCCACTTCTACCCCTCTACCCCATTTCTACCCTTCTACCCCTCTTCCCCTCTACCCCTCTTCTACCCCTCTGTTACCCCTCTACCCCTCTGTTACCCCTCTACCCCTCTTCTACCCTTCTACCCCTCTTCTACCCCTCTACCCCTCTTCTACCCCTCTACCCCTCTTCTACCCCACCCCTCTACCCCTCTTCTACCCCTCTACCCCTCTTCTACCCCTCTACCCCGCTTCTACCCTTCTACCCCTCTACTACCCCTCTACTACCCCTCTTCTACCCCTCTTCTACCCCTCCACCCCTCTACCCCTCTTCTACCACTCTACCCCTCTTCTACCCCTTATACCCCTCTACCCTTATACCCCTCTACCACCCTTCTACCACCCTTCTACCACCCCTCTACTACCCCTCTACTACCCCTCTTCTACCCCTCTACTACCCCACTGCCCCTCTTCTACCCCTCTACCACACCTCTACCCTTCTACCCCTCTACTACCCCTCTACCCCACCCCTCTACCCCTCTTCTACCCTTCTACCCCTCTTCTACCCTTCTACCCCTCTACTACCCCTCTACTACCCCTCTACCACCCCTCTTCTACCCTTCTACCCCTCTTCTACCCTTCTACCACCCCTCTACTACCCCTCTTCTACCCCTCTACCCCTCTACTACCCCTCTACTACCCCTCTACTACCCCTCTTCTACCCCTCTACCGCTCTACCCCTCTACCCCTCTACCCCTCGACCCCTCTTCTACCCTACTACCCCTCTTTTACCCTACTACCCCTCTTCTACTCTACTACTCCTCTTCTACTCTACTACCCCTCTACTACCCCTCTGCTACCCCTCTTCTACCCCTCTGCTACCCCTCTTCTACTCTACTCCTCTTCTACTCTACTACCCCTCTACTACCCCTCTTCTACCCCTCTGCTACCCCTCTGCTACCCCTCTACTACCCCTCTTCTACCCCTCTTCTACCCCACTTCTACCCCTCTACCCCGCTTCTACCCCTCTACCCCATTTCTACCCTTCTACCCCTCTTCCCCTCTACCCCTCTTCTACCCCTCTGTTACCCCTCTACCCCTCTGTTACCCCTCTACCCCTCTTCTACCCTTCTACCCCTCTTCTACCCCTCTTCTACCCCTCTTCTACCCCTCTACTACCCCTCTACCACCCCTCTACTACCCCTCGACCCCTCTACTACCCCTCTACTACCCCTCTACTACCCCTCTACTACCCCTCTTCTACCCCTCTTCTACCCTTCTACCCCTCTTCTACCCTTCTACCCCTCTTCTACCCTTCTACCCCTCTTCTACCCTTCTACCCCTCCTCTATCCCTCTACCCTTCTTCTACCCCTCTACCCTTCTTCTACCCCTCTACCCCTCATCTACCCTCTACCCCTCTACTACCCCTCTACTACCCCTGTACCCCTCTTCTACACCTCTACTACCCCTCTACTACCCCTCAACCCCACTTCTACCCCTCCACCCCTCTACCCCTCTTCTACCACTCTACCCCTCTTCTACCCCTCTTCTACCCCTTCTACCCCTCTACCCTTATACCCCTCTACTACCCCTCTACTACCCCTCTTCTACCCCTCTACCACCCCTCTACCCCTCTACTACCCCTCTTCTACCCCTCTACTACCCCTCTACCCCTCTACTACCCCTCTTCTACCCCTCTACCCCTCTCCCACCCCTCTACCACACCTCTACCCCTCTACTACCCCTCTACCCCACCCCTCTACCCCTCTTCTACCCCTCTACCCCGCTTCTACCCTTCTACCCCTCTACTACCCCTCTACTACCCCTCTACTACCCCTCTACCACCCCTCTACCACCCCTCTACCCTTCTACCCTTCTACCCCTTTACTACCCCTCTACTACCCCTCTACCCCTCTTCTACCCCTCTACCCCTCTTCTACCCCTCTACCCCTCTTCCTAACCCTCTACCCCTCTACCTCTCTTCTACCCCCTCTACCTCTCTTCTACCCCTCTACCCCTCTTCTACCCCTCTACCCCTCCTCTACCCCTCCTCTACCCCTCTTCTAACCCTCTACCCCTCTACCCCTCTACCCTTATACCCCTCTACCCCTCTTCTACCCCTCTACCCCTCCTCTACCCCTCTACTACCCCTCTACCCTTCTACCCATCTACTACCCCTCTACCCTTCTACCCCTCTACTACCCCTCTACCCCTCTTCTACCCTTCTACCCCTCTTCTATCCCTCTACCCCTCTTCTACCCTTCTACCCCCTCTACTCCTCTTCTACCCCCCTCTACCCCTCTACTACCCCTCTACTACCCCTCTTCTACCCTACTACCCCTCTACCCCACTACCCCTCTTCTACCCTTCTACCCCTCTTCTACCCCTCTACCCCTCTTCTATCCCCCCTCTACTCCTCTTCTATCCCCCCTCTACTCCTCTTCTACCCCTCTACTACCCCTCTACTACCCCTCTACTACCCCTCTACTACCCCTCTTCTACCCCACTACCCCTCTTCTACCCCTCTTCTACCCCTCTTCTACCCCTCTACCACCCTTCTACCACCCTTCTACCACCCTTCTACCACCCCTCTACTACCCCTCTACTACCCCTCTTCTACCCCTCTACTACCCCTCTTCTACCCCTCTACCCCACTGCCCTCTTCTACCCTTCTACCCCTCTTCTACCCCTCTACCCCTCTTCTACCCTTCTACCCCTCTTCTACCCCTCTACCCCTCTTCTACCCTTCTACCCCTCTACCACCCCTCTACTACCCCTCTACTCCTCTACCCCTCTTCTACCCCTCTACCCCTCTTCTACCCCACTACCCCTCTTCTAACCCTCTACCCCTCTACCCTTATACCCCTCTACCCCTCTTCTACCCCTCTTCTACCCCTCCTCTACCCCTCTACCCTTCTACCCCTCTACTACCCCTCTTCTACCCCTCCACCCCTCTTCTACCCTTCTACCCCCCTCTACCACACCTCTACCCTTCTACCCCTCTACCCTCCACCCCTCTTCTACCCTTCCACCCCTCTTCTACCCTTCTACCCCTCTACTACCCTTCTACCCCTCTACTACCCCTCTACCCCTCTTCTACCCCCTACCCCTCTTCTAACCCTTTACCCCTCTACTACCCCTCTACCTCTCTTCTACCCCTCTTCCCCTCTTCTACCCCTCTTCCCCTCTTCTACCCCTCTTCCCCTCTTCTACCCCTCTTCCCCTCTTCTACCCCTCTTCCCCTCTACCCCTCTACTTCCCCTCTACTACCCCTCTTCTACCCCTCTACCCCTCTACCCCACTACCCCTCTTCTACCCCTCTACCCCACTACCCCTCTTCTACCCCTCTACCCCTCTTCTACCCTTCTACCCCCCTCTACTCCTCTTCTACCCCCCCTCTACTCCTCTTCTACCCCTCTTCTACCCCTTTACCCCTCTTCTACCCCTTTACCCCTCTTCTACCCCTTTACCCCTCTTCTACCCCTTTACCCCTCTTCTACCCCACTACCCCTCTTCTACCCCTCTACCCCTCTTCTACCCCTCTACCACCCTTCTACCCCTCTACCACCCTTCTACCACCCCTCTACTACCCCTCTTCTACCCCTCTACCCCACTGCCCCTCTTCTACCCCTCTACCCCACTGCCCCTCTTCTACCCCTCTACTACCCCTCTACCACCCCTCTACTACCCCTCTACTACCCCTCTACTACCCCTCTACTACCCCTCTACTACCCCTGTACCCCTCTTCTACACCTCTACTACCCCTCTACTACCCCTCTACCCCTCTTCTACCACTCTACCCCTCTTCTACCCCTCTTCTACCCCTTCTACCCCTCTACCCTTATACCCCTCTACTACCCTCTACTACCCCTCTTCTACCCCTCTACTACCCCTCTACTACCCCTCTACCCCTCTTCTACCCCTCTTCTACCCCTCTATTACCCCTCTACCCCTCTACTACCCCTCAACCCCTCTTCTACCCCTCTACCCCTCTTCTACCACTCTACCCCTCTTCTACCCCTTATACCCCTCTACCCTTATACCCCTCTACTACCCCTCTACTACCCCTCTACTACCCCTCTTCTACCCCTCTTCTACTCCTCTTCTACCCCTCTTCTACTCCTCTTCTACCCCTCCTCCACCCCTCTACCACCCTTCTACCCCTCTTCTACCCCTCTACTCCTCTTCTACCCCTCTACTACCCCTCTACTACCCCTCTACCCCTCTTCTACCCCTCGACCCCTCTTCTACCCTTCTACCACCCCTCTACTACCCCTCTTCTACCCCTCTACCCCTCTACTACCCCTCTACTACCCCTCTACTACCCCTCTTCTACCCCTCTTCTACCCCTCTACCCCACTACCCCTCTACCCCTCTTCTACCCAACTACCCCTCTTCTACTCTACTACCCTCTTCTACTCTACTACCCCTCTACTACCCCTCTGCTACCCCTCTGCTACCCCTCTGCTACCCCTCTGCTACCCCTCTTCTACCCCACTTCTACCCCTCTACTCCTCTTCTACCCCTCTACCCCATTTCTACCCTTCTACCCCTCTTCCCCTCTTCTACCCCTCTGTTACCCCTCTACCCCTCTGTTACCCCTCTACCCCTCTTCTACCCTTCTACCCCTCTTCTACCCCCTCTACCCCTCTTCCCCTCTTCTACCCCACCCCTCTACCCCTCTTCTACCCCTCTACCCCGCTTCTACCCTTCTACCCCTCTACTACCCCTCTACTACCCCTCTTCTACCCCTCTACTACCCCTCTACCCCTCTACTACCCCTCAACCCCTCTTCTACCCCTCCACCCCTCTACCCCTCTTCTACCACTCTACCCCTCTTCTACCCCTTATACCCCTCTACCCTTATACCCCTCTACCACCCTTCTACCACCCTTCTACCACCCCTCTACCACCCCTCTACTACCCCTCTACTACCCCTCTTCTACCCCTCTACTACCCCTCTACCCCACTGCCCCTCTTCTACCCCTCTACCCTTCTACCCCTCTACTACCCCTCTACCCCACCCCTCTACCCCTCTTCTACCCTTCTACCCCTCTACTACCCCTCTACTACCCCTCTACCACCCCTCTACCACCCCTCTACCCCTCTTCTACCCTTCTACCCCTCTTCTACCCCTCTACCCCTCTTCTACCCCTCTACCCCTCTTCTACCCCTCTATTCCTCTTCTACCCCTCTACTACCCCTCTACCCCTCTTCTACCCCTCGACCCCTCTTCTACCCTTCTACCACCCCTCTACTACCCCTCTTCTACCCCTCTACCCCTCTACTACCCCTCTACTACCCCTCTACTACCCCTCTTCTACCCCTCTACCCCACTACCCCTCTACCCCTCTTCTACCCTACTACCCCTCTTCTACCCTACTACCCCTCTTCTACTCTACTACTCCTCTTCTACTCTACTACCCCTCTACTACCCCTCTGCTACCCCTCTTCTACCCCTCTGCTACCCCTCTTCTACTCTACTACTCCTCTTCTACTCTACTACCCCTCTACTACCCCTCTGCTACCCCTCTTCTACCCCTCTGCTACCCCTCTGCTACCCCTCTTCTACCCCTCTACCCCTCTTCTACCCCACTTCTACCCCTCTACCCCGCTTCTACCCCTCTACCCCATTTCTACCCTTCTAACCCTCTTCCCCTCTACCCCTCTTCTACCCCTCTGTTACCCCTCTACCCCTCTGTTACCCCTCTTCTACCCTTCTACCCCTCTTCTACCCCTCTACCCCTCTTCTACCCCTCTTCTACCCCTCTACTACCCCTCTACCACCCCTCTACTACCCCTCGACCCCTCTACTACCCCTCTACTACCCCTCTTCTACCCCTCTTCTACCCTTCTACCCCTCTTCTACCCTTCTACCCCTCTTCTACCCTTCTACCCCTCTACTACCCCTCTACTCCTCTTCTACGCCTCTACCCTTCTTCTACCCCTCTACCCTTCTTCTACCCCTCTACCCCTCATCTACCCCTCTACCCCTCTACTACCCCTCTTCTACCCCTCTACTACCCCTCTACTACCCCTGTACCCCTCTTCTACACCTCTACTACCCCTCTACTACCCCTCAACCCCTCTTCTACCCCTCCACCCCTCTACCCCTCTTCTACCACTCTACCCCTCTTCTACCCCTCTTCTACCCCTTCTACCCCTCTACCCTTATACCCCTCTACTACCCCTCTACTACCCCTCTTCTACCCCTCTACCACCCCTCTACCCCTCTACTACCCCTCTTCTACCCCTCTACTACCCCCTCTACCCCTCTACTACCCCTCTTCTACCCCTCTACCCCTCTCCCACCCCTCTACCACACCTCTACCCCTCTACTACCCCTCTACCCCACCCCTCTACCCCTCTTCTACCCCTCTACCCCGCTTCTACCCTTCTATCCCTCTACTACCCCTCTTCTACCCCTCTACTACCCCTCTTCTACCCCTCTACTACCCCTCTACCACCCCTCTACCCTTCTACCCCTTTACTACCCCTCTACTACCCCTCTACCCCTCTTCTACCCCTCTACCCCTCTTCTACCCCTCTACCCCTCTTCTAACCCTCTACCCCTCTACCTCTCTTCTACCCCTCTACCTCTCTTCTACCCCTCTACCCCTCTTCTACCCCTCTACCCCTCCTCTACCCCTCCTCTACCCCTCTTCTAACCCTCTACCCCTCTACCCCTCTACCCTTATACCCCTCTACCCCTCTTCTACCCCTCTACCCCTCCTCTACCCCTCTACTACCCCTCTACCCTTCTACCCATCTACTACCCCTCTACCCTTCTACCCCTCTACTACCCCTCTACCCCTCTTCTACCCTTCTACCCCTCTTCTATCCCTCTACCCCTCTTCTACCCTTCTACCCCCTCTACTCCTCTTCTACCCCCCTCTACCCCTCTACTACCCCTCTTCTACCCTACTACCCCTCTACCCCACTACCCCTCTTCTACCCTTCTACCCCTCTTCTACCCCTCTACCCCTCTTCTATCCCCCCTCTACTCCTCTTCTATCCCCCCTCTACTCCTCTTCTACCCCTCTACTACCCCTCTACTACCCCTCTACTACCCCTCTTCTACCCCTCTTCTACCCCACTACCCCTCTTCTACCCCTCTTCTACCCCTCTACCACCCTTCTACCACCCTTCTACCACCCCTCTACTACCCCTCTACTACCCCTCTTCTACCCCTCTACCCCTCTACTACCCCTCTTCTACCCCTCTACCCCACTGCCCTCTTCTACCCTTCTACCCCTCTTCTACCCCTCTACCCCTCTTCTACCCTTCTACCCCTCTTCTACCCCTCTACCCCTCTTCTACC
Source organism: Calotriton arnoldi (assembly GCA_963921515.1). Taxonomy (NCBI): domain Eukaryota; kingdom Metazoa; phylum Chordata; class Amphibia; order Caudata; family Salamandridae; genus Calotriton; species Calotriton arnoldi. The sequence goes on from CAWUFW010000057.1 coordinate 1,576,536, forward strand.
CTTCTACCCCTCTACCACCCCTCTACTACCCCTCTTCTACCCCTCTACTCCTCTACCCCTCTTCTACCCCTCTACCCCTCTTCTACCCCACTACCCCTCTTCTAACCCTCTACCCCTCTACCCTTATACCCCTCTTCTACCCCTCTTCTACCCCTCCTCTACCCCTCTACCCTTCTACCCCTCTACTACCCCTCTTCTACCCCTCCACCCCTCTTCTACCCTTCTACCCCCCTCTACCACACCTCTACCCTTCTACCCCTCTACCCTCCACCCCTCTTCTACCCTTCCACCCCTCTTCTACCCTTCTACCCCTCTACTACCCTTCTACCCCTCTACTACCCCTCTACCCCTCTTCTACCCCCTACCCCTCTTCTAACCCTTTACCCCTCTACTACCCCTCTACCTCTCTTCTACCCCTCTTCCCCTCTTCTACCCCTCTTCCCCTCTTCTACCCCTCTTCCCCTCTTCCCCTCTACCCCTCTACTTCCCCTCTACTACCCCTCTTCTACCCCTCTACCCCTCTTCTACCCCTCTACCCCACTACCCCTCTTCTACCCCTCTACCCCACTACCCCTCTTCTACCCCTCTACCCCTCTTCTACCCTTCTACCCCCCTCTACTCCTCTTCTACCCCCCTCTACTCCTCTTCTACCCCTCTTCTACCCCTTTACCCCTCTTCTACCCCTTTACCCCTCTTCTACCCCTTTACCCCTCTTCTACCCCTTTACCCCTCTTCTACCCCACTACCCCTCTTCTACCCCTCTACCCCTCTTCTACCCCTCTACCACCCTTCTACCCCTCTACCACCCTTCTACCACCCTTCTACCACCCCTCTACTACCCCTCTTCTACCCCTCTACCCCACTGCCCCTCTTCTACCCCTCTACCCCACTGCCCCTCTTCTACCCCTCTACCCCACTGCCCCTCTTCTACCCTTCTACCACCCCTCTACCACCCCTCTACTACCCCTCTACCACCCCTCTACCCCTCTGCTACCCCTCTTCTACCCCTCTACCCCTCTTCTACCCCACTACCCCTCTTCTACCCTTCTACCCCTCTTCTACCCTTCTACCCCTCTTCTATCCCTCTTCTACCCTTCTACTCCTCTACTACCCCTCTACCCCTCTTCTACCCCTCTTCTACCCCATTTCTACCATTCTACCCCTCTACCCCTCTACTATCCCTCTTCTACCCCTCTACCCCTCTTCTACCCTTCTACCCCTCTTCTACCCCTCTTCTACCCTTCTACCCCTCTACTACCCCTCTACTCCTCTTCTATCCCTCTACCCTTCTTCTACCCCTCTACCCTTCTTCTACCCCTCTACCCCTCATCTACCCCTCTACCCCTCATCTACCCCTCTTCTACCCCTCTACTACCCCTCTTCTACCCCTCTTCTACCCCTCTACTACCCCTCTACTACCCCTCTACTACCCCTCTACTACCCCTCTTCTACCCCTCTTCTACCCCTTCTACCCCTCTACCCTTATACCCCTCTACTACCCCTCTACCACCCCCTCTACCCCTCTACCCCTCTACTACCCCTCTACCCCTCTACCACCCCTCTACTACCCCTCTACCCCACCCCTCTACCCCGCTTCTACCCTTCTACCCCTCTACTACCCCTCCTCTACCCCTCTTCTACACCTCTACCCCTCTTCTACCCCTTTACCCCTCCTCTACCCCTCTTCTACACCTCTACCCCTCTTCTACCCCTTTACTCCTCTTCTACCCCTCTACTACCCCTCTACCACCCCTCTACTACCCCTCTACCCCTCTACTACCCCATTTCTACCCCTCTTCTACCCCACTACCCCTCTTCTACCCCACTACCCCTCTTCTACCCCACTACCCCTCTACCCCACTACCCCTCTTCTACCCCTCTACCCCTCTTCTACCCCTATACTCCTCTGCTACCCCACTACCCCTCTTCTACCCCTCTACTACCTCTCTACTACCCCTCTACTACCTCTCTACTACCCCTCTACTCCTCTACCCCTCTACCACCCCTCTACCCCTTTTCTACCCCTCTACCCCTCCACCCCTCTTCTACCACTCCACCCCTCTTCTACCACTCTACCCCTCTACCCCTCTACCCCTCTTCTACCCGTCTACTACCCCTCTTCTACCCATCTACTACCCCTCTTCTACCCCTCTACCCCACTACCCCTCTTCTACCCCTCTACCCCTCTTCTACCCTTCTACCCCTCTACTACCCCTATACCCTTCTTCTACCCCTCTACCCCTATACCCTTCTACCCCTCTACCACTCCTCTACCACCCCTCTTCTACCCCTCTACTACCCCTCTACCACCCCTCCACCCCTCTTCTACCACTCTACCCCTCTTCTACCACTCTACCCCTCTTCTACCACTTTACCCCTCTTCTACCCCTCTACTACTACCCCTCTACCCCACTACTACCCCACTACTACCCCACTACTACCCCTCTACTACCCCTCTACCCTTCTTCTACCCTTCTTCTACCCTTCTTCTACCCCTCTTCTACCCCTCTTCTACCCCTCTTCTAACCCTCTTCTAACCCTCTTCTACCCCTCTACCCCTCTTCTATCCCTCTTCTACCCTGCGGTGGACTAAGTGGCAGCCGGAGCCTGATAGCACTGCTTGTCCTTTAAGAAAAAAAAAAAGCATTGGCATAGCCAATAGGTCTCGCCTTTGGGACCTTATAAGTGTTTAGTTATGCAGCACAATATCCTTGGTACAACAACATCAACTGTTGCGTGGCTAAGCACTTATAAGGTCCCAAAAGCGAGACCTATTAGCTATGCCAATGCTTGTTTCAAGTTGGGAAAGTGATCGTGATGTAAGATTCACAACAGTTTTATTTACCATTGTGCTATCCATTATGGAAGCCACCTCGTCTGGTTCCCATGGGCTCTGTATTTCTTTGACCTTTGTTTTCGTTTGAGTCGCCTTTGTTTGCTGCGCCCCTGCCTCTTCCTCTTCCTCGTCCCCTGAGTGGTGGTGTTGGTGTAGGGGTTATCTTCCCTGTTTGTCGACCCTTTCTTAGTACCCGGAACTCGTCTAAAAAAAGTAGCCGGTCTTGTTATTGTTTCGATTTCGGAAGAGGTGCTTGCTGTATTGACTGAAACATCTGTATCTGAATCACTGGTGTTAGTAGTACGCGGTGGATCTTCTTTCGCGGTGATTGAGACTACTTGTTCCTCCTGTGGTGTTTTTTGGTTGTACAGATGATCGTATTTATGGCTATACGTTAAAATACGCCCATTCGTAGTCGATACAGTCTCTGTGTAACTTTCTTTGTTTACGAAGTTTGATGTCTTCCTCATGTTTCATTAGTCTTCCCTTAAGTTCATCTTTAAATTTTTAATATTTTCTTGTTCATTGCTTTTTTGAGTTCATTTTCAATCTCAACTATTTCTTTAATAATATTTTCCCTATCTTCCCACGCGTATTTAATGAGTATGCAAAGCATGTTTTTGGAACTTGTGGCCGAGTTCTCCGCCCATTCTACTAAAATGCATGGGTTAGGGGATTCGTGTGATGGAGTAATGTATATTCTGAGTCCACGCGGTACCATTTGTTTGTCCACATAGTCCTGGAGGCAGATAGCCTCCCACCATTTAGATGTTTCTTGTTTTTTCAATTTATCGTACCTTTTTAATTGGATATTCAATGAATTATCTTTGTCTTTGTTATGAGATACTCCTACCGATAGTCCTTTTCCAGGTGCGCGTGCAAATAGTGTTTGCGCCGCTATACGTCTTTCATTTTCATCCTCCATAGTTATTGCACTGATATGATGTTGTAGTTTTGTTTCTGTGCCGTTGAAAATGCACGTGTTGCTGGGGACTACTAGGCGCCTTTGCCTCCGGTTCCCCAGGAGCTGCTGCACGAGCACAGATACCTTCCCGCCTGTAATAGGCAGTTCCTGATGCCACTGTAAATTAAGATTGTCACAAGGATAAGGGGAAGATTACGAGTACATTACGAGAGTGCCACTGTACTGTACATGTAGTTCATTGAAAGGTTTTATGAGGCAAGTACGTAATCGTCGATCGCAGGTTAAATATGCGGTCAATACCGCATACACTTGTTAAAGTGATGATTTCCCCTTTGTTAGCCGGTAACCAGAGACGTAAGTACTTAACTCCCCAGCGTTGCACCCACGAGGGAGTCCGCCCGAGCACAAGTGCACGCACGCCCCCCCCTCCCGAGGAACGTCCCCGGGGGCCAAGCTTACCTCTGGAGTGGCGACCAGTATCCTTGGTAGTGTTGTAATTTCGGAATCCTCAAACTGGAGTCAGCGGCCGGCTTACGATCCCTCCGTTTCATTCATCCAAGAGAGCGGGTCCTTCTGGGATCGAGCCCGTGGTCAGGTGGTGCGCGAAGCCGGTACAACCCAAACCGGACATTTAGTAATCCAATTAGTTATGAAATGAAGCGCACTCTCGAAGGTCCTTGTGCATAAGCAGAATGCTCTTTATTGCTCAAACGTTACCCGTTTCGACAAATTATTGTCTTGATCACACAAAGAGTTTGACGAAGTGCGTGCATAAATAAACAAAAAACATAAACATAGGACTACAGATACATGTCATTCACAATGGTGGGTAAAAGTAGCGGCCATATTGTAACGTACAAATTCATGCATATGTTTATATACACAAAAGCAGGACATTGGTAATATAGTAAATATGTCTAGTAGGACCAAAGACTTCTCCAAAACGAAGCTAGTTAGACACGTGTCCGGTAATAAGTATTAGCGAACATAGATGGTTCTAAAGACATGTAACCCAAGACGGGGGACCTACAGGAAAGTGCTCAGGTCTGCAATCGCCAAGTGGCATGACGTCTCAGGGACTCCAGGTGTTAAACCTAGTGAGGTTAACAAAATACGGTTAACAAAAGCAGTAACCTTTAAGTTAAGGTAGATCAAGACTAATCTAATTAGTAATAGTTAGTCTTTTATATGATGAGTCATTTTAGCGCTGAATGATGATGTCGTGCTTTTAAAGACACGACCTCGTTACGATAAAGGGCGCTTTTTCTACGCACAACTCTAAAGATGCAATCTCGTTGCAATATAATTTCCTTACGCATACTATGTTCCGGGTAGATCCGTACCTTTCAATCGGCTTACGAGTGTGTGACGGCGTCTTTTCTCTGTTTAATGCGGCCGTGCAAGGCGTCCCAGCAGTGAGTTTCTTTTCCGGCAAGTTATTTAAACTTCCGGGTGGCGGCCGTAATCATTCCGACACCGGTCTGACTAAAGGGATTCTGGGTGATGTAGTTTCACCTATAAAATGTGTTTAGAGCTTCAATTGCCTGAAGGATCTTTAGGCTAGGTGAATGTATATAACCGAACGTTCCCCTTAATTTAAACAAATAAGTGGTGGCTATAGGCAATACTTCCTTCTAAAATGAACTGACGTCTAAAGGTCATGCAACCATTTTCTTGAAATTCGGGTGTCCTGATTCCATAACTATAATTTGGATATCTCAGATAGCTCATTAAGACCATCCACTGCTGTATTATATTTTACAATTAGCAAGGCTTCTCTTTGGATTAATTTTCTGCCCAAATCCCCTCCTCGTGTATCTTGTTCAATCTTAGATATTACAGTCCATAATAAGTCCTTCTCTGCGTGATTGTTATTTATCCAATGATTAACCAACGGAGCAGTCTGCACTTTCTAGAGGGGAGTATCTTACCCACATACCCCTGCAAAGATCATAGACCTGTTTAGGGAGAGATTGGAATCCCCTGTAACCAAAAAACTAGTGCTGTCAGTCTTACGCCCTGGACCCAGATGGGTTGTCGGTAAAGTTTCATAAATGCTTTGACCCCTTATTGATAGGACCACTAACAAAATTGATGAACAGTGTCATGTCTGAAGAAGATATTGCACCAACAATGAGTGCAAATTGGGAAAAGACCCTACACTCTGTCTCATACTGCCTAATATTCCTGCTCCGTTTGAATGGCAAACTATTTTCTGAAAAAATACTGGAAAGGAGATTGAATCGGCTCATACTGGATTTAGTACACCTAGATCAAATGGGTTTTATCAGTGGGAGAGGGACCAGAAGTAATACTGAGAAGAGCCTTCATATTGTGTTTATGTAGCACAGAGAAATGCCAAAGAGAAGATCATTCTGTCCATAGATGCTGAAAAGGTGTTTGACAGGGTGGATTGGTCATTCCTGGTAGGCATCTTACGAAAAGCAGAACAGGATCCTAGCTTCTCCCAATGTGTGACATTCCTCTACTGGCCAGTAGATGTCCTATAAGGTGTGACATTCATCTAAACCCAAGTTGATGTCTCTCCTAATGTCTGACATCCATCTAAACCCCAGTAGATGCCCTGTGCCTAACAACACAACCTTTCTGAGCAAAAGGGCAACCATTCACTGTCTTGAAATGACAGAAATAGCATGGTCCTAGAGCTCACTCAAACTGTGATCTTAGACTGCAAAGAATCCTTGCAATCCCAAATGCAGTAGGGTCACTCAGGGCCATGTATTAAAGTAACCAATGGGAACAATATTAAATTCAACATAGACCCGGACCACTGTTATAGAGACCTTAAATAATATATTGGGCTACTGCACTTCTAGCCATTGAGAAAGAGCAGAACCATGCAGAAATGTATCCAGGTACTAGAATTACATACAAGTAACAGGAATGCACTATTCACATTTTAGCAGCCATCTTGTTTGGCTCCTCCAGGGACACGAAAAAGAGAACTCCTGACTCCAAAGAAGCAAGAGTGGGACTTAAAAATTGTTTGACTTCTGGAGGACTTACATAAGGTGCCAAGGCTTGCGTGGGGAGATTGCACTGAAGAAGGGCAAGAAAGCCAGGTTCTTCCCATGGATAGACTTGCCATTTGGGAAATGAAACAACCCTGCAGTAGGCTGGAGTTCCAAAAGGGGTAGTTGCTTTCAGAGCTGGATGGGCTAAATAACTTCATGTCTAGGAACCCTAAGCCCATTCAGAGTAGCCCTATGAGAGCAGCACAAACTTTTCTTATCATTCAATACATAAATGAAATCTTACATTATTTGTGGAATTTCTGTACATGCTAACTTTAAAACGTGGATTTTTAACTAATGTATTTGAAAAATTGTTCTGTAGTATTATTTCGCTTCATTAAAAAAATCCTTGGGTACACTTCTCCTAAATCATGAATATGGTTGGACTTGCTTGCCACCTTTATCCACTGTGCAATATGATGCTGGTTTTAAAGCATTTTCTAGGGCTAGTCCTTAACGTTGACCTAATTTTTGGACATTTTTGAGAGATACAAGTCTGTTATTGCTAAACATGATTGAGAGATGGTGGTCTGCGATTGATGAATATCTTTGAGAGATGCTATTGTCAAACATGGATGATTGATAGGTATGTCAATGTTAAAAATCCATGCAAGATGCTCATTTGTATCGTTCAGCCCTTTCAGAAACCTCTCCATATTCCTTAAGACCCAATATCAGTCTCAGATTTGCTCCAGCCTAGTCGGCCTAGAAGCGCCTCCATCATGACCTCTAATCTTTCCATTTTTTGACAGACAAATTATTTCTGACTTTGCCCAACCTCTTGTGGTCCTTCAGAAACCTCACCTTGATTTGAAATCTTGCCATTTACTTACAGGCCGCCATCTTGTACTGACACGACCCAGGCCTTTTCAGCTTTTCAAAAACCCGTCATATTCTGAAATGTTTCTGTTTTCTTACAGCCTTGCTGATAAAGTGCTAAAATGTTTCTCTAGACTGCCTTTTTCGCTCTGAATGGAATGTGCCCGTCCTTTGCTACATCGGCTGTAAGTGCAGGGGGGTTCTTTAGTTTTCCCCCACCGCCAGGTTACCTCACAGTCTATGGAACCTGTGAAGAAGATTGAATAATTCATGCAGTCTCCTCTAGCTCTGCCTGCTTCCTTTTCCCCCTGCCATATCTTCACCCACTTCTACTACCTCTCCGCCTCAGTAACGGACTTCCCCCACAAAATTGCTTCTTTTATCCCCATCCTGCTGTTCTCCCTCGCGCCTCTTCATTTACTCCTCCCTCATCATGTACCCACTTGAGTTTCATTCCGTCCACAGTACACATTTCAGTTACTTATTGCTGGATTGTGGTGTATATGCCCCTAAATAGATAGATTTATCCCATTATTTTTGTATGTTGACTCGCCTTATGTTGGTAACCTTCACCTGGCAGTAGTAACTTCTCTATTACATACGAGTCTCTCACTTAAGTCTTCTCTGCTAGAGCCCTTTATTATACAGTAAAATGAAGCCTAGTCTTATTTTCCTTCCTATACACCAGAATCCCCTTTTATATAACCCCCTCATACTGTCTGCCATTGTGGTGCTTGCACTGTAAGTCTTCAGGGACTCATACATCAAGATCCATACCTCTGAAGGCATGCATGTAGAGGCGGCGAGACGCCCCTCACCAGGTGACTGGGGATTTGTGAAGGAAGAACTCCCCTTTAGAATTCATCTTCACTAAGCTTTGTGGAAAGATGTGAGGGGGGAGGGGTGATGGAGTGGGGTGACATGTTGGGCTTGAAAGAGGACAGCACAGTATGTTCTGTAGGCCACTTAAGGATACATGTCAAAAAGTAACGTTTCATAGGATACAACATTGGCATGCAAGGTACAAAAGAGTATTTTATATATTTCAGCAGATCAGAAATGTATGTACACTGGCACGACTTGTCTAAAACGTTATGTCAATAAAGCATTTTACATGTTAAGGGATTGTTTTGCAATGGTAACCTCTCCTGCAATGGTAGCCCCTCCACTATTCAGCCAGCAGCTCACTAGCCACAAGTGTGTTAGGTTCCCTTAAATGTTACATGACCAAGACTGCAGAATTAAGTTTCCCTTTTAATTTCTCAAATACTGATGCTATTTAGTGGTCGCCAGAGATGGTAGCTGCAGTCTCTTGCTTGTCATATGATACCTCTGGCATAGCCCCTGCTGTCTCTGGGCTCAGAGGTCATGAAGGTAGCAGAAGTTAAACAAGGTTTAAAGAGCCTTGTTTACTTTCTGTAGTTTCTACTCCAATCCCTGCTTCTAACCCCTTGAGCAAACTTAGGAGGAGGCTGAGGGATAACCAGTCAAACCTGTGATGTCCTCAGGAGTCATAGGGTCTGGGATATCACTTCCTACCCCCCCTGGCATTATGACAATTGACATCCATTTAGATGGTTATTATAAGCTCTCAGTTCGGAAAAGGAAACATGACACACCTTTAAAATATACCATCCAAAACTTAATTTCAACTGTTATGGTCTCCAGCCTAAGTGTTTCAGCTGTGTCTTTTTGCCAATGGTAAGCGCTGTACCTGTAATAAAGACTGAAAGATCCACGTTTCAGGGATGATAGCTGTTGGGACCGAAAAGTCTTCAGCATGGTAAAAGACGTGTACCCTTTCCTGAGTGTCCAACTGTACTGTTGTCTGGATTCCTAATGCTGATTTTTGTGGTTATAGATAAACACGGATCAAGCGTGTGCGCCTTGACATAGGCCTTTCTCATGGATTTTGGTCTTGTTGGACCAGCAGGTGCGCCCAAAGCGCTGCCCTCATAGTGGTGGAAGTCTACCAGGAGTTAAGCAGCACGAGCGCGGTGGTGGCAGTATACAGTGTAGTGATCAGTAGAAATGAACAGGTCCTTTTTACCCTGTGTCACTGGAGTGAGGCCTACAGGCTCGCTTACCTTTAAGTTCCACTGCTGTGTGCCTAACTCGCCCATGGTCTACACCAGGTGGATGTGGAGTACTGTTCAGCGCAGGAGTAGTGACTTTGCTCTGAACGTATGTGTGCCTGAGAAGGGTAAAGTACAGGGATAGAGCAGTTCTGTGTAGTATATGTATAGGTGTGTTACATGAGAAATGTAGTGCTGTGCAGTGCATGCGCAATGGAAGCTTTTGCTGGGTGCATGTGTGCTTGCTAGAAGTACAGTGCATGGAGGGTGAAGTGTTGTGCAGCACGCACATGGTGAGTGTGTGTGTGCTGGCAGTGTTTGTGTTTGAAAATATCGCACCCTAGTACAATATAGAAAGGCAACAGTACTGAACAGTGCACACAGACTGAAGGTGTGTGCTGATTGTATGTGTGTCTAAAGTGGCACAATGCATGGAGGTAACAGTACTGGGGAGTGTGTGTGCTGTGAAAATACACTGAGGATAAAGTGTGCCTGCACTGGTACATTATATGGAGGACCTAGGTTCCATTTTGGGAAGCCCAGAAGTACAGGAACCGCACCCTATAGATTTGTGTATTGCTGCATTCCTGTGAGTTGGGTGGGACACACACTGGAAGAAGAGATTCTTCCTTTACACTTCAAAAGGTTGCTCTTTGATTCGCTTCTGAGTTTTGCCTGCTGTGACAGACAGCTTTTCAAGAGGGAAGAAGAAAAGGAAAAATGTACACTTTGAAAGAAGCAGAACTCCCAACATAAAACTTTGAAGACTCAGACCCTAAGCCACATTCAGTGTCTAGAAAAGGGCTATAAAAAGCAGAGGTTGAGACCCCAAAATTTGCCATCTGTCAACCAGCCAGATGGCTGTGTGAAAAGGGGAAGCTCTGCAAGACTTTTGCCTGTGACCAGGACTGGGTGCAAAGGCCTGCTAGTCTCCCTGCTGTGTATAGGAATATCACCCAGGGAAATCGAGATCTCCTGCCCTAGAGCCTGGAGCACCGAGCCGGTCTGCTTGCCAAGACCAGTGTGGACTGTGAGGAAGAGGAGAGCGTCGGAAGGAGCGAGATCCAGCGGGGAGCCCTACCAAAAGGAGTCCTTGAGCGAGGTGTGAGGGAACGGTTGTGCACCGATTGGGTCGTTGCCCGTGTTTAGCAAGCGAACCAGTGACCCCTGTATTGCAGGAGAGGTCCTCCGTGACCTGAGCTGTGTCGCGAGCGCCGTGCGGTAACCACCAGGCCCACACCCCCTCAATGCGGTGACTCTGAATGTAAGAGGGGGCCACCTTTTAACCATTTGTTGCCAGGAGCGTCTTACTGTTATCCCCTTGATCGGCGATCCCATTTGCCAAGAGGGACCGCCACTGTGAGGTTGAATATAGGGGAGAAGTCTGAGCTTCAGCAGAGAGTATTTCAGCTACCCTGTTTGCCAGAAGGGGCTGCCGGTACTCACATTTCCAGAAGTTCGGGCCATTACCGGGGCAAAAGATCGCGGCTTTGACCGGCGGTTCAAGTCTGCACATCTGACTAAACCCCTGAGAACCGCAAAGGACACCTCCTGAGACGTCACACCCTCGCTTTGCTCCATTCGGGAGCCAGAGGATCGAGCCCCCCAACCCCTGTGAGAGAAATAGTGCCTTATCTCGTCTTTGAGAAGCAGGAGCAGCTCAGATCACTGGTACAAGGCAGCAGCGGGGCTTAAGGGAGAGAGCCAGTGCCTGCTGGGTGCTGCCGCATGTACAGTGGGCAGTCTTACTTTGCGGATCAGGATCTGAACATGTGAGCGCCCATTGAGAGGACACTTGCTGCACTATTGGACGTTTCCATACCACCAGAGCGGGTAAGACTAGAATTAGGCCTTTGGGGCCCTGGGAGACTTGCTGATAACGGTGCTGCAGCACCATAGACACTTTTGACTAATTCCTGAAGAGTCAAAGGGAAGCTCTTGAGTATGGCCTATTAGTGTGCATTCCCTGGCTGTGGCCACCAGTGAATGGGGAATAACCCCGATCATGTTATACGGAAGTGGATGGGACAGGGATTTGACTGACAACTACTAGAGCCCTGACCTCCAGGGGATTGTGTTATTGGTCATAAATGTTGTTGTTCCTTTGAATGTGTAGAGTTAAAAATAAAATACTACTTTTTCTTATAAAGTAAGTATTGTACTGGACATTGATTTATTATTCGTACTGTGTGCTCTTTGAGTTATGATTCGTATTCACTTACCTGTATATACCCTCCCTCCCGAAGGAGCCTTTGACAGCTCTTCCAGAGCTAACACTGCGAGTCAAGTGCAAAATGGGTACTTGGCCTGGCTGCTCGGGATCCTTAGTAGGTCAGGCATCGGGACATCAGGAGTAAAAGGCCTCAACCATCATGGTTTGCCCAATAGCCCCTGTGTACCTCGTGGCCCTCTGAAAGGTGTTCTGACAATAGATATATCAGGTTTGATATGGTTTATCATAACACACTTAACCACTTCCCCTTTAATGGCAGTGTTTAGTCTCTGGCTCCAGACAGACTCAACAATTGTGAATTAATCATGCTTTAAGAAGCTCACTTTAAAAAGTGTAAAATCAAGTGCAAGACCTTCCACTAATTAATGGATTCAGGATTTGTTCATCCTCTTCTGCAAAAGAAAATTTGATTGCGAGAGACAATATAATTTCCTGGCTCATTATTTCTACATATTTCTTTTATTGCCATTTTCCTTTTCTTCAAACATAAAAGTGAGAGTAAAGGGGATTGTGGGCTTCGGAGCAAGAAACCATTTCAAAGTTCTTTGCAGCCCTATTCTCTGGACCTCAATCGTTGGCAAGAGGTGCTTGGATCCTGGCCTCAGGGAGGCTCCCTTCCAGTCTGGAGGGCCTTTCTGTGGTTGCTCCCTAGAGCTGCCAGTCTTCAAGATGGTGCCAAATTGTGAGGTGGGGTTGCAGGGCACGGCCCCGACCAAGGTGACATTAGATACCATTGGTAGCCAGAATGTGCCTATACCAAGGTCATGAAGACAGTCAAGATGAGATGGCCTGATCAGGCAGGATTGCTTGAGACTTGAAGCGTTTGGCAGGTTTTTTTTCTCCTTTCATGTCCTCTAAGTAGTTTAGGCATGATTCAGTTGCTCCCTTGATCAGCCTGAGGGAATTGTCCTGTTCTCTTTGTAATTCCAATTCCATTTTATAGCAAATCCGTTACACTCTTGCTCTTGATTATGTTTGGAGTAACTGCTGGCGTTATCTCGGTTACTCCCCCCACACACACAGGTTTAAATGAAAGTTGTTGGTAGCTCCGGATATGTTTGCATTTCTTTGTATTTATCAAAAGATAAACCGGTGTTCACCTTTGTTAGCCCGGATGGGTTGTAGGCGAAAAACCTGTGATTTGCCTTTAGCAATTAAAATATTTAATCCTAAAACACAAATGCTCTCCAAAGGCTCAGATTAACATGACCAAAGACTAGAGTTGAGTGATGTGTCCCTACAATCACCCTCACAAAATATGTGATCTTGTGGTTTGAAGCTCAAGTTTTGAAGTTGATTTCTCTGTCATGCGAAGCAGAAGTCTAATGGTTCCGGTTATGGCTGAAGCAGTAGTCGAAATGCCTAAAACGTATGGTAACTGGGATCCTGAGTACACTGGGTGGAGGGCTCAGTGAGTGTGGGGGCGGGGTAAGAGACTTGGCTAAAACACACACCTTAAGTGAAAAATAAATGCAAGTTAAACTAATATTTGGGAAATATATTGTACTGGTAGGAAAGCTCAGTTGGTAAATGCAATCACTTCAGATGCTTATGCGGGTAACCGGATAGCCACCGATTTGAATACTGGTTGGCGCACTGGAGGACAGTGTGATGTATTTATAGTGCTGGAAGGGCCCAACCTGTGACAGAAGGCACTGTGAATATGCAGGTCATTACTTGAAAAAATGTATTACACACAGTATAAGATGGGCTGCCACAGTTAAAAAATATATCACATACAGTATAAGATAGGCTGTATACTGCATAATAAGAGCTGGCACAAAATATGCAAAAAGATTCCAGCCCTAATGTATGAATACAAAATAACGAATCGTATTTTGCAAGAAAGAACGCCTCACAAAATACGATTCATTAACGTCAATGCACAAATATACCATGAACTGCAATAACGACTTATGATTCGCGATCACAAAATGTTGAATTACAATAACTCAGTCGGTAAAGTTGCAGATTGTGAACTTCGCACCGGCAGTCCCAGGTGACGTCAGCAAACCAGTAAGTGAGCCAGGAGAGAGGGAGAGGCGCAGAGGCCATCAGTTAAGCGTCCCAGCAGCATTCTCCATACAAAATGGCAAGTCCTGAATTAGGAGAGGACGGTTCTAGAAAAAGTACACAAAAGTTCAGTGATGATAAATTGGAAGTCTTGGTGGTGGAATGTGTGTTGAGGATTGAAAAACTCTGGACAGTAATCCTTTAATGTGCCTGAAGCCACCCAAAAATTAATATGGGGAACATTTGAGACTGCCTCAACGCACTTGGCGTCACTAACAGGCCCACTGAAGAAATCCAAAAGCGGTTCTACGATTTGCGATCTCAAACGATGGGGACGTTGGCAGCCAGAAGAGCAGAGGGTGCTGGTGCAGGAGATGGTTCCAGCGCCAAATAGAGGAACTGATAGCAACAGCATTTCAAGCAGAGTCAATCAGCACTGTTAGTGACATCGACATTTCAGACTCAGTGGTCATAACAACAGGTAAGGCACCTTTGAAATATTAGGTGGATATAAATGGGGGCTTACAAATTAAAGCATACGTTAAAATACACACACCATGCTTGCACTCTGAAACAAAATCATTTCTCAAAGTTTAAATACGTGTATAAAAATACATTTCTTATGTAATATAACAGTGCAAAATGGGAGTTTTAGTGCTAATGTGATCTTCCATTTCTTTCGAAACACAACTGAAACTAAGTGATCGGTTATAAGAAATAATCATTATTTCCATGTTTTTGTAAATCTTTTTATTAAACGTTTGCACAGTACACAAGAAGCATAAATACTTTTACATCGAGCAAGTGACTGCATTTTAAAGCATAACCTCATACACAGGACTGTCACCATAAAGCATGAAAGGACAGTGTCGGTGCAGATCCATGCCTGCACCTAGCTTTAGAATGCTATTCTCGTGCATCCCCCATTCCATAGAAGCTGTCGCAATAGACCATCCACTTTTTGGAAGAAAGTTTGTGGGATCTTACGTGGGGTGTTTTGCAGAACGTATAGCTGTTGTGGTAGAGTCACCATTTTAAACAACTCTGCTCTACCCATCAGAGAGAGCGGGAGCTGCCGCAAATGAACCACCTCTCTACAAAGACGGTCAAGATGTGGGTAGAGGTTTTTTTAGAAAGTCCTCCCGATCTCTCGTTATGTAAATGCTTACGTACGTAAACCCCTCTCGGTCAATTGGAACAGCACATTGGGTCAAAGATATGGGGTGTCACCACACAGGGGGAAAATCAGGGACTTATCCCAATTAATTTGGTACCCTGAGTACCCTCCAAAGAGATTAAACATATGTAGTATCCTATCTACTGTCAGTTGTGGTCATGTGGCGTAGAGCAAGATGTCATCAACTTACAGGGAAAGTCGTTCCTCCCAATCCCCGCCACAGTCAATACCTTTTATCAAGGGATCTCCTCACACCCACTCTGCCAAGGGTCCCAGTGCCAGAGCGAAAAGCATTGGGCACAATGGGCACCCTTGCTGGGTACCCCTATGCAATGCAAACGGACGCAACATTACATTATTCACTCTCACCCAGGCCAATAGACCACGGTATGAAAGCCAAACCCACTGACAGAATTTGGCTCCAAAGCCATTATTTACATGTCTTGAGCATTTTCACCTCAACCTTAAGTTTGAAAGGTCTAAACTTGAGGATAAGTTTAATCTATTAGTATATTGAATATTAAATAAAATTGTATTATATGTACTTTCATTGAAGAAAATAGCTCACCATGACTACTCTTTGTCCACTCAGAACCATCTGTACATGTCAATGGTGGCACACATAAGGAGATGCCAGGAACATCCCCATGCAAGTGGAGCAAATACACCAAACTGGGAAAGCCATACAAGCATGTCAATGGAGGCACCTAAGGGAATGAAAAAGCTACTATTTCTGTAACATTACCTACAACCACAGCCCGAGCTGCTACAGCTCTACAAGACTCAGGTTCACCCATTAAGAACCACTTCATGACCACGTATTCGAGAACCAAGTGGTGAAGCAAGTAAAGGAGAAGACGCTGCAGCATTGGCACATTTTCGAAAGCTGACAAATGCAATCCTTGAAGTTCTGAAAAACCGCATAAGGCCATTTGTGAACTAATTTATAGGGTGGGAGAGTTACAAAAAACTGTTCATACTGGCTTTGACTCCATGACACACAGTATGATAGACATTTCTGATGCTGTGGATACACTATGTTGAGGAATAGCTGAAGACGGAAAAGCACAAAGGCAACAACACCTTTGACAGTCCGCTTCAAGCATTTAGTTGTTTTTTGCTACATGACCCTCGGTCTTGTGTAGACGCCAGGTTACTAGAACTTTAGATGAGCTAAAAACCTCTACTGCAGGTATTACTGCTGCACTACAAATTCCTGAGAGTGGGGAAGGGTCTAGTTTAAGTAGTGTACCAGTACAAGACGGTAGTGCTGGTAAACTGAGCAGAAGTGTTGTAGTACATGGTGATGTTAGACATGTGCCCATAACCAGGACAACTGTTAGATGTAAGAATGTAAGAGAAAATAAGAAAACTGATATATATATTCAAGACCACAGGCTTGTGGTCGAAACGCGTCATCCTGACCTGCTAAGGCAATAAACTGATTCATTGTATCTTCAACTGGAGTCTGTGCCCTGGTTTGGCCCGCTGCGGTCGTTCACTGGGATTCTGGTTTTATATATATTTTTTTCTTTAAAAAAAAAGTAGGAATTCACTGAAAAACAAAGGTTAAAATGACATCATAGTTAGGTGAAAATTTCAGTGCCAATGTAACGTTTTGAACTAAAAAAAAAAAACACATGCCATGCACTTCTTATGACCTCACATATTAAATCACTCGTGACGTTCTATGATATCATTTATGACAAAACTAATGATGTCTCAAATGACTTAATTGATCACATCACTGATAATCTAACACATGATGTCATCAGTGAGGCCGTTTTATAGTTTACATAGTGGCGGGTAAGTACCATATTACTTTTCTACCTAATTTTATACAGCCTGTGTCCAGTTTATGGGTGTGTTTACAAAACACATGTGCTCCTAATGCATCATATGTGTGTTGAGGTATTGAACAGGTTTGAAATCTTTGTCTTCAGGAGTAACTCTATGTGCAGGTGACAGATGATGACTTGTGCCCAGAATGTTCAACACAAGTTCAACAAAAGTTTTTTTTTGTTCTGCAGAAAAAGTTTCCAACAAGGCAAAAATTCTACATATTAGATACTGAGTATTGTAAGGAGCCTTGAGTATTTTGACTGAATCGTCTCAGCATGACAATTTCTACATAAGATAAAAGACTGTGTACACCAGGAATAACCTGTGTACGTGTGCGTCATTAGCTTCATAAGATGGGCTATCTGTAAAGTTCTCACCACAGTATGAAGACTGCTGGTAGCATGACCTTTAGCACCTTCAGACTTTGGGTATTTTAAGTGAATAGTCTTTTTTTGGATCATTGTAGTTTTGGTGACTGTGAAAGGTTTGATACTGATAAAAGCTGTTCCTAGTAGGGCATTAGTTATGTAACTGAAGTTAAGTATCTGTAGGAACTTGGTTTTCTTTGAACAGTATGCCGTAGGAGATACCCATCAACATGTGTTTGATTGTTCATATCAACTCAGCTACCTATGAAGTGTATGGTATAGAGTCAGTGTTGTACATAACATAAGCTTGCTTCACCTAAGTGGGATGTATGTGTGATGGCATTAATGATGCTGTGAGCTACGTGGTACTTACTTTTAAACCTATAATGCCATACTAATTTATAGAGTAGTGTGTACAGAACTAGCCTGAATTATGTCATCAGTGATGCCATCAACAAAGTCATTTGAGATGTCATCAGTGATGACAAATTATGTCATTGAACATCTCATGAGTGCTGTAATGTGTGAGGTCATAAGCAGTGCATAGCGGGGGCGCAAATTATAGTTTGCTCTACTAACTATAACTGGTGAATTTCTGTGTTTTTTTTAGTTCACAACTTTATGTTGGCACTGACATTTTCACCTAACTATAACGACACTTTAACCTTTGGTTTTTTTTTTCCAGTGAATTTCTAAGGTTTTTTTTTAATGTAAGTTAAGAGATAATTACAATTCCTACCTATAACATCACTTTACCCATTGTTTTTTTCAGTAAATTTCTAGGGATCTTTTCAACTTAAAATAGTACTTCATTACTATCTATTACACTATATAACAACCAGAAATAATTTGTGTTCCCTTAAAAATGATGACAGGCGCGGTCGGTGGTAGGAGTACCGGTCGGGCGGTGACGTGGGGCGGGGGAGGGGCAGGGTGGGGGGTAGTAAACTACGGATTAAGGCCGAATACAGGTAAGTAAACATTTAAATAAATAAAACGAAGTTCGTTGCGCGCACTGCATCGCATTTGGCGATGCAGCGCTCACAACGAAATTCGTTTTATTTATTTAAATGTTTACTTACCTGTATTCGGCCTTAATCCGTAGTTTACTACCCTCCACCCTGCCCCTCCCCCGCCCCCCGCCCCACGTCACCGCCCGACCGGCACTCCTACCACCGACCGCGCCTGAATGATGACACTAAAGGGTGTGATTAAACAAAATTAGAATATTCCTTCTCCTTTGAATACTACTAATTGGTTAAACTCAGTTTGCTATTTTCAAATAAAAAAAGTCAATAAGTTATTATAATATAGTTTATTATTGATTCAATTCAGTGAGCAAAGAAATATAATTTCAAACCTATATTTTTTGCGATCCCACAAGACTCTCCCGTAATGCACACGAGAGGACTGCAAGGACCGCTTGTGCTGTAAGTGGGGCAGAACATCCGGTTTTCACTCTTGCAGACTACTTCCAAAACCGTAATTTTGTTAAAAATGTTAAGATTACTAAATTAAACTTAGTGTATATGTATGTTCTCCATATACCTTGTGTTAAAAACATAAATTATAGATTGGGAACATATATTATCAGCACAATAATATCAGTTTCCATTTACGATCCCACGAGCGTCTCGCGAGACACTCAAGGAGGATTGCAAGAGCATAAATGCACCCTTTAAAGAGTTTTGATTGGTTAATGTAAAAGTCAAACTTTGTTACAGGAAGTACCCTCTTTTTAAATAGAGCTCTTCAAGGAGAATTATCTGTTGGTGTTTCCCCCATTACTTTTTGCAATTTTTGGAGTGTGCAGGTGTTTTTTTTTTTTTTCTCACCAAACATGTCATCAACATCTGATAGTGGTGAGGAAGCAGGCCCATCCCCCTAGCTACCTAAAAGCTCAAAATAATCCTTAGTTTGTGAATTCTTTACTATTCCTGAAGAAGCTAAAAAAGTCTCCTCCAGGACAGTTACATGCAAGCTATGCCGCAAGGAATTCTTGCATGGCACACAAAAACAATATCCGTTTTGTGCTACAGGGATGTGGCGTCATATGCACTCTCTGCATCCCTCGAGGATTGCAAGAACCCTGATGCAGAGAAGTATGGAGACATCTTCTGGACCTACGGTCATCCCAGCAGTACAAGCTGTGGATACTGTTCCCCAACAAGTGCGCAAGTCAGGCTGACTTACACACTGCCTATTTAAATAAAGTTTTGTACTGCCAGCTAAAAAGTTAAACCTGGCCGTAACCCAGAAGACCTGTCTTCTTATAGGCCTCTATCCCACATGGAATACAAAATATTGAGTAAAGTACTGGCGAGATGACTGCTCCTCTTGCTTCCCAAGTTAATACACTCTGATCAATGTGGATTTGTTCCATGGCGAAGCACCTCACTGAATATATGACACCTGTACCAGGTCATTGAGGTGGCAAAGGAGCTCTACCCTGCAGCAGGCTTCCTCGCCCAAGACCTTGCGCAGGCATTTGATACATTGGGGTGGGATTACATGTTCTCAACACAGGTTAAATTCAATATTCCTCCCATCTTCATCCGCAGGGTCAGGCTCCTGCACTCTAACCCCACTGCGAGAGGGAGGACTTGTATGTGACTTCTTTGCTTAAGAAAATGATATAAATGTGTTAAAAAACAAAAAAAGTGCCCATCTAAAAAGTATTTTTTTTCCCCCCACTTTTGCTTTTTGTCCAATTTGTTATACCCTTCTCTCCCTGACTTTTTTATGATAAAGATATTAATTTTTCCTTGGAAAAAAATAAAAAAAATAAAACCGATCCGAACCCCCCCCAAAAAACGGCTTTTAAGCGTTGCCGTAGATCCTCATTATTTGATCGTTTTTTTACAACTTCCTTTTCTTTATAGAAGTTAGACTCCCGCAGGAGCAGTTGAATCAAAACATCACTTAACCCCCACCCTCTTATGTTTACTACACTTCAGTGAGAAACTCATTACCTGATACACCTCATGCATAGTTACATACTGAATAACTGTGCAATATATTTCGAGTGCAAAGGAAGTACACTCTCCGCTGACACTTGTCTTTCACACTAGACGTGCATAGCACTCTATGAAGAAGCACATACCTCTGCTGTGTAGATACACTGCTTCAGAGTAACATGGGTATACTTATTAGACTGTGCAGAGGCATTGAGCTGCACCCCTGAAAGATAGTTATTTGTACAAGCTAGAGCAAAAACACGATCCTGTTTGCTAAGACCTGTTTCTTGAAAGCTTTCTCTGCCTAATAGCTTATACAGAGGCACTGTACTCTCCACTGAGCCCTCTATAAAGGGAGACAAGAGTCTTTAATAGTGTGTGTAGAGGGAGTGGCCTCTCAGTTCTAACCTCTCCCTAGGTTGATGGGTGTCTGTAGTACAGATTTGGGATGGAGAGGCCTCCTCACTGACATATTTCTCTAGGTTGAGAGGCATGTGTAGTATGGCGTGGGAAGAGACTCACCTCTCTATTGAGACCTGTTTTCAGGGTGGCAAGCATGTGTAGTAGGTTGTGGGAAGAGACTGTCTTTGGTGTCAGATTTTTCCAGTGTCATGTGTGTTGTATACAGTAGAGAGTGGTTTGCAACTGGTATCACTGGTGAAAGTTCTCATTAGGGTGATGACTGATTGCAGTAGGGTGTTTAGCCAGATTGTACTCTTCAGAGAGACTTCATTCTTCGTTCACAAGTATGCGCAGGGTCGTATGGAGAGTAAGTTGCCTTTGTGCTGAGCCCTATTGTTTTCACAACCTGTGTGTAGTACGCAATCTGGAGGGAAGAAACTTTCCCGGTCAGATCTGTCTTCAGCAATGGATAAATGAAGTAGGGTATGGAGAAGGACTGACCTGTGCACTCATTGTTTTCTTTTCATGTTAAGGGTGCACAGTACTGTCTAGATAGAGACAGGCCGCTCTTGTGACACTTCTGTATTCAATAACAAGTGTACATATTTGGGTGTGGAATGTTACATCCTTCTAAAATAACACCTTTCTTCAGAGTGATGGGTGTATCTACTACTGTATGGATACACATTAGTCTCCCTGGTAACACTCTTCCCTAGAGTTGGTGTACACATTAGAGTGAACCGAGAGGCTAAATGTTCTGCTGAAACTTGTCCCAAAAGGAATGAATTAAGTGACACCTTATGACACCATACAGATTCAATCTCACATAAAATTACAATGATGCTCTGATGTATTACAATATATATTTCAAAGATTCCACATTAGCTATAAATACAAAGTAAAATTTTAAAATGCAAAGACATTGTTTTCTGCAATACATTGTAAAAATGGCATTGACCAATGTGCCGATCTATTGGATACGACCCAAATATTAGAAATACACAGATTTTATGAAAGTCTACAATATATATACTATTGGATCAAACTGGACATTAAATGACAAAAAGTGTGTTTGATGTCTGGTCAGAATAAACAGCCAACACGTGTTTAATCTACTAGACTTCCTCAGGGCTTTCAAATAGGAAGTATAGGAACCATCCAAAAGCTGATACCGGAACAACTGGAATATGATGTAAGAACTATTAGACACCGTGTATAGTTGCTCCATGGCACAAGACACGACCATTTTCTATTTTAAATTCCACACGACCTGCCGAAAAACGCTATTTTAGTCATAAGACCCATACTGGGTAATGATGTTCCCGGATGTCAGAATCCACATCCGAACAGTCTGTGTTGAAAATTTGAAAGTAAGGATCAACATTTGCTCGTCATTTAATGTCTGATTTTTTTAACCAATTGCTGTTTGCAGTTTCCATATTTGCACTCCTTAGCAGCAGCAGTGTTGTCTTTTTGTAGCACCGTTTTCTATTTTTGATTTAACCAATTCTCTTTTTATATTGCCCACATTTTGTGGGGGGATTGTCAGGATACATATACATTGTTCCCACTGATGTGTGTTGTGACAGTTGATATAATAAATTAAGTGTTCTAGAGTGTGTGAAGAGATTAGAATCTCAACTGCGAATTCTCCAGAAGTAATTACACACTTTCCTCTTATTTCACACTTTCCTCACAATGATGAAGGAAGTAGTAGAGACCACAGAAATAATACCTCTTTCCTTACACGTCTCTTTTCAATAATATCTCTTTGTACTACCATTTCAAGAGAGCGTACTGGCTACTGACCGATCTCTAAAGAGTAACGTGTGGAGTAAGCTATAGAAGGGCTCTATCGTCTTTAATAATACTCTTCTGCAGGCTAACGTATGCTTAGTAGGGTTGTGATCAGACAAAGGCCTATATACAGATACCTTTCATCAGGATGACATCAATTCATAGTAGAGTGTATACAGGAAGAGATCTGTTTGATATGTGGTCTTTCCAGGATGACAACTTGCATAGTAGCAAGTTTAGTGATGAAATGAAGTCATCCATCACATCTCTTTTAACATCTATTCCTCCTATAGAAAAAAAACGTTCTTATCTCTATTTTTGGTACCTTAAGACTATAACATTAATATTAAATTGAATTTTTGCAGTAATTTTTTTTCTCAGAAATTGCATTCACTCTGAATTTCTCCTTATCCTATATATGACATATATCTATATCCGAATGCATTCTGTAATGTAATTCATCATTGAACTATAGGGACAAAATCATTATGATTTTAAAAAAACATTTCACACCTTTAAAGTATGTCGGAGTAGAATTGTGAAGTCTACTTACTAGACATCACTGCCAGTAACTCATCGATTTTTATATATTGGGAACCGCCCCACGGCCAGGGATGGGTATTACTTCATGATCAACTTTAATAACTTGTTGAGAGTAGGAGCTATTTTGAGAGATGCATCATTCCTCCCTTTCTCCCCAGGATCAGTCTCTGTGCTTCCTTTATTATCCCCAAAAAGGTAGCTAGACCCAGGACGTCACAGCCGCAGAACTATGCGATCTCTTTATGTAACCAATTTGAACCCCAGAGTAGACTGTAGGGACAGGACTGACTGGGATCAGTCTAGGGCATGCCTGAGCCAGTCATTGAAAATAACAGCAGGTCTCCCAGAGCGCTCAGGGTGTTGAACTGGAATATAGTGGGGATTCAGGGCAAATCAGGAGACCCCGAACTTATGACTTTTTCCCTTCATACGATATCATTAATTTACAGGAGATGTGGGATACTAAAGGGGAGTTTTGGCTAGAAGGTTATGCTTCCTTTAGTATCAAGGGTACCCATCATCAAGCGGTTGAGCTAAAGGTGACTTGCGTACCCTAGTGAAACTAGACCTAGTCTACAGAAACTTTGGGGGAGGTGGGTAGCTTTTTAGAAGCATTTCTCCCCCCTCCGCCCCAGCCAGTCAAAAGATTGATCTGATCATGTCTGGGGATTTAAATTTACACCCATGCATGGACTGTTTTCTAAATGACAGTAAAGATTCTGAGGGACTCCCAGAGGAATAGGTGCATGCCACTCACTCCTCCCAAATGAATCTCCTTAATGATTTGACCGGAAATTTCGATCTGTTTAACCTTCTCCCCATAAGATAACTTAAACACCAAGATGCCCCTACTTATAAAGGCTCAGGAGCAGGGACTCTCATTGATTATATCTTTGTCTCAAGGGGGTTGTTTTCGTCCCTACTAAACTTTGCCACTTTGTGGAATTCGAACGGTGACCATAATCCCTTGACTGCTAATTTTGCATGGGCTGTTAAGTCGGGGTATAAATGATTTTTATAAGCCCATAGTTATTTCTAAAGATAAGGGCGAAGGATTAAATGGGGAGACGTTATCTATGAAGAGTTTAATGTTAATATGCTGTCTTCCTGCCTTGAAGAGTTTACAACCTGTTTAGACGATGAGGTCCCAGATACCCGCATCCTTAAAGATTTCGACATCGTTTATAACTATATAAACCAGGCTCTCACCAACTCTGACCCAGTGGGCCCACCTAAACCATGCAGGTGGTTTGACATAAATTGTTCCAGGGCAAAGAAGGAGCTCTTGATTGCTCTTAAAACTTCTCCACAGGACAGGGAATGATCAAAAGATGCAGATTAGAATATAAATCTACTGTTACCAACAGGAAGACCCAGCTTAAGAACGATCTGTGGTACATGTGGACCAATGCGGGTTCATGCCTGGGAGAGGTACGCACATGAACCTGCGTAGATTGTCACATGTCCTCCACTTGGTCGCAGACACAAATCTTAGGGTGGCAGTAGTCGCCCTAGATATTGAAAAAGCCTTTGATACCCTCCAGTGGGATTACCTCTGGGAAGTACTGCGGAGAATGGGGTTTGGAAGTGAGTATGTGGCATGGGTCAAGCTACTCTACCGGGGACCGTTGGCCAGAGTGCAGACTGGGAGACGTGTCGGAAACTATAGAGGTTGGAAGGGGCACACGGCAGAGGTGCCCATTGTCCCTGCTACTGTTCGCCCTGGCCATGAAGCCTCTGGCGATATGCTTGCGCAGAGATATGGCGCCATGGGGCATAGAGGTAGACGGTCGTATCCACGTAGTTTCCCTGTACGCCGACGATGCTCTCCTCTATTTATCCGAGCCGGAGGGGGGCGATCCCAGCAGCTCGGGAAATATTGAATTCCTTTGGGATTTCTTCTGGCCTCCATATTAACTGCCAGAAAACTATCCTGTTCCCACTCGCTGCATTGGCGCGAGGTGCAGTTCACGATCTCCCTGTGGTCGGCAATGACTGGAAGTGCGATCGCTTCCGGTACCTCGGAATGCAGATTGGCCATGGGCCGGAGGCCCAATATGATTTGAATATGGGAAGGGTCCTTGATGGCCTGTGGGCGTCAATAGTGTTTTGGAACAAGTTACCGCTGTCAGTTATGGGAAGGGTAGCAGTGTCGAAAATGGTACTGTTGCCTCGCTCCCTCTATGTGCTCCAGAACTCCTTTTGCAAAATCCCGAAGTCGACATTCGATACGCTGAATAGTCTCCTGACCTCCCTGGTCTGGGCTGGAGAGCAGAGCAAAGCCAAACTGGATATATTAAAACTAGATATGGATGGGGGCGGCCTAGGATTGCCGGACCTACGATTATACTATATGGCTGGCCTGCTACAATACGCCGCACAGTGGTGCATGGGGGAGCGCACGGTTGAGATGGATCTACTGGGGAGCTGGAATGAGGGGATACAACTGCAGCAGTTTCTAATGATGGGCTCTAGGGTTCCAAAAACGTGCCCGCATATAATCCGCCGGGTTACAGAGGTCTGGGAGGAAGCAGTGACCTTGGTGGTCAAAAAGGCCCCATATGCTAGCGCACTACCTCTGCGTTGGTTGAAAGGTTTCCAGAATATCCAAGGGGTCATGGATCTCTCAAAGTGGTACGAGGGGGGTTGCGAGACGGCGGGGGACTTATATCAGAATGGCAAGTTCATGACATTTCAGGAAGTGCAAGACTGGTTCCAGATACCTTTGGGGCAATTCCTACAGTATGCCAAAATATCTAACACGGTACGGGAGATGTGGACAACATTTCCTGATGAACCCGGAGAGTCCAGCACACTGGCAACGTTGCTGGACCCGGGATCTAGTCGAGGGCTCATCTCCCGCATATATGTGGCATTAAAAGTGGATCGGGGGTCGAACCTAGAAAGGATCAGGGCAAGATGGGACGATGACTTGCCCGTCCCATTGACAGATGGAGAGTGGCGGAGAGCGCTGGCACAAGTAGCAGAAGCCACAAGTAATGCACGGTTCAAGTTAATCCAGTTCTATTACCTACACCGCACATACCTGACCCAACGGCGAGCACGGTTCACTCCGGGGTTGTCTTCCGCATGTCCACGATGTGGCATGGACCCCGCCACATTTTTGCATATGGTCTGGAACTGTCCGCGCCAAGTGGTGCTATCTCTTAGCACAGCTACGGCGGTGCGTATTGACCCATCCATAAAACACTGTCTTTTGGGGGTACTTCCGACACCCAAGAAAGAGACTAGGATGCGCTATAGGTTTGCGCTGCTAGGACTGGTCCTTGCGAAACGGCGGATAGCGATCCATTGGATACACTCAGGACCACCCGCGTGGAAAAAAATGGAGGGACGACCTGCGGGAGTGGGGGGTAGCTGAGGAATGCCGCCTCAGAGCAGTACGGACGGATGATAATGCGGAGAGCGACCTCCTAGAATGGGAGCAAATGTTGTCCGAAGTGTCCACCGCTTTGAATGAGGGTGAGAATGAGAGCGCATATAGCTCGCAGAGTGATGGGCCCACTCTAACACCTCCCGAAGCAAGGCTGTCACCCGCACCTTCTCACACCATGACTTATACACAAGTTATGAGTACACCGTTAGTTTCCCTCCTAGGTCAGAGGTGCTATGCCACCGGTCTGTCACTGCCATTTGGGCGGAGGGAGGGGGGTAGGGATTGGATTTAAGGGGGGGAGGGGGAATCTAGATTCCCTGTTGTGTTTATTATTGTTCATATGTCATTTAGTGTGCTGGTCCTATCGTTAAAAAAATTGTACTGCTGCTACAAATGGGAGAAAATTAGCTCACGAGTAGTGAGTCCGTACACAAACATGGGATGCCATGTTAATAGCGCTGGATGTATGTTACGCTATAATCTCTGAAAATGTACATGTAGATCCTTGTTTTGGATACATTGGAAGCAGTGACTAATAAAAAACAAGTTACAAAAAAAAAAAAGAACGATCTGTGGAAAGAGCTGATGGAAGCCAGCTCACTAAAATACAGCACTAAGTTCTGGAGGATCCTTAATCACTCCTTTTTAAAAAAATGAACAACCCTCTGATCAGGCGAGCAACGTCCCGATGCAGGCTTGCGTTAATCACTATGCGGCCTTTTATGATTTTGAGGATTTTATCCCTTGTCCCCACCCTTTATTACCAACAGCCCAGATGTTCTTTCTATTCACTGGTCCGAACTCCAAGAAACGATTGCTTCCTTACCCCAGGGTAAGGCTCCTGGTGCCAATGGGGTCACGGGGGATCTGTTTAAATCCCTTCCAGATGTGTAGACTCCTCTCAGTTCATCTCCATGTTAATGCTGCTATTAGAGGACCGCAACCTGAGGCTTGGAAGCGGTCAGTTATAGTGTCCATATTTAAAAAAGGTGACCGATCAAACCATGTATGTTACAGACCAATCTCCTTGGTCGACACAGAAGTCAAGATCATTGGAAAAGTAATTTTGGAGAGACTTTCCTCCTGGCCCAATAAGAAAGAAATCCTTTCTTATCTCCAATATGGGTTTAGGCCCGGGAGATGGGCTTTTGAACAAAATCTCAATCTCCTTCTTTTGCTGTCCAAATATACTAGGGCAAGAGGGCTCCGTCCATCTGGCCTTCATGGACCTCGGCTCAGGTTTGATTGTGTCAACAGAGATAAGTTCTGGGCTGATCTGAGGTCCTTGGGGGTGAATCAGTTCCTTGTATCCTTCATTAGAGATCTTCATAGTGTCCTAACTGGGGTGGATAGACACGGACCTAATGGTGAATACACCGAGACTTTCGATTTGAGAAAAGGTTTCCATCAGGGATGCATCCTCGCCCATTCCTATTCATCATATATATAAATCGGTTAGAGAAAGTGTCATTGGATAATGGTGCAGATGTCCCCAAACCCGGAGGAAGACACAACCCTGCTCTGTTGTTGCAGATGATGCGGCCTTAATTGGTCTTACAACTAGGAGCGTCCAATATCTTTTAGATGCTTTTATAAATTTTATAAACAGTCTGGATCAATCCACAAATTTTTAAAAATCGCACTTTATGGTGTTAGGTCTCAAGAAAACAAAATCTTGTCATTATATAATACAGAGTCAAGCCCTATCCAAAGTGGAAAACATTTTTTATCTTGGGATGTTACTCAACTCTGGGCTCCACTGGAAGCCTCTTCTCTCAAGAAATGGAGGACCATGCAAAGGGCTATCACAGGCCTCCATGATTTTGTCAGCCGTATCTGGCATAAGCCTCCCAGGCGTTTACTAAATGTTTATAAAGCCAAATGCATACCAATGCCCACTTTTGGCTGTGAAGTCTGCGGATATAGCAATATTGATCATCTGCAGTTGCAAGAAAATAAATTTTTGAGAAATGTATTGACCGTGGCCCAGGCCATCCCTGCAGAAATTATTCATGAGGAACTGGGTATGACATATATTTCAGATTTTATCTGAGTCCGCCCTCTACTACTATGGTGTTCTGAATGGTTCAAGGAGGAGTTACATCTTAATAGGCTCCTTTTACAGAACTGTCTACTCCTTGACCATGCCATTCGAATTCCATGGATACATTACATCAAAAGATCTTTTGATGAATTAGGGTGACTAGATTTATTTACTAATCCCAGGGACATTGCGAAAAAGAATCATCTGTGGGTTAAGCAAGCGTTTCTCCAAAGGGTGACAGCTGACAGGGAGAATCTTGCTTTAGCTAAGTAGTCTCTTTGGAAAACAGCATGGTCAAATCTGTCCCTGGGATTGAACCTTATCTCCTTCTTAAGCAACCGGCATCATCGTTTTCTGACATTTCTGAGGTTCGACATATTCCATCAGCTGCTATTTCCGAAAGGTGCTTGGTTCAAACCGTCTACTTTGCCTGTTTATAACTGCAGCAACACCTCGATCTGTGATACCATGCATGTTCTACTGTCCAGGATACTCTAATCTTCGACACAAATTTATTAGACCTCTTTTAATTGCGGAACATTTTAAACAGATTAGAACTGCATTTCTCTACTTACAGCTGTTAGCGACACCCAAAATCTGTTTTTTTGTATCGCACTTCCTTACGGGAGTGTTTTCCGTATGCCATTAGGTAGGGCTAGCTCTTTTATATTCAATGTATTACTTTTATTTATATATATATATGTGTGTACTCTGTGATGAAATGCTGATATTTTATGCTGTAAATATTATGCCTTATGTGTTGTATACTTTTATGATTTTACTCACAGTCGAATAAAGTTTAAATGATGAAGTCATTAATATAACTTCAATTCTAAAATAAGCCTATTACTAAAGAAATCTAAGATGTTTGTCTGCTGTACATTCATAACTATAATGTTAATTTAAAGATATTTCCTTAATTCCTATAAAACGTCGGTTCCAAAAATATGAGGTAAGAATTTAGATGTTTCCAAGGTAACCTTTGTTTTATTGTAAGACGTGTCATTACATTTCGTCCACACAGATGACTTTTTAGGTACACAGAATAAAGGCCAGCGTTAATTGAGTGTCCAAAATAATGTCGACAGCAGTGTATGTTTTAGGTCGAGCCTGGGCAGCGCATGCGCTGCTCAGCGAGGCATGCTGTATTCAGGTATGGACTTGAAGCTCCGCCCACTGTCCGCCCATCTTTTTAATTTGTAAATGTTGGCTTTTGATTTGTTAATAGGCTTATTAGTCCCTTCTTGTCTTCTTTTGTAACCTCCCATCAGGACTGGACCTTTTACTGTGCCCTTACTGTATAGCTTGCATTCGCCCTTCGGGAGAACTCTTTGCTTAGTTAATCTAAAGGGCACTGGTGAGACGCCAGTTTTAGCAATGGCGGGCGCTTTTTTGAGGGGGGTATTTGCAGCATGCTATGCACGCTTTCTCTTTCACAGTGGGGCCACACGCACCACTCGTGGGACAGGCCGCGCAGCTGCCTAAATCGTTGTTTTTGTTTTTTACATGAAATCACGGCAGAATGTGAATGTGTATCACTGTCCTAGCTACTGTTGAGACGCTCCCTACCCTCCCCCTCCACGGCCGGCTTGTACATGATATCTTTGTATTTTGTTTTAAACAGAGCGGCACCTGTGCTTTAGCAAAGGCGCCCACACGCCTTTCTTTTGTTATGCCCGGCTCAACTAACTTTCTTTTTTAACATTATAGAGCCCTGCCAAGTATCACGCATCAGACGTGAAGCTAACGAATTTCAGTGCTGGTGTCCGCATCACCGCACTAAATGCATTAGTCACGCATAATTAGGGACCCCCGACCACCTCCAGGCATGCTGTAACAAGGAGCTGCAACAGCGAGCACACTGTGCTGTGCTATGTAAAGCATGCAGGTGTCTGAGTCAGGAACTTAAATAGATACACGGTGAACTGGAGCGCAGCGAAGCCTGGTGAATCGATATTCAACAGCACATCCAAGATGTCTTTTGCAGCTCATCGTCGTTGTTGTTTTTATCAAGGCGCGCTTCCCTGTGATTACTGCATGCAGGGTAATTGGCCTAGGCTGCAAGGCAGAGGCCATTCAGGAGGCGGGCGGCAGGTTAGATTTTCCTCCGGCCGCCCCTGCTGCGTGTCTCAGCAGCTGTAGTAAATATGACCCCCGGCCGCACCGATTCAATATCCGAGGGAGGTAGTGAGTCGCGCTGCAACAGTTGGTAAGTTACAGAGTCAGTGGAGTGTAATATCTGACCTGATCACGTCTTGTGAAGGCCCCCAAACACTTCTTTCTCGCGCCTGTAAAAGACCAGTACTGTAAGACTGGGACAGTCAGCTGTCCAGCCTGGCAAGCTGACTGTCTCCGCACAACATCGGTATAAAACCATGCTAAAATGTGAATATGAAAATAAGGTTTGAATAAGCCATACTACCGATATCCTGGAATCCCTCACTTTGATGCTCTAAAACACGATCTGTTTAAAATGTCGTTTGTTGGAATTAAGTGGGAGATAAACGTGAAAATAAATGCAGTACAATGACTTAAGAAAGGAGGCCGTTTATTTTACACATTTCTCACCGCTTGCAGCTGTAAAGAGCTACTTTCCTCCTCACAAAGGTACCCCACTCCGAAGTTGGTGTAACGCTGTTTATTATGTAATAATTGCAATAGCAGAAGAGCGCCGGGAAACACGTCCGTGCCGCTCCAATATCGGGCGCTAATCGCACCCAAAATGGCGGCCGCGCTCTACGTCATTGCGCCTCCGCGCAACCACTAGAGCGCGACACTACATATCTCCCTTCTTTACAAAACACACCAAACATTAACATATTGAAGATAGTCCCAGAGTCTCTCGGCCTGAAGTTACTTCACTTCTCCCCTATCATAGTCTCTGTATTTGGCTGGCCTTACCACAGTTCTCCCTGCCCGTGTACATCTTACCGGAGTGGAGGCGGATCCTTCCCCCCTTCCCTCTGCTCGGCTTGCCAGTGTTTCTCCAAGTCCTTTAGGGCTCTCTCTCACCGGAGTCTTGCTTTTGTCCTCCTGCTGTTCCTCTGCAATTGGATTTCTTCCTCTTCCTGCTCCACCCTATTACCTTCTACCCCAAGGTCCTTCTCGCCTTCTCCTGGGGCTGCGTTTCCTGCAGGTGAACTTGGTTTCTCTTGTGTCCTTGATCTTTCCGCACTGTCCCACTGCAGTATCTTGTTGCACTTGGACATGCGATCTTGCGACCAGACGTTCCCGTCACTTAGTAAGGCTGCTCTGTTGTACACCTCTTCGACTTTCATGGGCAAGCTGTATTTGCTGTCTCCTTTCCTCCTTAATTGGGCAAGTTTGACTCTGACCCACTCCCTTTTTCCAGGGACGTTCCCTTCACATTGCGTCTCTTATTGTACTGCTCTGTGTATGTTCTCTGGGCTCTCTCCAAGTTGTGGTGAACAACTGCCGGGGACCATTTACTCGTGACTGTCTTTTCTTTCCACGCTAGATTGTCCTTAGTGAACGGTTCACGTCCCCTTAGTATTTGGAACGGGCTGTATCCTGTGCCAGTGGGTGTGATTCGGTAGGCCCACAGCATACTTCTCACTTCCTTCTCCCAGTCCTTCCCCACTCCTATGGCTGATTGGATGGAGCCCATTATTACTCGGTTAAACCTTTCGGCAAGACCATTCCCCGCCGGATGGTAGACCGATGTGTGTTTGATTTGGACACCATTTCGTTCCATGTAACGGCTCCACTTATCTGATGTGAATTGAGGTCCATTGTCACTCAAGATGGAACGGGGAATGCCCTCTCTGAGGAAGGTAGCTGTGAGAAACTTCAGCACTGTCTCTATGTCCATCACCTCCTGTATATCCAGTTCGTGCCACTTTGAATACCGATCTATGAGAACTACTACGTATTTTGGGGTTCCCTCAGCATCCAACACCGGACCAAGAATGTCTATCGACAGTTCCTCCCAAGGGTTGGCTGGGTTGTCAAACTTCCCTAGTGACGGGCGTAGTAACGTTTGTGATTTATCCGCTCTTTGGCACTGATCACATTCTCTAACGTGCTTCTCGATATGACTATCCATTGCGGGCCACCAGTACATCTGTTTGGTTCTCAACTTCGTTTTACGATGCCCAAGTGCCCTTCGTGCAACACTGCCAGTAGGTGTGGTATCAACGACCCGGGGGAACTACTCTCTCTCCTCTAAACAGGAAGGTTCCTTGGTCTCCTACGGATAACTCCTCCCTCACTTCGAAGAATTTCCTTTGTTCCGCTTTCAGGTGCCTTTTCTCTGGCCACCCTTGTAGTATGAATACCTTGATATCTTCGAGGTCCTTGTCCCTTTCATAGGCTTGCTTCCATTCCTGACCACTTATCACTATTTCGTGATCTTCCGTGAATGCCACCCTGACCTCGTCCTCGTCCGTACTTGCAGGAGCTTCCTCCATGGCTGAAGCTCGGCTGAGGTAATCTGCCACTTTATTCTTGGCTCCTGGGATGTATTCCACATCATACCTGTAGTTTAACAATTTCAGGGTCATTTTTGCGATGCGGGGAGTGGCGCTCGCGTGCCCGCAGGACGTTAGTACTTTGACAAGGGGTTTGTGGTCCGTTTTGAGTTGGAATCTTGTGCCCCAAAAAAATTGGCGGAATTTCGACATGGCCCATACCACTGCCAGCATCTCTTTTTCTATCACGCTGAACTTCTGTTCTGTTGGTGACAAAGTTCTTGATGCAAAGCTGATGGTCGCCAGCTCTCCGTTCTTCCTTTCCTGCATGAGAACTGCCTCTAGGCCTTTGTCGCTCGCGTCTGTGGTCAAAATGGATTCTCCATGCGGATCATATCCTTGCAGGGGGACTGCTCTGCTGATATCCTCCTTGATTTTCTGAAACTCTCCTTGTCCACGGAAGGAAGTTTTGTCTCGTACGAGTAGTCGCAGGTGATGTGTCTTGGTGGCGAAGTGTTGCACAAATTTGCTATAATATTCGGCCATCCCTAAGAATGATCTCACTTCTTCCTTGCTCGTTGGTGCAGGTGCTTCACATATTGCTTTGACATTGGCGTGTTTGGGCGTGATGCCTTGGTCACTGATCTCATGACCCAAGTATGTGACCGACGCCATTCCTAGCCTGCACTTCTCCCATTCTGCTGTCAGGCCATTCCTTTCCAAGATGTGTAACACCGTTGCTAGCTTTGTGTTGTGGTCAGCTTGGTCTTTGCCCATTTCCAAGATGTCGTCTTGGAAGTATTGTACTCCCTCTATGTCCTTGAATAGTTTGTGCATCAGCTTCTGGAATACCGCTGCTGCTGATGCCAGGCCGAACGGCATCCTGCGGAATTGGTAGCATCCAAATGGTGTAATGAAGGATGTAAGTTTCCGGCTCGTGTGATGCAGTGCTATTTGATGATACGCTGAGGCGAGATCCACGGTAGAAAACCATTTTATACCTTTCGTTTTTGCCAGCATTTCGTCTATTCTGGGTAATGGGAATTTTTCCACCACTAAGCACTTGTTCAATTCACGCAGGTCCACGCATAACCGAACTTTGCCGTTGGGTTTCCTCGCTACCACCAACGGGGCCAGCCATTCCGAACTGTTTATTGGTTCGATGATCCCTTCATCTTCCAATCTTTGTAGTTCATGTTGTACTGCCTCTCTGATTGCTAGCGGTATGTTCCTCACCTTGTGGGATACTGGTTTGGCGTTTTCCTTAAGTTCAATTTTATGTGTGAATTTCGTTAGTTTTCCCACTCTACCTTCGAATACTGTGGGGAATTCGCTTTTCATCTTTTCGAAGTTCGATTGGTTGTCTGCGCTGGTCATCAGGACTTTCGTGTCCCCTCCTGGGTTCAATTGTATGCCCAAGTCGCCCTGGTCCATCCATCCAAGAACAGAAGGCCCTTTTTCCGCCACGTATAATTTGCACTCCGCGCTGCGATTCTTGAACTCAAATCTCAGGACTCGATATCCCACCATCGGGATGGGTTCCCCTGTGAATGTGACCGGACGTATGTCTGGAGGTTCGAGGTGTGATCCCAGGCTGGGTTTGAAGTTCTCGCTCCACACCGCCCGTTGAATGATGGTATATGGAGAGCCGGAGTCCGCCACCATCTTGATCTGAACACCTCCCACAACCATGTCGCATTGTGGTTTCTTGGAGCGACTGCCTTCAATGCCTAGTACCTGTCCTTCGATGCACAACACATTATCTTCCTCTTCTTCTCCTTCTTCACCTCCCCCGTCGTGTGCTACGTACTTGACTGTTGACCTCTTCACCTTGCGGCGACACACTTTTTCGTAGTGTCCGACGATTCCGCAGTACATACATTTGGCTCGGAAGGCCGGACATCGTTTGTCATATGCTGCATGGGACGGACTGCCGCACCTGTAGCACGTGGTCGCGCCCTCCTTGTTCGGTTTCTGTGCCTGTGTGGATCGTGGAGTCCATCTGTTCTGTGCTCTCCCTTCCGCCGCCATCCTTTTTTCTCTATCCGGCGGTACTAATTCCGTGACTCTATTGACCATGGGCCGCTCTGTACTTTCTTTTTTTGCTGCCTCTGCACATCTCTTCAATAGCTCCGCCTTTTTCACCATGGCAATGAGGTCCTTCAGTGTGGCGTCCCCATTAACCCACAGTTTGTCTTGGATCGCTGTGTTCTTCGTGTGCATGACAATTTGGTCTTTGATAAATTCGTCGTGCAAGGCGCCAAATTTGCATGTGATCGCTAACTTCTTTAACGCTGCCACGTAGTCGTCAATGGACTCCTCTCCCGCTTATTTCATCTGTTGGAAGTTGTATCTGTCAATGGACGTGCACACTGCCGGTCTGTAATGGTTGTTTAGGTCTTCAATCGCGTGTTGGAATACGTCGTCGTCTGCGTCCGGCCGTTGCGTGGGGACCAGGTTCTGAAAGACTCTGATTCCTTCCGGGCCTAAGTTGTGGAGTAATATTCTTTTCTTCCTCTTGCTGGGGAATGCTTCTCCACTTTCGTCTTCTATGGCCTCTAGGTAGTTCATGAAGTACTCCCTCCAATCGTCCCATTTCATCAGTGGTTCGCCTGGTTTTGGTAGGAAGGGTATTGGCGTCGTGAGTGAAGACGCCTGCACGCACATTGCGGCGTTTCTTTCCAGTACCTCTTCGTTTCCTCTTGGACTGCCCGGTGTGCCCGTGCTTCTGGGAGGTGTGTGGTCTTGATGGGGCCCTGAGGCTCCCCCGTCGCTGTGCTGCACCGCTTCCGCCAGGGCCCTGGATGTCCTATAGGATCTGGAGGGGTGGCTTCCTGCTTCCCTGTATTTTCTACCCTTCTATATTGGGGCTGTGCGCTCTCTCTTGATTGCCACTACTTGTTCCGTGGGTGCTGGCTTGCGGTAGTGCCGTCCTCTGCCACGCTCTCCTGCTATGCCACGTCCCTGTGCCAGTGGTCTTCGTGGTCCGCCTGTTGAGTGCTTCGGTGGGTCCTAGTGTGTCTCTCCTCGTTATTTATAAATGTAGTAGATTGTATATATATATATTTTTTCTCATCCCAGTCTCGTCGCCACTGTAAAGAGCTACTTTCCTCCTCACAAAGGTACCCCACTCCGAAGTTGGTGTAACGCTGTTTATTATGTAATAATTGCAATAGCAGAAGAGCGCCGGGAAACACGTCCGTGCCGCTCCAATATCGGGCGCTAATCGCACCCAAAATGGCGGCCGCGCTCTACGTCATCGCGCCTCCGCGCAACCACTAGAGCGCGACACTACAGCAGCTCGTAAAAAAAACTATTCATTAAATCAGTCACTAGTGTGTACCGAGGGACTGTGCTCCTTAGATTTCACCCATTTTGCACGTTACTCTGTTACTACGATAACAAACAGGCTTCCTTGCCTGCTGAAGCGTCGCCTGTGTTTGCATTTCGGCCATTTTTTCAAGTGACAGAGACCGAGTCAGTGGAGTGCAATCACGTCTTGTGAAGGCCCCTATGTGACACTTCGGTCTTTTGCCTGTAAAAGACCAGCACTGTAAGACTGGGACAGAGTCAGCTGTTTAGCCTAAGTAGATTCTCTGCGCACAACACCCATATCTAGTTATAGAAAACAAGCTAAGACATCTTGTCTGGAGTCACAGGGCAGAGAATAATTCTGACAAATGGGTGCTAACATTTG
The DNA here is from genome assembly GCA_963921515.1 of Calotriton arnoldi. Taxonomy (NCBI): domain Eukaryota; kingdom Metazoa; phylum Chordata; class Amphibia; order Caudata; family Salamandridae; genus Calotriton; species Calotriton arnoldi. The sequence goes on from CAWUFW010000057.1 coordinate 1,613,126, forward strand.
AATTTGAAAAATAGGATTTGACTAAGCCATTGTACTTTGTTACTATGATAACAAACAGGTTTCCTTGCCTGCTGAAGCGTCGCCAGTTTGCATTTCTGCCATTTTTTCATTGCCCGGGCACATTATATGTTCATTTACTCGCCATATGGCAGGCCCGTGATCGGCAGCTGCCTGCAGCCAGTGGGGTGCCAGTCCGGTCATGAAGTGTTAAACTCACTCACAAGTTCTGTATTGGCATGGCTGTAGGCGTGGCTGCCGGTAGAGGCCCGGGCTGTGACAAGCTTGTGTGTTTACATTTTGGCCACCTTAAGTTTGCGGTTTATTTCTCAAAACTACATGGGGGTAATTTTAACAGGTTTCTGATAGTTTCAGCTATGTTGTATGGGAGATTATTGCGCCGGCCTCAGCTTGTGAGGATAATGGAAAATGGTGTTCAGCCTGTCCGCGAGCGAGTCAGCTTACTGACACTGTGTGACAGGCAGCTGAGATACCTGTATCCCTGTGTAACTAGTCTTGTTCATGTTGGAGCCTCACACATCCTTCCTGTTGGGCCGGGGGTCCCACATCACGTGGAGAGAGAGAGAGGCCCTGGAGTCCTGATGCTCTCCTGATTGATTGCTGGCAGGTAGGGGGCTAAAGGCTGGCAAGGATTTCTGGTGCTATGCTGCAGTTTTAAGATCTTCTTGGACTTTCTTGTTGCTCAAATGGGTGTAATTTCTGATATTTATATTGTATTGTATTGTATTGTAATTGCATTTGTATAGCGCTTACTACCCCTGACGAGGCGTCGAAGCGCTTTTTCGGCGAGAAGCACGCTACTCCGGGACCCATAGAGGATTAGTGTTGAATTAGTATAGTGAAACATGCAAGTAAATTTTAAGTGGTGGATATGTTAGTCAGTTATTTGGATTCGGAAGGATAGCAGAAGGATAGAAGAGGAAAGAAGGTTTGTATTTATATAGCACTTCTAACCCCTGATGGGGTGTTGAATCGCTTTTTTTGGGCGAGTAGCACGCTACTCCGGAAACCCATAAAGGATTAGTGGTGAATTAGTATGGTGAAATATGAAAGTAATTTGAGTGGTGGATATTAGTCAGTTATTTGGAGTGAGAAGGATAGCGGAGGGATAGAAGGGAAAGAAAGGTTTGCATTCATATAGCGCCTGTTACCCCTGATGGGGTGTTGAAGCGCTTTTCTGGCGAGTAGCAGGCTACTCCGGAACCCATAAAGGATTAGTGTTGAAAATTAGTATAGTGAAATATGAAGTTATTTGAGTGGTGGATATGTTAGTCAGTTATTTGGATTGAGAAGGGTTAGGGAGGGGTAAAAAAGGAAAAAAGGTTTGCATTTATATAGCGCTTGTAACCCTGATGAGGTGTTGAAACGCTTTGTTGGCGAGTAGCACACTACTCTGGAACCCATAAAGGATTAGTGGTGAATTAGTATAGTGGAATATGGAATTAGAGAAGTGAACATGCTAGTCTGTTATTTTGATTGAAAAGGATAGTGGAGGGATAGAAGAGTGGAGGATTTCTTTTTTTAGGTCAGAGCAGTAGGAGGAGGCTTTTGGATGAGTAAAAAGGGTTTTTGGAGGGGAAGAGTCAGAGGGAAGAGTTTAGAAAGGTTTGTTTTGGGGGATCGGTACAGTAAAGGAGGTGTCAGAAGATGCAAGGAGGGGTAGAGTAGGCGAGAGTCAAAGGGTTATTTTGGGGAACATAGTAGTGGTATGGCGTTTGGGATAAATGAGAGAGTGGGTGTAGAGGATATAATGATAGATGTATAGGGTGAGATAGGGTAGTGAATTGGAAAGAGTAGTAGAAAGAAGTTTGAGATGAGTCAGAAAGTTGGGCTGGAAGATATATTGAGGGAAGTATAGGCTGAGAAATAGGGTAGTGCATTGGAAATGCTAAATTAGAAGAAAGTGATAAATATATAGATCCATAAGTACATTGAAAGTATATAGATGCATAAAGGAGGTAAGTATATGCAGATTAAAGATATTGATAGAGGTAGCGGATGAGAAATAGGGTAGTGCATTGGATATGCTTTTTCAGGAGAAAAGTAACAGACGCACAGATCCAAGTACATGGAGGTACATAGATGCCCAATGGAAGCAAGTACATGTAGACCAAAGAAGATTTTTTTTTTTTCTTTTTTTTTTATAACCACATAATTATTGTACATGTTTATACAAAGCAATACCTAAGATAGGCACATATCTATAGTGAAAATCAATGCTTATGTACAGAGGGACAAATACATAGGGTGGGTATTAATGAATGGGGAAAATGGGCAGCATTCCTGGCCCTGGTCCCGACCAGTTTCGAACAGGCTCAAACAGGCACTCACCCTTGTCCTCTCCACCCGTAACAGGCTCAAACAGGCACTCACCCTTGTCCTCTCCACCCTTGGCTGAGACGCCCTAATCCTTGGCCGTTTATAGCCCTAGTAGTCAGGTGACCCCTTCAGCCAATGGGAACCCGAGCCCTAACAATATCCAATCACAGCACTAGCCCTAAAATCTAGAACCAATAGGAGACGAGGACCTTACAGCCAATCTTAGCCCTAGTCCAAGCACCCAATCAGTTAAAAAAAACCTTGATCTCTACGTCCAATAGAGGCCCTAGCCCTACCAGTAGTCTCAACCCTAGTCCAAGCAACCTATGGCACAGGAAGCCATAGTCCCTACTTCCGAATAGAAAGCCTAAGCCTACGTTTAGTCCCACACCTAGTCCAGCAACCAATAACACCAGAAGCCCTAATCGCTACTTCCAATTAAAGGCCTAACCCTAGCCCTAGTCCCACCCTAGTCCCAACAACCAATAACACAGGAAGCCCTAGTCCCTACTTCCAATAGAAATACTAACCCTAGCCCTAGTCCCAACCCTACATTGATTGAATCACAGACCCAGAAACCAATCAGAACCCTCAAATACCCAACCAATAAGGACACTAACCCTAATCCAATAGAAACATCAGATACAACCACCAATCCGTGTACACATGTACCAAACAATATCAGACTATATAAGGTCCCAGCTACCTCAGACAAGGTTTGCTGGCCAGGGAGTTGGAAGCTGCTTCTCTATTCAGAAATCTCCTAGGAGACAGACCGGCTCCATCCACACTTTGGACTTCTGCAGGTAAGGCCCCAACAAACTTGTCCTCTAACAACACTATTTGTATAAAACTTTACTCCCTCTCCTGGCCAAAAACGAAGTGCACAGTCCCTATTAAACACAGTTTAAACAGCGTACAGCACATTACTGCTGTCTCAGGAGGGAAGGGGGGCTGGTTTCACTGACTTGTTAACACAAGATGGTCGCTGGGGGTGCACTGCTTAACATACAGATCTTAGCACAGAGCAAAGGAGACATTTGGAGGGAAAAAACTGATAGTCACAGGGAATGAGAGGGAAAAACTACAGAGTTTGGACGGCAAATCCCACAATTCAACAGGTTAAATGGAAGCAGTCACAGGCAGGAAAAAACACAAGTTTAAACACAAAAACATGGGATAAATTATGCAATCACTGGCAGGTTAAAACTACAATTTTAAACTGTAACAACCACAGGCAAAGACAGTTAAAGAAATTTAAAAAGAAAAAATAAGATGATGCAATCACAGGTAGGGAAAATCGTTTTTTAAACTTTTTTAGGAAAGAGACAGCACTGGTCTGCCTCCTTCCCACTTCCTGGACTCTGTTCACTGCAATCCTGGGCACAGGTAGGCTGCAACTCACAAGATGGAGGAGAATGATTTGGGGTGCACCCAGCAAAGCCTTAAGGGGCCTGGGCAGGTGTGAGGGGAGTGCTCAGAGTTGCCTGGGAGCTGAATAGCCAATCCCCAGTCCTAGGTCTGCTGGCCTGGGGGTGGGGACTGGGACTGGGGAGCTGCTCTATTCACAGATCTCCTAGGAGACAGACAGGCTCAATCCACACTTTGGTAAGGCCCCAACAAACTTGTCCTCTAACAACACTATTTGTATAAAACTTTACTCCCTCTCCTGGCCAAAAACGAAGTGCACAGTCCCTATTAAACACAGTTTAAACAGCTTACAGCACATTACTGCTGTCTCAGGAGGGAAGGGGGCTGGTTTCACTGACTTGTTAACACAAGATGGTCGCTGGGGTGCACTGCTTAACATACAGATCTTAGCATAGAGCAAAGGAGACATTTGGAGGGGAAAAACTGATAGTCACAGGGAATGAGAGGGAAAAACTACAGATTTTGGACTGCAAATCCCACAATTCAACAGGTTAAATGGAAGCAGTCACAGGCAGGAAAAAACACAAGTTTAAACACAAAAACATGGGATAAATTATGCTATCACTGGCAGGTTAAAACTACAATTTTAAACTGCAACAACCACAGGCAAAGACAGTTAAAGAAATTTAAAAAGAAAAAATAAGATGATGCAATCACAGGTAGGGAAAATCGTTTTTTAAACTTTTTTAGGAAAGAGACAGCACTAGTCTGCCTCCTTACCACTTCCTGGACTCTGTTCACTGCAATCTGGGGCTGATAGCAAATAGCAAATGCACAGCCCACACGAAAATAATCGTAAACAAGATGGCGTCGGCCTGTCCAGATGGGCCGTCCTAAAAGTGGACAAGGCAGTAACCCAAAAGCCCGATTTTCAATCACGCGCCAGCGTTTAACATAAACGATGACGCGTGCCAATTCAAAACAAGGGCGGGGCTTAAAGTCACTTCCGAAACTGTATTGACTCCAAAAGGCCCTCGCAGAGCGAGCAGCGCATGCGCGCTGCAACGCCAGGCGAGACCTAAAAAAGCAGGGCTGAGTCTGACTTTCATTCTTTCAAAGGTTGAGAAAGCATTACTATCATTTTTAAGGATGCGCACTGCATGAAAAAATATAATATTAAAAAAAGAGTTTGGCGAGGCAGCTGCATTAAAGAAATAAAATATATATTTTTTTTTTAAGTGTTTGGCGAGTGTAGTGTCCTGCTCGACACGTAGTTAGCACAGCATTCATTGGAGCTCGGTCCCAGGGGTTGCAGCCACCTCCCCTTCTCATTGCAGGAGTGCAGAGAAGGGTTGGTCCTAAGGCAGCAACCGGAACCGTTGACTCATCCTGGAGGAAAGATTTTCCCGAGTGCGGCGTTGTGATCTTCAGGAAGTGCTGGGCAACAGCTGAGGCTACAGCGCCAGGAGGCAAGAGCGAGGCAGAGGAGCTGGCAGAAGGAAAGCAGCCGGGCAGGATACGAACTGCCGGTCTGTGATTTTTAAAGATCAAGCGCGGCATACCGTGGTGTATGAAAAAAAATGTATTGTAAAAAAAAGTTTTGCGTGCAGCGTATATCAAAATAAAGGCACGCAGCCGCCATTTTTGAAGATCAAGCAGGTGCATGAAAAAATTATAATCATAGCTGCCAAGGTTTCAAATTGCTGTGTGTGACATTTTTATAATTTCAGTGTAATTATGAGTGACATTTCAATGACTATGAGTGACACTTTCTCACGAGCAAAATGAAGCAATGCAGACGGGGGAAACATATAAATATCAGAAATTACACCCATTTGAGCAACAAGAAAGTCCAAGAAGATCTTAAAACTGCAGCATAGCACCAGAAATCATTGCCAGCCTTTAGCCCCCTACCTGCCAGCAATCAGTCAGGAGAGCATCAGGACTCCAGGGCCTCTCTCTCTCCCCACGTGACGTGGGACCCCCGGCCAACAGGAAGGATGTGTGAGGCTCCAACATGAACAAGACTAGTTACACAGGGATACAGGTTTCTCAGCTGCCTGTCACACAGTGTCAGTAAGCTGACTCGCGCGCGGACAGGCTGAACACCATTTTCCATTATCCTCACAAGCTGAGGCCGGCGCAATAATCTCCCATACAACATAGCTGAAACTATCAGAAACCTGTTAAAATGACCCCCATGTAGTTTTGAGAAATAAACTGCAAACTTAAGGTGGCCAAAATGTAAACACACAAGCTTGTCACAGCCCGGGCCTCTACCGGCAGCCACGCCTGCAGCCATGCCAATACAGAACTTGTGAGTGAGTTTAACACTTCATGACCGGACTGGCACCCCACTGGCTGCAGGCAGCTGCAGATCACGGGCCTGCCATATGGCGAGTAAATGAACATATAATGTGCCCGGGCAATGAAAAAATGGCAGAAATGCAAACTGGCGACGCTTCAGCAGGCAAGGAAACCTGTGTGTTATCATAGTAACAAAGTACAATGGCTTAGTCAAATCCTATTTTTCAAATTCAAATGTTAGCACCCATTTGTCAGAATTATTCTCTGCCCTGTGACTCCAGACAAGATGTCTTAGCTTGTTTTCTATAACTAGATATGGGTGTTGTGCGCAGAGAATCTACTTAACAGGCTGAACAGCTGACTCTGTCCCAGTCTTACAGTGCTGGTCTTTTACAGGCAAAAGACCGAAGTGTTACATAGGGGCCTTCACAAGACGTGATTGCACTCCACTGACTCGGTCTCTGTCACTTGGAAAAATGGCCGAAATGCAAACCCAGGCGACGCTTCAGCAGGCAAGGAAGCCTGTTTGTTATCGTAGTAACAGAGTAACGTGCAAAATGGGTGAAATCTAAGGAGCACAGTCCCTCGGTACACACTAGTGACTGATTTAATGAATAGTTTTTTTTACGAGCTGCAATCGGTGAGAAATGTGTAAAATAAACTGCCTCCTTTCTTAAGTCATTGTACTGCATTTGTTTTCACGTTTATCTCCCACTTAATTCCAACAAACGACATTTTAAACGGATCGCGTTTTAGAGCATCAAAGTGAAGGATTCCGGGATATCGGTAGTATGGCTGATTCAAACCTTATTTTCATATTCACATTTTAGCATGGTTTTATACCGATGTTGTGCGGAGACAGTCAGCTTGCCAGGCTGGACAGCTGACTGTCCCAGTCTTACAGTACTGGTCTTTTACAGGCGCGAGATCGAAGTGTTTGGGGGCCTTCACAAGACGTGATCAGGTCAGATATTACACTCCACTGACTCTGTAACTTACCAACTGTTGCAGCGCGACTCACTACCTCCCTCGGATATTGAATCGGTGCGGCCGGGGGTCATATTTACTACAGCTGCTGAGACACGCAGCAGGGGCGGCCGGAGGAAAATCTAACCTGCCGCCCGCCTCCTGAATGGCCTCTGCCTTGCAGCCTAGGCCAATTACCCTGCATGCAGTAATCACAGGGAAGCGCGCCTTGATAAAAACAACCACGACGATGAGCTGCAAAAGACATCTTGGATGTGCTGTTGAATATCGATTCACCAGGCTTCGCTGCGCTCCAGTTCACCGTGTATCTATTTAAGTTCCTGACACAGTGAGACACATGCACGCTTTCCGTAGCACAGCACAGTGAGCTCGCTGTTGCAGCTCCTTGTTACAGCATGCCTGGGGGTGGTCGGGGGTCCCTAATTATGCGTGACTAATGCATTTAGTGCGGTCATGCGGACACCAGCACTGAAATTCGTTAGCGTCACGCCTTTCAGGTCTGGGCCCCTTTCAGGTCTGGGCCCCTTTCAGGTCTGGGCCCCTTTCAGGTCTGGGCCCCTTTCAGGTCTGGGCCCCTCTGTCCATGCAGCTCTAAAAGCAACCTCTGTCCTCCAGCCCACTTCCCTTTTCCATGGTTTCTTGTATGGCCAGCACATCCCTATGCTAGGGGGGCGACCTTATTCGATGGCATCATGGGCGCTGTTTGCAATCATGGACTTCTGATTTGCAAATCTTAGCGATGACGTGTGTTAGTATAATTAGCTCAGTGGAAGACTTCAACTCCCAGATTGCATTAAGTTGGTACATGAAAGCAGAGGACGGTGCTTGTGATAACTTGGAGTAAGGGGGGCACCCTACCCAGTGCAGAACATTAGTGTGATATGTCCTGAGCTTGAAACGGGGTTCATTCCTACCACCAGGTGTAGCGAAGCCATATCTGACTTCGAGATACTCTGGTTAACCCAGAGAAGGATGGACCTGCAGTTCACACAATCAAGAAACAAAGTATATATTTTTGTTTAAAATTATGCTACAACAGCTTTACTACAATAGGTGCCTGGCCATGCCTTATGTTAATCTATAGAGCACCGCTAATCACCTGTAATGGTATCCAGGAGCTGAATAGGGCAGGGCTGAGTTGCTGTGCACCCTGCAAGTGGAATCCAGCCTCTTCAGTGCGCCTCTAGTGAGGCTAGCTGGTGCAGACTGGGGTTTGCTATGCATTCTGGTACTTGAAGTCTCTTTTCAGTTTAAAAAAAATGTTCGCCAGGTGTTTTTGGATGAGGTGCGGTCTTGCCTCTCTATTCAGGACACAAGAGTTACAAACACTGCTTCCTCCCTTTCCTAAACTGTGTGATTTTGGACAACCTACTTTTCTGATATCCATTCTCATTTAATTGGAAACGTGGTGTGAAAAGACTAACACATGTTGGTGCCAAGTACACGACAAGATATTGTTTCATTTGACAGTTGCCGAGGCTGTTTACCAAGAGGAGCAGGACGGCCAGGCCTTGTGTATTTACAACCGAGTGTCAGATTTTTATATATTTCCGTACTGCGTGTTATTTCTTGTTTTACAGGAAGCCGTTGCTAGGAAGGGGCGGGTGCCCCATAGCTCTGGGCCTAAATGGTTTGAAGAAAAATGTTTTAAGGCCAGGGCCGGACTGCCCATAGCGGGCATCGGGCCCTGGCTGGAAGAGTGGGTGCCGGTTTTACAGCTGTGGGGGCTGCTTTTGTTACTGGGGCCCGTTTTGCAGCAGTGCTGCAATATCTGCCCCCAGTAACAAAAGCAGCAGTGCTTCACACTTGCAAACCCAGGGGGCTGGTCCGACAAAACTGCCAGGGTTACTTTGGGTTCCCAGTCCAGCCCTGATTATTGTTTAAATCATTTTATTGAATTTGCAAGGAGAACATTAACCACCATCTACAACCATTGGCCGGTGGGGAAAATCATAATACAGAGTTAAAGAAAAACTGATCAAGGAGCAGTCATGGATATAACAGAAAAAGAGGGGAGGAGAGAAGACCTTGAGGGCTAGTGATAGCGAGTGGGCAGGGGAGAAGATTGTCATCTCCACGGTCTAAGCTTGTCCCAGTGGGGTGTGTCGCACAGTCGGTGGGGTGGTCCCTGTGAGTCGGAGTACCCGTAAGTATCTCAGGCAGGTAAGTTCGGTAAATTCAGTCGATAGTGGAGCCCTATGTTTATTGAAGCGGGGGAGCGTGTGTGTAATACTGGCCGTTATTTTCTCTATACCAACCACGTCCCACAGCTTACGTAGCCAATCCAGTCTGGTCGGGATCCGGTCAATCCCCCATTTAGAAAGCAGAACCTGTTTAGCTATCCCCAATGCCAAGGTAATGGCTCGCCTCTGGCACGATCTGAGAGGAGATGTTAAAGGATTCGGGAGCCCCTGAAGTATGTAGATCGGAAACTTGGGTATATCTGTGTGATAGGTGGCAATTATATCCGGTAGTATGGACTCCCAGAAGGGTTGTATCTTTGGACACATGTGAAAGCAGTATGCATCCCCTGTCTTTCCAGTGTGCCACAGTATCTGGAGTATAATACCAGTAGTGTGCTATTTTGAGAAACATTTCTTACCCGGCAGTGCTACAGGAAGAGACTCTGGCTCTGTGTATAATGTCCTGCCATTCCTTGGGGGAGAATTTGCGCTTGCATTCTGATTCCCTCCTGCGTTGTGCCAGGGATTTGGATTGTTGTGAGGGTATAAGAAGGAAAGAGTATATGTCCGAGAGCAGTCGTTTGTCGGGTTATAAGCCACTTCTCAAATTTCATTAGTGGGCGGTTGGCATGTGGGTGAATATGGGGTTGCGTGACCCAGTGCTGCAAGGCGAGGTATTGTCAATAGGCCTCTCTAGGCAAGCCATAGCCGGAGGAGATTTAAGGGAAGTCCATTATCCTATCCACATCGAAGAGGTCACAAATCCTCTTGCAATTGGCTTGCTGCCATTTGATAAATCCATCTTCCTCCCTGGCTGGGGGGAGTTCTGGATGACCTATAAAAGGAGTCAAGGGGGATTTGGGAGTGGACAAGCCACAGGTCTCTTGTACTTTGTCCCACACGCTCAATGCGGCCCTGAGGACCAGTGAGATGTAAACCCCGGCTGGTCTGTAACTTTTAGGTAGCCAGGGCACTTTCCAGACATCGATGCCCGCACTTGCTCAATCAATAAAGCACCAGTGTTTCTCCGATGCAAGCCTCTACCATTGTACAATATAAAGCGCTAGGCTGCTTGATAATATCTCTCCAGGTGTGTGACACCCAGTCCCCCGTCTTCATGTTTCAGGTATGTCTGGGCTTGTGCCATTCGTTCCCTCTTCCCACCCCAGATAAAATCCACTATAATATGTTGTAGCTTGACCAATTACAGAGGGGAGGGTTGCAACAGCAGGGTCTGCATCACATATAGGATGCGAGGGAGTAAAATCATTTTGACTGCAGCTAGTCTGCCCAGCCATGACAGAGTAAGTCTCTTCCAAATCAAGAGTTCCTCCCCAGGTGTTAGTCAGAAGAGCGGTATAATTCTCCCAAGACGTCCTTTAAGGTTGTGGGGAAACCTGTAGGCCCAGGTAGTTCACGCCATGTGGTGCCCAGACAAATGGAAACTTCAACACCAGGCTTGCCTGTTCAGTCCTGGGGATAGTCAAACTTATGGCCTGTGTTTTTTGGATGTTGACTTCGAAGCCAGACACTAAGCCAAAGTCTCCTGTAATAGAAGGGGCAAGGAGGTGAATGTTTGAGTTAGAAATAGCACGACATCATCGGCATAGAGGGAGATCTTATGTTCTCTGTCGCCCATGCGGATTCCAACAATCGAGCCGTGTTGGTGAATAGGCTCCGCAAAGGGCTCTGTATATAGGGTAAAGAGCAAGTGTAACAGGGGGCACCCTTGTGTACCTCTCGAGATCTTAAAGGTTGCGGAGGGGATGCCATTCACCCTGATCTGTGCTTCTGGTTCTTTATACATGCAACTCACCCAGCTCAAGAACCTTGCACCTAGGCCAAATCTAGCCAGGGCCAACTGCAGGTAAGGAAAGTGGACTCGATCAAATGCTTTTTCGGCGTCAATCGATATGAGCAAGGCTGTCTGGAAGCGTTGTACCTTGTCGAGAAGGTGGCACATTCGCCTGGTCCCATTGTACAGCTCCGTTCCGGAATAAAGCCAGACTGGTCTCGGTCCACTTGGCCCTGCATATATGGCGAGCTGCCAGGATGCTGGTAAAGATCTTCAAGTCAACATTTAATAAGGATATGGGGCGGTATGAGGCGCACTGCGTTGGGTCCTTACCCAGTTTGTGTATGACCACAACCGCAGCCATACGCATGGAGGGAGCAAGAGCTCCGGCATCGCAGAATGAGTTAAAGAGATGCGTGAGCAATGGTACAAGCCTAGGTGCGAATATTTTATAAAAATTGGAAGAGAAGCTATCCTCGCTGGGCGCTTTGTCCGTGGCGAGTCCTTGGATAGCTCACAATACCTCATCTGGTCGTATGTCTGCATCTATTTTGACTGCATCTGATCCAGGTAGAGGGGCCACTGGTGCCTTCTCTACGTAGGCCGCCACTTCTTCCTCATCGAGGGATTCAGCAAAGTATAGAGCTGAATAATACTTTTTGAATTCGCCAGCTATAAGGTCGTCCGTTCGTAGTTTCTCCCCTTGGGGTCCGTCAATTTCTACAATTCGGTGGTTGGCTGTTTGGACTCTGAGTTAGTGTGCCAAGAGTTTCCCTGCGGTGTTCCCCCTCGTACTAGCGCTGTTTGGTGCGTAGGAGTGAATTTCAATGCTTTCAATTGTTTTCGTGCAACAGTGAGCTGGTGTCCAGATTGAAAGGAGCCCGTACGCCGATCACCCCCTCCAGTTCCCATATCTGGCCCTCCTATCTTTGTTCAATCTAGCCGCTATCTCCATGAACTGTCCCCGATTCATTGCTTTCAAGGTGTCCCACAGCAGGGGGGCAGGGGTAAGGCCATTGTCATTGCTGTCTAAGTAGATTTGTATTTGTCCCGGAGTGTTCCACCCTTTGCATGGATGTGTCTAACTGCGGATCCCCTACTATATTAAAGTCTCCATCCACCAGTGGATCCTCATCTGGGGATTCAAGGACAGTGTTCAGGACCTCACTGAGGAAAGTCTCCTGTTGGTCGTTTGGGCTATATATGGACGCAAATGTGTAGGTATGTTCGCCTATCGCCACCCGCATCGTAAGCAATCTCCCGGGCACCTCTGCCTGGGTTCCAAGGATCCCTCCCGGGGAAATGTGTTGCAAATAGATTAGCCAGACGCGCCTTCTTCCATGTCACGAATGAGAAGTATTGGCGGTCAAACCACCTCAACCGGAGGCGTTTCCAGTCTGCTCGTACTAGGTGCGTCTCTTGTAAGAGGCAAATGTCAAATTGGGCATCCCTAAGTAATGCAAGGAGTGTGCGTCGTTTCACTGGTGTATTGAGGCCCCACACATTGAGGCTCAACAACGAAATCCTAAGGTGAGCCATTCAAGAGAGAACAAGCATAAGTGCGCAGCATGATGGGTCCTCTTCCCAAGGGGGTCCAAAGAGCCAGTCCTACATACCCTATGCCAGTAAGGGAAGGTGACAGCTGTCGAGAGAAAGGAAAGAGGAGCCAACCCTGCCCCAGCCATGTGAGTCCCCCAGGTGTGGCGTGTGTCAAGAGATATAGGGCTCCATGGTGACCCCAACATTAAATCTCGTGCGTGTGGTGTTCCACGTGGTTCCCAAGCAGGGGCCCGACCCAGCAGAGCAAATCGGCAATGACAGCCAGAAGGAAAAAGGCCCACAGCTGCCCTGGTGGCTCTTCCCAATAGGCCCAGGAGTGCAGGTAAGTGCCATAGCCCTTGAATCCCCCGACGAACCTTCGTGTCCCCAAGCCATATCAGAAAGAGGATCACGCCAAAGAGGCGCAAGAGATCAGGAAAACTGTGAAGGGTTTAGAGACAAAAGAACAGCCCAAAAAAGGGCAACAATATCACCATAGTGAAGGGGTCCGTAGGTCAGGCAGTCGGCCGTCCCCATCGTTTAGAGTCAGTCGCAAAGGGTGAAGCTCCGCCAGGTGAGGCCTAGGCTCATGTGACATCCCGGTGCCTTCGGTTGACCCGACAGCAAAATCGATGTGCTCCGAACAACCAGGGGTTGGAGTCATTCCTTCGGGCCACCTCCGCTGTCATCGCGGTCTTGCAGCTGGACCTATTTTCAAGATCCTCCATTCGCAGGCGTAGGTCCTCATTGCGATCCCTCAATTCCAGCAACTCCCGGGCGTGGTTGTTAAGTTCTTTCTTTCTTTGGTCTCCAGACGTCTCCAGGGAGTCCACTCGGTCGCCCAATTTGTTGATTTCAGATCTGACCTTTTTGATGTCAGCTGTAACTTCCTGGCGGAGACTCGCAAAGTCTTCCCACAACGTGCCAAATAAGTGCTCCAAGAATTGACGGGTGACCGGTTCCTCCGCACCATTCCCGGTCAAGTTCTGGGTCCGTTCCTGCTCATGAATTGGCGGCTGGTCAGGAGCACCCCAATCTGCCTTCTTGGTACCAGGCTTTTGTAGGAGGTCTTTAATGGATGCGTCCTTCTTTGCTCATCTCGGTGAGTGCAGGCCCGCAGGAGCCGGGCAGCCCCCTACAAAATCAACAGTGTGGGCACAGTCCACCTAAGGGGTCAAAGCACAGGGGCGCCCACAAAGCAAGCAGCTGTAATCGGTGATCACCAATCCTGTAAATCTCCTGTGGTAGGTCCCCCAGTTGTGCCCCCTCTCATTCATTCACCAATTGGGCCCAAATGTTCAGGTCTCTCTGACCTTTCGGCCCTAGATCACCCTTTCCTGGACCTCTGCTTCCAATGCAGGCCGCTGTCATGTTGGTGGGCCTCTCCTCAACGCCGCACCGGCACTGTTACTTCGTGGCTCAAACTCCCCTGGGAGGCGCCGCTTCCAACTCCTCCCGATGCGCCTCCCCAGCTCTCAGGTCACCTGTCTCGACGGGCCGGCTAATGCAGGTACGCTCTCCAGGGGGCCCAGTGCTGGTCTCCGTGTCTGGGCCCTCAAGTATGCATTCAACTGCCGCGATCTCCCCCAGCCACACTGCACACCGTACTCCCCCTGTCGGGCCCGGCTTACCGCTCGGCCTGGGCAGTCATGGAGATCCAACGGTGTGACTCAGAGTCTCTGCCGTGGCCCGCGGTTCAGCCTCGCAGCATGCAGCACGCTTTCCAAGCTCTAGGGCGTGAGGCCTCCGTGGCTGCTACGTCACAGCTACAGTCGGGTGGCAGACGCTCGGCAGGTGGCGGACCCCCTTCGAGTCATGCCGCCTTCATCTGTTCTTTGGGGTCACCACGGCCCGAGATGTCGGTGAGAATCACTGCTATCAGCCTCGGTCGGCGGAGCTCCGTAAGGAAGCTGCTACTCCGCCACCATCTTTGCCACGCCCCCCATCTGGCCCTGTTTGAGGTCCATAAAGTCTTGCTTGTGGCTTTACATAAGAAACCTGGAAGCAAAAAAATAGCGAAGGAGGTCAGGAACTTGTATTATGTCACCTTCAAAAAGCAAAAAGAAAGGAGGCCTGGAAGCAGTTAATGGCCACTTGCTTGCTTAAGGACAGCTCGGCTTTCTGGATGGGGTGAACCAGCCCCTTTTTCTTGCGGACACCACATCTGATATGGCTCTAACTATTCCAGCTCATTATGGGCTACTCATTTTGAGTATATAAAGATGAAAGTTCATCCTCGTCCCATTTTCACCCCTGTAGGAGGGAAGTGCTTCTTTTTAATTGGAAGGAAGTTAGAGAAGCAATCATGCCTCTTCCATTCGGGAAAGCTTCCGGCCCGGATGGAGTTCCTGGGCATCGTTATAAATATTGCATGGCTCTCTGGGCGCCTACTATTACACAACATTTAAATGCAGCAGCTTGTGCTCAAATTCCTTTATCTTGACAAAAATCGGTATTTGTTCCGAATTTAAAAAACGGAACAGAGCTGATCCAGCTTGCTACAGGCCCATTTCTTTAGTGGACGCAGAAGTAAAAATTATTTGCCATGTCCTGCTGAATCGGCCAATAGCTTGGCATAATATACTGTCAGATATTCAATACGCTTTAGACCAGGCCGGGGGACGATTGAACAGAACCTGAACCTATATTTATAGATTAATAAGTACACTACAGTTAAAAAAGGTACTATCCATCATCTGACCTTCATGGATCTCAGCATTGCTTTTGACACAGTTAATAGATCGACGACCTGGACTGTGCTGAAAGCCACAGGGTGGACATTGCACTTGTCACTCTCCTACACAATTTGCACAAGGGGCTTGAGGCCTCTGTAAGATTTGGCCCCAATGGGGAGTGCACTTCGCCTTTAACCTGGCCAGGGGAGTTCGTCAGGGCTGCATATCTGCATATTAGCACCATTGCTTTTTAGCTTATATATTAACTAGTTAGAGCCCTTTCTATTGGAACAGTGCTAGGATGTTCCTAAGGTTGGTGATAGATTTGTGCCGGCTTTGTTATATGGAGATAAAACTGTCCTTCTAGTGAACCACGAATGGACTTCAGCACCTGCTAGACCAATGTATCGTATTTATGGATAGCTTGAGCCTGAACACCAATTTTTCTAAACCATGTACTATGGTTTTCGGCCTGATGAAATCCAAAACTAAAAGCTGTTCGATCAACAGTCACTACATAGGCAGAGTCGATAAATTTTGCTACCTGGGCATGTTATTAGATACCAAATTGAATTGGCGCTCCTTGATCAATGCCCATGTAAAATCTTTTAATAGAGTAGCCTACAGTATTGATGAGTTCTCTAGGCGGCTTGGCCGTCCTATATTGCGCCAATTATTGATCTTTATAAAGCTAAATGTGTTCCGATAGTGAGTTTTGGCTGCGAGGTTTGGGGATATAAGGTCTGCAATCCTATTCAGGTGGCTGAAAATAAATTTCTGAGAAGGATTTTGAGGCTCCCCCAAAGTGTACCATTGGAGATTGTCCACAAAGAATTGGATGTAGGTTTTATTGTAGGTTTTATTCTAGACAATATTCAAATACACCCTTTGTTATTGTGGCTTTCAGCTTGACTGAAAGGGGAATTCACTTTTAACAGAAAGATTTTAAGGGATTGTCTGCGTCTGAAATACAGGCATCGCATACCCTGGCTGAACTACATTAAATGTACTCTGACTGAGGGTGTGTGGCAAACCAAGATGGCCGATTAGACATGCCTTGCTGGAGCTCCTACCAAGTTGGGCATTATTCTACTGCATCCTGCTGCACAACTAATGCTGAGACCCCATGAAGCTGAGCTGAATACACCCAGGCCCCACTGCAGTCATCGTACCTGAAAACTGTCCCACGGTGGCAGAGTGGGACCCAGAGGCGCTTCTACGGCGGCCTAGACGAGGGCCTGGTGGGGCGCAGCGCTCCTGGGGGACGGCATGACCCGGGAGGCTGCGAGTGCTGCCTCACGGCGGTGCTGTTCATCGCCACCCCTGACGCTCTGCTCGGATCCCGCTGGGGGTGCGGGAGACCGCCAGGTAGGTGGCCCGAATCGGGCGGTGACCACCCGTGACGGCGAGGTCCAGAATGGCGGCCCCCTGTATGGCTGACTGCTAAGAGGCACCTGTGGATTAGGTGCAGTACTGCCTCTCCCGCCTTGCCTGAAGATTAGCCAACATCGCCTCAGATCGGGGTGTGCCCTGAAGCAGGATGTCCCTGAGCATTGAGGCACCGAGGGGCGCGTTTGCTGCAGCTGCGGACCGTGGTGACTGGGGAGAGGAGAGAACATGACTTCACTCATGGGCAGGCAAACCTGGCGGTAGAAGTGCCGGCAGTGAATGAGGAGCGGAGCTTGTGCCCAGAGTGCTCCGGCTGCTGTGGAGAAGCCAGACCTTGGCAGCGTGAGCTGGTGAGCCTCCTGTGTGCCTGACGCTTTTCTGGTGCTTTTCTGGGGCGAGAGGTTGGAAGGAATCCAACAGAATTGCATGTGCAACTGGTGGGACGGGCCGACGGGCCTGCAGTGCTACGAACCTGATCATTACACAGTGGGAGAGGTCGTGCCTTGGGATGAGGCTTGGTTGCCTGAATGATGATGCTGTGAGATGGCCTGCTTCCTGTGGCCAGAATCCTGGGTGCTACAAGATTGAAATAGTGGATGCTGCTTTGGGAGCATGAGGAGACAAGGTGTGGTTCCTCTGCGCTTCCCCAGACTACTGATGCGACTGAATCGAATTCTCCACCCCAAAACAAAACCTGGACTTATGAATTGAGGTAACTGGCTGCCTGAGGGGGGCCGTGGGGCTGCACTGGGGACCTGACTCAACCAAATGAGGTACACACTCAAAGCACCATCTGTTTATTTTGCGGGGGCGGGGGTACCACCCCATGAGGAGGGACACCACTGTTATTTAACATATGCCGTAGAGGCTGAACGAGTTGGCTGTCAGCGGCAGGGTAATACATCGACTGTGCGCTGTGTGGTAGCAGATGCGAGACTGGGAGTGCACTTGAGCAGCCCCCACGAACAGATGTGCACCACCTAGGCCATTGGCAGGGAATGATGTACTCAGAGCTGGAGGGAACCATTGAGACTGTTTGCCTGACAACATTCCTGGCCCGGTGGGGCCCCCACTAGCACTAGACGATTGTCATTTGGAACAGGGGCTCCTACCTGCAACTTCTCAACGGTAAAGACAAGGGTTCGAAAGCTGCGGAAGTCAATACGATAATGCAGTACCCAGTCCCGGATTCCCAAGAGAGGGGACTGGGGTTGGGGAGAGCACCGACCAGAGAGCCCATCGAACATTTATAGGATACAACTGAGATACTAGCTGTTACTCTGGGCAAGCGCTGGAAACCAAAGTAGATGCAATGTCCATGGACATCAACCATCTCAGACTGGACCTCCGTAAAGTGGCTGAAAGAGTCACAAACACCGAGGGGTATGTTGCCACCCTCAAGTAGGAAATCAAAGACCTCCAGACCATAGTGGCCAGCCTCAAGTGTAGTGCAGCGCACATGGAGGAACGTGTGGAAGATGCGGAGGGGCGCTCGGGAAGGAATAATCTACGTTTCCTTGGGTTCCTGGAGCATGTGGTGGGCCCCTCGGCGGAATTCTTCCTCAAAAATATGATAACCAACACACTCAAACCCAAATTTCTCTCAAAATTCTTTTCCATTGAACGAATGCATGGAGCACTAACGGTGGCGCCGCTCCCTAGGGCTCAACCTAGAACGATTATAGCCCGCATGTTCAGTTATAGATACCGTGACATTATCCTTCAGCATGCACGTGCTCACAGCCCCCGCGATACGAAGAGAAACCGATACAGATCTGGTTTATACCCGGAGTGTACAGGACCTCCAGAACACTTTTCTGTCAGTCAAGAGGCAGTTGCGGGAGCACAATATAAAGTACAGCATGATGTTCCCAGCCAAGCTCCGTACACAGTATGATGGAAAGGTACACATCTATGAATTGCCTCAGTAGACTGTGGGCTGGCTGGAGTCGTGGGTCCTGGGTAAGGAAATTGTTCTTCTGAATGGCGGGAACCAAGCCGTTCAGCACGGAATCGACCATTGCTCATGAGACAAACCTTGATCCCCAGCATCGACAGGACGATAACGTATCCTGGTTGGCCCGGATGGCACGCTGCAAGTGCCACTTATATCCCTGAAGACGCCAAATCTCGCAGCTGAGCCATGTCCCAGAGACAGAGTGACAGCATTGAAACAGGGTGAGCAGCTGTGAACTTAATGATCAGTAATGGGTGGTGTTGGAAGTAAGGTACCATCTCTATCCCTGGGGGCGAGATGCATTAAGGACTTTTGACATGTGTGCAGCCCCCACCCCCCTTTATTCCTGGAACCTGAAATGATATCACTGGACAAATTAACTAGTTGTATTTTTTCCCTTCTTTTTTATCTTGTGCATGCTATACTCCTTGGTAGGAAGGACCGAGGGCGAGACACACAGATTTCTGAGCGCCACTTTGGGGCTTGCAACTCGTAGAGGTCTTGCCAACTCAGATAGTTTCTACACCAAGTGCCTAACGGCACGTTAGTTAGGTAAGGGAAGGGAGGGAAATTTGGGTGGGGTTTGGGGTTTCCTTCGGTCTCTAGTTGAGTGGGGGGGGGGGGCGCAGATTCTGCCTGTGGGAGGGTTGTGGTTGGGGTTCTTTGTGACAATGTTATTCCTGTTTGTTTTGTATGTAGAGACCGCTCCCAATGTCTCATGCATGCGTCATGTGTCATGCATGCGGGTGGCACTGTTGCTAGCCACTAATCCTAGTTGATGGAGCACTTGGAGTCTAAGTATAAACTGTTGACTTGGAATGTGCGGCGTCTACATAGCCCAGTGAAATGAAATAAAGTCTATGCATATCTCCGGCGATATGGTATAGCAGTGGCGTTTTTATAGTAGACCCATTTATGGGGAGATTATTAAATATCTGAAGAAAAGGTGGCGGGCCAGGTGTATGCCACGTTCTACTCTGGATATGCACGGGGGCATTGATATGGGTGGCCCCCGGGGTCCCTTTCAAACGCATGCGGGTGCAGACGGATGGGGACTGTATCTAGGCAGGCTGAAATTTGCAATAAAAAAACTCACGCTTATTCAAAATGCTGCTGCCCGAATGCTGTTAGGCATGAAAAAAACTCAGTCAGCTGGCTTGGCGCTTAGGCATCTCCATTGGCTGCCTATAGGCAGGACCTTGGATTTGAACCCCCCCCCCCCTGTTTTGGCTGCATAGGGGGGCCTACCTTCACTGTGCCCCAATCGGTTTATCACAGTCTTTTCCTATTCCAAGATGGCGACGTTCAACGCACGTTCGGGCCTCCTGTTCCCAGCGAATCCATGTAGCCTCGGCGTCATATATATGATATGGATCAGGCTTTTCCGCCTCTCACCTCATTGGGAGAAGCTCCATGGATGCTTCCGGATCCGTTTCTTTCGTGAAATTTGTCATCGACCCACAAGCAGGTGAGTTTGTGTGGGATTGCATTTCTGTCACCTTAGACTGGTTTTCGGCCCATGCATGGCCGACTTTTTTAGTCCTATTCCACTAGCCACGGCCTTTGTTTATATTTCGTGCCCGGCCGATGCGGCCGTTGATTTTCTGGCCCCAGTGACTTTGTGGTGTTTTTTGTACATGCCCATCTCCTAATTGGTGCACTGTAAATCCGAGTGGCGGGGGATGAATTTTCCAACCTGTCACTCGCTCTATTTTAATTGCGAGCAGTGGGGGATGTGAAGTAGTCATCCATGACGCAAGGGTTTTATCTTCTGAGACCCTGTTTATCCTTCTGTGACTATCCTAGTGGCAGTTCCCATTGCTTAGTTCTTTTTGGCTTAAAGGTGTGGAATATCCTCACTAGTCCCCCCTTATTACTCCGAAGGTCCACACACTATGGGGAAGGGTCCCGTCTGTACCTTACCGTGCTACCCATCAGGATCATAACCGTCTCTAGTACCTACTTGTATCTTTCTTTTTAGAAGATTGGGGACGATAAACATTGGTCATTTTGGTCGCTCTGTCTCTCAAGGCGATATGACATCCTGATCACCCGGTCCGTGGATAGAAGACCCTCGCTTCTAATCAGTATTTTCCAGGCCCCCCAGTGGGCATTTCATCTTAAGTCTTGGTAAGTGAGGGTTCTATGGCCTGGAAGCTTTGAACAGACTCTATGTGTAGAGGGATGTTAACCCCAGTGTTTCCTTATTATTTCATAATTTTATCCACCATGGAGCCCCAGTTCTCAGAAGACCGACCCATACTATCAGGGCTTCTGTTCAGTCCCTTTGGAGCTGGTACCAGCTTAGGTAATTTCCTCAAGCATAAACAACACTAAGGGTGGGAACCTCCTTGTGTGGGGTTATCTTGGTGTTTTCACTTTTACTCATTCATTTATTTTTTTACATCTCAGTTGACACATTTCTTCACTGATTTCGGGTTGTAAGGTTTACCTGCTCCCTCCTATGCACGTCTCCGTCTCGCTGATATCCCTTGGGATTCTCTTTTTTATCCTGCCTCTCTGGCGCCAGTGTGCATATTTCTACCGGTTATGGAGACACTACAGCTGAGGTATTTTTTCTATTGTAGGTTTCCCAGGTGACTGCAGCTTCTGCTGCATTATGTTTTATGCGCCTTGAAGAAGATGTGACCCACATCTGGGGTCGTCCACCGAAACGCGCGTCTGCTCTGATGCCCACTGATCGACACGTCTCCTTCAATATTTCAATATTTTAATCTTTTTGTCTCCCCTTGAGGTTCACATGAAGCTTCATAGAATATGTAATAATTATTCATTGGATACACATATCTAAACTGTGGCCATTCGGCTTGGTGGAATAATTATGAAGCATCTTGTGTCTAATCCTATGTATAATACCTTCAACTATCATTTGTGGAGATTATTGTGTCTGATGCAGTGGATCGCCGTTGAGCAATGGGTTGTATGAGTGAGTAAGTATGGTTCTGTTGACAGTATGTGTTGGTGATTTGTATGTTTTGTCGCGCCTGAGCACCACTAGTATGTACAATTGTTTGTCGATGTGGCATTGTATTTATTGGAGTATTTATTAAATGTTTATTTAATGTATATTTGATATTTTGATATACCGAGAATGGGTAAAATACATTTGCGATATATGCCCTAATAACCATGTTTCCATGGCATTAGTTGTATAGCGTCCTACCCCTTTTTGCTGTTGCACACCGTTTTTTGCCTCTTGAGGACGGGATTATGTAGTTCCCTTTTTCTTTATCCTTGATGTACAGCTTTTTTATAAATTACTTACAGGCAGTGGGTTTGTTCTTGATTGATGCCTATAGGGTCCAGAACAATTTAAGGAATTATGCATTCCATCTGGACATATGGATAGTACCCCCCCTTCAAACACATAGCTCGGACACTGACTGTAGACAGATAGCAGGAGAGAGGCTGTATAATGTTGTTGGACCTATATCCGGAGGGCCGCTTCATCACGCTGCAGGATACGATTGAGACATTTAATTTAGGTGGAGGACAATTCCTCCAATATGCAAAAATTGCGTCCACAGCACCCCAGCTTTGGCTGTCATTTCCCAAAGCCCCTGAGCCAGCGCAGACCCTGGTGACTATGATTTCTATGGCGGGCAGACGTAGATTAATTACACTCGTATATGGCGCGCTGTGCACAGACAAGCAAATAGCGCCGCTACAAATAGAGGAAACCTTACAGCGTGGATGTAGTGAGCCCTTTGCGCCCAAAGACTGGCTCAAGATACATGCAGAAGTGCGCAGGGTCTCAGTTAGTACTAGGTTCAAACTGATTCAATACTCTACAGTGCACATGGCGTATCTTTCCCCCAAGAGGCTACACACTATATACCTCCATAGGTCTCCAAGCTGCACCAGGTCTGGTACTCCAGTGGTAGATTTCCTGCATGTGGTTTGGCATTGTCCAATAATCATGTCCTACTGGACAGAAGTATTGCACCACATCAGACACGCGGCAGTTTGGGAGGTGTTGCACACCATTAAGCAATGCGTGCTGGGTCTACTTCTCAATAGCCCAAAGAAAACATTGAGCAGACGCTTTGCAGTGCTAGGGCTCTTAGTAGCTAAAAGACGTATAGCTATAGGCTGGTTGAGTGCTAGACCCTGTGTGCAAAAGGACTGGACCAGAGACCTACTGAAGTGGGCCGGAGCAGAGGAAGCACATATGCAGAGAATCTGCAGAGACGAGAAGGTGGAGCATGATTTAGTCTCCTGGGGCGCTATGACGCGGGCACTACTGGAGCCTCCCGGGGACGCCCAGTCTCAGGGGGCCGACCAGATGGGCACTGCGGCAAGAGGGTTGGGTAGGTAGAAGGGATGTTGGCCAGAATTCCTGGTCTACCCATAGTGCATGAAAAAAGATCCTGACCTGAGCTGAAGGTTGACAATATCCCTTTACATGGAACCTAGTATGTTTTATGTTATAAATTTATACAGCGCATGAATACCAAATGGTGTCTTGGCGCTAACAGTCAAGAAGCGAGCTGGAGCACTATTCACTAAATAACCAGGTCTTTCTGGCTTTCCTGAAAGATGTCAAGGAGGGAAGATTTCTGATGGTAATGGGGAGGGTGTTCCAGAGCTTCGTAGCACCCACTGTGAAACGTCTGCCGCCCCAGTTAGACTTAAAAAATCTCTGAGAAAGAATCAGTTCCGCCCCTTCTGACCGGAGGCGTCTGTTTGGCGAGTACCAGTGCAGTGACCGCCTCAGAAACTGAGGACCGGTACCTTGTAATGCCTTATATGTAATACACAAGGCCTTGAACTTAATACGACTCTTGACTGGCAGCCAATGCAGACTCTGAAGGTGCTTTCCCCCTGATTGAAATTTGGGGATCCCGAGGGGGAGCCATGCAGCCGCATTCTGTATCATCTGAAGCCTATGTAGCTGCTTTTGGGTATACCGAGATATAGCCCGTTGCAATAATCCAGTTTGGAAAGGATTAAAGATGTAACTACCATTTTCCTGCTTTCTGTTGGAATCAAAGGTAAGATTTTCTTAATCGCTTTAAGTAAAAGGAAGCTGGATGAAGAAACTGCCTTGAATTGAGCTTCGAAGTTCAGTCTCTCATCTAGCACCACACCTATATTTTTGGCTTTAGTGACCAGGATCGGTACTGTTCCCAGGTCATCCAGCCACCAAATCTGAGACCAGGTGGGGGAGTAGTTGCCGAACAGGATTACCTCAGTTTTTCCTGAGTTCAACCTAAGGCAGTGCGAACTCATCCATGATTCGACTACCATCATGCAGTCCCTAAATCCTTTTACTGGCGGCAAGATATTTTTACAGATGGACAAGACAATTTGAGTGTTGTCCGCGTAGGATGTTAGTGCCATCCCGAACGATTTAATTAATGCCGTCAATTCAGATACATATACTTTAAAGAGTGTAAGGCTCAGAGAGGAACCCTGAGGTACTCCACATGGGAGAATGAAGGACGGAGAAGTGTAGTCGCCCAAGGCAACTGATTGTATCCTATCAGATAAAAAAGAGGAAACCAGTGCTGATGCCTTTTCTGAAATGCCAAGAGAATTCAGACTGCTACGCAGCATCTTATGGTCTACCGTGTCGAATGCTGCCGACAGGTCGAGCAGGATAAGAGCCGCAGCACCTCCAGCGTCCAGTACTGCTCTGATTTCATCTGTAGCCTTTATTAGGGCTGTTTCGGTGCTATTTTCTATTCTGAATCCAAATTGGGACTCGTCCAGAAAGTTGTTCTCATGTAAATATAATGTGAGCTGGATATTCATGACTTTTTCCACCAACTTAGCTGGAAGTGGAAGACGGGAGATAGGCCTATAGTTACCAGGATCTAATGCATCGAGGTTAGATTTTTTCAAAAGGGGCAAAATTGAGGCCCTCTTCCAAATGGAGGGAAAAACACCTTCTGTGAACATGGAGTTAAAAATGGAGGATAAACTTGGGCCAAGGATCTCAGGGGGCTTGTTTGAATATCACAGGAGGAAAAGGATCATGAGGAGAGCCCGATTTTGTTTTTGAAATATGAGTGGTTATCTCCTCCACGGTTACTGCTCTGAATTCTGAAAAGGTGGGAGCATTCTGGCCTTGTGGGCTTATAGTATCATAAGTATCAGATTTGACCCTATTATCAAAACTGGCATAGATTTGCTCCACTTTGCTTTGAAAGTGCTGCGCTAAAGAGTTACAAAATTCCTGAGAGTAATCATTCCCCTTTCTTTCAGGGAGTGTGGAGAGTTTGGTCACCACCCGAAAGAACTCTTTAGAGGAGTTTTCAACCTCCTTGATTTGATTAGAGAAATAAGAACATTTTTCTGACTAGATCAGTTTTTTATAATCAGCTAATAGGATCTTGTACTTAGCAAGTTCATGTTCATTATAGTTTGTTCTCCAACATCTCTCCTGTGTTCTACACTCCTGTTTTTTAGATCTAAGGGAGTCTGAAAACCATGGGGCTTATGGGATTATCCTGTTGCTCGAGATTTTTTTAAGGGGAGCTATATTATTGGCAGTTGACGTGAGCCATTGATTAAAATGAATAGAGTCGTGTTCTGCCTTTTGAGTTAGTTTTGTTTGTGAGCGAGTGAGCTGGAGATTAAGCCGGTTATCTACCTGTTTCCTGTTACGGTATGATCTAGCTGACAAATTAGATAGACTAGGTTGGTCCTTGAATAAGTTGTCAAGCTCGAAGATAAAGGCATAATGATCAGTCCAGGTCAGTGGTAGAATCTCCTTGATCTCGAGTGAGTTGTAGTTAGTGAAAATTCCTGTTAGTAGCTGCTTGGAAGCCAGGGGAGAGGGAATTGGGGGGGAGGGATGTTGGCTATGCAGCTGGTTATATCTGTTTTTCTTTCTATTTGCTAACTGGGGTACTGTTCTGTAGCATCCTCTTTTATTTCACTCTCTTTGCTGATGGACAAGAGTGATGCATCATATACTGGTAACGTGGTATTAACCGGACGACCGCAAATTGTGATATGGCTATGCACTGCGGAGGGAGGTACAGTGTCCATTTGAGAAATATACTGAATCGATAAGTGTATAGGTCGTACGATACTGTATTGAAGAACAGCAATGTCTCACGATGTCTATTGTTTTGTTTGAAATGACAATAAAGACTTTTTTTTTTAAAATTGCTCTGAGTGACATTGGTTAGACCCAAACTCTTTTCTGACCCGACTGTATTTCTAAAATCGATTATCTTGTGGGTCAAACAAGCTTTTCATTCTAAATTTCAGGACAAAAGGCTGTGTGAGCATCTTCCAAAAGCTCCCATTCACATTATTATTTGGTTAAATCTTTGAATAATATTGATTTATACCTGACGGTTGACATGTCAGTCCACTGTAGACGACTCCTGACCTATTTTCGTCTGAATTTGTTTTCTCAGCTTTTGGTTGGCTGGCATACATTTTCTGAGCCCCTGATTTGCACCTGTGATCCTGCAGCTGTTATGGATACTTTGCACATTGTTTTTATATGTCCCAAATCTTCTAGGTTGCATTTTAAGTTTATTCATCCTCTTTTATTGCCATTCAATTTTACTCAGATAAGACCAGCCCTAATATATCTTCAATTCTTAGCTACGCCTGTTTGTTTTTTTGTATCATGGTTTTTAGCTGGGGTATTTCATTCTAATACTTGAGATGTTTTGATGGACTATTTGAATTATTGATCTGGCAGTTCAATTTTATTGTTTGTTTTTATGTGCTTTTATGATTTGCATTGTCTAAATCGATTAAAGTGATTACCGACTGACTGACAGCACAAAGTGCTTTTTTTTCTTATGGATTGGGAGTGCTCCATAGACAAAATAGCATTTCGCCTGGAGAACTAAAAATCCGCACACTGTTCCTGGAGTCATCCCTCCTTAACTGTTTCTCAAATCTACTAAGACCTCTTTTAAAACCTTTTAAAAGTGGATTGAGACTACATCTTCCTTCCAGTACTACAGGTAGAAACCCAAATTTAGAATAAAAAGTATTTTCCAGAAAGCTGGATTGTGTCTGAACTTTGCCTGGTACACTTCAGAGGGCCATGCCAGGGCATGATTGTGATTACAAAGGACTCGTCAGGAGCAATAAATGTCTCTACATAGCTGAAACTAGAGTCTAGGAGTCATACATATACATACATACCTTCCATGTACTTATGTATCTTTATATGTATTACTTTGCTCATAATTCAGCATCTCCAGTGCACTACCCTATATCTCACCCGTATTATACCTCTTTCAGTAGGGAAACAGCCTTTACAACGAAGACTGAACAACAAGATGCCTTTACAACGAAGGCTGAACAACACAACGTGTTTACAATGCATGTTTTGACAACTTTTTTTAAACGAGTATGCATTTACCACCGATGCCTTTACAACAAATTTCGTTGTAAATGCATTAAAGGTGAAGGCATACTCGTAGTAAAAAAATACATTTAAATGTAAGTATTTTGGTGAGTATTAAAGATAAGTATTGCGTGTATTATATATTACCTACTGGCAGTAGGTAGTTATAGTTAGGACCTCGTTTCTATTCAAATAGCGTTTTTCTTTTGCCAATATCTTTGGCGCCGTTTGACGAATCTTCGCGAAATTTTCAAAACTAGTGGCCCGCTCCGGTCAGTTCCTGTCTCGAAAGTTTCGGGGTGATTCTTCAAGCGGGGGCCGAGAAAAAAGGGGGGTCCCACAACGCATTTTTCCCATGTTAATTTCCATAGGAAACTTTAGACAAAGCTACAGCCCGAACTGCTGAACGGAATTACACCAAATTTGGCAGAAAGGTAGGTCTTGGTTCAGAAAGAGCACTTTTTTTTAAATGGTGTAAATCCATTCAGTAGTTCCTGAGAAATTAGAAAAAGAAAAATATCGATCTGCTCGCTCAACCTTTTTAGTCCGTGAGTGTAGCTGTTTTGAATAAGCTATGATCAAATGGCACACAACTCATATTCATTTATTGTTTTTTTCTTTCTGTTAACACCATCTTTCGCTGCATTGGGGCTGCAGACTCTCAGGCTACTGAACCAGCTTCCCAACTCTCTATTCCCCTAATCTGCAGTGAAGGTCTTTCTCTACCAGCCCGACTGTCCCTATTATGGCCTCCATGAATGTGCCCCTTGCCAAAGCACTCCTTCTCCCCTTGTTGGGGAGGGATCCAGCATTTATGCCCTGGAGTCTCAGAGACCCCTCTGAGAGAGTCCACAGCGATAAGGGAGTCACACATCACGGAGGATTGGGAATGCTCCCATTACCGCTGGGAGCACAGCTCCGTACACCGTAACCGGCGCCCTAAATGAAACTTTTTGACGATGTCCCCCTAGGCGGACACTCGAACCTTCTGTATATACCTTGGTGCCCGAGCAACCTTTGGCCGATGACCGGTGGAGCTGCCCTATGCAGCTATAGAGGAGTTTGGCTTTGGTTCCCCCCTCGGCCGTCACCTACCCAGCCGGACATCGGACACTGTTTTTTCCTCGTCGCCCCGTTGTGTTTCCTTCCCTCTCCCCTACCCCTTCCCACCCTCACTCCTTATCTACCTCCCCTATTCCTTTCCTCTCTCCCCTGAATTTCTCTACCTTTGCCTGCTTTTTTTCCCTATGCCGGAGCCTTGCTTCTGTAACTCATATATTTCATGTAACTACTATGCTTTGAAACTACTGTAACTTTTGTAACTATGCTCTGAAAAAAATTGTCCTTCCTCATGTAAAGCGCTCTGATACCTCCGGGTCTAGCCAGCGCTATATAAAACTCTTCAAATAAAAATAAATAAATAAAATAAATCGATACCTGAGCACCGAGGAGGAGTCGCGACTCCTCCCGGGCACGAGCTTCACTCTGATTGGCTGCCAACACTCTAAACCAGAATGTGTTGGCAGCCATCTTGTGACTCGGTAACCGAGTCACAAGAAAAGAGTTTAAAAAAAAGGTAAAAACCAAGAAAAGGGGGCAGGGTAGAAAGACCCAGACCCCCTAGGCCTGCTCAGGGGGTCCCTGGGACCCCCAGGGCCCAAAAAAGCTTTTTTTTAAATCGGCAGAATTTGCGCTGGGTGCGTAAATCCTGCCGGACAAAAACAAAAAACGAAGCGCGGGCTCTCACGCTTCGTTACTAAAAAAGCCCCCGGGTGGGCCAGGTCCCGGGGGCAATATAAAATTAGGGTGTGGGGGCCCACGGGGGCCCCCACAGCCCCGGGGACCGCCACCTCCCCGGGGCTTATTAATTTGAATGCGGGGGGCACGTGGCCCCCCCGCAGCCCCAGGGACCGCCACCTCCCCGGGGCTTCCTTAATAAATGCGTGGGCGGGGTCCCAACCCCCCCACGCTGCCCCGGGGACTGCCACCTCCCCGGGGCATTTATGTAAATGGGTGTGGGGGCCTCGCGGGCCCCCCCCCCGAGCCCCGGGGACCGCCACCTCCCCGGGGCTATAAATAATAGTTAGTGTGGGGGGGCTCAAGCCCCCCCACACTGCCCCGGGTACCACCACCTCCCTGGGGCACTTAATATTCAAATTGATGTTTGCTATGAAGCGAGAGCAGGAAAACCTGCTCTCGCTTCAATGAAGCAAAGCAGGATTGCTTTTGAGCAAAGGGGAGCTGCATGTCAGCAGCTCCCCTTGCTCAAAAGCAATGCCGGCTCCCGCAGGAGGCGGGGTGCCGGCGGGACTGTGGGGGCATTGGGGCTCCCCCCACGGTCCCCTACGGTAAGGCCAGGCCCGGGGGATGGGGTCCCCGGGGCCAAAAGTGGCCTGGGAGGGGGGCCACGCGGCCCCCTCCCCAATAAATTAAAATGTTTTTTTTTTTTTTTAAACAGAAAGGCCGGCCCCGGGAGATGGGGTCCCTTGGGCCACAATTGGCCTGAGGAGGGGGCCACGCGGCCCCCCTCCAAAAATAAATAAATAAAAAGGCTGCCAGGCCCCGGGGGATGGGGTCCCCGGGGCCACAATTGGCCTAAGGAGGGGGGCCACGCAGCCCCCATCCTTTAAAAAAAAAAAAAAGTATTAAGCATGTGACCATGCCCCGGGGGATGGGGTCCCCGGGGACAAAATTGGCCTTTACTACTTAAAGAAGCGTCTTTTGCACCTCTGACTTAGAGGTAGTTTTAATCCCCCTGCCCTATTATGAGCTAGGGCCTTACAGAGGAGGTCATGCCAATCACAGGGGTACCCCAACGCATAGTGTTCCCTAGTGTATGTAGGTGTTTTCACTGTATTCTAAGTGTGTTTTAGCATAGCACTGGCTCTTGGCCTGGTTAGTCAGTCAGTTACCACCAGTACCCGTCAGCAAAAAGTTGGGGGCACAAGATGACTTTGCAACAAGGCCTCTTTCTGCTCCTCTGTCGGTTCTTTGTGCACATCTCTTGCTTCTTTCTGCACCTTTCTTCGTCTTTCTGGACTTCTGTTGCCTCTTTCTGCATTTCTGTTGCTTCTTTCTGCGCCTTTCTTCCTCTTTCTGCACATGTCCTACCTCTGTAGGCATAGTTAGAAATTAGCATTTAAAAAACCTTTGAAATTCACTGAAAAAACCACAGGTTTCAGGGACGTTATAGTTAGAAATTAGCATTTAAAAAACCTTTGAAATTCACTGAAAAAACCACTGGTTTCAGAGACGTTCTAGTTAGAAATTAGCATTTAAAAAGCCTTAGAAATTCACTGAAAAAACCAGAGGTTTCAGGTACGTTATAGTTAGTTGGACATTTCACTCGTACAAAACCAGTGAAATTCGGCCGTTATAGTTAGTTCAGCTTACTATAACTCGCGCCCCCGCAATGCACTGCTGATGACGTCACATATTACATCACTCATGACATGGTCAGTGACATCACTGATGACATCTCAAATGACATCACTGATGACATCATCCACGTGATAATTTGATGCATCTTCTCACACCCTAATGTAACCTTTGATACACCCACTCTAAATTACAGACTGCCATTCTCAAAACCATAGACACTCCAACACCAATAACTACATACCCACTCACTGATTCTTAGGTCTACACACCCATCCACTCACTCACCCATACAGTCACTCATACTTTCGGTCACTCATCAGTACAGAACTACAAAATACACTCATACACCTATATAGACACTCACACACTGCCACTCATCCATAGAGTTACTCACGCACCTAGTCAGTCATGCAAAGAATGAATCCCACTCCCATTTACTCACCTATACAGTTATACACCACCACCTCACTTACTCATACAGATACTAACACATACTTACGCTCTTATACAATCCCTGATACAAGCACACACTCACCATACAGCCACTCTCACAATCACTCACTCTCACATATAGTCATTTACATACTCCAACACTCCCATATACTGCCTTTCACATATGTAGTTACTTACACATTGTAGGAGAGTAGGATCTGCCTCTTATGTTGCCCCCACTTTTTTTCTGATGTTTACACTGGTTTCTGGCTATAGTCTGTCTGGGACCCTGCCAATCGGGGCCCCAGCCTCGCTGTTCTCTCTAAACGACTTGGAGTGCACTCTAGGTGCACTAGTGATTGGATACTGTGGTACCTTATGAGTCCCTAGTATATGGTACCTTAGGTACCAAGGGCATAGGTACTTCACAGGCCTACCAGGGGCTGAAGCATGTATTATGCCACCCCTGGGAAGCAGACTAAATCTGACACCACAGGTCTGCTACTGCAACCTGGGTAAGGTGGTGCATGCACCCCTTACGGTGATATAGGCTACCTATATCACTACATAGATACACACATATAAACCTATAAGTCACTCCTATGGCAGGCCTTGTCAATCCTGAAGGCAGAGTGCTTGGTTCCTATGTGAGGGGGTGCCCCTGCATGAGCAGCGCCCCTCTGCAGCATTCGGAGACCCTTCTCTGAGGCTGTTTGTAGTGCAGCCTGACCATATACTCTTAAGCGCATTATAACCTCGCGTTAAATGCTAACTTTGGGATGGCTGCACGGAAACATGTCGTGTTTGGTGTCAAACATCTTGGAATACTACCCCCCGCCAGTTCTGGCGGCGGGGGTAGCATTCCACCCTTCTGGAGGGATAGACATGTACCTACTGTGGAAACGCGGTAGAATCCTGAAGAGCCCTGGCATCACAAAATGGATGCCACCAGTCACAGACACTGGGCTGCCCTCCTGCTGATGACCAACACTTGCAGTGGAGGAGGCCCAACAATAGGTATCCTGTCCCAAGGGGTGTGACCACCTCCCAGACAGGGTTTAGTGTATTGGGGCTGGGTGGGTGCACTCCTAGAGTGCTTTGAAGTCCTGCACTGGGGGAGCAGAAGGCTCCTCTGTGCATATGCCAGTTCAAACCAGCTCAGGGGCTACCTGCCCCTGCTCTGGCGCGAAACTGGACAAAGGGAAGTGGGTGTAGCCACCCACTCCCCTGACCCTCCCATAGGTGGGGTCATAGAGCTAGTCCCTCCCTTCTCTTTAGTATAAGAGGGGAACCTGTGCATTGCAACCTAGATACCCCTGGACGACGCTCTTAAGAAGAATCCTGGACCTTTGACGTTCCACTACCTCTGGAAGACTGAAGAATCTCCTTGGAGTCAAGGAGTGACTCCCCTGCTTGGCAGGCACCAAAGACTACAACGACGGTCGCAAACTACACCGCTCCCGCCGGAGCCCGAAGTCCCTGCAGCCCAGGAAGAGGATTTCCTGACTTCTCCAAGGCCATCGTGAGTCCCCAGCGAAGCTGAGGCAAGTGGACCCCACGAGCGACGAGGAACCGCAGCCCCTGGGTACCGTGCACTATTGTCAGGTGCAACCCCTTCGCGACGTTCTACGAACTTGTGCTTTGGACCACGTGTGGTCCCAGCCTCTAGCAGAGATCCCTCCCGAATTCAGAGGCCTACACCGTCCCGAGTGACCGTGGGCCCCTGTTGAGTGGATCCTCCCGAGGCGTCTTCGCGATCCCTTGCCAGCCGGCTTGTGGGTCCCCAGAAGACTTTCCAACAAAACCAAAGGGCTCCCCTGGTTGCTCCAGGCCTGCCCTGACCTACCCTTGCTGGGTAAGTCCCTCGGACCTTGCGGGTCTGCACCATTGACTTTTTACGATTTCCACGAGACTTGC
The DNA here is from genome assembly GCA_963921515.1 of Calotriton arnoldi. Lineage (NCBI taxonomy): Eukaryota > Metazoa > Chordata > Amphibia > Caudata > Salamandridae > Calotriton > Calotriton arnoldi. Next base: position 1,645,746 of record CAWUFW010000057.1, read on the forward strand.
TGTTACCAAGGCTTGTTGGCTCCAATCGAGTCGCCGACACCTCAGTAAGCTGCAGACGTCGTGGGACACACCGAATCCAGCTCCTGGTCATCATCGACGCCGCCTGGACCACGTGGTCGAAGAGTCAAGACACCTGTGAACGACCCGAAGCTGTCGACGACGGGCATTCATCTTCCTTGCCCAGAGTCACTGCCAAGTGACTGTGAACACTGTCCCCTCTGCTTTCAGGTCTTCCTCCTTCCGAATCCAGGCTTGGATTCCAACGGACACTTCTTCTGTCGTCGCAAGCAGCAAGTCTTCACTGGCTCCCATTGAGAACGACGCCGCGACCCGACACCCAAAGGACACCTATGCACCCGGCTCCCCTGGGTGAGGTAACTTCAGCACTACGGTGCTCCTGTGGGTGTGGGCCCTAGAACTACTTACCCTGTAAGTGGCTTGCTTGTAGCTACCCTAGAAGTGCCCTAAAACTCCTATTTTCCCCATGCGATTCTCGCACTGACTCGTACAGGGTTCGCGTCTGTGTTAGACACATCGCGTCCAACTCCCTTGTAACTCTATCAGTATCCGCGTCCTTCGACTCGTACTGACCGATCGGTGTGTTCGCCTCGAACACGCCAGGGACCTGTAACATTGATAACTCAATCGCGTTCTCTCGCATAGACTCGTACAGGACTCGCACCAGTGTCTGAACACTGCGTCCGTCCCCTGTGGGTCTCCTACAACTACCTGGGGTGGTTCTTTGGGGTCCCTCGATTCTATGTGCTCTAGACCACGGTCTAGCCAAGATAAGATTGTGATATTTCCCTGTGCTAACTTATTTTGATAAAACATTGACTTGTACATATGTTCCTGGCTTCTAATCTCATAAAGAGATTAGTAGAGAGTTGTTTAATAATAAATACATATATATTTGATATATATACCTGTGTGGTGTCTTTTCATTTGGTGATTCAAGAGATTGTGTGGTAAAACAAGCTGCTTTACATTCCTCCAAGACTTGGCCTGAAGGCTGCTCTCCACAGCTACCACTAGGATAGCTTTCTATAAAGGTTGTCTTAAACCTACCTACCATAAGAGTCGAATTGTACTGGTGCAAGGTGTCCACTTTAACTAGTGAACAGCATATACCAGGCCAACTTCTCACATTGGTGGCAGCGTGTGGGATTCCAGCTTGCTATTGTTTTACCAGAAAATCTCTATTTTGAATTACTAACTGAAAACCACTATAGGTACTCAAGGTACATATAAAGTCAAGCTTAGTATCAATAAGTTCTACTGAACTTAGAGCTGTGTGCCAAGGGATAGCACACCCTTTCTACAGCTCAAGCTAGGATCAGTAGGCCACAAACTAGTGTAGGTAGTACAACACTGCACAACACTAGATTGTCCTGAAGGGATGGACCCAGTGGATCCACCCAGCTTCAGTATAAGGACATGACTTTCTTTGACTTGAAAGCCATGTGTGCTGAGAGGCACCTGAAGATAGGACAGAGTCCCTCCACACTACACCTGATAGATCTGCTGACAGCAGATGATCTTAGATTAGCTCTAGGAGCTAATGGGTCTGAATCAGGGGGTGGGTCAATTACAGTGTCTGGGTCAGATGATGAACATCAAGTTGACCAAGACTCTGTGATTGTAGGGCCAGGCCCCAAGGGGTCTGAAAAGGACAGAGGAATTCTCCCTAAGAGAATTGACACAGTGGAGGAGAGGCATAGGTCCCTTTCTAGGGACTCTGACCGCTCCTATCACTCTGGCAGAGAATTTGTCCAGCAGAGGAACTCCTACTTCCCAAGAAGAGAGACCTCCTCTGAAAGACTGTGCAAGCTGCTGCAGTATGAGGAAGCAAGATTTGCCCTCAAAACCAAGTAGTTGGCATTAGAAAAGAAGTCCTGGAGCTCCAGAGAGCTTCTAGAAAAGAGGGGTTAGAACCCCCTGGTGGCAGCAGCAGTGTCCCTAGAGGCGGAGAATATATTCCAGACCATAGGAACCTGAGCAAGGTTGTTCCTCCCTACCAGAGTGGGGATGATATCCATAAGTGGGTAACTGCTATGGAAAGGGCATGTAGAGTACAACAGGTCCCCCAAAAGCAGTGGGCAGCAATCTTGTGGCTCTCCTTTTCAGATAAAGGTAGAGACAAGCTCCTCACTGTTAGAGAAGAGGATGCTGATGACTATGAAGTCCTAAAGAGTGCACTAATAGATGGGTTTGGCTTAACCACTGAGCAGTACAGGTTGAAGTTCAGAGACACCCAGAAGGCACAGACTCAGGACTGGACTGACTTTGTAGATTGTGCAACCAAGGCTCTGGAGGGTTGGCTGGTTGGCAGTAGGGTTACTGATTTCAAGGGATTGTATAATTTAATGATGAGAGAACAGATCCTTAATAATTGCCAGAAGCAGTTGTTGCATCAATACCTGGTGGACTCCGATCTGACCTCTCCCCAAGAATTGGGAAAGAAGGCAGACAAGTGGGTCCGAACCAGGGTGAGGCAGAAAACCCAGAACCAAGGGGGTGACACAAAGAAGCAGGATTCTAAGGGCTCTGAGAAAAGTGGGGATAAGTCAAAAGACCAGAAGTCTTCACAAGGGCCCCAAAAATCTGCATCTGGTGGGGAGTCACAATCCAACAAGGGAAAAGGCCAAAAGAAGCCCTGGTGCAAATTCTGTAAACAGAAAGGGCACTGGTCTTCTGATTGTAACAAGTCCAAAGACCAAACCACCACCACTCCTGCCCCTAAGGCAACTGTTCCCCCTAGTTCAGCTACTGGTGGAGGTGGTACTCAGAATAAGGGTGTAGTAGGGTTGACCCTGGGTTCTGAAGTGGACTCTGGCCTAGTCAGAGTACCCACTCAGGCAATGCTGATTTGTGATGGAGACATTGACATGTCCTTCCTGGTGAGCCCCAGTAATCTGGGCAAATACAAACAGCAGCCTGTAATAAATGGCAAACAGGCTTTGGCATTTAGGGACACAGGTGCTAGTGTCACCATGGTGGCAGAGGATCTTGTGGACCCTGGACAGATCATCCTGGGTGAAATGTACCAGGTGACCAATGCAAGCAACACCAGGACCAACCATAGTCTGGCAGTTGTGAATTTCTCCTGGGGAGGGGTAACTGGCCTCAAGAAGGTTGTAGTCAGTGCAGATCTCCCTGTAGAATGTCTATTGGGCAATGATCTATAAGCTTCAGCCTGGTCTGAATTAGAGTTATGGACTCATGCTGAGATGTTGGGCATCCCTGCCGAGGTATTTGCTGTGACCAGTCACAAGCCAAAATGCATGACACTGAACAAGCTCTGGATCCTGAAATTATGGACCAGGTGCTTCGCAAGAAGAGGAGCAGTAGGGTTAAGGCAGTGCCTTCCCCTCTGTCTCAGATCACAGATTCCCCTCTTGAGGGAGGAGAAGCAGATCCTGAAGAAGGAACTGCCCCAGAGGGACTTGAACCTGATCAGGTTGAGTTCTTGGGGGCAGGGGGCCCTTCTAGGGAAGATCTGAGTAAGGAGCAACAGTGCTGCCCCTCTCTTGAACCCCTCAGACAGCAGGCTGCTGCTGGGAGTGCTAGTGGGTCCCATAAAGTTTATTGGGATGAGGGACTCCTATATTCTGAGGGTAGAGATCCTGCCCCTGGAGCCACCAGGAGGTTGGTAATACTTCAGAAGTTTAGGGGGTTCCTCTTGACCCTAGCACATGATATCCCTTTGGCAGGTCACTTGGGCCAAAACAAGACCTGGGACAGGCTTGTTCCCCATTTTCATTGGCCACATATGTCCGAGGACACAAAGGAGTTTTGTCGCTCCTGTGTCACATGCCAAGCCAGTGGCAAGGCAGGTGGCACAACAAAGGCCCCCCTGATACCACTACCTGTGGTGGGGGTACCCTTTGAAAGGGTAGGGATTGACATTGTTGGTCCCCTTGACCCTCATACTGCATCTGGGCACAGATTTATCCTGGTGGTAGTGGATCATGCCACCAGGTACCCAGAGGCAATTCCCCTGAGGACCACCACAGCTCCTGTGGTGGCAAGAGCCCTCATTGGAGTTTTCTCCAGAGTGGGTTTCCCAAAGGAGGTCATCTCTGACAGAGGTACCAACTTCATGTCAGGATATTTGAAAGCAATGTGGAAGGAGTGTGGGGTAACTTATAAGTTCACCACCCCCTATCACCCACAATGCAATGGGTTGGTTGAACGCTTCAACAAAACCCTGAAGGGAATGATTAAAGGACTCCCAGAGAAGCTTAGGCGGAAATGGGACCTTCTTCTTCCCTGCCTGTTGTTTGCATACAGAGAAGTTCCTCAGAAGAGGGTTGGTTACAGCCCATTTGAGCTTCTGTTTGGGCATCCTGTAAGAGGTCCATTATGTTTGGTAAAGAGGGCTGGGAGTTACCTCTCAAGCCCCCAAACAGGATGTGATGGACTATGTACTTGGTCTCCGCTCCAGGATGGCTGAATACATGAAAAAGGCAACCAAAAACCTGGAGGCCAGCCAAGAATTACAAAAAGCTTGGCATGACCAAAAGGCTGTGCAGGACAGAAAGTGTGGGTGTTGGAGCCGGTGGCCCCAGCAGCCCTCCAAGACAAGTGGAGTGGCCCCCATACAATAGTTGAGCAGAAGGGAGAAATCACCTATTTGGTGAATCTTGGAACTCCCAGGAGCCCCCTGAGGGTGCTCCATGTCAACAGATTGAAACCATATGTTGACAGGGCTGACATGGGCTTGCTCATGGCAACTGATGAGGAACAGGAGGAGGAGAGTGACCCTCTCCCTGACCTGCTCTCACAGAACCCTGATGATGGGTCAGTAGATGGTGTTGCTTTGGCCAGCAGCCTCACTGCCCATCAGCAAACTGAGTGCAGACAAGTTCTGCAGCAGTACAGACATATGTTTAGCCTGACCCCTAGTCAGACTACCTGGTGCACCCATGAGGTGGACACTGGGGACAGTCTGCCTGTCGAGTAAAATCTACAGGCAACCTGACCATGTCAGGGACTGTATCAGGACTGAAGTCCAGAAAATGTTGCAGTTAGGTGTGATTGAGCCTTCAGATAGCCCTTGGGCTAGCCCAGTAGTCCTAGTACCCAAGCCTCATACCCAGGGTGGTAAGAAAGAAATGAGGTTTTGTGTAGACTACAGAGGCCTCAATGCAGTCACTAGGACTGATGCCTATCCCATACCAAGGGCAGATGAGCTGATTGATACTTTGGCATCAGCCAAGTATTTAAGTACATTTGACCTAACAGTTGGCTACTGGCAGATCAGATTAGCTGATGATGCAAAAGCCAAAACAGCATTTTCGACCCCTGGTGGGCACTACCACTTTGTGGTGATGCCCTTTGGATTGAAAAATGCACCTGCCACTTTTCAGAGGTTGGTGAACAAAGTTCTGGCAGGGATGGAAACTTATTGCTCAGCTTACCTAGATGATATTGCTGTCTTTAGTTTCTCCTGGCAGGATCACCTGGTCCACCTCAGAAATGTTTTGGAGGCTCTGCAGAAAGCAGGCCTCACTATCAAGGCCACTAAGTGCCAGATAGGGCAGAGTCAGGTTGTGTACCTGGGCCACCTTGTAGGTGGAGGCCAGGTTCAGCCTTTACAGAGCAAGATCCAAACCATAATGGAATGGGTTGCTCCAATCACCCAGACACAGGTGAGAGCCTTCTTAGGCCTGACTGGGTACTATAGGAGGTTTGTGAAGGGATATGGATCTATAGTGACCCCCTTGAATGATCTAACCTCAAAGAAAATGCCAAAAAGGTTCAGTGGACAGCTAGCTGTCAGAAGGCATTTGAAGACCTAAAGCAGGCCATGTGCACTGCCCCCATCTTACAGAGTCCAGACTACACCAAAAAGTTCATTGTCCAAACAGATGCTTCTGAGCTGGGTGTGGGAGCTGTACTGTCTCAACTGAATGATGAAGGTCAAGACCAGCCAGTAGCTTTCATTAGCAGAAGGCTGACCCCTAGAGAGAAACGTTGGTCAGCCATAGAGAGGGAGGCCTTTGCTGTGGTGTGGGCCCTGAAGAAGCTGAGGCCATACTTGTTTGGCACTCACTTCATAGTTCAGACTGACCACAAGCCCCTCCTATGGCCTAAACAGATGAAAGGTGAAAACCCAAAACTTTTGAGGTGGTCCATTTCCCTACAGGGGATGGACTATACAGTGGAACATAGGCCTGGGACCCAACATGCCAATGCAGATGGACTCTCAAGATATTTCCACTTAGAGCACGAAGACTCAACTGGTCAAGGTTAGTTTAGTGTCCCTGCGTTTGGGGGGGGGGGGGTTGTGTAGGAGAGTAGGATCTGCCTCTTATGTTGCCCCCACTTTTTTTCTGATGTTTACACTGGTTTCTGGCTATAGTCTGGCTGGGACCCTGCCAATCAGGGCCCCAGCCTCGCTGTTCTCTCTAAACGACTTGGAGTGCACTCTAGGTGCACTAGTGATTGGATACTGTGGTACCTTATGAGTCCCTAGTATATGGTACCTTAGGTACCAAGGGCATAGGTACTTCACAGGCCTACCAGGGGCTGAAGCATGTATTATGCCACCCCTGGGAAGCAGACTAAATCTGACACCACAGGTCTGCTACTGCAGCCTGGGTAAGGTGGTGCATGCACCCCTTACTGTGATATAGGCTACCTATATCACTACATAGATACACACATATAAACCTATAAGTCACTCCTATGGCAGGCCTTGTCAATCCTGAAGGCAGAGTGCTTGGTTCCTATGTGAGAGGGTGCCCCTGCATGAGCAGAGCCCCTCTGCAGCATTCGGAGACCCTTCTCTGAGGCTGTTTGTAGTGCAGCCTGACCATATACTCTTAAGCGCATTATAACCTCGCGTTAAATGCTAACTTTGGGATGGCTGCACGGAAACATGTCGTGTTTGGTGTCAAACATCTTGGAATACTACCCCCCCGCCAGTTCTGGCGGCGGGGGTAGCATTCCACCCTTCTAGAGGGATAGACATGTACCTACTGTGGAAACGCGGTAGAATCCTGAAGAGCCCTGGCATCACAAAATGGATGCCACCAGTCACAGACACTGGGCTGCCCTCCTGCTGATGACCAACACTCGCAGTGGAGGAGGCCCAACAATAGGTATCCTGTCCCAAGGGGGTGTGACCACCTCCCAGACAGGGTTTAGTGTATTGGGGCTGGGTGGGTGCACTCCTAGAGTGCTTTGAAGTCCTGCACTGGAGGAGCAGAAGGCTCCTCTGTGCATATGCCAGTTCAAACCAGCTCAGGGGCTACCTGTCCCTGCTCTGGCGCGAAACTGGACAAAGGGAAGTGGGTGTAGCCACCCACTCCCCTGACCCTCCCATAGGTGGGGTCATAGAGCTAGTCCCTCCCTTCTCTTTAGTATAAGAGGGGGAACCTGTGCATTGCAACCTAGATACCCCTGGACGACGCTCTTAAGAAGAATCCTGGACCTTCGACGTTCCACTACCTCTGGAAGACTGAAGAATCTCCCTTGGAGTCAAGGAGTGACTCCCCTGCTTGGCAGGCACCAAAGACTACAACGACGGTCGCAAACTACACCGCTCCTGCCGGAGCCCGAAGTCCCTGCAGCCCAGGAAGAGGATTTCCTGACTTCTCCAAGGCCATCGTGAGTCCCCAGCGAAGCTGAGGCAAGTGGACCCCACGAGCGACGAGGAACAGCAGCCCCTGGGTACCGTGCACTATTGTCGAGTGCAACCCCTTCACGACGTTCTACGAACTTGTGCTTTGGACCACGTGTGGTCCCGGCCTCTAGCAGAGATCCCTCCCGAATTCAGAGGCCTACACCGTCCCGAGTGACCGTGGGCCCCTGTTGAGTGGATCCTCCCGAGGCGTCTTCGCGATCCCTTGCCAGCCGGCTTGTGGGTCCCCAGAAGACTTTCCAACAAAACCAAAGGGCTCCCCTGGTTGTTCAAGGCCTGCCCTGACCTACCCTTGCTGGGTACGTCCCTCAGACCTTGCGGGTCTGCACCATTGACTTTTTACGATTTCCACGAGACTTGCTGTTACCAAGGCTTGTTGGCTCCAATCGAGTCGCCGACACCTCAGTAAACTGCAGACGTCGTGGGACACACCGAATCCAGCTCCTGGTCATCATCGACGCCGCCTGGACCACGTGGTCGAAGAGTCAAGACACCCGTGAACGACCCGAAGCTGTCGACGACGGTGGGCATTCATCTTCCTTGCCCAGAGTCACTGCCAAGTGACTGTGAACACTGTCCCCTCTGCTTTCAGGTCTTCCTCCTTCCGAATCCAGGCTTGGATTCCAACGGACACTTCTTCTGTCGTCGCAAGCAGCAAGTCTTCACTGGCTCCCATTGAGAACGACGCCGCGACCCGACACCAAAGGACACCTATGCACCCGGCTCCCCTGGGTGAGGTAACTTCAGCACTACGGTGCTCCTGTGGGTGTGGGCCCTAGAACTACTTACCCTGTAAGTGGCTTGCTTGTAGCTGCCCTAGAAGTGCCCTAAAACTCCTATTTTCCCCGTGCGATTCTCGCACTGACTCGTACAGGGTTCGCGTCTGTGTTAGACACATCGCGTCCAACTCCCTTGTAACTCTTATCAGTATCCGCGTCCTTCGACTCGTACTGACCGATCGGTGCGTTCGCCTCGAACACGCCAGGGACCTGTAACATTGATAACTCAATCGCGTTCTCTCGCATAGACTCGTACAGGACTCGCACCAGTGTCTGAACACCGCGTCCGTCCCCTGTGGGTCTCCTACAACTACCTGGGGTGGTTCTTTGGGGTCCCTCGATTCTATGTGCTCTAGACCACGGTCTAGCCAAGATAAGATTGTGATATTTCCCTGTGCTAACTTATTTTGATAAAACATTGACTTGTACATATGTTCCTGGCTTCTAATCTCATAAAGAGATTAGTAGAGAGTTGTTTAATAATAAATACATATATATTTGATATATATACCTGTGTGGTGTCTTTTCATTTGGTGATTCAAGAGATTGTGTGGTAAAACAAGCTGCTTTACATTCCTCCAAGACTTGGCCTGAAGGCTGCTCTCCACAGCTACCACTAGGATAGCTTTCTATAAAGGTTGTCTTAAACCTACCTACCATAAGAATCGAATTGTACTGGTGCAAGGTGTCCACTTTAACTAGTGAACAGCATATACCAGGCCAACTTCTCACACACATGTACCACTGAGACATCCATTCACTCACCAACACACCCATACACACACTCACCCACCCATACAGTCCATCACAGATGCACTCTTGAATCCATACACCCAGTGAATCACCCAGTCACACATCTATGCACAGTCACACACCCCCCACCCACACAAACACTCAGGCACCCATACAGATACTCAGACAACCAATCAATAACCCATATAGACACTCATGTAGCTATTCACCAACCCATGCAGGCGCTTACACACCAACAGACAGACTGATACAGACATTCACACAGTTTAGTCACTAACCCATGCATTCAGTAAGATACGTTTATTCACTCACTTATAGAGTCAGTCACGCACCTAGTAAATCATCCATTCAGACACTCATACACCCACTCATTCTTCAATACACCTTAGCCTATATATATTAAACATATTTAAACTTTACAGAAACACAGTCACTGGATGATGTCATCAGTGATGTCATTTGAGATGTCATGAGTGATGTCACTGACCATGTCATGAGTGATGTAATATGTGACGTCATCAGCAGTGCATTGCGGGGGCGCGAGTTATAGTTAGCTGAACTAACTATAACGGCCGAATTTCACTGGTTTTGTACGAGTGAAATGTCCAACTAACTATAACGTCCCTGAAACCTGTGGTTTTTTTTAGTGAATTTCTAAGGTTTTTTTAAATGCTAATTTCTAACTATAACGTCTCTGAAACCTGTTGTTTTTTCAGTGAATTTCAAAGGTTTTTTAAATGCTAATTTCTAACTATAACGTCCCTGAAACCTGTGGTTTTTTCAGTGACTATATATATATATATATATATATATATATATATATATATATATATACACGCTTCAAATCTCGCACTATCCTTAGCGCAAAGAACAGAGCACTCACGGGGGCGAGTCCAAATTGTTTATTCACGGACTCTCACTGCAACCAGACTCGTTTCGGCAGTCGCCTTTTTCGATGGTAATCAGGCGCGCCGGAAACGGCCGAAATTTATGCCATATACTTCCCATGACACGACTTGGATCGATAGTGAGAAGGGACAAACTTTCATGAAATCACAACGCCATCTTGAAATATGCAAAATCCAATACGCGCAATTCATTTCATCAATGTGCACAATATTCATGATTCACATACAATAGTTAAAAATGTAAATGCACAGAGCCTATTTCATATTACATTATTACGCTCATACGAAAATTCGTAATGCCACTCAATACATTATGCCCACAGATGGGCCAAAGTGCACATGCTTTCTTTGCGTGTAGAAATCTCCGCATTTAAAAGTTAAGGGTGATTCACATTCGGAATACCTGATGCAAATTTCACCACTATACCTCCCGTCCTGATGGACAATTACCCAGCTACCAGTGATCTGGTATACTCGATGGAGGTAACATTAAATATCTCACCCTATATGGGCACCAAAACTTTAGCATGAAATTTAGCTTGGATTAAAACATGTAAAAATAATTGATCATAAATCTAGTCCCTTATCATCATGATCCATCAACAAATATATGCTTAGCTTGTAATCGATCTACGGGTGGAAACCCCAAAACATCTTGAAATTCTATTAGAAACGTTCTTCAGAAAAACCACTCACTTAATCATAACAGTTCAGAATGGCAAAATATCTAATCACCTAAGTATATCGCAAGCTCTTTATTACTGTTCAGGCCCTCGGGTGTCTTGGTTTGGAGATCGATTATATATCTAGATTCCAGCCTTCTCAGACTGGTAACTCTATCTTCTCCCCTCGGGTGCAATGGAACATGATCTAGGGCAAAAAACGTTTCTAATAGAATTTCAAGATGTGTTGGGGTTCCCATCAGGACGGGAGGTATAGTGGTGAAATTTGCATCAGGTATTCGGAATGTGAATCACCCTTAACTTTTAAATACGGAGATTTCTACACGCAAAGAAAGCATGTGCACTTTGGTCCATCTGTGGGCATAATGTAGTGAGTGGCATTACGAATTTTCGTATGAGCATAATAATGTAATATGAAATAGGCTCTGTGCATTTACATTTTTAACTATTGTATGTGAATCATGAATATTGTGCACATTGATGAAATGAATTGCGCGTATTGGATTTTGCATGTTTCAAGATGGCGTTGTGATTTCATGAAAGTTTGTCCCTTCTCACTGTCGATCCGTGTCGGGTCATGGGAAGTCTATGGCATAAATTTCGGCCGTTTCCGGTGCGCCTGATTACCATAAAAAAAGGCGACTGCCGAAACGCGTCTGGTTGCAGTGAGAGTCCGTGAATAAACAATTTGGACTCGCCCCCGTGAGTGCTCTGTTCTTTGCGCTAAGGATAGTGTGAGATTTGAAGCGGGCGCACCACCCGCGAAAGAGCACCCGTTTGTGAGTGCACGGAGGAGGTGCACACTTTGGAGCTGGAATATATATATATATATATATATATATATATATATATATTTCACCAACAAAGGACTCGTCCTGACGGCATTTGCGGCGCTCTGTGACGGTGCGATCCGTGGAAAACGGCAGAGTCCAGCCGTGATATGTCACCAAGGATTCCCTTTTGAGGAAAGAACCACTCGCACTCACGGGTATTTTTGCACGCTCTTAGATTTTATTAAAGCGGCAACATTCTCCAACCAGTAAAGAACCCCTACGCGTTTCAGTCTGCCCTCAGACCTTGCTCACGGGTAACCAACGCTGCAATTGCTGCTTCATTTAAACTGATCACCTGACATTATGTCACATCCTGTTCTCTACAGCGCTAGGCATTCTGGTAGATGTAGTCTTTTGCATTTTTATCGTGAATTATAAATAAGTGATGTTGTGAATAGAACGAATTAAATTGATATATCTAAAATACAGTGAAACTAGTGAGTGCCATGCCTGTTACAGTTTTCCAATATGTAATTAAACTGATCTATTAAGCTAATACTTTGACAACAACCCATTCATTTGGTTGCATTTTGCCTACCACAAACATCCTTTCTCAATTCTATTCAGGTACATTGCCCAAATGAAAATATTTTGCCCTCTAGTGGGCTTTCAAGGACGTGAGTTCCCAAAATTGGTAACTTTCTTCAAATTTACCTATTCTTAAAACTAGTAACATGCAACTATAATTAAAACCAAACACATATCTGATATTTCCATTTCATAAAAAGATTTTCTATGACCAAAATTTGTTATGTTATGAGATAAGAAAGGCCCTAAATGATACTATGAGAAATTGCCTAATTTCAAAATCTCTTTCCAAATTTGAGAAAATTTGCGATTGTACAGATTCTTTACAAGCAATATATTTCTATTTATAATGTCGTTAAAGGTGGGAGTACATCTCTTCATCTTTGTTAAGGCCAAAGGGGGCCAGGGTTCTGAAAGATAAAATGTGACGTGATTCCCTTTGTCTCAGAGTTTTTTCCGATTGCCACCTCTCACATGGCATTCGACCATTTCCACTGCGTAGAATTTTAGTTTCTTCCAGTCCCCATCATGATACTTTTCCATATGTTCAGCCACGGCATAGCCACGATCCTTATTGACTGTGGCTCTCACATGCTCCAGTATTCGTTTTTTGAGTTCACAAACCGTGCTCCCTACATATTTCAATTTGCAGGGACACTCAATGATGTAAACCACAAACTGACTTTTACAGTTGATTAATTGATTGATTCTCCATTTCTTCCGGTTTGCCATTGTGATTTCTTTCGTATTTTGTGCGATTTGACATACTTTACACGTTGAGCATTTGAAAAAGCCCTTAACGTTTATCCAAGTTTTTTGTTTTCTCATATTGAAATGACTATGGACTAGTTCATCTTTTAGATTTTTCGCTCTCCTGTATGTAATTTTTGGATGATTGCCAACAATATTCCTCATAGTTTTATCTAAGCATAAAATGTTCCAATTTTTTCGAAGGATGTGCTCAATTTGCTGTTGTCTTTCTGTTCTTTCAAGACAATCTTTTAACCTCATTAATCAGAAACATGACCATATGGTGAATTATTTGAGGGCAAGATCTGTGATATGCTCTGAAGAAAATGAATGGAAAACATAGCAAACAAACAATGATCAGATTCAGAAACAGAAAATACAACAAAATTGTATTAAAAGATTGTCTTGAAAGAACTGAAAGACAACCAAGATCAGAGATCATAAAACAAAAATTGCCCCAAATAAACAATGATTCAGGATGCTATAAGATTAATTACATCATTTTCAACGGAGTCAAAGCAAATTGAGTACATCCTTCTGAAGAAATGGAGAATCAATCAATTAATCAACTGTATAAGTCAGTGTTGTGGTTTACATCATTGAGTGTCCCTGCAAATTGAAATATGTAGGGATGCACGGTTTGTGAACTCAAAAACGAATACTGAGCATGTGAGAGCCACAGTCAATACGGATCGTGGCTATGCACGTGGCTGAACATATGTGAAAAGTATCATGATGGTGTTGTACTGTTGAAGAAACTAAAATTCTACGCAGTGGAAATGGTCGAATGCCATGTGAGAGGTGGCAATCGGGAAAAACTCTGAGACAAAGGGAATCACGTCACATTTTATCTTTCAGAACCCTAGCCCCCTTTGGCCTTAATAAAGATGAAGAGATGTACTCCCACCTTTAACGACATTATAAATAGAAATATATTGCTTGTAAAGAATCTGTACAATTGCAAATTTTCTCAAATTTGGAAAGAGATTTTGAAATTAGGCATTTTCTCATAGTATCATTTAGGGCCTTTCTTATCTCATAACATAACAAATTTTGGTCATAGAAAATCTTTTTATGAAATGGAAATATCAGATATGTGTTTGGTTTTAATTATAGTTGCATGTTACTAGTTTTAAGAATAGGTAAATTTGAAGAAAGTCACCAATTTTGGTAACTCACGTCCTTGAAAGCCCACTAGAGGGCAAAATATTTTCATTTGGGCAATGTACCTGAATAGAATTGAGAAAGGATGTTTGTGGTAGGCAAAATGCAACCAAATGAATGGGTTGTTGTCAAAGTATTAGCTTAATAGATCAGTTTAATTACATATTGGAAAACTGTAACAGGCATGGCACTCACTAGTTTCACTGTATTTTAGATCTATCAATTTAATTCGTTCTATTCACAACATCACTTATTTAAAATTCACGATAAAAATGCAAAAGACTACATCTACCAGAATGCCTAGCGCTGTAGAGAACAGGATGTGACATAATGTCAGGTGATCAGTTTAAATGAAGCAGCAATTGCAGCGTTGGTTACCCGTGAGCAAGGTCTGAGGGCAGACTGAAACGCGTAGGGGTTCTTTACTGGTTGGAGAATGTTGCCGCTTTAATAAAATCTAAGAGCGTGCAAAAATACCCGTGAGTGCGAGTGGTTCTTTCCTCAAAAGGGAATCCTTGGTGATATATATATATATATATATATAATATATATATATATATATATATATATATATATATATAGTGGCAAGGGTATTTTTAGGGTGGCTATGGGATTTTGGGTGGCAAGGGTATGTTTAGGGTGTGTGTGACATTTGGGTGGCAAAGGTGTTTTTAGGGTTTAGGGTAGGTGCGGGTTTTTGGGTGGCAAGGGTATTTATAGGGTTTAGGGTGGGTGTTGGTGTTTGGGTGGGAAGAGTAATTTTAGGGTTTAGGGTGGGTATGGGTTTTTGGGCGGCAAGGATATTTTAGTGTTTAGGGTGGGTATGGGTTTTTGGGTGGCAAGGGTAATTTTAGGGTTTTGGGTGGGTACAGGTTTTTGGGGGGCAAGGGTATTTTTCAAGTTTTGAGTGGGTATGGGTTTTTGGGTGGGAAGGTTAATTTTAGGGTTTAGGTTGGGTAGGGTTTTTTGGGTGGCATGGGTATTTTTAGGGTTTTTGGGTAGGTATGGGTTTTTGGGTGGCAAGGGTAATTTTAGGATTTAGGGCGGGTAGGGGTTTTTGGGTGGCAAGGGTAATTTTCAGGGTGGGTATGGGAATTTGCGTGGCACTGGTATTTTTAGGGTTTAGGGTAGGTATGGGTTTTTGGGTGGCAAGAGTAATTTTAGGGTTTAGGATGCGTATGGGTTTTTGGGTGACAATGGTATTTTTGGGGTTTAGGATGGTTATGGATTTTTGGGTGGCAAGGGTACTTTTAGGGTTTAGGGTGGGTATGGGTTTTTGGGTGGCAAGGGACATTTTAGGGTTTGCGGGGGTATGGGGTTTTGGGTGGCAAGGGGTATTTTCAGGGTGGGTATGAGTATTTGGGTGGCAAGGGTATTTTTAGGGTTTATGATGGGTATGTGTTTTGAGGTGGCAAGGGTAATTTTAGGGTTTAGAGTGGGTATTGGTTTTTGGGTGGCAAAGGTATTTTTTGGGTTTTGGGTGGGTATGGGTTTTGGGTGGCAAGGGTAATTTTAGGGTTTAGGGTGGGTATTAGTTTTTGGGGGGCAAGGGTATTTTTCAAGTTTTGAGTGGGTATGGGTTTTTGGGTGGCAAGGTTAACTTTAGGGTTTAGGTTGGGTAGGGTTTTTTGGGTGGCACAGGTATTTTTAGGGTTTTCGGGTAGGTATGGGTTTTTGGGTAGCAAGGGTAATTTTAGGATTTAGGGCGGGTATGGGTTTTTGGGTGGCAAGGGTAATTTTAGGGTTTATGGGGTATGTGTTTTTGGGTGGCACGGGTAATTTTAGGGTGGGTATGGCAAGGGTATTTTTAGGGTGGTGTCGCGGGGTGCCTCCCCGTGACCGGCTGGAGGGGGATGACGGCATGCAATTACCCCCTTACCTCTCTCCTGTTCTGTTTTTGCAGTCGCCGGGGGAGCCGCTAGCCTTGGACCACTGCGGCCCCTTTAATTCGGCTCACTGCCGCGAGGACACGCCCACCCATGTGACGGGATCACATGGTCCACCTCATGTGACGTATGAGGATGTGCCGCTGTTTGAAAAGGATGCCGAGGACGGAGAGGAAGGGAACACTCCGGTGAACCGCGCTGCAGACGAAGCCGAAGGAGGAGTCCGGGAGAGGAACGAGGAGTCAGCCCTGCCGTTGCACGGACCATTCGAGACCAGGCCATCAGACGCCGACGGGGACTTGAGGAGCTGGAGAAGACGCCGCGGGAAGGAGACGGAGATCGAGGGAAGGAGCCAAGGATACCGACGAGAGAGGGAGCCGGACCCAATCCGGTACCGCAACAACGCCAGCCACGCTCCCGGAGGTGCGTGGCTCCCTGAGGTACGTGCCCGGGTCAGAGGGTGGTTTTCGAAAGGGGCTGGAGGTCCTAACTCAGTGATACCACCCGGGGTATAAAAAGGGAGTTCTATTTTCCCTCACGGGTCCTACCCCATTCACTGAAAACCCCTTGGTGGCGGTCCGGGTGACTTCCTACACAAACCCCCCCCTTACTTGAGCTATATCACGATAGCCTACCCTGACCCCGTACTTCTTTCTCTTTCTTTTGCCCATACGGAGACCGACGACCTCGCCTGCCAGACGAGAGAGGGATATCAGCCTACAACTCCTGACAAGCCCTGAAGTCAAAGAGCAAAGGAGACCACTATGGACTGATCTGTGTTTCTGAATAAAAGACCGTTACTGTTACCTCTCATACTCTGGCCTCCTCGTGTTTCTACACACATGGTGTCAGAAGTGGGATAAAGGTCCATTGAGACGCCAACAATGGAGACCCTCATCCAACAACTCGTTATAGGGCAGGAGAAACTCGGGTGGGCCCTGGAGAAGCACATGACGTCGGCCCAGGCCAACAGGGAACTGTTCAGCACATCTATGAACCAGCAATTAGAAAGTCTCTATAAGGTGTCGGACAGACAGGACGAGATCGTGAAACAATTGCCAGGGAGGCAAGGGGTCACAACGGCGTTCCCCACTGTACCCCTACAGAAATACAATGAAGGAGAGGACCCCGACTCGTTTCTCCTTAACTTTGAACGCGCGGCCCGTGCGTCTGGCTGGCCAGAGGCCAAATGGCCTTTCTTCCTAGCCCCGTTACTGACAGGAGAGGCCCAAGCAGCGTATCAGGCAGCCAATCCCCTAGGTACTTCCTCCTACGTTGAAATAAAGGGTATAATACTGGACCATCTAGGGTTGGATGCGGAGGCTTATAGATCACGCTTTAGGAAGGAAAAGGGAAGCCAGGAGATACACCAAAGACACTGTTTCACAAACTAAAGACAGCTGCGGATAAATGGCTGAGGCCCCGAGACCACACTAAAGAAGAGATCATGGCCATGATTTACCTTGAGCAATTCCTAGAGGCCTTACCCTATCCAACGCAGAAATGGTTAAAGCAACATACTGGTCTTACCCTTGAGCAAACGATAGAGATGGCGTCCACCTATTCCAGGGCACAACCGAAAGCACCAATCTGGGAGGGGGAAAACAGACAACGACCAGGTGTAGGCAAACCCGAAAAGAAGATACCTAGGTTCTCGCTTGAGTTCACCAAACCCCGACCACCTAGACCGGAACCTGTAACAGGAAAAGGACCACAGTGTTTTGATTGTGGCACTTGGGGACATATTGCCCGGTACTGCCCATCGAGAAAGACCAGCGAGGAACCCATGGACATAAACTACTTACCCCGCCACGTCATGTATACGGAGGAATTCGGTACCGGGTTTTATGTAAGTCTAGTCATAGATGGGGTCCACGTAAAGGCACTCCTTGACTCAGGTTGCAGACAATCCGTCATACAGAGCTCCCTCGTCACCACCAAAGACATAGTCCCCCACCGGTTAATCCCCATTAAATGCGTTCACGGGGATGTCAAATCCTATCCAGCCGCCCAGATAAAAGTGAGGTTACCCAATGGGAAGGATTTGTGGGCTATCGTAGGGGTATTGCCTTGTTTGCCCGAGAGACTTATCCTGGGAACAGACCATCCTGAGTTTATGGTACTCCTCCGGAATAAGATCAGGGAGTTACAGCCTGAGTCCACTGTACTTATCAGTCAGGCTCCTTGGGAGAGCGACAGGAACTTCCGATATGCGCAGAAAAACGACCCTACCCTCCAAGCAGCGTGGCAACAGGCCTCCCTGCCTATCACCACCTATCCTACTTTTACCATCGAGAACGACCTTCTATACAGGGTGGGTGGTCTAAACGCCACCAAGCAGCTACTTGTACCCAACAGCTTCAGGGAGCAGGTCATGTTTTTCGCGCATAGTCACCTGATAGCAGGGCATACAGGGTCCCACAAAACCAGTCAGGCCATCCTTGAGCACTTCTATTGGCCAGGTATATACGCACAGATTACCCGATATTGCCAGGAATGCGAGGTGTGCCAGAGGAAAAACCCCTATCGCCCTCCAGCGGTCCCATTGCAACCTCTACCAATCATTGGTAGACCTTTCGATCGCATCGGTATGGATCTTATCGGCCCTTTGCCTAAATCAAAGAAGGGGAACCAATACGCGCTAGTCATTATCGATTACGCCACCCGTTACCCTGAAGCATTCCCCTTGAGAACACCCAATACCGTCTCTATCTGTGAGAAGTTGATGGAGTTGTTCTCACGAGTTGGTTTTCCCCACAAGATACTTACGGATAAAGGCACTCCGTTCGTTTCAAAACTGATGGCCCAGGTGTGTAAATCGTTGGACATAACCCAAATCAAAACCTCCGTATACCATCCCCAAACGGACGGTTTATGTGAGCGCTACAATGGCACTATCAAACTTACTTTAAAAAAAATGATGACCGCTGAAGGCGCTAATTGGGATGCCCTGCTACCTCTGGCATTATTCGTTATACGGTGCCAGAAACAAAGTAGCCTTGCTTGTTCCCCTTTTGAGCTCCTGTATGGTAGACAACCGCGTACTCTCCTAGAGATGACGCGGGAAGCCTGGGAAAGGGAAACCCCCGAAGAGACCCAGGCTCTTCTCGATTATTCAAAAGGATTGAGGTCACGGTTGTCCAAACTAAGGGAGTTTGCACATAGCAATCTCGAAAGGGCTCAACAAAAACAGCAGGTGTTTTATGATAAAGGCAAGAAGTGGCGACATCTTAAAGTGCATGACTGGGTCTTGGTCCTTCTGCCGGCTTCTCTCCCTAAACATCGCGCAGAATGGAAGGGACCTTATGAGGTCATAGAGAAGATAGGGTTAACCACCTACCGTCTTCGTCTCTCCAAACAGAAGACCCAAATGTACCACATCAATTTACTGAAGAAGTGGTTAGGAACCCCACCTAATTCCGTTGTGCTCTTAGCCACTAAATCGGAAACACCCAAGACAACCCTGTCTTCCTTGGACATAAACGTGTCCCTGCAGGAACAACAGAGGAAGTCATTACAAGCAGTGCTAACGACGTTTTCTTCTGTCTTTTCTGACACACCCGGACGGACCCATCTGATTGAGCACACCATCCCCTCTATACCGGGTAAGACCATAAGACAACGCCCCTACCGAATCCCTGCTGCTCGCCGAGACGCTATAGAAAACGAAATACGGAACATGCTCAAGTCAGGCATCATCAGACCCTCCAAGAGCGATTGGTCCTCACCAATAGTCCTCGTACCCAAACCCGATGGGACTGTGAGGTTCTGTATAGACTTTAGAGCGGTCAATTCCATCACCCAATTTGACTCTTACCCTCTCCCACGAGTGGATGAACTGATAGAGCAATTGGGGGAGGCCAGATACATAACCACCTTGGATCTAACCAAGGGCTATTGGCAAGTACCTCTCTCCCCCAAAGACCTACACAAAACCGCGTTCTCCACTCCGTCCGGTCTATACGAATTTACAGTCCTCCCTTTTGGGTTACATGGCGCCCCTGCTACTTTCCAGCGTTTGATGGATGTAGTGTTGAGAACACATCAGGGTTACTCAGCAGCCTATCTGGACGATATTATCATCTACAGCACAGATTGGGAACAACACTTGTCACACTGCCAGAAGATATTCCATGCCCTTCGGGAAGCAGGTCTACATATCAACTCGAAAAAGTCAAAGATAGCCTATCACAAGGTCCGCTACCTGGGTTACCTACTAGGGGAGGGGGTGATAGAACCCCAACAAGAGAAAATAAAGGCGATTACCAACACGCCTTTCCCCAGAACGAAAAAGGGCATCCGGGCTTTTTAGGGTTACTGGGATACTACCGCAGGTTCATCCCCCAATACTCCCAGATCGCCTCCCCTTTGACCGATCTCCTTCAGAAAGGGATAAAAGAGAAAGACCTCCTCTCACCTTCCACCGAAGCACTTGGGGCCTTTCAAGAACTGAAGAACGTCATCACATCCAGTCCGGTGCTAATCTCCCCCGACTTTTCCCGTCAATTCATCCTTCAGACAGACGCATCTGACTCTGGGTTGGGGGCGGTGTTGTCCCAGGAGGCCGGGGATGGGGTGGAGCGACCTGTAGCCTTTATTAGTCGGAAGCTCTTCCCCTCGCGAGAAGAATTACGCGATCATAGAGAAGGAGTGCCTAGCAGTCAAGTGGGCGGTGGAGAAGATGCGATACTACCTGGAGGGTGCCCTTTTGTGCTATATACTGATCATGCTCCTCTCCAATGGTTGTCTCGCAACAAGGGCAACAATCCCCGGGTCCTGCGGTGGTTCCTTTCCCTCCAACCCTTCTCTTTTGAGGTCCGTCACAGGAAGGGCAGTTGTAATGCGAACGCTGACTTTCTGTCCCGTGTACCGCAGTTCCCCGACCGTGAACTGTCTGGGGAAGGGGTGTGTCGCGGGGTGCCTCCCCGTGACCGGCTGGAGGGGGATGACGGCATGCAATTACCCCCTTACCTCTCTCCTGTTCTGTTTTTGCAGTCGCCGGGGGAGCCGCTAGCCTTGGACCACTGCGGCCCCTTTAATTCGGCTCACTGCCGCGAGGACACGCCCACCCATGTGACGGGATCACATGGTCCACCTCATGTGACGTATGAGGATGTGCCGCTGTTTGAAAAGGATGCCGAGGACGGAGAGGAAGGGAACACTCCGGTGAACCGCGCTGCAGACGAAGCCGAAGGAGGAGTCCGGGAGAGGAACGAGGAGTCAGCCCCAGCCGTTGCACGGACCATTCGAGACCAGGCCATCAGACGCCGACGGGGACTTGAGGAGCTGGAGAAGACGCCGCGGGAAGGAGACGGAGATCGAGGGAAGGAGCCAAGGATACCGACGAGAGAGGGAGCCGGACCCAATCCGGTACCGCAACAACGCCAGCCACGCTCCCGGGAGGTGCGTGGCTCCCTGAGGTACGTGCCCGGGTCAGAGGGTGGTTTTCGAAAGGGGCTGGAGGTCCTAACTCAGTGATACCACCCGGGGTATAAAAAGGGAGTTCTATTTTCCCTCACGGGTCCTACCCCATTCACTGAAAACCCCTTGGTGGCGGTCCGGGTGACTTCCTACACAAACCCCCCCCTTACTTGAGCTATATCACGATAGCCTACCCTGACCCCGTACTTCTTTCTCTTTCTTTTGCCCATACGGAGACCGACGACCTCGCCTGCCAGACGAGAGAGGGATATCAGCCTACAACTCCTGACAAGCCCTGAAGTCAAAGAGCAAAGGAGACCACTATGGACTGATCTGTGTTTCTGAATAAAAGACCGTTACTGTTACCTCTCATACTCTGGCCTCCTCGTGTTTCTACACAGGTGGGTATGGGTTTTTGGGTGGCAAGAGTAAATTTAGGGTTAAGGGTAGGTATGGGTTTTTGGGATTGTAAGGGAATTGTTAGGGTTTAGAGTGGTGTTAGAAATGGGGGTCTCTAGTTGGCAGAGGTAGGTACCTTTGTCCAAATAGGGACCCTTGCTTCTAGTCAGGGTAAGGTGGATACACTTCTAAAATAACCCCTGCTCACCCCCTTGGTAGCTTGGCACGAGCAGACAAGTTTAT
This sequence comes from Calotriton arnoldi, assembly GCA_963921515.1. Taxonomy (NCBI): domain Eukaryota; kingdom Metazoa; phylum Chordata; class Amphibia; order Caudata; family Salamandridae; genus Calotriton; species Calotriton arnoldi. Next base: position 1,667,744 of record CAWUFW010000057.1, read on the forward strand.
CTCTGAGGCAGTGTGTAAAGCATTTATGAACACATACAGTAATACAGTGAAAACACTACAAATGGACAACACACCAGTTTAGAAAAATAGGTAATCTTTATCTAAACCAAAACAAGACCAAACAACAAAAATCCACAATACAGTATTAAAAATAAGGCTTTCAAATGGTAGAAATAGTTCAGTTCAATGCAAGTTGTAAATGCGACACTTTTCTCACAAAGTACCTTAGAAGCGTCATGCAAAACAAACAAAATGGCCGCAGGGAAGGTGATGCGTCGGTTCCTTATACGCAGGGAAGGTGATGCATCGGTTCCTTGCTTCGGGGGAGGTGATGCGTCAGTTCCTTACTGCAGCGCAGGGGAGGTGATGCGTCGGTTACTTACCGGAGAGAAGGTGATGCGTCCCTTTCTTACTGCGTGGGGAGATGATGCGTCGCTTTCTTACTGCGTCCCCCAACGATGCAACAGTCTTGGCGCCTCGATGCGATGCGTCGATACGATGCGTGGTTTCGTGCAGCCGCACAGCAGGCTTGCGTCTGGATCGGTGCGGTGATCTCGGACTTCGGGGATCGTTGCACCCGATGTGTCGTGCGGCGATTTCTCGAGCTGCGGCAGGTGCTGCAACGGTTTCTTCGGCGATGCGTTGGAAACAGGTGCAGATGCGACACGCTTCTTCGATGTTGCGACGATTTTCCAGCTCCCAGCGGCAAACAGTCTCTAGAGGTCCTAAACAGCAGCAGGCACCTCTTCGCAGGTTGGAATTCCCAGCAAGGAAATTCAGGGGAGCTGGTGGTGAAGTCTTTGTGTCCCTGAGACTTCAGAACAGGAGGCAAGCTCAGTTTCAAGACCTTGGAGATCTTTTCTTCAAGCAGGTGACAAAGCAAACAGCAAAGTCCTTTTTCTCCTTTCCTTGGCAGCAAGCAGCCACTGCAGGCCAACCCAAGACAGCAAACGGCACAGGGCCAGTATTCCTCCTCAGCTTATCCGGCTCTTCTCCTTGGCAAAGGTTCCTCTTGATTTCCCTGAAGTGATCTAAAAGTCTGGGGTCTGGGCCCCTCTTTTTATACACCAAAATCCTTTGTTCTCTGAAGGCAGAGAGTGTCTGTACCCAGCCAAAACCAGTTCTGTCCTCACTGGTGCAGCTTCCTGGCAGGAGGTGGAGATAGCATTGTTGAAGGCAGACCAGGCCCATTCAGGTGAAAGGAAATCTCCTCCCCCTACTCTAAATGCAGCCCAGGTCTATTTAGCCCAGCCCTGACTCGTCAGACTTCTGGAGCCGCTGCCCCTCTCCAGCCCCTGTCATCCAAAAGCCAGACATGCTATTGCAGAGGCACACTGGATGGTTAGGCAAGAAAATACCTACTTTCTAAAAGTGGTATTTTCAAACACAGAATGTAAAAATAAACCTCACTAAAAGATGCATTTTAGCATTCTGAGTTCAGGCATACTAAACTTTATTTTTCTACATTGTTCCCAGGGCCAGTTATGTTTATAAGATGTTATAAACAAGCTCCCCATTCTGTCCTATGGGAAAAGGTAGCCTTGCAATAGTGAAAACGAAATTGGCAGTATTTCACTATCAGGACATGCCAAACACATCAGGGCATGTCCTACCTTTCACATACAATGCACCCTGCCCACAGGGGTACCTTGGGCCTACCTTAGGGGTGACTAATATGTAGAAAAGGGAAGGTTTAGGGACTGGCAGGCCAGAGTTACATTTTACAGACTGCTTCTGTGGGTGGCACAATCAGTGCTGCCGCCCACTAGCAGCATTTGATTTACAGGCCCTGGGCACACACAGTTCACTATACTAGGGTCTGACAAGTAAATCAAATATGCCAATCATGGAATCAGTAATCCTTAACAACAATTTACAAAGAGAGCACTTGCACTTTGGCACTGAACAGCAGTGGCAAAGTGCCCACAGCATCTAGACCAGCAAAACGGAGTCCAACACACAGCAAAAACACAAGAGGCAAAGGCAAAAATGGAGGGGAGACCCACGCCAATGTTGCCAGGTGTAACACGTGGGTATGGGTTTTTGGATGGAAAGGGAATTTTAGAGTGAGGTGTGAGTGTGTGTGTGTGTGTGTGTGTGTGTGTGTGTGTGTGTGTGTGTGTGTGTGTGTGTGTGTGTGTGTGTGTGTGTGTGTGTGTGTGTGTGTGTGTACGTGTGTGTGTGTGTACGTACATCTTCCGTGAAAGGGGACACAGCGGGGCTCTTGAAGACACCGTTTATTCCGAATTCTGGCATGACGCGTTTCGGCGATAGCCTTTCTCAAATGCCTCGGGTGCTTGAGGTTTCATTTCACTCGTTTATATTTGGCCCATCCCTCTAAAGTAGCGTGGGACACACATGAACCACATTTCTTCAGAGAACACTCAAGCAGAATCCCAATGCACGACCACCGTGGGCCAAACAAGGGCACAGACACCAGTTGGAGATGAAATAAATCAGTTTATTGCTTAACAAGTCAAGATGACGCGTTTCGACCACAAGCCTGTGGTCTTGATCACATGGCGCGCTAAGGAAATGTGCAGAGTATTTATAGTGACTGTAAGTGACTTTACTATGTTCATTGTGACATGGCAAAAACGAGGCCCTTTTACAGCAAGCAGTAAAATCTACTAGTCATCAGCTGATGACTAGGGGTAATGACCAACATAATGTGGTATAATAAATATATATATAGTGTTAATACTTACCAATATTAATTTTACCACGCATATGTCTTTACCACGAAAATGTAAGTATTTTACAGGTACATACAAACCCATTATACAAGGCAATCGTGGTAAAGGCATAGTCGTTGTTAAAATAGTTGTTAAAACTTTCGTGGTTAAGACTAAGTTGTTGTTAAGGCGTCGTTGTAAAGACTGTAGTTTTCTGTCGGTCGTTGTTCCTTCATACATCCCTTTCAATATATCCTCTACCTCAACTCTCTGACTCATCCCAAACCTCAACCTACTACTCTCTCCAATGCACTACCCTATTTCTCACCTTATACCTTTCTCAATATATCCTCTACCTCCACTCTCTGACTACCCTCTGACTCATCCCAAACCTGCTCCTGTTGCTATGATCTCCAAATAAACACTTTCTAGACCCTTCCCGCTTCTCTAACTCCACTATCCTTTTCAATCCAACTAACAGACTCGCATGTCCACTGCCCAAATGAATTTTATATTTCCCTATACTAATTCACTACTAATACTGTTTGGGTTCCGGAGTAGCATGCTACTGCTCAAAAAGCGCTTTGATGCCTCATCAGGGGTACCAAGTGCTATATAAATGCAAACACCTCCCTCCACTATCCTTTTCAACCCAAATAACAGACTCACATGTCCACTGCTCATATAAATTTCTTATCTCCCTATACTAACCCACCACTAACGCTTTTTGGGTTTCAGAGTAGCATGCTACTCACCGAAAAGCGCTTAGACGCCTCGTCAGGGGTAGTAAGCGCTATATAAATACAATTACAATAATGCATGAAAAGCTTTTTCTTGTTCTGCCTTTATTCAGCTGCGTCTGTGCTGCTGTTCGCGCAGTCTTTTAGTAGTAAATATTCTTGACTTCATGTTTCTTGAAAAAGCACACCAAGGTCAGAGCAGCGCCACTATTTTAGTGATGCATGGCGAATTAAATTTAGGTTGCTGCTAATCCGGCTCCTACACACTGCTGCGAGTATCGCACATTGAAAATAGACGTTCAAACAAATATTCACATATGCCACGCTTATTTCTGACTTCAGGACCACAGCGCTGCCTGACTTCAAGTGAGTTATACTATCATATCATCTGCACCGGAAGCAACGAAGACATAATTTGATGTATTACACCATATCTTGTGCAGTTGTTTGGGAGGCTCTGCCGATTGCATCATAGGACATCAAAAAATCAAGTACTCCTACTGTCCCTTTAAAAGTTGTAGGAAGCTTTTCAATTTAGAAGCCAGTTGGTGGCCTTCTTTAGAGCCAAAAAGATGTGGGGGTGTCCTAAGACATCGGCCTTGCCTTGATTTATGTAAGTGCTATCCCTGGCAAGGAGGTGGTGCCGGAAATGGAACCTTCTTTGTTATACCTCACTCTCTTAAATGTCCTTTCCGATTTCGATTAATCCACCAGCAGTGCTAAAGTTCTTGGTGCACGTGTGATATGGCAGATGTAACGGTGCAGGGGGTGGGGGATATTATGGGATAATTAAAAATAGGCTATGAATGGGAATGGGGGAGAAGAAACAGAGGGGAGGGCAAGAGGGAGGGAAGAAGAAACGGTCGGGGTAAAGAGGAGGTAAAAAAGCGCTATGATGTGGCCAGCATTGACCACGTCACAGCGCTTTTTTTCCCAGAAGAAATAGTACCGAGTCAAAGCAAGAGCAGCTGATGGCCAGTGGTGGGACACTAATCAGGCATAAGTATACTGTGCTTGGTCCCTGTGCTGAAAGAAAAGTAAGTGACGCAAGTGCTGCCCAATTAGAAATGCAAAAAAGATCAATTAATGGACGGAATGCTGCGCAATGTCAAATGTTCACCCCCTTACAGAGATCTGTGTCTAAATCCTTTGTGTTTTTTGCTCACCGTGCCATTCCAGTTTAGAACCAGCCATACGCAAATCAGTCTTGACCCTGTTCCCCATGGAAAGAGTGCAGCCTGAAATGCCAGGCCAGGTCCTTCCTGGACCGGAAACAATCATCCTGGGACCGGTTTCGGGGTACCGCCCCTCATCAGCCAGGCTAACTTGAATCCAGTGGCATGGTGAGCACTGGACCCACGTCTGGCCATACCTGTCCCACTTAGGGAGACAAATGGAAAAAGAACAATTGATGGACGGACTGCTGAACAATGTCAAACATTTACCCCAGTACAGAGATCTGGGCCTAAATCCATCATTGTTTTGCTAGTCATTCCAGTTTAGACCCAGCCATATGCAAATCAGTCTTGACCTACTGGGATGGTGTGGTGAGCAAAAAAAAAAGATGGATTAAACCCAGATCGTTGTGAATGGTAGTGAATGTTTTGTATTGTTCATGTTCAGCGTTCCGTCCATCATATGTTCTTATTGCTTTTGCCGCCCTAACCCATATCTTTGTGACTGGGGGTGAATGTTTGCAATATTCAGCATTCCTTCCATCATATGTTCTTTTTGCTTTTGTCACCCTAAGTGGGAAGGATATGCCCAGACGTGGGTCCCCTGCTCACTGTGCCACTGGATTCAAGCTAGCCTGGCTAATGAGGGGTGATACCCTGAAACCGGTCCCAGGATGCTTGTTTCCGGTCCAGGGAGGATCTGGCTTGGCAGTTCAGGCTGCACTGATCCCATGAGGAGCAGGGTCAACACTGATTTGCATATGGCTGGGTCCAATCGAGCAAGAAAGCTCCCCTTTGACCTATATTTCTTTATAAAATAGATTACATCTAGTATGGGTATATGCAAGAGCACATAGTCAAAACTACACAGTTATAAGATTCCAATCTAATTATTTATTTTTGCTTTTGTCTTTTACTTATTGTTCATGATCACTTTTTTCATAACATATATATCAGCATAGCTTGATTATTCATTTAAAACAAAATGCAATTGTATTTTTTTTAATAGGTTTTTCTTTTTTTACAAACATTGTTATATATTTTTTTTTTAAAGCAAGGATTTTCAAAAATATGTATGCTCAAAATACAGTACAAAGATTCTGGACCCCTACTGGAAAACTAAATAATCAACACTATACCATTGACAATCTCACTCATTCATTCAACACAAGCGTACACAAACATTCAAAACACATATACACATCTGGGTGTAGAGGAGAAACCAAGATATAGTGTAGCGTTGATTATTTAGTTTTCCAGTAGGGGTCCAGAATCTTTGTACTGTATTTTGAGCATACATATCTTTGAAAATCCTTGCTTTTTAAAAAAAATATAACAATGTTTGTAAAAAAAGAAAAACCTATTAAAAAAAAAAATACAACTGCATTTTGTTTTAAATGGATAATCAAGCTATGCTGATATATGTTATGAAAAAAGTGATCATGAACAATAAGTAAAAGACAAAAGCAAAAATAAATAATTAGATTGGAATCTTATAACTGTGTAGTTTTGACTATGTGCTCTTGCATATACCCATACTAGATGTAATCTATTTTATAAAGAAATATAGGTCAAAGGGGAGCTTTCTTGCTCTATTGTATTCATTGCTTATTCCCCTCTTTCTCCCTGACCTGAATTACCTCTTTAGAGGGGGTCCCTTTCTCTGCAGCTTCATATGGCTGGGTCCAAACTGGGTTGGCGTAGTGAGCAAAAAAACAATGGATTAAACCCAGATCTTTGTGACTGGGGTGAATGTTCGCGTTGTTCAGCATTCCGTCCATCATATGTTCTTTTTGTTCTTGTGGCCCAATTAAAAGGCAGCAAAGAATAGTGACAATGATGCCAACAAATGGTAAGCAATGGGCGTTTTCCAAGCCCATTACTAACCACAAGAGTCTCACAAGCGTGAGCGATTGCACTATTGCATACTTACGCAGGCAAGACCTAAAAATTAACGTGGAGAACCTTAGGTCACGTCATGCAACCTAAATGATCTACATAAGTGACACTAAGGATAAATAGTTCAATTGGAAGATGATCATGTATGCGAGACAGTTGGCATTTAACTGTTCCATGACTTACTACCATCTGTATATTCCAGGAGTCATTGCAGAGTTGTTAAAGTATTTTACATATCTGCGTTCAATGTTGCTACAAAAAATCATTTTCTAAGAGTAAATTCCTAGATTGGCATAATTTTGCCTTCCAATGGCATTCTTAAGGTGAAAATTCCACCAGTATTGTAGAATTTCCTCAAACTCAAATTCAGGGTTAAGAGTAGGTTTGTCAGTATTACTGTGTGGGTCTGTGAGTGAAAGTTGACTAATGAAAGCTTCTTGTTTGTGCATATTCAAATACCCCTTTCCGGAAGTTTTACCACCTGGTATGGAGGTAATTTACTCCTGTCAAGGGTAGGAGTACGTGCAATGTACGTTTTATGACTGCAAATACCTGTGGAAGTGTAAAAATGGCATAGATGTCCAGGTACACTAGTAAAGACACTGCACTCCTCAGCTGTTCAGTATGCTTCTTGCCTGGCACAGCGCCGCCTGCATTGCCCAGGTCTTTAGCACCGTCCGTGCATGGCATGGTGCTGTCTCTGACCAGCGTTGTTGGCTATTATGCAAATCACGTCTCTGTGCACCCTAACCAGTTATTTCACTGTGCACGCCTCAGCACATTCCAGTACTAGCGAGTTTGGCTCTTCGCAGCTCCCGGTGCCTCCCAAATCTGTCCTCACAGTTTTCTGCTACAGTCAGACACGTTTCACGTACTGACCCTAACGTCTGGCTCCTGTGAGCACTCATCCAGGACTCCATATTGTCTCTTCCATTGGAGCAAACAATCATGCTACTAAAAACGAATTCAAAATTATGGTATCTTATTCCACAAGGTTCAATTTCTCCAATCCAAGGTGGCTGCTGTTGACTTTCTAGTTACTGCCAGCAGTAAAAGTATGTAGCATCAGCTGGTTTTCGGGTCTAGTGCATTCTAAACTTGTTTGATGCTCTCTTCTGTGTTGCTTGCTCTTGGTCCCTACCCAGTTTCTCCTTCTGTGTTGCCTGCTCCTAGTCCCTATCCAGTTTCTCCTTCTGTGTTTGCTTGCTCCTAGTTGCTCTCCAGTTTTTCCTTCTATGATGGATGCTACTGGTTCATAGCCAGTTTCTCCTTCTGTGTTTCTTGCCCCTGGTTCCTAGCCAGTTTCTCCTTTTGTGTTACTTGCTCTTGGTCCCTATCCATTTACTTCTTCTGTGTTACTTGTTCCTAGTTCCTATGCAGTTTGTCCTTCTGTGTTGCTTACTCCTGGTCCCTATCCAGCTTCTCCTTCTGTGATGGTTGCTCCTGGTCCCTATCCAGTTTCTTCTTCTGTGTTGCTTGCTCCTAGTTGCTATCCAGTTTTTCCTTCTGTAGCTTGCTCCTAGTTCCCATCCGTTTTCTTCTTCTGTGTTGCTTGCTCCTAGTTGCTATCCAATTTTTCCTTTTATGATGGATGCTGTTATGTTAATGTTATGTTATGTTAATTGAGAACTTCTAGAGCGCACGTACACCAGCAGGTCTCTTGGCGCTATGATTTGAGTAGGAGAAGTCGAACCAAAAGCAGTCTAATTATGTGCTAGAGTGAAGAGCCGGGTCTTAAGCAGTTTTCTGAACTGCATATAGTCGTCTTCAAGTCTCAAAGTGGTAGGCAGGGAATTCCACAATTTCGGGCCCAGTATAGAGAACCGGGACCCTCCAGTGCGTTTGCGTCTGAATCTTGGTACTACCAAAAGATTCATATGCATGGATCTTAAGGTGCGCTGAGGGGAGTATTTGATGATTCTCGAAGAAATGAATGTGGGACCCATACCATGAATGGCTTTAAATAGGATGCATCCTGTTTTAAACAGGGATCGCTGCTCAACCGGCAGCCAGTGGAGTTCTTTCACCAGCGGGTTAATATGGCATTGTCTGTCTTTTTGATAAATGATTCTGGCTGCTTGATTCTGAATCATCTGCAGACTATGCTTCTGGTTTTGTGGGAGGCCAAGATACATTGTGTTTCCATAATCAATTTTTGAAAGAATCAAAGCAATAATGATTTGGATACTGGCCTCTCTGCTGAAGAATCTTCTGATCTTGCGCAGTTCTCGAAGTTGGACAAAACAAGCAGAGGTAACTGAGCCAGTATGAGAGCTCATAGAGAGGTCCGAATCAATTTGTATGCCCAAACTCTTAATCACCGGCTTAGGTAGAGGTGCTGCGCCCAACTCCAGAGGCCAGTATGCGGGAGTCCAATGCAGAAGTTTGTTTTTAGGTATGATGATTTCAGTTTTTTCGGAATTCAGTTTTAACTGGTTTCTGTTCATCCAGTTTTTGATGAACAGCATAGAATTCCTAACCAATTCCTCTGATTTTGTTGACTCTTCTATGGTGAAAATTAGCTGCATATCATCAGCATAATTGTATATCTTGATCCCCATCTGACGGAGACTGGATATGAGTGGACATATGTACACATTGAAAAGAATTGGGGAGAGAGAGGAACCTTGCGGGACTCCACAACTCATATTTACAGTGTTGGACTTGTACGGTGAGAGCCACACCGATTGCTTACGGCCCTCCAAGAAGGATCTGAACCAACCCAGGGCAGAGCCTCCAAGACCAGCTGCAGCAATACGATCCAACAGTATTTTATGGTTGACGGTATCAAAAGCCGCAGACAGGTCTAAGAGAATCAGGGCCTGAGTGCAGTCCACATCCACCTGACCTTTAAGGTCGTCTATAACAGATAGTATGACAGATTCGGTGGAGTGCAATGGGCGGAAACCTGCCTGGTGAGTGTCCAAAAAGTTAGTGGCCTCTAAGAACGAGCTAAGACAGCTGGCTACATGGGTCTCCAATAATTTAGCAGGGAAAGGAAGGAGAGATATAGGTCTGTAATTGTCCAACTTATGGGGGTCGATGCCTTGTTTTGTTTGCAACTGGATGACCACTGCTTCCTTGAAAACTGAGGGCACAGTGCCTTGGGAGAGAGAGAGATTCAGGAAATCAAGGATAATATCTGGAAAAGCCAGGTAGATGGATTTTAATATGTGAAGTGGACATACCTCCTTGGGGAAACCAGATTTTACTTTGTTTACAAGATCAGAGAAATGTTTCCTAGTTAGGCAGGGGAAGGTAGTCAAAGAGGTAGAGTTAGAGTAGTCGAGAGGGTCATCTGAACTACTATGACTGGAGTCGATTGAGTCTTGGATTTTTTACATTTTTTCCACAAAAAAGAAATTCAAATCATTACACAGTTCCTGTGTGGCAGTGATGGGCGGGGTCACATGACCAGGGTTAGATAACTCACAATCCTAAAGATATCTTTTGACCTATTATTTGACGTAAGTACCTTGTCAGTAAAAAATACTCTCTTAGCCTCCAGGATGGCTTTTTTATAAGTTGTTAAGTTCGCAATGTATTGCTCCTTATCCTGCGCTAAATAGGTTTTACGCCATTTCCTTTCAGCTTGACGTACGTTGAGTTTCTTACTTTTTAAATCAGTAGTGAACCATTTTGATGCTTCATGTCGCCTTATACAGGAGGTTTTAGTCTGTATAGGAGCATGGATATCTATAGCATTGATTTGCCAATTAGCAATTTCCCTCTCAGAGCTATCTATGTTTTCCTGAATAATGGGCTGCCCATGGGTTAACGTTTCCAAAAGAAATTTCATGTCGATGCGGCTCCAATTTCTGACAGTACTTTTTAAATGAGGCGACAGCTTAGGCATTGATATGTCACTCAAAACAAGACTGATAGTATAATGGTCTGACCATACACACGGGTAGATGGCCAGATTCTGGAGTGTAAGATTGATAGACCACACTTGATCGAGTGTATGTCCTTTGATGTGTGTGGGGGAGTGGATATGTTGAATGAGATTTAAGCCAGCAAGGGACTCCATTAGTTCCCCGGCTGACTTTCCCCCTTCCACCTCATTTGCCCAGTAGTTCAGGTCGCCTAATATCAGGACTTTATCATAATCTACAGTCAGGGATGCGATGTTATTAGCAAAGACTTTAGGAAAGTCTGGCATCGCTGTAGGTGGTCTGTACAAAAGTACACATATCAATGTACTATTTGGAGAGTCCAGTTTAACTACAAGGTTGTCGACTGAGGCAATTTCTAAAGGGGAGATGGCAGTAAAAGGTAGTCCTTTCTTGATAGCATCAGCCACCCCACCACCTCTTTTTCCTGAGGGTCTATTGGTTTGTAAAAAAAAGTAATTTTCAGGACGAGCAGCTAATATTTCAGGAGAGGATTCCTCGGATAGCCATGTTTCAACCAGAAACAACATGTCTGGTGAATCAGTGGTCAACAGATTAAAGAGCTCCAGTTGATGCTTAACAGCAGAACGAGTATTAAAATACATAATATTAAGTTCTTTCTTATGAGGTTGACGCCCCTCAGAAATTGGCGAAAGTGTATGGCTAGAAGTCTGACCACCTTCCTTTTGATTGCCAAAATGAGGTGCTAGGTTTGGATAAGAGAGGCCCAGCTCTTCCAGCTTCAGTTGAAGTTGGTCAAGCAGTTGCCTTTCTTGCGGAGCCATATTTTTAAGATCTGCCTCTGAATAAGAGAGTTTTTGGCCATAATGGCATGCTCCTTGCCCCGTCCAGGCACAGACGGACTTGCCTTCGGCGTGCAAGCGGCGCGCCCGCTGCGCGCGCTCGCTGGGGGCATGAATTTAAAGCCTGTGGCGGCGTCAAGGGCTCCGCCCCCCTCCCAGCTGATAGCTCGCACTCCTATTGGCCAGTGACAGTACGGGTGTTGCTTGGTTCGAGCGCACCAGGTGTCCGGAAGAATTAAAACAGCGTTACAAATTCAGATTCAAGGTAACATTCATGAAGGCGGCGCAACTAAAATGCTTCTAAAAGTGCCTAAAAATAAGTCACAATGTGCAAAATAGCAATCATTAAAAGCTACAGGCGCGAGTTCTCCGATCAAACACGCGTCCTCGCTGCGGGCATGAATTTAAAGCCTGCGGCGGCGTCAAGGGCTCCGCCCCCCTCCCAGCTGATAGCTTGCGCTCCTATTGGCCAGTGACAGTACGGGGTGTTGCTTGGTTCGAGTGCACCAGGTGTCCGGAAGAATTAAAACAGCGTTACAAATTCAGATTCAAGGTAATATTCATGAAGGCGGTGCAACTAAAATGCTTCTAAAAGTGCCTAAAAATAAGTCACAATGTGCAAAATAGCAATCATTAAAAAGCTACAGGCGCAAGTTCTCCGATCAAAAAACGAAAAACCAGGATGCTCCTGGTTCCTAGCCAGTTTCCCCTTCTGTGTTACTTGCTCTTGGTTCCTATGCAGTTTTTCCTTCTGTGTTGCTTACTCCTGGTCCCTATCCAATTTTTCCTTCTTTGATGGTTGCTCCTGGTCCCTATCCAGTTTTTTTTTCTGTGTGGCTTGCTCCTAATTGCTATCCAGTTTCTTCTTCTGTGTTGCTTGCTCATGGTCCCTATCCAGTTGCTCCTTCTGTGTTGCTTGCTCCTACTTGCGATCCAGTTTTTCCTTCTGGGCTGCTTGCTCCTAGTTCCCATCCAGTTTCTCTTTCTGTGTTACTTGCTCCTGGTTCCTAGCCAGTTTCCCCTTCTGTGTTACTTGCTCCTGGTTCCTATGCAGTTTTTCCTTCTGTGTTGCTTGCTCATGGTCCCTATCCAGTTGCTCCTTCTGTGTTGCTTGCTCCTACTTGCGATCCAGTTTTTCCTTCTGGGCTGCTTGCTCCTAGTTCCCATCCAGTTTCTCTTTCTGTGTTACTTGCTCCTGGTTCCTAGCCAGTTTCCCCTTCTGTGTTACTTGCTCCTGGTTCCTATGCAGTTTTTCCTTCTGTGTTGCTTACTCCTGGTCCCTATCCAATTTTTCCTTCTGTGATGGTTGCTCCTGGTCCCTATCCAGTTTCTTCTTCTGTGTTGCTTGCTCCTGGTCCCTATCCAGTTTCTTCTTCTGTGTTGCTTGCTCCTGGTCCCTATCCAGTTTTTTTTCTGTGTTGCTTGCTCCTAATTGCTATCCAGTTTCTTCTTCTGTGTTACTTGCTCCTGGTCCCTATCCAGTTTTTTTTTCTGTGTTGCTTGCTCCTACTTGCGATCCAGTTTTTCCTTCTGTGTTGCTTGCTCCTAGTTGCGATCCAGTTTTTCCTTCTGTGTTGCTTGCTCCTAGTTCCCATCCAGTTTCTCCTTCTGTGTTGCTTGCTCCTGGTCCCTATCCAGTTGCTCCTTCTGTGTTGCTTGCTCCTACTTGCGATCCAGTTTTTCCTTCTGTGTTGCTTGCTCCTAGTTCCCATCCAGTTTCTCTTTCTGTGTTACTTGCTCCTGGTTCCTAGCCAGTTTCCCCTTCTGTGTTACTTGCTCTTGGTTCCTATGCAGATTTTCCTTCTGTGTTGCTTGCTCCTAGTTCCCATCCAGTTTCTCCTTCTGTGTTGCTTGCTCCTGGTCCCTATCCAGTTGCTCCTTCTGTGTTGCTTGCTCCTACTTGCGATCCAGTTTTTCCTTCTGTGTTGCTTGCTCCTAGTTCCCATCCAGTTTCTCTTTCTGTGTTACTTGCTCCTGGTTCCTGGACAGTTTCTCCTTCTGTGTTGCTTGCTCCTGGTCCCTATCCAGTTTTTCCTTCTGTGTTGCTTGCTCCTAGTTCCCATCCAGTTTCTCTTTCTGTGTTACTTGCTCCTGGTTCCTAGACAGTTTCTCCTTCTATGTTGCTTGCTCCTGGTCCCTATCCAGTTGCTTCTTCTGTGTTGCTTGCTCTTAGTTCCTATGCAGTTGCTTCTTCTGTGTTGCTTGCTCTTAGTTCCTATCCAGTTTTTCCTTTTGGGTTGCCTGCTGCTGGTCTCAATTCAGTTTCTCCTTCTTTGTTACTTGCTCCGGGTCCCCTATCCTGCTCCTCTAGTCCTCTCCAGTCTATGCACCCTTTTCTTCCTGGATTCCTTATCGGCTCAGATCGAAGGCCAGTGCGAAAGGAGAAAACGGACAACGATTTCTTCAGAAATCGAAAACCGAGCATATGCTTTCCTTTGTCCTGCACTTGATAGAACATATTTGTGAATACAAAGAAAGTTTTCTCCAAACGGAAGCGAATTTCCGATTCACGAAGCTGGCCCTTTGTGAACCACTAGGCCAATAGATCTCTTTGTCTAGTGGCAATGAACCTGCATGCCATGTACTTGCTTGACTTCACTGCCTCTCGATTTGTGACCTTGACTAAGGGCAGAGAAATAGCCCTTTTTTCACATTTTCTGAAAGGATTAATTAAGAATGTTTTTTCTCCTTTTAGATTCTGCTGTGTGTGAAGGTTTGAACAATGAGAACAAATGACTGGCGAGTTCTGCGAGCGGCTTGAAAAGACTGCAGGTAATTGTTATAATTATATAACAGTGAAAACAATGCGTGCGGTCCGTTTCAAATACAGTTACCATAGATTCTCTCGCATGTTTATTTTTTCTGTTTTTTGGCTTCACATTGAAAGCAACATTGCCTGCATTTTAAAAAAATGTTTAGCCGCTGTTGGCCAGTTACCTCTGCCTTTCTATATTGAAACACGAGTAACAATATTTTATGAAAAACAATATTTTCCTGTGGTACCATAACAGCCCAAGGATATCTTTTTGCAAACGCGCAGCAAGTAAGGATGTCGACGTTTGGTTTTGTATTGTTGACGTTTAATCTTCTTTAAGATTGTTTTTTTTTTAAAGTCATTTTAAGGCACATTCCATGGTAGATTTGCAAGTTTAGGAAATAGATTTGATCTTGGTAGATGCGTGATAAAAACTAATGTAACCAACTTATTTTACTGAGAGATCTTGTTGTGAATGTAATGTCTGCAGCTAGATTTAATGTAAATATATCCATTGGTTGGGGATAAAGGGTGCACATTGGATATTTCCTCAGTGGAAGAGAACACCAAGAGTCTAGGGTCACCTCCGAACTCAGCCTATGTCCCAAAATGGTTTAAAAAGTTGTGTGTACTTTACAGGTCTGGATAAATAGACTTTACTGCTTTCTTGTTGATTATACCTTATCGTAGTAAAATATAAAATGATAATGTATTTGACATACAGTGCCAAATACATCATAGCTCTGTTTATGGTCTATTGAATTTTGTATTCGTTTTAGGTGCTATGTGTCACCACAAGAAAAGAGTAAGTTGTTCGGCATGCTGGATTTAAAAGCTAACGTAATTAATAACAGGGATTGGTAAAGCCGGTAGGTCTCTCTTTGGCAAGCAGGTGTGATTTTTTTTTTTATATATATTTTTTTTAATTTTTTTTTATTGCACACATGGGCCACAAAAGAAAAAGAAAAACAGGCGATCACCTAAACTTAAAAATTAAAAGTAAACAAATAAAACATCAAATATGATTTTAATAGAGCAGTTAGGGTGCTTCGTAGCAGGCAGGTGTACTTGGGACAGGCCTCAAAACCAGGTTAGTTTTTTAGTTTAGTTTTTTAGTGTTAAACATACCAAAGGAAAATATGATTCCTATTTACACAAAGAAAAGATACTATTAGTTTTGAATTTTTGTAACCTTAAGACATAGTGTAAACTCACAATGATGACTGATGAAATAAATTTAGATAAAGAATGGAAGGAAAAGAGCATTAGCAAAGTAAAGTATTGGCCCACTAGCCCTGGCACTGAAGTGCTCTTTTTTAGGCAGATGTGCATGTGTGATCAGGCAAAATGCTGTTGCAGTGCAAGGGAACCAACGGCTGAAGTGGGCTGACATATTTAATCATCCTGTATGGTGTCGTGGGAGGAGGCAAAATAGATAACAGTTGAACCGACCAATCTCACTCAAAGCTCCTCAAGGTGTATATATATATATATATATCTAACACGATATGTATTTTTTGTGTATTATTTCTTTTGATTACATGAAGCTGGTGAGACAGTTCAATCTGTCTCTAGGCATGACCTAAAAACGCTAAAACCTTCACAGGTAGCGGTTCTCAGATGGTTTCATAGGTAACTCTCTGAAATAGCAAAGTGTAGTAGACATTGTCCGGTAAAGGGGAGAGAACAGTTTTGAAAAGATGCATAAGGTCATTTAGAGATGGGCAGTTGCAGGGTATCTGCCAAAAATTGGAGTGTACACTCTTTGCCAACATTTCGATGCTCCCAGCCTCATTTACTCGCTTGGGTACATCTGTGTTTCTAACGGTGAAGCTGTCACTGGCTGTTATCAGTCGATAGACATGATGATGTTCACCTCTAGAAGAACTAGGAGGAGTAGAGGAAAAGTATATGTATAATTAGGATTGAAGAATTCACACCATTTGACATTTATTTGCAAGTGTCCTTTCTTTTTCATTTGAAAATATATGGCAGCTTTCATGATTAAACTGCTGTTTGCCTTTTGGTAACTAAATATTAAGGAAGTAAAATTCCCAGCATTGTTAAAACGAACTATAGTTAAATGTTTAATTTCTCCAGTAAAAAAAGATCAACAAGAAAAGCACAAACACTGTTTGCATAAGACATATCTCACACCGCAGCGTCTCTGGCTTGCAGGGATACTCCCTGAGCCCAGAGGAACTCGCTATTCACTCCTGGAGGCTTATTTCTTTCATATGGTATGACAGCGTCCCAGCGTGGCACACTACTGAAAGCTAGTAGCCAAAACTCTCTCTTGAGTTTTAGGGAGACCTATTGAGCCATCACTCAAAATGGCTCCACTGGGTCTCCTGGAGGATGTTGGCTGTGGAGGGGAATCACAGTTGTGGAACTGGCAACAATTGTCGCCAAAAAAGTCATTGAACGCAAATGGAAATCCCAGAGTCCACCGACACTATCTGAATAGAGGTCCGAAATGTACTGGTGTGCAAAATCGGAAGAATCTATATACGTAGCCACAAATTCCCACAAATACCACAAGATATGGGGCAGATGGTGGGAATACTATGGCCTGATGAACCTGCCTGGAGGCACAACCACCAGTGCTGAAGGGCCATCACAAGACACTTGATGCATGGTGTATGGGGGAGGTGCGATGTACTTTTATTGTGATTTCACTATGTTAATGTACTTGTGTTTTGGAAAACCAATAAAATACGTTTATATGAAAATAAAAGATACAGGGTAAGACTGCCCTCCTTATTCAGGGCAAAGATACCAATGCTATGCCTGCAGAGGTTTTATCTACAAGGAAATGTCATCAATGTCCCACATGCACTGAGAGAGCTCCCAGTGTGCCAAGTACATTGATTTAACATTTGCCCAAAACAACCCCCCCTCGCCTTTGTCTTAGGAAAATGTAAAAAAAATAAGTAAATTGGTTGCCCCTCATGCGTCCATGACATGGCATGCCAGCCGGTATTATTTGTTTTTGTTGAAAAAGTGCCTACCTAGGCAGCAGGTGCTTTTTGGCAAACAAAGCCCAGAGCCGCACATGCTGCATTCTCTAACACCGGTAGCTGGGTTGTGGCTAGAGAGCCTCGGCGGTGCCTCCTGGGCCTCCAAACCAAAGCCCCTTGGTCCTCTACCTGTATTCTTGAAAGGTAGTGTTTTAAGTTTATTCAGAACGCTAGTGCCTTAGGGTTTATTTCCTTCAGCAGGTGTTCCTCCATTCTTGGTGCTTGTCAGGAAAATTCCTGATTCAGAGTTTGTAGTTCTTTTTTTCCTTAAGATTTACAATAAAATGAAAATGCTATATGTGCATTTAGTGCTTCTTCCTCTGGTGAGGAGTTTCTTTTACAGTAACAGAGTAGTTCGAGTTGTTAGAGCTGTGTGTGTGAGACTGTTCATTTTGAAGTTGATTCTATCTCCATTGGAAGCAAATGAAGGACTCTCAGAATAGGGGAGATGTGTTTGGATTTCTTTGCTCCTTATAGGAGTCGTGCTGCTGCATGTAGGACAGCTCAGAAGGGCGCTAAGCCAGAGGTGCCTGGATTCCTGCTCTAGGGTCAGAGGTGAGAATAGTTGGTTTTAGTGTTTCTGAGAACAGATAACTAGAATGAGGCAGTATAAGTCTACTTGGCTATTTGGGATACCGTGACTTTCGTGGGGCTTATGATGAAGCAAAGCAACCATGTTGAAGGTACCAGTGTGGAGCATATGCCCAGATATTATAGTTGCTTTAAATATTTTTGGACTGGGAGTGGCAATTGTCTGCCGTAGAGGAGGAGAAATTATGTTTTGGCTGATTTAGTTTTAGGGAGAATGAGCTAATCCAGCTATTTAGATCTTCTCTGAAGTATTTCAGGATTGCTACATCTGATGGGACAGAGATGTCTTGGTAAGGTTGGGTATCATCATCATGCGAGTGGATGTTAATCCCTTTCCGTTGGAGTTATTGACCAAGCAATCCATGACAAGATTGAATAGAAAGTGATCGAGAATGGACCCTTGTGGTACTCTGCAGTTCAGGGGAAGGGTGCATGATCTGAATGTGTCCATGTGATCTTGTTGAGAGAAAGTGTGAAAACAAATCAAGTACATGCCCATGCATTCCCATTCTTCTGGGGAGGATAGTGAGAAGCATCTTGTGGTTAACTGCATCAAATGTTGCGGACAGTTCAAGCAACACTGCTAAATAAGCATCACCTTCAACCATTGCTGTGGTTGGGGCAACAAACTACTTTCAATGCAGTCAAGAGGTCATAGATAGTTGAAATATAAGCTGTTATGAGACAGCCTTTTCTATTATTTTTCAAGGAAAGGACGCTTTGGGTCAGGGTTTGCACTTCTATGGAATCATGGTTAGAGTAAGAGTGTGATCCGATGAGAGTTTAGTGATGATGGGATTTACTCTTTTTCGAGGGAAGAGTTGAAGATTTTGAGTGTTAGTGGGGCTATGCCACTGGCACATGGTTTGATAAGACTATCTGGAATGGGATCGTTGGGATAGGACGCGGGATCACAAGCTCCAATTTGAAGTATTTTTGTTATGTTATTCACATTTGTATTGTGGAAACAGCATTGTTATGGCATTGTAGTGCATTTTCTATCTGGGTGCCCCTTTGTGCAGACCTGGGACGGCCGTCGGTGGACTGGAACATCCAATGTTTGATAGTGGAGGTTGTAATGCTGATGTTTGGTTGTGTGAGAAGTAAAGAGTTTTTCACTTTGTTTAGATTTGGATGGTTTTAGTTAGCTTGACAGTAAAGTGAACTTGATGTATAGTTCCTGCGCCTGAACCACATGCACCACACTGACACAGTGCAGCAGAAAAATGTAAAGATGAATCAGTTGATCCGAGAACCACCTCGATGCCGACTTGTAGTGACAACCACAGAGGAAGGAGAGTAGTTGAAAACATGTTATTTCAAAGAAAAGCCTGAAACTACCCGTCCACACATGGCGCTGGGCAGACACCAACTCATTAACTGGAAACTTACACAAACTTTCTTACAAATCCATTTCCAGTTTGAGATAGCAAACAGGAGAAGACTACAATGCAGAAGACCGGAATAAGACAACTGACTTTCAGAACTACACAAGCAAAGCTCCGAGAATACCAAGTTTGCTTTCCTGCTCATTTTACAAAGTGTACCACTTAAGTTATCAGTCCAAAGCAGGTCCATGGTGCATATCTCACAGAAGCAACCAGAGAGCTCCCTGTTAACAATGAACACCTACTTCTTGAAGGATGGCAAAGTATTTTCTGATGATAACAGCCATTAAGGAAAATAGAGCACTCCAAACCGACATTGCATTGTTGCTATGCAACAGTGCGAGTCATGAGTAGAGGCGCACGTGAACGCGATCCAGCGCAATTAAGCCTCAGCCTTTCCCTCGCGCACTGTTCTTGACGCCGGTAACATTTATGAAGTGCGCTGCAGCGTGCTTCGTAAAAGGGTTTTCAGTCTGAACAAAGACCGTTAATTGGAGGGGCGAGAGCGGAGTACATTTCACAACGTTCTGTTTTCATTATTTTGTGAACAGAAGCAGGTGTGTGTGTGTGTGTGCGCGCGTGCGTGTGTGTGTGTGTGGCGCGCGCCTCCTCTCTCCCTCCCACCGGTCCCTTTAGGTAAGCTTCCCGTGCCCACGCGCAGTGTGTGATGCCACGTGTATGGTGGCCCCAACAACCAAACTAGCAGTCCACTGCTTCTCTGTGGGCTTTGCCAGACCAGAAACTGCATACTTCGCCTCCCCCCGCTCTAGTGAACAGACACTGGTTCTGTGCGCCAGACCAGAGACATCTCAAGGATTTTGGGGCCCCTGGCAATCGTATTTTGGTGGCCCCTGTTCGTAACAGGTATACGTTTATGATCCATTTTCAGCTCTTTCGCGCTCTCTTTGGCAAGGTCACTGACTGTGTGTAGGCACACTGGCCCAAATTCTAAATGTTTACATCTAATATTCAGGGATAGGTGTATTTTCTATATTGTAACACAGCAGCAGCTCACTAATATTATTGCAAATAATCTCTGTGACCCCCTCCCCTATCTCATATGTGAGGTCTGGATTTGATCTAAAAAAATTTTTTTTTATGTATGTTTCATTAAACATAAACACAACATTTCTCGACAAAATGCCTGTAATAGACTCCCACACATCGCCCACATTAAAAATAAATGAAAGGAAAAAGTTATTTAAAACAATCTGTTTAAGAATTATTCAAGGTCATCAGGGCAAGACTCTCTGCAGAACAGAGCTGGATCTCTCTGGGCGCCCACCGAAAGGCTCGGGTTCTGTGGCAAAGCACACTTTGCCCATGCCTTAAAACGTCTCTGCGCCAGTCTCGTTTATTTGAGAGCTTACACGAGTGAATGTGTGTTTAAATGGGAGGGTACAGTTGGGGGTGGGGATGAGGATAAGGCCAGCCTACCACAACTGGGCAGTTGCCACCCAATGGAAACATCCATGCAGAGTGCAACCATATAACCATATTTTCACATATATATGTTAGCTTCTGGCACTAATTCATCTTTGATCCTCCACACTCTGAAGGGCACAGTGTTTTAATACTTATTTCTTTTTGGTTCATCCTATTCCATCTTGGTTGTTAGATTGATTATTGATTAATCCATTACATTGTAATGCTTACAATACCACCTGGTCTCTTGTCACTGCAAGTGGAGGGGTGCTGTTTTGCCCATTTGGTTCAGGCTGTTATCAGCTTGTCTTTCATTGAAGAGCATACACCTCACTTCCTGTAAGAAGATACTGGCACCTCACTACTACTCAAAATGTCTAGTTGGCATGCATTGGAGCTGTTCAGTTTAATAACTGAACAACTCCAATGCATGGAGGGTTCCAGCCGTGGCCAAAATCGTGGACAAGTTGGTGGTGGCCCAATTACAGTCGTTCTGGGAGTTGCGCTGTGGTGTATTCCTATTTTGCTTCAATCTTTCACACAAGTCACAGAACAGTGCCTGCATTGCTGGGTCTTTGGAATGACCATCACACTCCACACTTGCTCCTTCTCTACTTTTCAGCAGTAGGTGACACTACGGATACCATCTCTGCTTGAAGAGGGCCTCACCATTTTCAGATGCCCCTTTTGAAACATCACCAACAGATTACATCTGTCCACATATATATGAATAAACAACCATTGACAGTTGGGGCCCAGGGATCTTCCCTGTATTTAGGATTTTCTCCTGATGCTTGTAGTCGCAGGGGTGGCCTAGCAATATAAAAGGTTAGATTGCAGGAGTTCCCCAGATACCAAGGCACTGTGTACTCGATCTGCAATGCAGAGTTAGCTTCCCAAGCCACCCTGACTCCCCAGATATCTTGGCCAAAGGAGATGGTGTGAAATTGAGGCACAGCACCACTCTACCTTCACAGTTGCAGTAAAGATTGGAAGGTCCAGCCTGAATTGTTGTATTATATAGCTCTTTAATAATCCTTCAAAACATATAACTATACTTGCAGTAAAAATAGTAACCAAACTTTACTTAACTTTAGCGCTGAGACGCCTCAGGGTAATTGTTTGCGCTTTATAAAACCCAAATCAAATCAAACGATGAAAAATGCACAAACCAAGTGAACAAAATGACACAATGAAAGGTAGGTGCCACACTCTGCACTGAAGTTGCATACAATATACACTATATATTCGTGATCGCTAATTGATCACAAACACTGTAGTGTTTGTAACGGAATATGGACGATCGCGATACTCTGCAAAATTTTAAACCCGGTTGGCTGTCACTAACCAATTAAGAACACCAGAAATATTACATTACGACTAATCTCATCCGAACAACCCCAAAAGGAAGAAGACTAAATACCACAACAGTAGAATAAAATGTCTTGGTCTCCAGCTTTCAGAGTAATAGAACTGGGAAGATACTTATCTCCCGGTTTAGGGGAAAGGTCTGCCAGTTTCTTGAAAAAATGGCTATCTCTTGCCCGGGGCCATGGGGATCCTAGCAACTGCAGATCAATGGCTTCATAATCAGGAGGGGCAGATCTCTGTACTTATATGGGACAGACAGCTGTCTAACCCACAAGAATAAATGGTGTGTGAGCCCACAGGCTACAGTGCAAGCCAGTCAAATGTTGGATCTCTGCACTGTAAGCCAGACGATCACAAAATGAGGCTCAGACACACTTCTTCGGGCACGAGGGCTGTATTAGGCTGGTGATGGGCCTGCAGTTCACACCATGCCAAATGTTGGCTGTTTAGTACTGGGAAACTGCAAGCAGGTGTCCAACAAAAGTGAACGACTGCATACACAAATATTGGCACAGTGAGGGATTGCGTACTCCAGGCAGGGGTCACCATCCCACTCATCTCCACCTGTGGGTTGTAGTTTCTTGGACAGTCTTCATCTGGTCTCCGCTGAGACTTGCTTGCGGCTACCATGCTGGGAACTTTAGCTGCGACAGTGCGGGCCACCAGAGACTGAGCAAGGCATCATTGTCAGTTTTAGCTTCTAGGAAACTTGCAGCATGCAGGTCAACACATGGAACAACACAATAGCAACAATGCTGGTCTGATTCTGTGTAGATATTGAGTAAGCTGGAGGGGACTCCAGGATTCACAATTCTCAGTTAGGTGACGACGGCACACTTCAATACAATATCCATGCAAAGGCTTGTTTTTCCCTCCGCGAAGTTGAGGCAAAGTTTCCCTCTTCGGAGAGAGGCTTCTGGAATGCACTGTTGCGGGGGCGTACATTTGTAGCACCAGACATGTGCCATTTCAAAGGGCCTGCTCAGGAGACTTTTCATTGTGCTGTGGCAGGTGGCATCCATCTTCCAGCCTGCAACCAGTTTAACTAAACAGATGTTTTTGATCAACTAAAGATCATCCTAATGACATGTCCTCCGAAGGTGATCGCGATCAGTTTTTGTTTTTTGTTTTTCAGTGTTCATAAGTGTTATTGTAAACCATACCCTTAATATTTGTGAATATTCATATTCATTATAAATATGTCCCTATACTTAAATTGCTTTGGGAACAGCTGCGGCTCCTCCGCTAATGCGTAGGAGGGTTGCCCCACTGCTCTTGGAGCAGTGCAAAGGAAAAATAAAATGATGATGATAGAACGTTATTATCATTTTATTTTTAGTGGAGCTTGGAGCCAGGTTAGGGCAGGCTGGGCTTGCTGCATCAGAGGGAGGAGGAGTGGTATAATGTGCACCTTAAGTGTGCATGACGGGTTGGCCGGCCTTCTTGGGCCGGCCAAACCGCCACGCGGACTTAGCATGTTCTCCACCCGGCTGTATTGCACAGACTGGGTGGAGAACATGCACAGGCTCCAACTCCCTGTCTGAGAGCCGAACCATGACGCTCGGACCAATCAGGACGCTGCTGTCATGCTGGTGACAGCAGCGTCATGATTGGCTAGGGGAGTCCAAGAGCCTGGGTGCGGCTGGGAGCCAGGAGAACAGCGAGGATAGAGGAGAGGCAGCGGTTGGTGACCGGCGAGGAGAAGGTACGTCTTTTTTTTCTCTATATTTTTCTAACACCCTCCCTACCCGTGCCACTGTTCCCTACCACCCGCCACCAATTGGGAAGCTAGTAGTCACCACCATTTAGTGCAGGTATTCCACCTCAAAAAGCGCTGCGGTTGTAACCGTCCATGACCTGGATAAAGAGGTCAGGATGGGTTACCACTTTGAGACTACTACAGAGTAGTGAGAATTCACCAATAGTGTCTCTGAAGAGCACCACTTCGCAGTGTGGGACCCCCTTGGAACTAGGGATCACCTAAACTGTGGCAAAAAGAGAAAGAACACCGAGGAACCTCCAAGACAAAGATAAAATGTCAGGCATGAAACAGCTACTCGGGTGGTTGAAGATTTTCTTCCTTACAATTTCCTTCTTTAATATATATTTTTCCACACTCTTCGTGGTGCTAAATTAGTTTCATAGTGCATACGCAACCATGTTGATGACACTTACCTTTGTATTAAAATCACAAATAAAGCGAGGTTTCTGGAGGTGATGGCAGTTCCGGAGGGAAGTGCACCAATTGAATGCGGCTAAATTAAGCCTAATAAGAGATTGCCATTGTTGCTTGAAAATGAAGACTGCCTATCAAACCCCGTTCCTCTAGTTTCTCCTTGGTGAAACTATTAAACCGTCCACCAAATTTAAAAACTTGGGCACAGTTATAGATAAGGAAGTGGCCCTGGCCATTCCAGCCTGAACTATGAATGAGAACTGTTTTTTTATTCTCTCAAATCAAGAACCTTTTAAAACATATTTGTAATTTACTATCAATTGATCATCGGGCTGTAGTAGTTGGGGCGGCCATTGATTTCAGTGTGACTCACCACAGCTCCTTCTTGGTAGCCATCCTACTGTACAGACTTCAGCTCAAGCAGATTGCTGCAATAATACTCCTTTTTGATCAGAGAAGAATGCATCATGTTTCCGAGAGCAGGAAAGCACTCCACTGTTAACCAGCCCATGAAAACATCGATTTCAAATAATGTTCTGTGGCACATAAACCTGTCAATCATTCTGGCCATAGCTACACCAGACCTTCCCACTCTAGCTGCTGTGTCACATCCTCGAGAGTTCAGGGAAAACCTTGTTCTTCCTCGTCGTAGGTTGAGCTTCAAAGCAGGACCCCAGTTCTCAGGTCTTTTTGTGTTTCATCTTGTACAGCCTCGAAAAGGCTTCGAAAACCATTCTTTATTTTCCCATCCTTTCTTTTCTGGAATGTTTTTGTCGGGGATGTTTGGCATTAGTGCAGGCGTACGATGAACAGTGCTTTGTGGCCTTTGGGAGAAGAAGGTGCTTTACAAATCTAGTTGGCAGCAGTAGTAGTAAGAGAAACAGCAGCTGTAGAGGTAATATCCATTTGCACCATAGGGACTTCTTACGACTGAAGCACTAGCAGGTACTCCCTAATCCCTATGGGTTATTCTCACACTGGGCCACCCAGTTCATCCTAACTTGTGGCCCTTGTAGTTTCACTATCGGGCTCACCACAATTTTAGGCACAAGAAGATTGTTCCTGTGGGCTGCGCACTACACCATATCTATGGACTTACGTCAAGGGAAACTAACCCTCCCTCTGCTAGCTAATGACTGACTAGGACTCCTATACCAGGATCACAGCTGGCGTGCCACCAGAATAAGAGGCAATGCCCACCCAAGACTTGGCACTCACTATCTTGTCTTATTTAAGAAATAGCCTTCCTGTTTTGAAATCAGTTATGCAAAAATCCTCAACATTGGTTTCCAAAGCCTCTGAAATGGAGGCAGGCAAGCGAGAGAATTTATGGAAAGAGCCAAGCCAGAGGTATGGCTTGGCTCTACAAGCCGAAACACAAAGAAGCCAGGCTCTGGCAGGCTGTGGA
The DNA here is from genome assembly GCA_963921515.1 of Calotriton arnoldi. Classification (NCBI taxonomy): domain Eukaryota; kingdom Metazoa; phylum Chordata; class Amphibia; order Caudata; family Salamandridae; genus Calotriton; species Calotriton arnoldi. The sequence goes on from CAWUFW010000057.1 coordinate 1,693,063, forward strand.
GGGATGGTGGGGTCTGGAATGTGTGCATGTGAGGCAGACTGGCCAATAGTTTTGTTTTTGAGTTTTATATAGCACGAACTAGACCCGAAGATATCAGTGCGCTTTACATGAGCGCCAGTTTCGTTACAGATGGACGCGTTCATTTTTGTTAGGCACGGGGAGATTAAGTGATTTGCCCAGAATCACAGGATGTTGAACGTCGTTGCCGAGACTCGAACCTGGTTCCTCTGCTTCGAGGTCGACCGCTCTATCCGTAAGGCTACATCCTCTCCCCTAAAGTTGGATATGATGAACATGTTGTGAAAGGCTGATCCACCTGACAGGCCGATAGAGCAGACAGTCAGTCCCCTCACACGACTGACTCTACCCCAACTGCCTGTCTCACCTCTCTTCCATAGCATTTCTTTCTTTCCCCTGTTGTTCCTCTCCTCTCCCATTTCTCACCACTCCCCAGGCCAAATCCTCCTCCTTTCTTGCACACACATCCCTCACCAAGCTGCCACCCGTGTCCTTCTCTTCACTCTCTCTTCCTAACCACTCTCCATCTTCATTATCCCTCGTTCTCTTCCTCTCCACTCTCTTTTCCTCTCCAGCCCCTCCTGTCTCTTTCCAACACTCGCATCCTGTGCTCGAGGCGTCAGGGGCCAGCTCTTAGAAGGGGAGCGCCTGGAATCAGCAACAGCATTGGTGGAAGCACAGCTGTAGAAAGAACTAGCTGGAATCTGTTGGGCTCGTGTTCAGCACGTGAGTTGCAAATGACCTCGTGCTGAGCCACAGCCAGATGGCTCGAGCCTTCTGTGGCTCACCCACCCTACTCAGCACAGATCATTATTACCAGTCTCATAAACACATTACTGACCTCAGGTGAAGTACCCAGAGAGTCCCAAATCAAGTGTGTGCCTCTTTCTATGCAGAGGAACTGAACTGCGGGAGGGATGTTTCCCCTCATTGTGAGACGGTTTTATGAAGTCTCCTTTGTATAACCTTAGACAGGCACCTGTTGTGTTTTGCTTCTTTGTGTTCCCCGTTGGGAGCGAAGCATAGAATGATGGTTGCATTCTTCCACGGTGTTCCAGTCCATGAGTCAGTTGCTGCCTGTACCTTGGACTGGAAGCTGTGCTGCCTGGCTCTCACCTGTTCTCTCCAATAAACTCTTCCAAGATAAAAATAACCGTTGTCCTTCTTTACAACAACTGGCGACGACCTGGTTACCAACGCGTGCGAAGCAAAGAAGATTAAATTATAAAAAAATATAGAAGTAGAAGAAACGGAAATCTTAATGGAAGGAAGTGTTTAACGCGAAGGATCAAGTTAACATGAAGATTAGGTGTATGCTGAAGTAAGATCCACCTTCTTCAAACTCCGATCGCTGAAGACGACCAAATTGTAAGTAGACTTTGGCACTTACTGGCTAGTGAGATCTCTTGAGTGTAACTGCCGTTCGGCCGCATTTTTCGAGCGGCGGCAGTATTCGGAGACCCTGCCTGGTGCGTGCTGACTTGGCTGTCACGGACTGCTGTGACGCGCATGACGGTAGCACGCACCTCGCGTGTGACGTCTTTGCGCGGGGTTACGCTACGTGACCTACGTGACAGCCATTTTGTTTTCAGTGGTTGTCGTGGCAACTCAGGACATACACGGAGTTGCGTTTTACCGAGCAGCATCGTTTGGAGCTCTTATTTACACAGAAAATAGACAAGCGGAACAGGTGAGGATGTCGGGCAAGGCGGTTTATCTTATTTTGAACATTTTAATGCTTTAATTTATGCATTTTGAAGTGGACTTACACATTTTTTTTTTTCTTCCCTCATTGTGGGAGAGTTACTTGCAAGCCTTTAACCTTTTTTTTTATTTTTTTATTATTGCAATACCCACGTAATTGAAGAACCTTTTGAGAGTGGATTAATATATATACTATTTTCATCCTTGTATGGAAGAAGGTGATCAGCAAGAAGAAATAGTCATGGCTCAACAAAATTTTACAATCAGTCCTCCCCATTCCTTTTGGTCAACAGGACCACGTCCAGCAATGGAGTGGAAAGATTATTTTGTTAACTACATCAAAGCTGTTGATGAGGCAGGCAAAATGAAAGCCGATCAAATGAAGAGAATCTTGCTACATTCCTTAGGACCTGTAGGTCTGAAAACTTATACTCGTATGCCTAAAATGGTTGTAAGTGGAGAATTTAATGTTTTTGAAGCAGCTTTAAAAGACCTAGATAAGTACTTTGCACCTAAAGTTTGCATTGGTGTTGTTCGCTATAAGTTCTTCCAGAGGAAACAGAACAAGGATGAGTTGGTGGATGAATACGTAGATGAACTGAAGAAACTTGCTATTGACTGCAAGTTTGGTAATTTACATGATGACCTTTTACGTGATCAGCTTGTCATGCACTGTAGTAACTCTGCAATCCAAGATCGCTTATGGATAAATGGTGATGCACCTTTAGAGGATGTAATATCCATAGTAAGGAAGGCTGAAATGTCCGGAAGATGCGCTATACAGCTTAAGGAGTCGAATAAGGATAATGGAGGGGTTTTTAAAGTCCAAAACACGACCCGTGGAAATCCACAACAAAATGTTGGCAGGAACCCTAACCAAACACAATGGAGTTCTTGGAGAGGAAAAGAACTAGAGGATAGACATTGTTATCGCTGTGGCAACAAAGATCATTTAGCGTTCAGCAGAAATTGTCCAGCTGCGAAAAAGAAATGTAGCATTTGTGGTCTTATTGGTCATTTCAGTAAAATGTGTAGAAGAAGGAAAGGAAATGTAAAATACCTGTGCGAGGATGACACTCCTACTGAGGTTGAGGTCGAGAATGAGAATCCTGAATGGGAATGTGTGAAGAATTTACAGGGCAATTTTGTGATTAACATCACAGATAGTTCAGTTAAGGAGAAACCTGTATGTGACATGTCCATAGGGGGTGTACCTATCAAGATTTTTGCTGACTCAGGGTCACCATATACTATAATAAACGAAGGAATTTGGAAGGAGAAATTTGTTAAGAAAATAGGCCAGCAATTAACTCCCACTGATGTCAATCCACTGAGTTTTACTGGTGAAAAGATTAACATGTTAGGTTTCAGATGGTTGACGTTCTTGTTCAAGGGAAGGTCAGCGAGAGGGAAACTCTATGTAGCTCAGTTTGGTCCCTCCGTCCTAGGTTGGATGGACCAAAAGAATTTGCACATTATTTTAGACCCAAATAGTGAGGAGAAAGTACTCATTGTGGATGATTCAAGTAAACTACAAGTGGGGATGAGTAGCATGTTTCCAAAGGTTTTCAATAAGGAATTAGGTGCTCTTAAAGGGTTTGAGCACACTATTGTACTTAAAAAGAATGCTGCACCCAAGGTACATAAAGTGAGGCCCATCCCTATATTAATAAGGGATGACGTTGCCAAAGAGTTAGATGGTTTGATTGAGAAGAATGTGATTGAGGAAGTGGAAAGTTCAGAATGGATTTCTCCGGTGGTGGTGGCACGCAAGGGGAACGGCAAGATCCGTTTGTGCATTGATTTGCGCCACTTAAATAACAACATTGTTATCGATAGGGTTTCCTTTGCCTAAGATCAATGAGATGGTATCGTCTCTCAAGGGTGCTACTTGGTTTTCCACCATTGATCTTTCAGCGGCTTACCAGCAGGTTGTTTTATCGCCTGAATCAAGGAAGCTTACCGCTTTCATAACACCGTATGGCTGCTACCAATTCAAACGCATGCCTTTTGGCCTTGCTTCGGCGGCTGCCGTCTTCCAGCGCCTAATGCACAAGTTGTTCGGAAAAATGAGTGGGGTCAGATTCTTTCAGGACGATATTTTAGTCTCTGCTGAATGCAAGGAGGAGCATGATAACAAGCTTAAAGATGTTGGATTAACTGTTGAAATCAGTAAATGCAAATTTGCACAGAGAAGTGTATCCTATTTAGGACATATCAGTGAGGAAGAGGTTAAACCCAAGCTTGCTTTAGTGAATGCAATTGTTGGTTCGTCTGCTCCAACTAACAAGGAGGAGGTGAGATCATTCTTAGGCATGGCTGAATACTGCGCAAAATTAATTCAAAATTTTGCCAGTAAAGTTTTCAACATGCGTTCATTATTGAAGAAAAACTCTAAATTTGAATGGACTAGTGAGTGTGAGGCAGAGTTTGGTCGGGTGAAAAGTGAATTACAAAATGTGGGTGCTCTTAGCAGTTTTGACCTCAATATGGAATGTATTTTGACAACCGATAAGGGTCTAGGAGCTGTCTTATCGCAGAAATGTATGAGCAATCAGGAGAAAATAATTTTGTTTGCTTCAAGATCTTTATCTACCACGGAGAGCAAATATCCTATTATGGAGAGAGAAGCTTTAGCTTGTGCTTGGGCCTTGGAGCATTTCCGGGTTTTTGTTTGGGGGAAACCAGTTGTAATCCGTACTGATCACCGACCCTTAGTAAAAATCCTTACCACTGAGGGAAGTGTTACAGCATCAGCTAGGTTAGCTAGAATCTCCATGAGAATGAAAGAATTTGTCTATAATTTAGTGTATGTACCGGGCAGAGAAAATGCCATTGCTGATTGTTTGTCTAGATTGCCAGTTCCCATGGAAGAATGTTCTGATGATCCTTGGGGGGATTTCAACATTGCACTTATTCAGGACGCTGGTATACCAGCTATCGAGAAACCTGAGTGGATGGAGGAACAATGTAAAGATGTTAAATTACAATTGGTTAAAGAATGTTTATGCAAGGGTTGGCCCAAGAAGGATGATGTTACGGACGATTTGAGACCTTTCTGGGAAGTTGGAACTGAACTGTCGGTGGACAAGGGCTTAGTCATGAGGGGTGACAGGGTTATACCTCCTGAGAGTCTTAGGAACAAGGTGTTACATTTGTGCCATGAAGGTCATTTTGGAATTGTAAGAACTAAGATCATTGTTAAAGGCATTTTCTGGTGGCCAAGTGTTGATAAAGCTGTGGAAAGATTTGTGAGGGATTGTGTAATGTGTTCTACTGCTGATAAGTCCTTTAAAACTTTAAAACCCCCAATGAGTGAGGGTTTGATTCCGAATTTTCCATGGGAAGTAGTTGCAGAAGACATTTTTGGTCCAGTTGGTGAGTTTAAGGACTATGGTTTAGTTGCCATTGATTTGTTTTCAAAATGGCCAGTGGTAAAAATTGTTGAGAGAGTTGATACTGACACTGTTCTTAAATTCTTGGATAAAATGTTTGTTATGGAAGGGTTACCTGTTTGTGTTTTGAGTGACAACGGAGTACAGTTTACGTCCAGGAGTGGCAAGGAATATTTTGAAAGGGTGGGCATCAAGCATAAAACCACGGCTCTTTACAACCCCAGTGGTAATGGCACTGTGGAGCGCTTTAACCGCGTCTTGAAAGGAGTCATCCAAGCAGCTATTTCCAAGAGGAAAGATTGGAAGTTAGAATTGCAGAAGAGTGTTTGGGCTTACAGAATCACCACTCATGATTCCACAGGTTTGTCTCCTTTTGTCATCATGAGAGGGAGGAAACCCAGGTGTAAGTTCTCCCCTGCTTGGCTTTTTGATGGTTCTTTACAACAGTGGTCTGTGGAGGAAGTGAGGAGCAAATTGGTGCAGGTGCATGATAAGAGTAAATGCTATTATGATAAGACTCATGGTGTCAAGGAAGTGCAGGTCAAGGTCGGTGATTTAGTTCGTGTGAAGAGACCTGGTAAGGTTCCAAAGGGTGACAATCCGTTTGGGCCACCACTAAAAGTTGTTGAACTTCTGCGCAATGCAGTGCGTTTGGAAGATGGTAGAGTGTGGAATCTAAAAAGTATTGCGTTATGTTCTCGAAAAAATTGGAATGTTTTACGAGAAGATTTGGTGTGTGCTGATGGTGTGAAGGATACTGAATGGATGGAAGCACTTTTCAATCCGGAGTATCTTCTGATATCTCTTCGGAAAGGGAGGTGGTGGAGAGTGCTGCGGAAAAAGGTGTGGTGGACACTCAGGATAGTTTTGAAGCTCAACCTGTGGACAGGGGAATGGAAGTTTTGGAAGGGGTGCAATCTGGAATGAAGGAACTGCGCTCAAGTGCCACCGATCCGGTTGTGGTTACACAGGATGCTGGTGCGAGTAGCAGTAGGAAGAGAACTCTTCCGGGTTGGCTAAAAGAATATGTAATGTGGTTATAGTTATAATTACTGCATACTGTTGTGTATAGTTATGGAATTCCTTTGCACTATTTAATTGGTTACTGTGTTTTATTTTCTGTGTAAGGGGGGGATGTGTTGTGTATTGCTTCTTTGTGTTCCCCATTGGGAGCGAGGCATAGAATGATGGTTGCATTCTTCCACGGTGTTCCAGTCCATGAGTCAGTTGCTGCCTGTACCTTGGACTGGAAGCCGTGCTGCCTGGCTCTCACCTGTTCTCTCCAATAAACTCTTCCAAGATAAAAGTAACCGTTGTCCTTCTTTACAACAACCTTCTTTACAATAACCTTAGACAGGCACCACCGTTGTAAAGGAGCGTCGGTGACGTCCGAGAGCTTTATGCAAGCTGTGAGTAGAGAAATAGCTCGTGGTCAGATTGTTGCGTCAAAAGTTAGTGTGTCTCAGTTCCCTCCCCAGCCTCTTTTACTAACACAGACAGGGATACAATTTAACATCTTTTTTTGTGAATTGATAAGAGACTTGTGAAAATATTTCACAGATATTAATGAATCGTTATGGGCTTCCCAGACACTGTCCCTGTTAACTGATCACAAGGTTGGCTCATTTCATCCTCTTTTGCACCGACTTTTTTTTGTTTGTTTGTTTTTTTTGCATCAAATAGTAAAACACATGCCATGACATTTGCTATAAAAGGTCATGTTTACATGGCTGTCTTTAAATCAGAGGATATGTCTCCTCAAATAAATCTTTCAGTTTCAATGTCCAATCGAAATAAAAAAAAAATCACCATTGATGCTCTTTTCCCCTACTACATTTCATCATACCTCATCATCCATTCGCCAACTGGATCCATCTGGGAATGTGGGGGCTAATCCCCTTGTTTTGCAGGCCTCTTAACATGAAGGGCCCCTCAACAGGGTCAAATGCCTCTTTAGCATCCAACGAAAGGACCATTATTGGTTCACGATTGTATGAGTCAACTCAAGACAATTGTGGAGGTCTATATGGTTTACTCCGGATAACTTACTTGGCATCACACCAAACTGGTCCCAGTGTATGAGCTCAGTCACCACAGTTAGGGGATGGGTGCCTTTGCAAGCACTTTACTCTTTCAATTGGTATCGGCAGTCTGAAGCACATTTGTTTTTTCGTTTTTCCTCTTTATGTATTAGGACTAAAGTGCCTGGTTCTCTGGTAATTTGAGAGACTCCCCTTAGTCAGTGTCAGTCAGAAGATAGGTAACCTATGACCTGACATATATGTGGAAAGCTTATTCAATAGATTGACTGCAAATTAATTTGGTCCATTTACCTTTCCAGGTTGTAGTTGCGAGAATACTTTATAAAACATCCTCTTCAGCCACCTCTTCCTCTAGTAATACCACAGCTGAATCTCCCAGTTTTGGTAGAGGACATTTCTCAGCACATCTCACACATATTCAAGAGGGCTTTAAATGTTTAGACAAGAGCAGCATCTCTTGTTTACATAACCCTGTTACTATCTGTATCCATCTATTTTCTGCATCGCTCTTGCTAAGCCAAGCTAATAAATTACCCAACATATTCCTCTCCCCTTGTTGAACCTCTTCTGTAATCTCACTGTCCTCACTGAATGCTCTCCGGTATCCCTCCTCTCAACTTCGGGTTGCTTTTTGCTGCATGAGTCCTTACTCTCCAGGTGTTCTGCTTGCAACAAAATCATTCTTTATCCAAGGTTTTGTTAACTGGGATCGTAACCATTCTCCTTCTGGTCTATCCCTTTAGTACTGTCTTTGGCACCTCTCACTGGACTCACTCTGATCACAGCGTGCCCTTCTTATCTTCATTGTATCCATCAAAAATTCACCCCAGTCACAGATCTGGGTTAAATCCATCGTGTTTTGCTCACCGCATCATTCCAGTTTGTACCCAACCATGTGCAAATCAGTCTTGACTCTGCTCGCCATAGGAACAGTTCAGCCCGATCTGTGACTGGGGGTGAATGTTTGACTTGTTCAGCATTCCATCCATCATCTGTACTTTTTGCTTTTGTCGCCCTAAGTCTGAAGGGTATGCCCAGATGTGGATCCCGTGCTCACTGTGCCACGGGATTCAAGTTAGCCTGGTGGATGAGGGGTGATTCCCTGAAACCTGTCACAGGATTCTTGGTTCTGGTCCAGGGAGGACCCGGCCTAGCAGTTCAGGGCGGATTGTTCCCATGGCGAGTAGCGTCAAGACTTATTTGCATATGGCTGGGTCCAAACTGGGGTGCTGTGCAAAACAACGAGAGATTAAATCCAGATCTGTGACTGGTCGTGAATATTTGACTTGTTCAGCATTCCGCCCATCATCTGTTCTTTTTGCTAAGATGTCCCTTCAGGCATGCATCTCTATGGCAGACAGAACCCCCCTCTCCATTATATAGGGCACAGAATTAAGTGAGGTATTGGTATTTCAGCTCAGTCTGGTCTTCATGCAGTCATTTTGGTAGAAGGCTGGTCTCTGAGCAGCAAATTACTACTGCCAGCCAATGAGGATGCAAGGAGTCAACAACCCTCCCTTCCCATAAATATTGCCTTCTGATGTCACAATGAGGTTGAGAGGGAGAGATGCAGAAGGCCATGCTAGCCAACACTCCCCGTGGCCTGTCAGCTCCTGCTGCATTCCTCAAGATTTTACTGAAGTACATCATTGCACAACTCGCCACCTTTATAGAGTTGGGTCTCTCTGTCTCGTGTGTTCCCTTCCCATTCCCTGCTGGTAGTCCCACCTGGGTTCCTAAAGAGACTCCGGAGTAATCAGGCCACCTATCTTGACTCCTGATTCAGGCAGTCAACTGACATCTGTGAGTAAAATTTTTTCCATGTCTCCGGCTCCACAGGAGGGCTCTCTTGCATCTAGCACTACTGGCACACTCAGCACAGTTCTCTCAGGCTGCTCCTCCTGTGGTTTAGTTGTGCCCTGTGCACAGAAGTGGTTCGCCTATCTCCACTTCAACCTGGAACAGTTCCTCAATGAACCCCCTGTGAATTTTAGATTTCCGACAATAGCATTGGGCTCCTCTATTCCGCTCCATCTGCTCCACCAAACAGTATTCTTGCCGGAGAGCTTGAGGCTGGCACAGAGTTTTCTCAAAGTATGGCCATGTAGTTCCGCCACAAGCTGTGCCTGCCATTTTCTCTCAGCCTTCGACCAGTAAGCAAAAGTGGAGAGATACCAATAAAACTTGAAGGCCTCCCTTAAACACTCACACTGATGACATCAAAGTGTAACAAGTCTCTAAATTGTCACCGTGCTGCACTTCCTCAGTAGCGTATCCTTCTGTGGATAATAGCTCCACCTCAGTCACTCCGATCTCACCAGAAGAAAAACTAGTCAAAAGCTTCCTTCAAGAACCCTCTGTGTTCTCTTTTACCAGGCTGATGTGGTCTTTCAGCATCAGAAAGTACAGTGGGGAAAAATTCAGTGGACTCTAATTTCATCTCCGAGCAACACGACACCCTCCCAAGACTCCCCTTCCTCCAGATTCCTCTTCTTCTGGAGGTTCTCGTGCGAGGCCAGTTAGGAATTGCACTGAGTCTCACCTCCCTCACTGTGGGTGTAGGCCAAGTTGCCTGCCTCATGAAGGTCCTAATTATTCAGACGACTTTTCTTGCCCAGGTAGGTTATATGCAGGGTCACCAGTTTCTGCTCAGATCACTTCAGCATTCGGGCAGGAGTTAAATGCAATGTCCATACTGTAGCCACAGTTCGAAAGTTTCCTCTCCTTTATTTCAGGTTGCTTCCTAACATCTGGTTTAATAAAGTTCTAAAGCTATGAGTTTACAACATTTACAGCAAGAAGGTCATTCATTATATCATTGAGATGAGAGAAGAGAAGACTCTGGTCAAGCCACGAACTCTTCCTATGACTATAGCATAGGAACTCCTTAACAAAATACAGCTGTTACTAGCCATGAATTAGGTAGCGGCCCCTGCAATTACCTTTTGTAAGAGAGAATGGGCTCTGTTTCAGTTAAAACATCAAATCAGAAAACCATGAGATTTTGTTAAAAAAGAAAAAAAAACACTCTGGATTGCTTGAAACAAAGACTTATGATCTGTGTGTGATGGGGCATGGTTGCGTCCATTGTAATAATGAGGATAATCCACAAATTGTCACTTGGTTGTCCAACACGGTTATGACGTAGGACTATGAAGAGGAGAACTGCGACCCCACTGCCAGAACTGTTGTATTTGGGTTACCATGACGACTTGCATTGTGATGCAGCATAAGTGTACACGTGGTGAAGTCATAACTCTCTAATGTCACATACTTGCACGTCTTAAGTCTGAAAAGGACGTGCTGCTTGTTTCCGTAGACAAACACTTAAAAATAGGGGAAACAACCTTTACTACGCATGCATTACATCGCATGCCATTAGATCGCAGTCTTTACAACGCAAGTCGTTACAACGACTTGCGCTGGAGGGCGCTATAGGACAAGGAATAGTTTAATTTACTATCCAACACCTTCCCTACTGTACGTAGGCTGGAGTTGGAATAGTAAATTAAACTACTCCTAAGTCCAGTGCCCTCCAACGAAAGTCGTTGTAACGACTTGCGTGGTAAAAACCGCGATCTAATAGCATGCGATGTGAATGCATGCGTTGTATCATCATACATTCTAAAAATAGTGGGTAAAAAAAACCAACTTCCTGTGATGAGAGATTAAAACTTTTTGGACCGAAACTATAGAGGGCAGCCAGTTGAGTGTCCTCTGACTGAGGGGAGACTAATATGATTTGGAGCCTTACAGTGCTGCCTGCCTGCCTGTGTTTGACTTATTTTGGTTCATGAATGTTTTTAAGGCCTTTGGGAGATTGGCAGTCATGTTTTATTGAGCTGGAACCGGGTTTTCTACCAATGGTGTGTAAAAACTATCCCGGTAAATACATTTATGCTAGACATTAGTGTGCAATTCAGTTCTACATTTGATATATTTGTTCTTCAGCTCTGATTATTGTTTTCTACTGTTTTTAGCAGCATACAAGTGATGTGGAATGGTGGTTCTCTTTCTATAGGCACATGCCTATGTGCATTCCTTAATGAGAATACATATTTTATTTATAATAACACCGTAATATTGGTCTTGATGAATGTGCTTGACTTTGATTGCTTTCATACGTACTGAAACAAGTCTACTTCACATGTATAAAACACTAAATGACAGATACAGTCCGTGAGGAGATGAATCGGATGTTGTCCATCCCATTGCATATGAATCTAATTAAAACTGGCGTAATATTTTATGGTGATTGCCATTTTTTGGTACATATCTGTCTCAGGTCTATATACTTGTCAATATATTGTAAGTGGTCTCGATAGCTATGAGTACCACCAGATTGCAAGCATGATACAACAGCTACATGGTAAAATTGTAGGGTGAGCGGTGCACTCCTATTTAACTGCATGAACGGGGGCGTGGTGTTGCCAGGGCAAGATGGCTGCGCGCTGAGCGAGCTCTGCCGGCTGAGCCCGGGAAATCCGTAATCATCCTCCATCAGAGGGAGAAATCTGGCCTCTAACCATGATTGCTGGCATCGCATACCCCCACTGCGGCTCCCAGGGGCTCTGAAGGGACTGTGTCTGGGGTGTTCCTGCACGAGGGCCAGACAGGCCTCCTGTGCTCTCGCCTGAGTCCAGACGCCTGTGCCGATCGGGCCCGCTTGGTGGGGCCTCTCCTGCTGCTTCTGTTGGGGGTGCCTCCCGGCCGACTACCCCTGCCTTGCCTAGTGCTGCGACTCTCCGGGGGCCGTCTCACATTAGCGGCTGCAGCGGTTTCCGCCTGGCGTCCCCGGCCTGCTGGTGGCGCAGGTGCCGCGGCCTGGTGCGGAGGCCCTGACTTCCCCGGGACCTGGCCTTGCCTCACGTCTGGACCCCACTCAACCTGCGACTGCGAGGGGCCTTCTGCGGACGACAGCCCGAATGAAAGTGCGGCGGCGGCGCTGGGCCCTGAGCCCAAGGATACCGCAAGTAAGGCCAAAGCGCGACCCTGACGCCATCTCTGCCGACCGCTCGGCCCGTCCTCCCGCCCTGCACCGGCGGCCTGCTCCCCTGCTCGGCGGCCGAGGCTGGGAGCTGCGTGCTACCTGAACTTGGCGGCCTTATTGGTCTTCACGGCGACAGCTCCGGCTCTGGATGCGCCGGCCTCGCTGCGCACCCGACTGCCGCTCCGGCTTGCTCCCGCGTCTGCCTGTGAGACGTAACGGCTCATCCCAGGGGCCGTCCCCCATTCTCAGCCTGCCCCGCGCTGCACGCCTGCCCACATTCAGTCTTCTGGACGCGTCCTACCCCACCCCGCCTCGCGGGGGGCATCGAATTCAGCCTGCTGTGCATTGGCGTCCATACGCCCACTGCGGCCTGACTTGTTCTGCAATCCCCACGCCTCCGATGTTCTGTGGGCCTCCGCTGGCGTCCCTCACACTAAGACTGCTGGCCTCTGTCCTCTTCCCCTCCTCCCCTGTGGTCCATCTACGCCTGGCATTAGCCCATTCGGAAGCTGCCGCACCATATCTCCTGGAGCCATGCCAGGCTTGCTTTGCTTTGCAACCGTGGGCCGTCCCGATCTCTAGAGGGCACCCCTGGCTACACACCTTCCCCATTACACCACAAGCTTAACATGGGGAAAACGGACCCAATTCAACCCAAGATCACCTTCACGGCGCTGGGGGGCGGGCAGGGGTGGCGAGATGCCCCCTGACGCCGGTGAACAATCCACCCAGACTGACCTCCCCGGCAAACAGGACGACAGCCTCCGAACCATTCTTCTGGAGGTCCAATCAAGTCTCAAGTCAATCGACGCAAAAATAGACCACCTTACATCACGCCTGGATGAGGTCAAACAGAAGGTGGACTCCCATGATGCCCGTATTCTCCAGCTCGAATCAAGGATCTCAGACGCTGAGGACGCTGGAGCCGAGGGTGCGCAGAAGCTCCTCAAAATGGACAAAATCCTCGAAGTTATACGCGCTAAGAACGAGCACTTAGAGGCGCGCTCCCGAAGGAATAATATTCGAGTTGTTGGCCTGCCGGAGTCCACCGCGACAAAAAGAATGGAAGTTTACCTCGAATCCTTGCTCCACTACCTCTTTGGCTCAGTCCTGTCCAAACACTTTATCATTGAGCGGGCGCACAGGTCTCTCGGCCCATGACCCCCCCCCACTGGGGCCCCTGCGAGGCCCATCATCGCCCCTTCTTAACTAACGCGAATCCATTCTCCGTAGGGCCTGGGTGTTGGGGGAGATCAACCATCAGGGCAATGTCCTATCCTTCTATCCTGATTTCACCCTTTCCGTCCAAGCGGCCCGCGGAGACTTTCTTCCGGCCAAGCGTATTTTACAGCAGCTCCACATTACCTATGCCATGGTGTACCCCTCAAAACTATGCATTGACTCTGGGTAGAAGCCGAGATTTTTCACTGATCCGAAGGCTGCCCTCTCCTTTGCTAAGCAGCTACAAAAGTCCCCCTGCGGAGCCGCCGCACTCTTTCTGAGGACAGTTGCATGAGTGACAATGATTGATCTATGCACACCCTGCCTTACCTCACAGTAATATGTGTCACTTGGCACACACCCGAGCATCCTGTTTGCTGCAATGATCTATGCACATTACTATATGTTCTTTCCTGCTGTTGCTTTCCTCTGCAGCTTCCAATTGCGGTTTAATTTTGCATGCCCGATCACGCGTTGCAGGACTATTAGACAATCTACTTATACCCTGTTCATTTCACTCTTTGTAATGCTTTCTGCACTTGGTTGTACGTACTGCCCCAAATTCGCCTTCCTCTGAGGCCTACAATGCTCGGCCACCCTGCCGGCACGGCAAGGGGTAATTGGCTGAGCCCTCGAACCCCGAAGGGATAATTCTCACATCCGCATTAATCTCTCCAAGTTTGGGCTCCCTGGGTGGGGGTGGTTTAGATGCTCAACCTATTTGGGGGGTTGGAGTGGGTGGAGGGAGGTTTGGGGTTTTAAGTACAGGGTTCCGCCTTGGGCACCCTATTGCTGGGGGTTTGTTTTGTCGTTATCTTTGTACTGTTCCTGGCATGTTACCGCCTATATGCATCCTGCATAGCTCCACATCGTACGACACTGGCTACTTCTATTGCTCCACCGACCACAAATGTCACATCACTACCTCCCTCTGGCTGCTGCATGGCTGACACCACCTTCTTGACATGGAACATAAGGAGCCTGAATGACTGTCGGAAAGCATGCCTCATGCACGCATATCTCATCAGACATAATGTGGACGTCTGTTTTCTCCAAGAGACACACCTCCTCCCCGCCACCTCACCCAGATTACATTCCCGTCACTGGGGGGAATCCTACACTGCATTCTATTCCAATTATGCACGCGGCGTCGCTATCCTCATTAGGAGGGGCCTCCCCTGGCATGGTACCCACTCCTTCATTGTCACAGAGGGTCGCTACGTGATTCTTGCCGGCACCCTCTATAACCAGCCATTGATACTAGTGGCACTCTATGGCCCCAATGTTGATGACCCTAGCTTTTTCACCCAAGTCTGGCATATCGTATCCTCTCTGGGACCTCACTCTCTGATACGGGGCGGCGATTTTAATATTGCGCCCTCGCTAGCACTTGATCGCTCGGGGGACCGTATCCAACATTCACAGGCCACAGCCACACTACACTCCATTATAAAAGACAACTCCCTCGTGGATGCCTGGCGCCACGCACACCCTGATGCGCGTGAAGGATCTTGCGTATCCGGCTCGCGCTGTTCTTGGTCCCGCATCGATTTATGGCTTATCACCCGCGACGTCGCCTCTTGGTCCACCACTGTGGACCACATAGCTCGTACATTATCAGATCACGCCCTGGTGCGCCTGTGTCTGCGATTTCCACTTACACTCCGCTGCATGTTCTCATGGCGCCTGCCTCCCAACTCGCTTCGCGACGCTGCCTTCCGCGAGGAAATTCGGGGCGCCATCATAGACTACTTCGAGCCTAACACCGGCTCTGTTGAGTCCCCCTCGACACTCTGGGAGGCCTTCAAGGCCGTGATTCAGGGGGAATGCATTGCCAAACAGGCTGGGGTGTTAAAGTCCATCAGAGGAACCCTCGAACGCCTTGAGAAAGACATTAAAGCTCTAGATCTTCAACAATCTCAGGATCCCAGCCCCGCCATCCTCGCCTCCATCAGGACTAAACTCACCGAGTTCCACGAGGAGGCGAACAGGGAGATACATTCCTCGGCAGAGAGTCGCGTACCCGCCGCTACGGAGAGGGTGATCGCCCCTGTAAGACCCTTGCAGACCTTCTAAGAAAGCCACATGCATCCTCTTACATCACTGCCCTTCGCGTATGGCTGCCGGTAGAACTACCTCCCCGGGCGACATTATCGCCAGGATTTTCTCTTTTTACGCCCAATTATATACTGCGGGTGAGCCTGCGTCCCGGGAAGCCCTGGATCAATACTTCGATTCGATCGAGCTTTTATGGCTCGGCAATGGGCATCGCGAATACCTGGATGAACCATTCACCCCCGAAGAAATTACCAAGGTCATAGCAGGTCTCCCGGGCGACAAAACCTCCGGCTCAGATGGGCTCACCCCCGCATTTTACAAAGAGTATGCGTCTTTTCTCGCCCACATCTGGCTGAGATGTACAACGATTCTCTTGCCTTGGGCAGACTTCCCCCTTCTCTTCGCGAGGCCATGATCTCTCTCCTTCCTAAGCCTGACAAACCCCCTGAGAGCTGCAACTCCTATCGCCCCCTATCACTAATTAATACGGACAATAAAATGTACGCAAAACTGTTAGCCAATCGCCTCCTGCCCCTCATGCCATTAATAGCTCGTCCAGATCAATCGGGGTTTATCCCTGGTCGTGCCACTTCACATAATTTGCTCACCATTTTCTCTGTTATTCACCAAATTAATCCCACCTTGCCTGCAGTGGCCACCCTCCTGGGCGCCACGAAGGCCTTTGACACACTGGAATGGCCCTTTCTTTTCTATCTTCTTCCCCGACTGGGCTTCAGTCCGAGCTTTGTTCAAAAGATTTAACTCCTTTACACACTCCCGACGGCGCGCATCAGGATTAACGGGCAGGTTACCGACCCCATAGCTATCACAAGGGGCACCAGGCAGGGATGCCCCCTGTCCCCTATGTTATTCGCTATCGCCATGGAACCTTTGGCTGCGCGCCTACGCCAGCACCACACCAATCGGGGCATCAGCTTTTCGTCTCGTGCCCTAGTGACCTCGAAGTATGCAGACGATGTCACGATATATATCCGGGAACCACAGGAGAACCTGGCTCCCATGACAAGGGAGGTCATCCGCTTCGGCTGCATCTCCGGGGTACACGTCAACTGGAATAATTATGTCCTCTTCCCCCTCACAGATGCTACCAAGCCGTTCCCAACCGACGATCCGTTCATTTGGGCGACGGGTCCCACCAGATACTTGGGCATTTGGCTGAGCAGAGATATGGACGAGTTGTAGAGGTCCAATTTCGGCAAGGCTATGGACTGGCTCGAAACTTAAATACACACTTGGCAAAAACTCCCCCTTTCACTAGCCGACCGCATCGCAATCGCTAAAATGGTCGTGCTGCCGAAATTTTTATATTTATTTTTAAATGTTCCTATTCCACTTTCTTCACAATTTTTCAAAAGACTACGTTCAAATATTATTACACTGATCTGGGCAGGACGCCAGCCCTGCATTGCCTACGACGTCTTGACACTGCCACTGGTCTGCGGCGGAATGGGAGCCCCCGATCTCAGGCTCTACGTGCTCTGTGCCCAAGCCAGCTTTCTTCATTTTTGGATCCATCCAACACCCTTCCAGCCACACCTGGCTGTTGAGACAGATCTGGCCTCCCCCTGGTCACTTCAGACTGCGCTGTTCTTATCACACAGGAACCCCCGTGTCGAGGTCGTCACAGTCGAATGCGTGCGCTGGGCCTGGATGAACTTCGCAGGTACACTTGCGCCAAAGATCTTTTTGTACCTTCCATGCAGTTTGCCAGTAACCCCTCATTCACTCTGCTGCAGACTGTTGGCATGGCTCGCCGTGCTGCGGACCTGGGTATCCGCACCAATGCTGACCTCTACCCCAATAACAACTTTCTCACTATACCCGATGACGCTGCACCACTCGACAAATTGCTCTATTTTCAGATCAGGGCCACATGTAAAAGCATTAATCTTGCCTTTCCACTGGCTCCCCAGCCTAATGCCGCGCTCGAATACATTCACTCCTCCACTTCACCGCGCAAACTGGTCACAAGGCTATACGCTCTCACACTAGTGGCCTCCCCCAGAGACACGGAGCACGCTCACAATGCATGGGGCGCGGATCTAGTTGGTGGTCTCTCTCGCGCAGTGGCAATATTGCTGCAACCAAACTAAGCGCCTCTCCCCCAATTATCGACTACGACTCATTCATTACAAATATCTACACCGACTTTACCGCACCCCCATCCCACTACACAGGATGGGGCTGCTGGACAGTAACAGATGTGCACGCTGCTCGTCCCCTGGTGCCGGCTTTGTGCATCTGGCTTGGTCGTGTTCCAAGGTTTCCAATTTTTGGTTGGAGGTGTGCACTGTAATTGGCGACATCACCCTGGAGCGCATAGCCCCCGATCTCCCTCCTATGCCTTCTGGGGCATGTCAAAGATATTTCAGATTCTAACCGCAAATTAACTGCCATGCTACTAGTGCTCGCCAGGCGCCGGGTGGCAATTCATTGGGGCTGCAAGCTGGCACCGCAGGTCAAACATTGGATAGCCGACGTTGTCCACTGCCAGACGCTCTTGGGGGAATTCTGGGACCTGATGCCTGCGGCGAACAGACCTCCAGATATATGGGGCCCTCTCATTTCCTACCTCCACCGTTTGGCTAACCATGATGAACCCTCTGGCAGCTCCCCTGTCACTGACCCCCAGATTACGGAGGACAGCCCTGACAAGACTGATCCCTAACGCCTGACTGATTACCTACACACAACACTGCCAAATCGGCTCTATCTCCCCCTATTGCTGTGTCGGGCCGTGGTGCATATTGGTCAATACACCTCTAGCAGTGTCAACTATATCTGTGCCTGTAATGGATACCATGCTTTTTGTTGAAATTTATAACATGTAATATGCCTTTATGTTCAATAAAGGTTTTTGAAAACTTTAAAAAAAAACTGCATGAACAATTTCTTCAATGTACTTCTATGTTGCGTGCATCACAGGATTCGGGAAATACCTGAATCCCTACAGTAACACTGAACATGTTCAGTACCAAATTGAGCCTGAAAAACCTGTGAGCACTGCCAAATGTATTTAGGATGCAAGGTCTACTGTTCAACCACTTCGTATACCAAATTTATACCATACTTTGTACACCATTAGCTAAATAACTTTTCTTACAACCAGTTGATTTTCCAAATGATAAATGTATTCAATACAAATTGTAAACTGAATCCGAAAGAACATTATTTTCACATTGTATTGTAATTTAACAACGTCATTCTGAACATAATTTCATTGTTCATATAAGATACAATAAATCTTCATCTGTGTATTTCACATTGCGATTTCCATTGCCCGGTGCATTTCGGGACAGAGCGTCATTTCTTCAGGGGCCACTGTTGTAAATAAACATATAAAACAACGGTTCATCATGGGTTCAATAAAATTATGTTCAGAATAACGTTGTTAAATTACAATACAATGTGAAAAAAAAATCTTTCTGATTCAGTTTACAATTTGTATTTAATACATTTATCATTTGGAAAATCAACTGGTTGTAAGAAACGTTATTTAGCTAATGGTGTACAAAGTATGGTATAAATTTGGTATATGAAGTGATTGAACAGTAGACGTATGCTAAATACATTTGGCAGTGCTCACAGGTTTTTCAGGCTCAATTTGGTCCTGAACATGTTCACGAGAGCTACATGGCCAACTCACGATTTTCCCCAGTAAGGTCGTAGGAGCTAGATGAAATTTGAAAAAGGGATTTTTGGAGTGGGAAACATGCCGTCATATCAAACTGCGCAAACACAAGGAGATGATGACGGAGTGTTGAAACTTTTCAGACACTCACCCCCAGTCACAGATCTGGGTTGAATCCATCGTTGTTCTTTAGCTCACTTCGCCACCCCAGTTCAGACCTAGCCATATGCAAATCAGTCTTGACCCTGTGCCTCATGGGAACAGTCCAGACCGAACTGCCAAGCCAGGTCTTCCCTGGACCGGAAACAAGCATCCTGGGACCGGTTTCGGGGTAACACCCCTCATCAGCCAGGCTAGCTTGAATCTAGTGGCAAAGTGAGCAAGGGACCCACTCCTGGGCATACCCGTCACAGATCTGCGTTGAATCCATCATCGTTCTTCAGCTCACTTCGCCACCCCAGTTCAGACCCAGCCATATGCAAATCAGTCTTGACCCTGTGCCTCATGGGAACAGTCCAGACCGAACTGCCAAGCCAGGTCTACCCTGGACCACAAACAAGCATCCTGGGACCTTTTTCGGGGTAACACCCCTCATCAGCCAGGCTAGCTCGAATCCAGTGGCAAAGTGAGCAAGGGACCCACGTCTGGGCATACCCTGACAACTTAGGGCGAACAAAGCAAAAACACGGAGATGATGGACAGAGCACTGAAACTTTTAAGACACTCACCCCCAGTCACAGATCTGGGTTGAATCCATCATCTTTCTTCAGCTCACTTCGCCACCCCAGTTCAGACCCAGCCATATGCAAATCAGTCTTGACCCCTGTGCCTCATGGGAACAGTCCAGCCGAACTGCCAAGCCAGGTCTTCCCTGGACCGGAAACAAGCATCCTGGGACTGGTTTCGGGGTAACACCCCTCATCAGCCAGGCTAGCTTGAATCTAGTGGCAAAGTGAGCAAGGGACCCACTCCTGGGCATACCCGTCAGAGATCTGCGTTGAATCCATCATTGTTCTTCAGCTCACTTCGCCACCCCAGTTCAGACCCAGCCATATGCAAATCAGTCTTGACCCTGTGCCTCATGGGAACAGTCCAGACCAAACTGCCAAGCCAGGTCTTCCCTGGACCGGAAACAAGCATCCTGGGACCGGTTTCGGGGTAACACCTCATCAGCCAGGCTAGCTTGAATCCAGTGGCACTGCCCCATGAGAAGATCTGTCAGGAAAGTGACTGGTGCTTCTAAAGTCTCCCATACAAGGAGATTTGAGGGGCCCATGCAATGTTGACATGTGCTAGTTTGTTGTATAGCCCTTTTTTCATGATGTCCTGATTTAATTTATAGGCCTATTGACCATTTCAGAGAATAAACATTTATAATATTTTGGTAAAAAAGCTTGTAGGAGATACTGACTGTGGCAATATCCCTGTGTTACATCAGTAGTGGAATTTTTTCACACGTGATATTCTGCCTTCTCTTTCAGTGTTTAATAATTATGTGTGGAGTATGGAGTAGGCTAGTACCTCTTACCCGTTTTTGTGAACACATTCAGCGTTACCTTGCCTTATGGAAGACCTTGCCTCTCTCTCTTCTTCCATCCCACCTTGGAACTTGTCTCCAACATCTTTCCTACTTCTGTGCCAGTGCAGATCACTTCCAGGTCTCCCCCACCTTACCTTCTGCCCTACTGTCACAGTATCTCCACGTTCCTTTTTATCCTGATTTGTGACTGCTGCTCTCTAACTGCAGAGCATCTTTTTACTTCTCATGACAATCTCTGTGTAGAATCAAGAACCGAATTTTGCTGCCTCGAATGTAGACCTGTTCAAGCGGTGCTACTCTGCCATCTCTGTGTTTGACTGTAATATTGGACATCTGGCAGTCCGTGGTGTCCTCGGCCTCAATGATTTGCCGAGGTACACCGTCTCCGGTATTCGTCTTGCATATTATGTCGTGGTCTTTTGCTTCATGCAGCACTTTGATGGGAACACCAATAGACGTATTTGCAGAGCTGGGATTTTAAACCCTTTATCTTTATTCTCTACGGTGCAGCTCCCAATCTCTTTGTAGTGATCCATTGTTGTGTTGTTGCTCCTGTCCTTTGCTCTCTGCTTTCATGATAGAATTGACTGAAGTGGAGAATTGTCTTGGACCTGAGGTGAATACGTCACAGATTATTGGCCTGACTTTAATTAAGAAATTAATTGTTTTTACTAAATAATTTCAACATTTTTCCAAAGCCATTTTTACTGTGAAATTGTCATATATCGCCTCAGAATATATTCACAACCCTTTGCTTCCAATGTCAGGAGAAGACCTCCAATATGTGTGACTAATGTGGTTGCTTCATTCTCTGACCTACCTATACTGTCAAATATCTAGCAATCTGTCTCCTGCACTTGAGGACAGGCTCTTGTTGTTGTCTGAAACCATCATTCACAGTCACCTTCAACTTTATACACTCCTCTTACATCATTTCTGACAGGGATGCTTAATTCATAAATACGCTTACAAACAAATGATATCCCTTTGAATGTGCCTGGCTCTTTAACTCATGCGGGTAGTGATGGTCTGTGTTGTGCCTTCAAGAAAGCTTGCTTCATATGGCTGGTATCAGTCTAACCAGAGAGAATAGACTAGAACAATTAAAATTGTTAAACATTTCCTCTTCCAAAGCTACACGCAAAACAACACACCTATTAATCATTTCAAACCAATTGTAGGCTTTGTTCAAAGATCATAATAAACGGTTAGTGGTCAGATCTCCCCCCCCCCCTCCATAGTGTTCACCACAGCTTGCAACTTTGAAAGGGTTAATAAGGGTCCATTAACATTACAGTTCTGATCCACGTACATTTGCATTTGCTCCAGTGATCTATTGGATGGAAGAAATAAGGGGGAGTTGCATCAAGATAATTGTCAATTAATTAATGCATATTTCACGCTCATCGTGTTTATCAATGAAATGGCTCCCCAACTACCATATCCATGAAGTGCTCACTCGGAGAGGTGCACATTGTCAGCCTGCTACTACTCGGGCAAGATAAATAAAGTCAGCTAGAAAGTTAACCTTGTTAAGAAACATTCATATCTTCGTCCCTGTTCCTTGAAACGTTTTTGAAAATAGGGTGTTTCCAATTTAGTTGCAAATTATGAAAACATGTTGCTGCACCAGTAGCATTTTGCATTGCATGGTGGTTCTGGCGACCTGCTGTTCATCATGAACCTCGCATTGGTCTCCACTTGGAGAATGTTGTAGCGGTGGGGTGGAATCATAGCTTTGTTTAAAGTAAAATTGCAGCAGTCTCATAAAATGATGCAGACTATATAACTTCATCATACCCATCCGAGAAACTGTTTCTGCTCCTAGAAGCGAAGATTGTATTCACTTTTCCTTCTCTTTCTTGCAGAGCTATCTAAGGGAGAGGTTAAGAACTGGTGACCACTCTGCGGTCTTTAGATATGAGAGGCCTGGGATTAATCCCAATTTTTTCATATCTAGTGTGATTCTCAGCAAATCACTTTATTTTCTTGTTGCTTATTACTAGCTGAAAACAATGTCAGAATATAACGTGCGATTATAGAGACAAATTTCCTTCAACTGCTCAAAAGGTGTGTCCATGCTGCCTGTTTTTCACTTTTATGGCCTGCTCAATGCCTACCCCTCCCCCACCATTCGCTGCGAATGGCATATTGTCTCTCCACAGAAGAAATAGATCACTCCTAGGCAGGATGCATATGAGAGGCGTGATTACTCACCTCACTCTTCATTACAGACCCTTACTACTGACCAGAACACACATTTTGTATCCACTCGCTAAAATAAACTGCTTCACAACCAAATTCAGCTCAATCACTTGCACACTCTATCTGAAATGCACTCTCCTCCCAAGGGCGGCTCACCTAACCTCTCTCCCTGTTACACTTGATTTGATACACCCACTCCTGAAGAGCCCAACATGTACACATAAACCTCAATGCTTCATATTATCTTTCCATGCACAATACTTCTAACACACCCTAGGCCCCCACATACGTTGTAATGTCTGATGTCACAACACATCCTACTAGCATAGTCTCCGTAGCTAGATTTCCCAAACACAAAGATCAATCTGCTAATCCAACTCCGGGTCTCCTCCTCTCAGTTTAGTGGCACATCTCCTACACATCACATCAAAGATGCCTCCTACCTCCGGCACTGCAGTCACTACTACCATATCTTCCCTCATTTGAGGCTGTCACCTGGATGCTACCGTGTTCACGGAAACCTATGCTGTTCATCATCTGACCACTAGGATTCAACGTATTGATGTTTGAGAGAACATTATGCGAGTGGTGGGTTGGAGGAAGAGAGTGGCATTGATTTGATTAATTGCAGAGACATCAAGATGTCAACAGTGACCAATCTCCTGTGCCCCTCAACTGAAAAAGTTGTAGTCAGTCAGTCAAACTGATTCAATGGTTTTCTGATCTATGGTACAAAGGCTGAACTGTTTTTTTTTATATATGTAATGTATTGCATTGGTATTTGAAAAAAATTAACAATAAAGTTTTAATAATAATGTTCGAGAGAACATTAAAGCCTAGTGGGGAAGTGTTACCTTTAACCACTCAAAGGCCCTTAAATGTAAATTGTTTTACTCAAGAAACTCCTCCTCATTAAAGTACTTCACTGTGGAGATTTCAAACATTACACCTAAACCATATAGGCTGAATATCTTATACTGCACACTTGGCAACAAGATTTTAATTGATGGTTTTCTTGATTAAAGCACTAATCAACTCACCTCCTTATGTGATAATATTTTCCAGGGACATTTCAACCTTCACTGGGAATAACATGAAGCCACTCACACATTCCTCCACAAATCCTTTCTTTTGAACATTAACCAACTACAACATTGCACCTCCCTACCCACAAAAGGGCTGTGCCCTGGCCTTTTTTTAATAAAGAAATTTTGCATGTAAATCGCTACTACTCATGAATTTGGTCAGACATGTTAATTCCTTTCAAAATCCTGAATTTAATGCAAACTTCTACACCGTATAACAAACCGGCTAAAATCTAGAGATCTCAAACACATTGTCAACAAACCTTGGCAAAGCTAATATATCTGGCTTAAATGTGCTAGCACAAGCAAGCACAAACGATCATAGACTATTAGTGTGTGTCTCTGTGCGTCCTATCACATTCTATATCTTCTAAATCTGTGTCCTGTATTTAATTCCCAGCAAACGGTCCTGCTATTTTTTAATCCTTAAGATTGTGGTGCTGGTGCCGTGCAGCACCACAAGCTTAGGGAATAAGAAATGGGGCACAGACGTAGGAGGCATAAACAGAGGCAAGTTGTCCAGAGAGAGACCACCAAAACTCTGAGCACACTTTTGCATGCTTGTGTTTGCATATTAAAGCCACACCTATTGGCTTTGCAAATGCTTGCCACGAAATTGAGTGCCCAGAGTTGATATTTTCTAGCATACTTTTCCGCCTTGATGCCTTTTCTCCGTAGCAGACACTTTGGCCTGGTCATAAAGAACGTGGTTTGGTGTGACTTCCGAGCATGGCGCTGGACCACTCTTCTGTGCGTCTGTGCCCTCTGGTACCTGCTTCTTCCTGCAGCTTTGAGCTGAAGATGGAAACGTATCTGATCTGAACGTGGTCTGAGGCTTCATCTGTCTTGAAGCGATAGCCTGTGGTTAGTTGTTGCTGCCTCAATTCCCATGGGGACTTTTAGGCCTGTCCACGGTTATCTGAGAAGTTTGCATTACATGAGGGGAATTCCTCGATTTTTGTCTCTTCACGACCTCCCATTATGCAACTTGACATCTGATATATCCTTTTGCGGGCTGGGCCCAGTGCTTCCTGTGACCTCAGAAGAGCAATACCCCGCAGCCATAAATGTTGGAGTACCTTTCTTGGCTACAGAGGATGCGTCCTGCTGCCCCTACCGTGGCGGAGCCGAGGCGTGGAGTTTAGCGTGCTGTGGGTACACATCTAACAGAGCTAGTATGGAGTTCTTCATTTTTTGTCAATGTCCAACTTTGAATTGCAATTTTACAAAAGGCATGTGTGGAAACCTTAAAAATCATCACATTAAGAATAATTCTTGTTGGCATTGCGCGCTGACGGTTATGGTTATCATACTCCAACTTTAATTTATTTGCATCTCCATTTGTGTTTTAAAAAAGCATTGGTACTCGTGTATTATCTTTTGCGTTTTACTTGCCACCGAGCCCAAAAGGAAAACAGTTGTGTATATTTCTTCTGGGCTCCTTAATCCAGTACCGAATGGGTTAACGGTCCAGCGGCAGCGCTGGGGCTTTCTGTCATTTGTGATTTCAGAGCAGGGGGTGGTGTTCCGCATCTGAGAGGGTTTAATGAATGCTGTCAGTGTCTGAGCGCTAATGGTCGGGGATGTGGTGCTGGGTAATAGAAAGTGCTGTGGTTCAGCATAAGCTGATTGGCGTTTGCCGTGTTTTTTGGTGCTCCATTTTCATCATCCTTTGCTACTTACTTAGCTTTTGATTGGGTTATAGAATATTAGCGCGTGCGTGCGGAATGTGAATAGATAATTTTCCTTCCCGTACTCCCAGACCTGCTCGCTGCTGACAGGCGTAGCATGTGCTCGTTCTGCCGTGTCTCGATGCACAAAACCCCTTTTCTGTGTAGTGCTTTTTGCTCTGTTGCCTAGACGATAGCGTTCCTTCTCTGAGGATGTCTGGCTCGCGCAGGGAGTTTGATGTGAAGCAGATTTTGAAGAACCGATGGCGATGGTTTGGTCACCAGGCGGCCCCTTCGTCGTCCGCAGGTGACGGCCACCAAGGAGGCTTCTGGAGCCGGGGAACAACTGCTGGCCGAAAGTTCTTGGACCCCGGCAACCTGCCCCTACCTCTGGCTTCCATTGGTTACAGAAGGCAGCCAGACAGCCCGAATCCAACCCTCTGCTGCCCGATGGCGTCCCCCTCCGAAGTGCCCACCATTGAGTTTACCACAGAGGACTGCGAGGGTCCACACTGGCTCGAGCCGCCGGAAGCCGACGAACGAGGAAGTGAGGAGGACGTGGAGTCTGACAGCAGTTCATGCAGGTGAGGGGGCTGCTCCGGAGTGCTTCAGAGCCCATATGGAGGCGCAGCCCGTATACTTTTTCAATCACGGACTTCCAAGCCACACTGCTTCGATGATGGCATTGAGAGGTGGTCTTCCACATAAACCTAATCAAATCATATATATGTTAAGCAAGCGAACTAGATCTGTTTTCGCTGTATCAACTCCATGCAAGGTCCAGTACTGCAAGTGAGGCATATCGCATGCGTGGGTGATTATTCTGTCTACAAACAGTCCAGATAAATAGCTTGTAATTGTATGTGCGTATAATATTTAACACCTATTTGAATGCTGGCTGTTTGTTCCCTTTGATTTAGGAGAGATCGGGTTATAGTTATTAATTTGACAGGAAACATTTTTTTTAAATAAGTGACATGTACTGGAATTCAGTGATTGCATTTTTATTCACCCTTAATATGTAGATATTCACAACCAGGAGACCTTTTGTTTTCTTTTTAGACGCCCGCTAACGGTTCTTTTTAGCCAGACCTCTGATTGGATGCGTTCATTTGTAAGCCCTGAAAACAATCAAGTCCCTCATCAAGGGCGGGAAGTGCACCAGGCAGACTGATGCTGTCTGTAGCCAGGGGATGTAACCTTGAAGGCGCAGCATGGGTCTACAGATGCCAATGAGCGTTCAAATGAATTAGTGTCGTTTTTAAGAGAATGTCTATCAAGAAGTGCTCGAGCCTGTACATGGGCGTTTGTGTGTGATGGTAAAAGCGATTTATCTTTTTACAGTGTCACATTGAAGTGAGCGGTATCGACCTCTGTAGAAAGGATCACTGGCTGCCTAATGATGGGGAGGCGGGGAAGATGTACAAACCTCTGATTAATGTCCGACCATGAATGCCCTCTTCAGTACCACTAGTGCGGACTAGCTGTAGCTGAATAGGTATTCCATTCTACTCTGTTCTATTGTGCAGTTTTTATCTAGCGCATGGCTACCAGAAGGCCTCCCAGTGCTGCCACAGATACCGTAAAACATCCGGGGACTAAAAAGTTATTCCCTGAACAGCCAGGTCTTCAAGGCTTTGCGGAAAGGGAGTTCTTGCTCCAGAAGGCATAGTTCGAGAGGCGAAGAATTCTAGAGTTTGGACACCAAAAAGGATGTGGATCATCCACCCCAATGCGATCTCTGAATCCTGGGGACCTTGAGTAGATGGGCAGAGGCTGCTCTGAGAAGTCTTCTGGGCACGTACAGGGAGGCTAATGACCGTAGCAAAAGGGTGCCTCTGCTGTTTATCGCTCTATGCATAATGCAGAGAGATTTAACTGAATCCTGCACTCTACTGGGAGCCAGTGGAGATCCTTGGGAGCCTTATTAACGGAGTGATATTTAGGTGTAGCTATAAGAAGTCGAGCGGCCGCGTTCTGCACAGTTTTCAACCTTCTCACCACATAGCAAGGTGAGCCAAGGTATAGGGCATTCCCATAATCCAGGCGTGACAGCAGTAAGTCCTGTACAATCACTCTACTGGCTGTAAGAGGGAGGAGCTTGAGTGGTCTCAGAATGCCATAGCAGCTGGCGGAAATTCTTTTAGCTTGGTATTCCATTGTGAGATTGGGATGAAGCCACATCCTCAGGCTCTTTATTGGGCCTTTAGGGGTTGGCAGCATGCTCAAACATTCTGGTAGGGGGCGCGGTACACTGCTCCAGAGGGTATTGCCCAACACCATACCTTCCGTCTTGTCCTTATTAAGTTTTAATTTTTAATTTACAGCCGGCCATCCAACTGTCTTCTTCCTGGAGGTACGGAGTCAGAGATAGATAATTTGAAGTTTGGTCAGGAGAGCTAGACATGACCAACTGGGTGTCATCGGCGTAAGAAACAAATGACAATCCAAACGATTGCACAATGTTGGCAAGGGGAAGCATTTACAGATTAAAAAGGGTGGGACTTAAGGAGGAGCCCTCAGTGCTTCATGTGCAGTGATCTTACAAACACAGTCATTTGTGAACCCGCACTCATGCAATACCCATGTGTGCCATTGAGTGCCTTTACGTGGCACTGCACACTCAGCAGATTTATGTTTTGTTTGTTAAAAAGCCTTCGCTAACAGGGCAGTGATTGTGTTCTTTCAAGTCACTGTGATTAACGTTCCTGATGTATAGAACCTCCTTCCTGCATTTGAGGACAAGTAAAATTATAATGTGTTTCTTCTTTGAGATCTATAGCGTAGAGCAGATGTTATGTAAACACAAGTTGACCTAGCATACTGGGCAGCTGCCACTGTAAACCCAGAAACGGTTTGTCTGTATTGATTATGCTTTCTGAATCCTCCCTAGTCATGAGAAAACTAGCCTACATGGACATCAGGAAATCGCCTGGGACAATCTCCCATGGCCCTTGAGGTTCTTGTGCCTCTTTTTGCCCGTACATAGGCTTGAGTGCGGGTCCCCAGCCTACGGTCTCTCTCCATTAGTTGAGCATTCCTGACCACCAGCCCAACCTCTGAAAGACAGCATATTATTAGGGTCTGCTCATTATTCTATAAAAGGCTGTGGTGACCATCTCTATGTCTGCCAAATTCCCCTTGATGTCAAGTGGAATTATTCTTTGGGTGGCTGTTTGAGCAGAAGATGATCATATATATTTTTTTCATAACAAATTTTATTAGGTTTTAGCAAATGGAGAACGCCGTGTTGGTCACAAATTATACATCGGATACGGAAAGTGGTGATCATATATTTAGTTGGCCATTGTACCATTCAGTATTCTTTTATTATATGCCATATACTTTATACTATATATTATACCATCCTTCTTTTCCTCTAAATGGTCTTTGACGCAGTTGATCATCAGAGGCACATTGATATCCTCCTGCAGGCATCTATTCTGCCTCTGTCAGTTTATACATGGAAATACTGAGAGTCAACATGGAAGAACTAGATAGTCTACCCAACAATATGCAGATGTCCCTCACCAATGTATGAAAATCACTGCCTCTATCAAGGACTGCCTCTGAAACAATAAAAACAAATTGATGTCCAAAAACGTCCTCAAGTTAAACACTCTAAAATACTGGATTAATCCTCGTTGCCAGAGAGCAACATCGGAAGTTCGATAGAAAATGGCTAAATGAATTTCAGATGAAATGTTATTCTCCTCGCATTGCCCAGGAAGCAAAATTCCTTGGCTACTGGATAGGCTCAAACCTTTCCATGAAACCACACACCTAACACACAAATAAATCGGAAAGACTGCCCCCTCTTTGTAAAAAGACTGAAACCCTGCGTAAATCAAACCGATTTGCATACGTTCATTTAAGCCATTATATATTTTTTAAATTGACTATAACAGTGCTCTTCTGATTAGAGCATCTAAAACACCTAGTACCCACAAACATTTTTCCAGCGACCACATGTGCGTCAGGATGCAAAAAACGTGTCTGAATATGAGACAGCTGTTCTGAAAGAACTTTAGAGTTTATCCCCACAGGTGAGAATTTAGTTAAAACTGGAGTGCCTCACTTTCAAACCACTCAAACTTCAAACCCAATTTACCTCCACTCTAAAAATATCCAATGTTGATAAACTTAATAACCAAAAAGGTTCTTCTGCTACACTCGAAGATTTAAGTGCCATTCTGTTGTGACTAAAGCCTTTTTGGTGTAGCTTCCTTCATGTGGAACTCTCACCCTGATAGCTTGAGGTGCCAGGAAAGTGTTGTTCCTTTCCGGAAAAAATTAAAAACTCTATTATAGAACGCCTTCTTAATTCTGTAATCTTTCTAGCTCCTCCCATGTCACCTTTTTTGAATGCTTGTTTGCTTATTTTTGTTTCCACCCACAGAATATTACCGTCATGCGGATGTCTTCTTCTGTAGCATCCTTTGAGAGGCCTTTTTACACATTTGTATCTTTTACCTACAGAATATTACCTTGAAATTCTGAGTGTCCTTTTGGAGGCTTCCCATCCCGTTCCCTGCAGCTTTTTTCTTTCTTCAAACTGTAACGCATTCTGACACCCCCTCTGGTGGGATTAGCATACCTAAAAATCGTAAATAGATGCTCACAGAGTCCAAAGGTGGTTGTCGTCCGCGACAGTGGTGATGAGGTGATACTTGGAGAAGAAAGAAGATTCAGGAGGAATGAGAAAAGATGTAACTGACTCCAGAAAAAGCATAAAAACAGCAACAGCCTTCATATCCTACCAGTGCCATGAAGCCAGCAGCCTGGAGCCCCAGCAAACAGTGCTGCAGAGTCCTGTGCATGATGTGCTCGTGCTACACATGGGTAGTGCAGTTGCTGTAATGACTGCTATTTTGTTGGGAGTTAGACAGTAGTCTATGAAAACCCGCTGGGTGTCCAGGTCTGTATTGGAAGAAAGCCCACAGCTCTGTGGCGTAAGGGGGCTGAGAGTAAAGCTAGAAGAAACCAGCTTGTTGAAGAGTCAGCTGAAAATGTGGCACGTTTGTGAAGCTGCTTCATGATGTGCAGTATTTTGAGCAGTAATGGTGCCTATTTAAGCTGCATCGCTTGCAAGAGCGCACACTGAGCATCATTTTAGCAGCACCCTAGAACACCTGAGCAGTACTCTAATATAATTTGACACTCCTCAAATATTGGAAGTACCTTGGGCATGACGGCACTACCCTGGCAAACAGTAGGCAGTTCTCATGGCATTCTATTTCTTCACACAGACATTTCGACAGGCTTCTGGTGCGGGAACAATAGTGAATAGTATAGCTATTTTAAGTTGCATATCGCCTCTCTACCACTAACGCATTCTTGCAGTGTTTTTAACTGTTGTCCGTG
Organism: Calotriton arnoldi; assembly: GCA_963921515.1. Taxonomy (NCBI): domain Eukaryota; kingdom Metazoa; phylum Chordata; class Amphibia; order Caudata; family Salamandridae; genus Calotriton; species Calotriton arnoldi. The sequence continues at coordinate 1,724,007 of CAWUFW010000057.1, forward strand.
TCGTTATTCCGTACGGCCCAGCAAGGTGGTGCTCCCGTGACTTCCATTGTTGAGTTACTGGCAAGGAACAGTTTGAGTACACATAAAACGTCATAGAAGCGCATTATGCCTTAGCGCAAAGCAATATGTCATGGTACTAAGGGAAATGGAGGAAAGACTATTCCCCTGTGTACAATACCTATCTACAGTTCTCTGGCGATCTAGCCTACTGTCATCTGTTGTTACATCTGGGAGCAGGCATTTAATATCTGGCTATACTATTCTCCTATCGGAAAATCCTATCCACAGAGAGCTGAACGTTCCAAGATAACTGGAGAAACAGAAAGCAAAACGGTTGCACCTTGCTTTTTCTGTGTTCTAAGTGTCCCTACTCCACCTTGAGCGTGAGGCTACATGTGCAACCTGTTTGTTGTTTTCCAAAAGAATGACAAAAGGTGTGTTAAGGTCCCACGTACAAGTTTACTTGGCACATGCAGGTCTTGTTAATATTATTCTGTGTATCCCTGTACAGTCTAGTCTTTTAGCTTGCTTTAGGTGTTTTTTCGTTCGCTTCAGAGCTTTGTCAACTTGTTTGTGCAATCTCACTTTGTCCAGAATCTGGTCACTTGCTTGAAGTGTTCCCAAAGGAGGGATGCGTGTTGAATCTTAGTTCTTTTCCCTATATTCTACGTGTGCCTGCTCTGCCATGAGTCTAATGCTTCATGGAATATTACTGTATCACGTGGAGTTTTAATCTGGGACTTTTACACTGGTTGGGATCTGAGGCTCAAGAGGGCAGTACCATGCTCTTGGTGGGGTATCCTGTGGATACACTCGGTCCTGCAACGGAACCTGTTGCTTACCGAAGCGATTCGGTTGTGTTAATAGAGAGCTGCCTGTTCGTACAGAGCATGTACAAGGCACGGCAGGCACTACAGAAACATTGGGATGTTGGAGCAGAGGGCCTGTAGTCATCTGCCAACCATGGTCTTTAGTAGACCTCCCAACATTAGTTGATGTTGTATCTTCTTTCAGTGCTTTTCGACACTTTTATAATCTGCATAGTGCTCTAATATAAACATTATTAAACCAAACTATACCATATTTATCAATCATCATTTTATTTAACTAGGCAATACAATGCTAGCCACCTTGTGAGGAGCCAATAAAATGTAGATGCCAATCTTGGTACAGGGTTTTGATTACTTGGAAGTCAAAACAGGTATTGTGATGCGCAGAAAATACTGCAGATTAATGTTTGCCTAAATTGTGTGGTTATTGTCGAGATAGACATGCTAGGTTAGAGTGTTAGGTCTCACCAGCAATATGGAAAACTCTATAAAAATATGTATATCCGAGGAGCTGAATGTAGTATATGGAGTTGTTATGGAGTTTTTGGTAAGTGAATGTCCACTTGCTTATCCACCCTTTTACCTCTGGTATTGTGTATTCATTCCATGTTAGAGTTTCCTCAGAGTTCTGTATTCTATATTCGTACTACTTGCGTCCTTGATGTAGAATGTTACGGCATTCATGATTACCCTGCCCTACCTTCTACTTGTACTTCCTTTTACCTGCTTGGGAATAAAGCTCGATATCATAACTGGATTTGGACTGATTACTACCAATATACTACATCAATTTGGCGACGATTACCGGGATACACCTTCCTCGCAAATTAAGTTTTTTTTTTTTCTCTTCTACTACGGATTACACCCACGGATCATCGAATCTACATTTATGAGCCTGCTTTGACGATGTACAATTCTGCTAAGTGAATTTTACTCCCGGGATTTACATTCGGTGAGTTTTTGCTTTATTTCTTTACGTGAGTTCGCAAGCATAAATTATATCTCCTGATATATTTAAGTTACGCTCGCGCTACTCACCAACGGTCCTTTTTGAATGTTCATCGTCCCCGGCTCCAACGGTCCGGTTACCTGGATACTACTTCAGCGCATTCTTGCTCAGCGCGTCGTTGCTTTGCTAAGCATCTTGGGAATATCGTGACGTTTAAGGTCACGCAACGCAAACTTTACGCGGCGTACGTGCCGCCATTTTTTTTTATGTAACTCCTCTACTGTACGTAAAGTACTCCGTTCAATCCAAGATTACCGATCCACTGTTAGCTTCGAGTTTTCAGCAAGCAAGTAAGTTATTTTATGTTGAATGTTATACAATACATTTACATTTTAAATGGATACCAGTTCTAGTACCAGTGGCAGAGCAACTACTTCTTCCAACTCTAATTCTGGCATTAACTTAAGCAATCCGAAAGAGTTTTTGACTGCGCCTGGTGAACCTATTATTAAATGGGTAGAGTGGAAGGAATATTTTTTAAATTATATTGCTGCAGAAGAGGATAATGCAGGAATTTTGTCTCCAGAAAGGAAGAAGAGAATTCTTCTTCATTGTTTGGGTCCAGAAGGCTTAAGAGTATATAATCAAATGCAAAAACCTGAAAGATCTGGTGATATAGACGTTTTTAAAGCTGCCATTCTAGATCTTAATGAACATTATTCACCTACAGTTTGTATTGGGGTAACCAGACGTGCTTTCTTCAAAAGAAAACAATTACAACATGAGTCTGTGGAAGAGTATGTCTCTTCCTTAAAAACATTAGCTGCATCTTGCAAGTTCGGTGCGTTACATGACGAATTAATTCGAGACCAAGTAGTTGTTTGCACTAAGAACAAAGGCATCCAAGACAGATTATGGATTGAAGGCGATTCTTGTTTAAAGGACGTCATCGCCTTAGTTAAAAAAGCAGAACTTTCTGACAGAAGTTCCAAGGCTTTATCTGAACAGAACGAATCTTCCACTACAGTTAATAAAATTTCTGTGCCCAAAAAAGGAAAAGAATTTGCAGGAAAGAACAAGTACAGTCAAAATAAATCATTCAATTCCAGAAACTTTTCTCAATCTAGATTTAATCAATATGATCCATCTACCTTTGCATGTTACCGTTGTGGGAGCAAAAAACACAACGCTAGTTCTGAGAATTGTCCAGCTAGAACAACCAAATGCTCGAATAGTGGGATTGTTGGACATTTTGCCCAAGCTTGCAGAAGAAAGTTAATACATAAACCCAAAGTCACAATTCTCACGGAAACTGATTCAATTTCATCTGATTATGATTCTGATACTCAGTGTGAACCAAAAGTTACAGAACAAAAAAGGTGCAATTACGTTCTCAACATCAGCAATACAGATAGGAGTAAACCTTTATGCATAGTAAAGTTTGGTGGTATTCCTTTGCAGGTTGCCGCTGATTCCGGTTCCCCATTTACCATAATTGCCAAAAGTGTGTGGGAAGCCAAGTTAATTAGTGCTTTAGGCTCACATTTGGAACCTACTGATGTTGTTCCTGAAAGTTTCACAGGTGATAAGATTGATATGTTGGGTTATCGTTCACTTGTTTTCAATTTTAAAAATCGTACAGCTGTTTGTAAACTTTATGTTGCTACTGAAGGTCCATCTGTTTTGGGCTGGAAGGATCAAAGGGCCTTGCATATCATTCTTGATCCTAACAGTCCACAACAGGTACTTGTTGCTTGTGAAAGCGAAAGCACCAAAAATTGGGTTTTAAAGGAGTTTCCCAACGTATTTTCAGGCAAAATTGGAAAACTCAAGGGATTTTCTCACCGTATTAGAGTTAAAAATAATTCTATACCTACTATACATAAGGTAAGGAGTGTTCCCATGATTGTTAAAGAAGAAGTGAAAAAGGAATTACTCAAGCTACAGGAATCTGGGATTATTGAACCTGTAGAAGCTTCTGAATGGATTTCTCCATTGGTTATTGCTAGACGAGCCAATGGAAAAATCCGTCTATGTGTTGATTTAAGGAGTCTCAATGACAGTATAATTGTGGATCAATTTCCTTTACCTAGGATTGATGAAATGTTATCCCTTACTCGTGGAGCTAATTATTTTTCCACAATCGATTTATCCTCAGCGTATCACCAAATTTCTTTGCACCATTCTAGTCGAGATTTAACAGCATTCTGTACTCCCTTTGGGTGTTTTCGTTTTCGCCGCATGCCCTTCGGTTTAGCATCTGCGGCTGCTGTCTTTCAACGACTTATGACCCAACTTTTGGTGATATGCCTGGGATCACATTTTTTCAAGATGATATCTTAATTATGGGACATGATTCTCAACAGCATGATTCAAGACTGAGAAAAGTACTTGAGGTTCTCAATAACAAAGGTCTCACTGCAGAAATTTCTAAGTGTAAGTTTTCAGAAAGTAAGGTAATCTATTTAGGTCATGAAATCAGTGAACAAGGAATTAGACCAAAAACTAAACTTGTCAGAGCTATCACTGATGCTCCTGCACCTAAATCGAAGGATGAGCTAAGATCATTCTTGGGTTTAGCCGAGTTTTACTCAAAATTTGTCAACAATTTCTCTGAAAAAACTCATCCCATGAGAAATTTGCTTAAGAACAAAGTCACATTTGAATGGTCTGAGGATTGTCAGCAAGCGTTTGTCCTCATTAAAAAAGCTGTTTGTTCTGCACCCAATCTTCAAGGTTTTGATCCTTATGCTTCTACTTTCGTCACTACTGATGCGAGTTCAAAGGGTTTGGGTGCTGTTTTGACTCAGTTCACAGACACGGAACAAGAAGTTGTTATCGCCTTTGCGTCTAGATCTCTCACTCCCACAGAAGAAAAATATTCTGTTATTGAAAGGGAAACGTTAGCAGTTGTGTGGGGTTTAGAACATTTTAGAAAATTTTTATGGGGCAAAAGATTTATTGTCAGAAGTGACCACAAACCCCTTACTAAACTTCTCACCACTGATGGTCTTCACAGAGCTACTGCTAGGATTGCTAGACTTTCCATGCGCCTCCAAGATTACTTATTTGAATTACAGTATGTTCCTGGAGCTAAAAATGTTATTGCTGATTGCCTTAGCAGGCTTTCATTGCCGTTGACTGAAATAGATTCTAACTCTTGGAATGATTTATCTGTTGCTAATGTTCTTTTTGATGATAATCTTAAAAATAGTATTTCTCAAGAGCAATGGATGAAAGCTGATGATGAAGACGTTCTTTTAGCTGATGTTAAATCAAAGGTCATTGATGGATGGAACATCTCTTGCAAGAAAGATCTTTGTGATAATTTGAGAAGCTTCTGGGAAGTCAGAGATGAACTTTCTGTCAGTGATCATTTACTGTTAAGGGCTGACAAAGTCATTCCTCCTGCCTCCTTAAGAGAACAGATCATACATTTATCTCATGAGGGTCATTGTGGAATATCTCGCACTATATCTAGGGTCAGAGACCTTTATTGGTGGCCTGGAATTGATAATTGTGTAGAAAAAATTGTAAGATCCTGTGTAAATTGTGAAACTGCTGACAAATCCAAGAAAACATTCAATCCACCTTTGGGTGTTGTTCATTCTCCAAATTTACCCTGGGAAGAAGTAGCATTAGACATTATGGGCCCAATTTCCTGGTTTGATAGTACTAATAAGTACATTCTTGTTCTTGTCGATTTGTTCTCCAGATGGTTTGAACTTAAAGTTATTGACAAAGTAGACACAAAAACTGTTATTGAATTCTTAGATTCTATTTTTATACATGAAGGTTTTCCTGCTTATGTATTAACCGACAATGGCGTACAATTTAAATCTAAAGAAATGTTGAGTTTTCTTACTACAAACGGGATCAAACAAAAATTTACACCTCTTTATCATCCTTCTAGCAATGGCACTGTTGAGAGGCTAAATAGAGTCATCAAGGATACTTTGCAATTGTGTAGAAATTCGAAGTTGTCATGGGTAAGTGAATTAAAGAAAATGTTGTGGGCTTATAGAATCACACCACATTCCTCATTAGGGAAAAGCCCTTTTTCTATTATGAGATGTAGAGTTCCATTTTCCAAAACTAATCCTGGTTGGATGAAGCGGAACAGTATGTCGTTTTGCAATTTGAATGATGTCAAAACCACTTTAACTAATTCTCAAAAAAGAAATAAGGTATATTACGATACTAAACATGGTACCAGACCAGTAAATTTACAAATTGGTCAATGGGTTTGCATTAAAAGTGCCAGAAAAATACCCAAAGGGTACAGTAAATTTAGCCAACCTAAAAGGATTTTAAAAGTTCACCGTAATACTGTTACTTTAGAAAATGGTGAAACTTGGCACATGAGTGACTTAGCTTTGGCTCGTTCTGTTGAGACAGGATGTGTGCCATTTTCTCCTCAAAAATTGGACTCTGGATTCAAGTCACCTTCTCGTCATCCTTTTTGGTGTTATGAAGATACTTGTAAGAATTTTGACTCTACTCCTGTAGGTGTTTCAAATGATTTTAATGACAATTGTGATGTATATAATGAAGCATATAGTCATTCTAGACCTTGTTCTAATGTTAAAACTTCTTTTGGTAGAATTGTTAGAAAACCTGAAAAGTACAATGAATTTGTTTGTTATTAAGTTTTTTTTTTGTTTTTTTCCATTTTTGTTGTTGTTGTTTTTCCTGTAAGGGGAGGATGTGTAGTATATGGAGTTGTTATGGAGTTTTTGGTAAGTGAATGTCCACTTGTTTATCCACCCTTTACCTCTGGTATTGTGTATTCATTCCATGTTAGAGTTTCCTCAGAGTTCTGTATTCTATATTCGTACTACTTGCGTCCTTGATGTAGAATGTTACGGCATTCATGATTACCCTGCCCTACCTTCTACTTGTACTTCCTTTTACCTGCTTGGTAATAAAGCTCGATATCATAACTGGATTGGACTGATTACTACTGATATACTACACTGAACATGGCGGACGCGTCTCCGTAGAGCTCCGCTGTTCGCTCCTTCCAGGGACATCCTCCGCCATTATCCTGGTCCCCGACACTTGGGCTTGTGCGAGCGGGCTGCTCACGGGCCTGCGGCGATCGCGCTGGGACACCTTGGTGGCGGCAGGGAGCCCAATTCGGCCGCCGCGGCCGCGGCTTGCCGGACCGGCGGAGACCACGCATCGGCGGGCGGCTGCGGCTGAGCTGCGGCAGCCGCGATTCACTGGTGGCGCGGCTGGGGCTGCTATTATCCTGCCCGGCGGCCCCCCCGGAAAGCTGCTGATCGTGCCCCGGCCCTGAGGGGCAGCAGGGAGTGCACTACGATCACGGTGCCCCTCTGCCGGCTGCGCCTACCTCCGGTCCCCTGCAGGAGGGGCTTTGGATCTGTGCGGCCTACCCTGGGCCTGGATTTTGCCGGTGGGGCCCGGCGGGCCCCTGGACAGCCGTTGACTGCCGCCCTGCCTGAAGACTCCGGTGCCATAAGGAATTGCGGTGAGCTGGGCGGGGGACCTGTCGGGCTGGACTCTGCTGCTGCCCACGCGCCTGACCCCCTGGCGGAGGGCTCCGCCGGTCCCTCCCCCGGCCTGCCCGGGGCGGCCACACGGACAGTCCTGACTGCCCCGTATCTGGGAGACCCCGGAGGCTCTTGACGGAGATACCTGTCGGCGCCGCCTGGGATCGGGCGCCTGCGCTGGGGACGCGGTCGTGGTGATCCGCCCCGCCCTGAGGTGGGTGGTGTACTCTACCTCTCCCCCCTTCTATCATTCTCTCTGGCTGCGGCACTGACTGCTCTGGAGCGGACCCTCCACGCCATCATGGGTAAGGGCAACCCCGGTGCGGCGGCACCCAAACAACCTACCATTGACCAATACACCACAGCCACCCCAGCGAATAAAGGTGCCGCAGAGGGCGTCTCATCAGATACGGCAACACTCCTGGAGGCCATCAATCAATCACGAACCGCCCTTGAGGCCCAGATCGGTGCGGTGGGGTCCGAAGTGTCGTTCCTCCGCCAGGACCTCCGGAAGGCAGTCGACCGAATCACCGAGGCCGAGACGAGGGTCTCCGCGGTTGAGGATACTGTCTCCACCCTCCAGAAGAAGGTTGATAAGCTGGCCATGGTATCTAAAGAGCTGGAGGCAAGGGCCGAAGACGCGGAGGGGCGGGCCCGCCGCAACAACATCCGCCTGGTGGGTTTTCCAGAAGGTTGCGAGGGATCCTCGATGGGTGGCTTCCTCTCAGAATGGTTCAAGGCGCGGCTACCCGCAGATGACATTTCTTCCTGCTTCAGGATCGAGAGGGCCCATCGCGCCCTGACCAAGAAGCCGCCGCCGGGGAGCGCCCACGCCCGGTTATTGCTCGCCTTCTAAATTATGCTGACCGCGATGCCATTCTTCGCTTTGCCAGGACACATAAGGATGAAATGATCTTTGAGTCCCATCCCATCATGGCCTTCCCGGACTACACCCGGACGGTTCAGCAGCAACGCCAATCCTTTGTTGCGGCCAAGCGGCGGCTGCGGGATCTGAACCTATCCTATGCGCTCATGTTCCCGGCCCGTCTGAAGGTCATTTATGATTCAAAAACATATTTCTTTGATACTCCAGAGGAAGTATTTGCGTGGACAGATGAGCGACGCCACCTGAAGCCGCATTCCCCACCCCCTTTAGACTCTGACTCTTCTCAAAGCTCGCATCGGGGTGGACGGCAGGGAGGCGACGCTACTCATCGACGACATCGATCCCGCTCAAACTGGCGCTCCCAGAACAAGAAGGACCCTGCAGACTGAGGCAGCCCGAGGCTGGGACATACGCTGGTGTATTGACTCTTCCCGGTCTCATGCGACGGCGGAGCCCGTTGGCTGCTGCTACTGGCCGGGATATCCTGCCACTAAGAGCCAGGGACTTTTGCTCTTTCCCTGGAGGGAGTGGGTTCTCCACGCCTTCCCTGTTTTGAGTTTTTATGGGTAATGTTGGGTGGGGGGATCCTTTGGAGGGTCCGCCGGGGCCTCCACGTTTGGGGGCCAGGACGAGATTCCGCCGCGACAGGTACTCCGTGTTCCAGGAAGTATAGGGGTTGGGGGGCGGTGGGAGGGGTTGGGAGGGCGATTCGTTGTTAGTTATACAGTTGTTTTTTATGATATACGCACCACGATGTCCCATATGTCCACAATGTCCGCTGCTCTACACCTTACCGATAGCTCATGACACATACAGCTAATGGCACTCCCCTAGGAGATCTCAATATTGTGTCTTGGAATGTACGGGGCCTGTTGAATAAGATTAAAAGAGGGGCTGTACTACACCTGGCAAAACGCTACTCAGCAGATGTCTTGCTGCTGCAAGAAACTCACATGCTAGGCAACAAGGCCCCGTGTCTGTCTCGCTATGGCTATGCCACGGTGTACCATTCTGGCTTCTCAAGGGGGGCACGAGGTACGGCCATCCTTATTCACCGCAGGGTCCCATTTCAAGTTACTCAGCATTGGTTCGACCCGGGTGGCCGTTTTACGGCCGTTTCCGGCACCCTGGCTGGGGAACAGATTACAATTGGGAGCATATACGCCCCACCTCCTCTCGGTCGGACGTTCATTGACAGACTGACGCAACTCTGGGGGAATTCCCTGACGGCCTGACTATCCTGGGTGGGGACTGGAACGACGTAATGGCTCCCCGGATAGGTGGCGGGCACGACCGCCGACCACCTCTCCTCCTAGGTCTAAACTCAACATCTTGGCCCATACATTGGGTTGGGTGGACACATGGCGGGCTTATCATCCTTCTGAAACTGGATTTACATACGCATCATCCGTACACCCCACCCTCTCACGTCTGGATTACATGTTCCTCCCAGGCAGCTACCTGCATCGGGTGTCACATACCTCTATCCTCCCACGTGGCCTGTCTGATCACTCACCCATTCAGCTCAAACTCCGTCTGCAGACCAGTCGTCCCTCCTATCACTGGCGCATGTCTCCCTGGTTGCTTAGAGATCCCGGATATCGGGAGATGCTCCATCGAGCCACGGCAGATTATTTTGCTTTCAACACCGGGTCCACTCAATCCCAGATAATATTGTGGGAGGCCTTTAAGCCGACAATTCGGGGGCTGATATTAGCTATCGCACTGGGGAAAAGCGGCGCCGCCTGGCACAGATCCAAGATCTAGAAGATAGACAGCTCGTTCTCCAGGCCTCGTTAGTGGAAAGCTCTGACGCCGGTGCCCGCCGTAACCTGCTCCATGTCCAACAGCAGCTGCACCAGCTGCTCACGGACAATGCCAGGGATGCCTGGCTGGCGACCCACCACCGGATATATCACTGGGGCGATAAGTCTAGCCAGATGCTCCACCGACTATGTCAGGCGAGGGCCTCCCCGACGCAAGTCCCTCTATTGAGGTCCCCTGCCGGTGACATGTGCGTCACCCCGGGGGCGGTGGTGCAGGCCTTTGCCGATTTTTATACGGCCCTGTACTGTGATCGTGAAGAACTCGCTGCACCGCTTATTGATGCCTTTCTTGTAGATATCCCTCCAAAACGCCTCTCTGATGTGCAGCGAGCTGTCCTTGACAAGCCTATCTCGGTGGAGGAGCTGCAGGCAGCCCTCACCAATACCCACCCAGGCCGTGCACCGGGCCCCAACGGGTTCCCCTGTGATTTTGCGCCCCATATGGGGACCGTTGGTCCCCACCTTCTTGGCGCGCTGCACCAGGCGTTGGAGCAGAAGATCTTGCCCCTGGACTGGCGCCATGCCGAAATTGTGGTTTTTCTCAAACCGGGCCGCCCTCCGGAGGCCCCGGGCTCATACCGTCCCATATCCCTATTAAACTTCGAGCCGAAACTACTGGGGAAGGTGTTGGCTGAACGCCTCCGCACTTGCATTCTGGACCTCGTCCACCCGGACCAGTCAGGCTTTATGCCCCAACGCTCCACTAGGCATAACATACGGCGAGCGCACAACGCTGTTGCCGAGGCCCACCGTCTGGGACGCCCTGCGGCGGTCCTGCTAGCTGACATCGACAAGGCGTTCGACTCTTTGAGCTGGACCTACCTTTTTAAACTTTTGGAAGCTGTCAACCTGGGGCCCCGGTTCCGCGCGTATGTTAAATTGCTGTACACAGATCTTACGGCCTCGATCCGTGTGGCTGGCCACCGTTCTCCCTCCTTCCCCATCCGCAGAGGGACCAGACAGGGTTGCCCCCTCTCTCCGCTTCTGTTCGCCTTAGCGATAGAGCCACTGGCTGAGTAGGTACGCAGGGATGCGGTTTACCGGGGACTGGTCTGGTCACCCGAGTGTTCGGACAGGATAGCACTATATGCTGATGACGCGCTATTTTTCTTTTCTGACCCTTGGGTCACCGGACCGAGGGTGCTCCAGATCTTGCGGGTGTTCGGTGAGACGACAGGACTACATGCCAACCCGTCCAAGTCGATCCTCTTTCCCATATGCGGCGCACAGGGAAGTCAAACCTGGGCCTCACAGCTGGTCATTGCGGACGAGGGGTTTAGATACCTCGGCGTCCATATCACTAGATGCCCCGTCGTGGCGTGGTCGCGCAACATAGCCCCCCTGCTTCCGGCAGTACGTGAGGAGACGACGGTATGGTCCCACCTTCCCTTATCCTTATACGGCCGGTCTGCAATATTCAAAATGGTATCACTGCCACGCTTGCTTTATAGGTTGCAGAATTTCCCGTTCCCGATCCCTCCGTCGTGGTTTCTTCAAATCAATGCGCTCCTAAATAGATTCCTCTGGGAGGGTGGTGCGGTCCGGGTGGCTCTGGCGACCTGTATCCAATCCACCTATTGCGGTGGCATTGCAGCGGCAGACGTACGGGCGTATTATTGGGCGTCCCAGCTCTTAGTCATCAATGAATGGTGGTACAATCCTCAGACTGATCCGGCCTATGCGGTGGACCGGCTCTTCCTGGCGAAACATCCACTATTAGATCTCTTATACAGCAATTCGTCCTTGGAGGCTCTTCCCCCCGCCTGTAGTACCGTAGTCCAGATCTGGAGACGAGTATCCCGGTCCATGGGTTGGTGGGATACGCTGACAGGCGCGACTCCCCTTTGGCGAGGCACACGCCTTCGGCCCGTCTCCACTCTAACCGGGTTCCGGGGATGGGATACTATTGGAATCTCTACATTGGGTGATGTGATGCGAGGACCACGCTTAAATCCTTTCAGAGTCTGCAGGAGGAGTTTGATCTACACAAGTCCCAGTTCCACAGGTATCTTCAGCTTCGCCATGCCCTGTCCCCCCTGATAAAGCACCTAACGTCCTTACCCGAATTCCACCCACTAGAGGGCAGACTGTTGATGGGGGATCTGGGAGGGCACAAAATCCGTCAAATATATCAGACCCTGACAACGCACTCCAAGACGCGCATACACCGGACTAGGGCAGCTTGGGAGGTGGATTTACCGGCCCTCACGGACGATGATTGGACTGAGGCCCTTGCCAGCCCCAGGTATGCTGCCGTCTCCTCTAGGTACAGGTTGATACAGTTTAAGTACCTTCACAGGGTATATTATACCCGCCTTCGCCTTTGGAAGATGGGGGCTATTCAGTCCCCAACCTGCCTCCGTTGTAATTCTGACGACGGGTCCTTCCTCCACACGGTCTGGAGTTGCACGGCACTACAACACTTTTGGTCGGGGGTGCTGTCCTGTCTGGGGCGGGTGTTGTGCTGGGACCTCCCGGAGGATCCTCGATTGATACTTCTTCATGGCACGGAGGACATCGGGGGAAACAGATATGAGGCACCTTCTATTCCTCGGTCTCACCTTAGCCAAGCGTGATATAGCGCAGCATTGGAAGTCTCCCTCTCCCCCTGGGGTGGCGGCCTGGAAGACAGCCCTAGATACATGTATGTCGGCGGAAGTGGCGGTGTTTCAGGCACGGGGTTGCCCGCAGAAACATGGGAGGATCTGGTCCAAGTGGGCTGAATACCGGGGCATTGACCTATCTATCCATACACAGTCAGCGAATCCTGACCCTATTGCAAGACTCATCATCAATGATTCCCCAATCTAAGGTGCTCATTGGCTGGGGCATTGGACACAGTGTTATGATCATGTATGTCTTTCTCATTTCAGGTGGGAAGAGTGGTGCAGGGGAGGGGGAGGGGTGGGATGTTGGACTGCATGTTTCGCAGATCCTTTGGTGAAACCCTCGTAGGTATCGGTTGTATATGCATATTGATATGTGTCTCTATACTGACTACAGGGGTTCACCCACTGGGTGTTGTAAACTCAATAAAATGTGTTGTTAAAAAAAAAAATATATGTATATCCAATACAATGGGATACACACAATGAAAAGTAATGCACAGTGGTAATGTAGGGCCATAGAAAAACGTAAACACTAAACATGTTCTACATTAAGCTAAAACCATACACCATAAGTCCACTTCAACATTACTGTAAGTTCTTGGGATATTTACCTTACGGAACAAGCATTGGCAAAGGCTTTTAACTGGAAAGGCAAGCCAGACCTATTGGCTTTACTAAAGCTTGTTACCGTTAGAGCTTTTCAAACATGAGGTGCTGTACACAGAATTGTGTGATGTGCCTAGACTGTTACAGAAAACAGAATGTGATGCAGAGGTTAGGAAATGTAAATATGACCGTACTAACCAGCACGTTTTTACAGAATTACATTTTATTTATTTATACAATTTTATGGAGCAATGTATACAATTTGAACAACAATGAAAGAAAATGATTTCAGAGAAAAAGATTTTAGAGGTCTTTAAGGGAACTGTGTATCTGTATGCTAAGTGACGCGGGTTCAGGGGAGCAGCCGCGGCTGCTGCAGGTAAGAGCGGTGGGGCCGGCTGGGGGGATTTCGAGAGACGACCACGTGGGAAATTATTTTATTTCCCCTTGTGGTCGTCTCTCGAAATCCCCCCACCAGCCGGCCCCACTGCTCTTACCTGCAGCGGCTGCGGCTGCAGGGGAGATGGCTGACAGATCTGATGGAATTTGTGGTGCATTTAGCAGTAGGCTAGAGAAGAACTCTGAGTACATGTTGTGTGTCCGGCATTGGCCAGACTAAACGAAGTGTGAGGAGGTGGTGTGGTGCACTTGGTAACTGACAGGACCTGGTGTGACAGGAGGTCGTCAGAGGTACCACAGATGAGTATTTGCACAGCAAGTCAGCTTGCCAGCTGCGTGCGGGACAGGTTAGTGGTCTAAGACCTTATTGCGTTCTGTCCCTCTCCTGCACTGATGTTGGAGAGTTTTGCACCCCACGCATACCTGCGAGACAGGTTCCTTGAAGAGGTGCTTGGCTGCTATGTGGTGTTGCAGAAGTCGTTTGATGATGGGGATGCCCATAATGAGCTCATTGCACCTGCAGCATCCTCCTGTGCGCAAGGCACAGCTCATGAGTCCGGTCTTCTGGCTGACTTGCAGCCACTGGAACTACTGCCGTCATGACCCCTGGAAAGAACTGTCGGCCAGGCCCTAAAGAAGCAACTGTGGCAAGTTGGGGACCAAACCTGGCTCCCCACCAGCTTCGCTGCTTGCCCTGGGAAAAGAGGCATGCAGAACTCAACTGGTGCATGTCTGTTCTGGGGTGTAGCGTGCTCTGTACATATGCTTCCCTCATGCCCTGACAGGAGATGAGTGAAGATGGAGCTACCTTGCACCTGTTGCTGGGGGAGTGGTGCCTACTGCAGATAGGAGTACAGGTAGAAGTGCCACTGGTGCTGCCTTGGAACACCATGCCTGAGACTACAGAGCTAAATATGCAAAGCCAGCCATGTCCATGTCCTTTTGTAAAGTGTCACATGTTTACCCGTAGACATGGAAAAAAGACTGCAAGCCGTATGGTAATGACCCTTCTGCTGCTGGTTCATGTGGCATGATGCATATTTTCAGACCCACACCTGTACCTCACTGAAGGACCATTGGTGCCTATTTAAACATATGAACTAAATAATCTTAAATATATGTTAACTAGAACAGTGCATATACATACATCACAGTGTATGTGACCTTCACTATTTTAGTGTACCGGAATACATCCTCTTAATGACACAACTTCTGCCCAATCAAATGTTTGTAGAGAGGAAAATCAGCATAGGGGTGATGCCTAAGCCCTACTCTTTTTAATGGTTTTTAATGCTCTCTTTGTGATTACATGAGGGCAGGCTTTGCGGTCAAGCAAAGTCTAAACAGATTGTTTTAGCATGTGGATTTAAAGATCAGCAATGTTACTGCTAGTTATTTCAAAATATAACTTTTAGGGTTAAATCGACTTTTGTATTGATTTTTTTAAATAAACAGGTAGCAGAAGCACTCGCCTACATCCACCGGCCGGCGAGGAAACAAAGAATTAAGAATGTATAAATGGGAGATAATAGTAGAAGGTCTGCAGAAGAAGAGGGGAAGTAAGGATAGCGTAATAGGGAGGAGGGCAATGAAAGGTAAGAGCTGGATGCGCTTGCACAGTAATATCAAAATGTCATTTTCAGCTGCCACTCCATTTCGTAGGAGGATTACGCTGTATCCGACTCGTTTATGGTAAGACAGAGTACCCGTAGGTACATTGGGCAGGAAAGTTCCCCAAAGGCGCTGGATACAAATTTCACGATGGAGGTTAGCTTCTAAAATACTGAGAAAGTCCTAAAGTTTGTGTAACCAGTCAGTGTGGTTAGGTATATGGTGTCTGTGCCCCAGTTGGATAATAAGACTTGTTTGGCAGCGAAAATGGCCAAAGTAATGGCTCTTCCCCTCTTTGATCTCAAGGGGTATGTCAGTGTGTTGGGGAGGCCTAAGAGAATATAACTGAGAAAACGGGGTATGTCAGTGTTGAACATCTGGTCTATGTCCGGAAGAACATCTGCCCAGTATCAGTGTAGTTTAGGGCAATGCCACAATAGATGAGACCGAGTTCCTGAAGTGTTGCAGTGGCGCCAGCAGCGATTGTCGTATCCCCTTTTCCACTTTGCAATGTGTGAGGGTGTGTAATACCAATAATGGGTGATCCTAAGGGTTTCTCTACCAGAGACACTGCAGGCGGACGTGCGGGTTTGTTGCAAGATATCAGACCATTCTTTATCGGAAAACCTACGCTCACATTCCATTTCCCACCGTTCTCGTGCAGGAGAGGCCAACGCACAAGGAACAATGTTTAGGAAGGCTTAAATGTCAGAAAGTAGACGTCGGTCATCCTTCCGAGAAAGGAGCCATCGTTCAAAAGGGGTAAGTGGTCTGCTCGCATGGGTGCGCACCAGTGTATGAACCACCCAATGGCGACTTGCGGTGTAATGCCAGTATTCTGTCATCCGGCAACCCAAAATCCTTCTGCAGTTGTGAGAAATCTAGTAAGCCCTGGACGTCGAAGAGATCTCCAATTCATTTGCAATTAGCTTCCTGCCAGCAGGAGACAGATGTGCCCTGCAATGCAGGGGGAAAATCGGCATTTCCTATAATGGGCGTGAGTGGGGAGATGGGGGTTGAGAGCTGCTTCGACACTCTAAGTTTATCCCACAACCCAATTGTCGCCCGTACCACTGGAGAAATATACACCCCTGGCGGTTAGTGCCTCCGCGGAAGCCACAGTATTTTCCAAATAAGTATAGCCGTCACAGCCTGGTATAAAAAGCACCAGTGTTTCTGTGTGGTCGGGCATTGCCATTCCACTAGGAAGGGCAGCTGCGCCGCCCAATAATATTTCATCAAGTGTGGGATGCATAATCCCCCTTTGCCACCGGCAAGTATGATCGCTCCTTGGCTATCCTAGGGTTTTACCTTTCTAAATGAAGCCTTCTGAGATGTTGCAGTTTTTGCAGGAACTTGGTGTGAAGGTTGAAGTGGCAACGTTTGCATGAGATACAAGAACTTGGGAAACAGACATTTTGATAGATGCTATCCGGCCAATCCATGAGATGGAACCCCATGCCAAGATAGAACCATAGAGCGAGCCGTCACTAATAGGGATTCATAATTATTTGTCACGGTCTTATCTGGTGTGGAGAAAAGCTGGATCCCTAAGTATGGGATTCCCTGTGACGCCCAAGATTAGGGAAAAAAGCCGCTAGTTGGATTTGCTCAGCATGTGGAATATTTAAGGTTAAGGGCCTGGGATTTGCATGGGTTCACTCTGAATCTGGAGGCTTTACCAAACCGCTCAAGCTCTTCCAAAAGCAGGGGCAATGATTCACAGGGCTTAGTAATTGCTAGAAGCACTTCATCTATGTACAACACCGCCTTGTGGGTTTGGCCTCTCATATAGACTCTCTCAACAAGGGGATGTCGCCGCAGTCGCTTTGCCAAGGGCACCATATACAGCGCAAATAGGAGCAGCGACAGGGGGCGCCCTTGCAGGGTTCCTCTAGAGATAGGGAAGGGGCGGGATGGTAACCCATTACTAATACAGATGCCACAGGTTCCGAGTAGCTAGATCATGTCCATTTGCGGAATCAAGGTCCCAGACCTATCGCTTCCAGCACTGATTGTAAGAAGAGCCAGTGTACCCGATCAAATGCTTTCTCAGCGTCGATCGATATTAGTAGAGAGGGGGCACGCAAACGGGTAGTCCTAGCAATAAGGTGAATCAGGCGCTTGGTGTTATCACTGCAGCTGTGCCCCGGTATGAAGTCGGCCAGGCCCAGATCTATTAGTCCAGGCATATACTGTCCTAGTCTGGTGGCTAGGATGCCGGTAAAATCTTTGCATCTTCATTCAATAAAGAGATGGGGTGGTCTGAAGTGCAGTAATGAGGATCTTTCCCTTGTTTAGGCAAGACTGTTATAATGGGCGGTTTCATAATGTCCATGAGGGATCCCCGGGTGCTAAGAGTTGTACAACCTGGTCAGCACTGGGGCCAGTTGTGCAACAAATTGTTTATAAAAGGTGACTGTGAACCCATCCTGACCAGGTGCCTTATCAAGTTTAAGTCTCCCTATAGCTCCCAGCACCTCCTGAGTGGTGATATCCTCCTCTAAGAGGGAAGCCTCCCTCTCCGGGAGTTTTGTTAGAGGTGTCTGCGCTAAGTATGATGCAATGTAATCCGGGAAAAGTGATTAGCCAGTGCATAACTCTGAATAAAAGCGGCCAGATTCCTCCGCGATCCCCTCATCATGTCGCACCGCGTGTTTGGAGGAGTCAGTGATTTAAGAGATCCTCTGGCGGTGTGTCTGCGCTCGTAAGCGATGAGCAAGGAGTCAGCCCGCTTTGTTGCCCCCAGTGTAATATTTCTGTTTAGTGCGGAGCAAAGCGTGTTCCGCCGCATCCATATCGAGTGCCTTGGGTTGCTTCCTAGCTATTGTGAGCTGCCTACGCACCCTGAGTGAGCATGTCTGCCTATGAGACTCCTCCATTGCAATAACCTGAGCCTCCAGTGCAGAGAGCTTATTCTTGCGATCCTTATTAAGCTGTGCCACCACCGCTATGTATGCCCCTCTAACCACCGCCTTAAGTACGTCCCATAGTAATGCCACTGATGTATGTGGGGTGTTGTTTGTCAACGTATCCCTGGATCACCCCCTTGATTTTGTTAACTGTGGGCTTGTAAGATAAAAGTTCAGGATTAAGGTGCCATAGTCGTGATTTTGGCCAGCTTATAGGCATGTGTAATGTAATCGTGATTGTAGCATGGTCCGAGTGAGCCGCCTCTCCGATATCTGAATGGTTCACTACAGGTAAGAAAGAGGTTGTAGCTGAAAAATAATATATTCTAGCATAAGATTGGGGTCCTACAGAGAAAAAGGAGTAAGCCCTTGTGGTGTGATTCAAGGACCTCCACACATCCACCAGAGCCGCCTCTTCGAGCCACCGGAGGCCCTGTGAAGTGCATCTGCCAGTCTGGACCACCCTTTGTATTGAGCAATCTAAGAGAACTGCGGGTACTAAGTTATAATCCCCACAGATCAAGACATTAGTATCAGGTGAAGTTAGAATATTCCGAAGTGCCTTACGGATACGATTCTTGATTGTCATTGGGAGCATGCAGGCCCTCCACTGTAAAGTGATGTTGGTGGAGAGAAAAGCGCAAAGAGCATGCGGCCTGCAATCTCTGAGTTTACCTGAGAAACTTGTCCCTGAAAGTGTGTAGCCAGGAGAATCGCAACCCCTGCCTTCTTCCGCGGGCCTGAGGAGAAGTATTGCAGATCCAACCATTTTGATTTCAATCGACCTCAATCCCTTCGGAAGAGTTGCGTCCCACATTAGGAAGTTTTCAATTGAGATAGCAATGCTAGCTGTTTGGCTGGGGCATTCTGGCCCCTGACATTGAGGCTAAGTACCCTAACCATGCATTTGGGAAGTGAAATTGGCCATGGTGGTCTGTCCCAGATGCGTTCCCCTAGGAACTCGTGTATGTAGTGTAGTGGAGCATGGTGTGATGGCAAACAGGGTAGCTGTGTATACTGTGGGCATCCAAGGAGACGAAGGGGGGAATAAAACATGAATGAAAACTGCACCAACAGGTGAAGAGCAATATATCTTATAGATAGGGTCCATGTCACTGGCGATCCTTTTCAAGAAATACCAAAGGAGGCATGGATACATGGAAGCTCCGCCTAAAAGAGAAAGCATCCCTCACGCCTCGAGGGGAAAGTCATCAGAGTCCGGGTCGCACGTCCCCAAGCCAAGTGGGAGCGCCATCTGCAGGTCGGAACAAGGCGGCAGAGCAGTCACTGAACAGGATACAGTGTCTATTGAGGGTCTATTGAAGAGGTAGATCACCGACCTCCCCTCACTCCACCGCTGGGTCCGACAATGTCTCCCTTTGCGTGAGTTGATGTAGCAGGGCGAACCTTTCTTTGAGGCTCTCTTTCGCGGATGGCTTGTTCATCTTTTTATGGCTCAGAGGCCTGGACTGGCATGCTGAGGGGATGGGCTGCTGTAGGTCCAACCCTTCCAGGTCAAGACCCAGGATCGCTGCCGCTTCATGGATTGTGCGGACCACATGTGCTTCTCCTCCCCAAGCAAAGGTGCGATGAAATGGATGTCCCCATTTTTAGCGAATCCCTTTTTCCCACAAGAGGGAGGTTGCCGGCTTTAAGGCCCAGCACCGCTGCAACATGATGATTGAAAGATCCTGATAGAGCCAGATTTTTGTCCCTTCAAAAGTGGCATAGTTGAGGTCACGCACTGCATTCATGATCAGTTCCTTTTGTCGGCACCTATCCAGGCATGTTAAGATATCTTGTGGTGCCCAGGGAAACACGGATGGACGGCTGGCCCGGTGTGTGCGGTCCAGGATTATCATTTTGTCAGCTAAGTCTGGGACAGTATGGTGGAACAACCAATGCACGTAGTCTTCCAGTTTGCCTGCACCCGCTTGCAGTGGGACCCCCTTAATTCGGATATTGGACCTGTTCTCCAGGTAGGAGGTAAGGTCCGCATTACGGTCTCGAAGCTCAAGGATCTCACTGAGATGGAGAGCCAGTTTCTTTGGCAGGTTCCGTCCGCCTAGAGGAGGTTTTGGATAACAGCTCACTTATGGTGGGGTCCGCTTATTACGAGGCATTGTCATTTCTCTAACGCTGTGAGCTATCTTTCTTGCGTTTAACAATCCTGTGGGTGTACCCGGAAAATATGGAACCCTTTAAATCCCTTGCTGGGCCAACCTAACCCACCGGGCCCTGGCTAACTGCAGAGGAGCACACCCCCACTCCCACCTATTGGTCCCCGCAAACACAGACTGTCAGGTTTGCTTTTCCAGGTCCCTCTGCTTTCTAATCATTCAATTGAGTTTTGGGTCAATCAGATAGGCAAGAGCGGGACCCCACAGCGACTGTCTCCAGGTCACCAAGGCCCCTTCCAAAAACACTGGAGAAGACCAGAAGAACCTTCATCAAATGCCCCTCAGCAGTGGCCCATCCCTGTCTGATGAGCAATCCAGGCTCTTTCAGCAGTGTTGAGCAGGGGGAGGTGCGTTCCATTCACTCCCCGTAGCCGCGGCCCCACGCAAATGTCCCACCACCACAGACCTCCGAGGCAGTTAAGGGCCACCGCTCTCGAGTTTAACAAAGTAAAATGGCTCCCTCTCTGTGTGCGTCTCCGCTGCCTCTCCAGTCTCCAGTCGGGGTGTCCGTCCCCCACCAGCAGCGCCAACTCTGGTCCTCGGGCTTAACAGCTGTCAGATGTCCGCTGTCTAGCCCGCAATCACCCAGGTGGGGGACAACACCGGGGACTGCCCTGCAGGCCGCCACGCCTCACAGCGTCTTACCGCCGGGCCCCGCGTTGTTAGACCTGGCCTCAGCTCGCCCCTGTCCGCTCATCTTTCACCGCAGCCCAGAACACAAGAGCTGCAGCTGCCACCTCTGGCAGAGAGGGCCCAGATGTTCTCCCGAGCACCAGTGGGTTTGTCAACAGGCCAGGGAGCCTCGGCCAGGTCAGTGGTCAAGGCCGCCATCTTAGCCGCAGGCCAGCTGCGCGGATCCTCCCATCTCCATCCGGACGGCCAGGGCTCCCGGCCTGCAGCAATACGAGGACAGTCGGAGCCCCCAACCCGTGCACTGCTTCATGAGCTCACCACCTCAGGGATGCTCCACGGCCCCCGTTCTGCCGATGGCCCAAACAGTGCGGGTGAGCTCCGTAGTTCTGCTCCTACACGGGCGCCTTCTTGGACATGCCCCCCAAAAATATAACTTTTAAATTTAATTTTCTTTGCTAAATGAACTGTGAACTCGTCTGAACTCGCGTTTCCTCGCCACGCAATATTTCCTTATCACTAATTCTCAGAACAAACGCAACTTCCCAAGAAATACTATACTTATAAGCACAAACCTTTCTACGGAAGTAACCTTATTCCTTCAAACACATCTTTAGATTGCCATGACTACCCTGCTGTCAAAAGACACTCAACGCCTATGTTTTGGTTCAGAAATACTACACTATCTGCATCTAAAACACATCCATACTCCATCTGCTTTCTAAATTCTGAAAATAGAATTGCAAAAGAAATTAAATGAGCGATGTTAACACTAGAGAAAAACCTGTTTTTAAAGCCTGGACGAGGAAAGCTCAGTTGTTTGAGTTCGTCATGCTCCCACTAAATAATATCTTTTTACTGAAGACATCGAAAAAGGACAAGATTCTTTGTTGCACTCATTTACATTTTTTTATGTCAGTAATTCTACCAAAATTAAGCTGTGTAATTGTTTTATATTACACTCCAAATTAATTATTAAAATCTTCATGTGGCTAATAGGAAATATAAATTATGCCTACAAAATTTGTGTTATGTGAAATTCATGAAATTGCTCAAAATTTTGCATTAGGTGATTTTGTGTAATTTTTGCCCACTACTGACTTGTTTACCTAGAAAATGTCTTATAGAGAGGTATTTTTTTTTCTCAAATTAGACCCCTTCCGGTATCTCAAATGACTTTTTTATACCATGTATGCTCTTGCTTGAAAAACGTCACTTGATATACGAGCAAACCACATTTCGCACAAATAGTATGTTAGCCTATTTTTGTGAAATTTCCATTAAATTTCTCAAAATATCATGAGAAAATTATACAGTTTCACACCCCTCTATATTGTAGCTTGCACCATGTCAGCAGGCTGCTCTCAGAGCATAGTAAGGGCTGTGGCCTTGGAACGTACAAGATGGGCTAGGAGAACGACTCCAGAGAGTCCAAGCTCTATTAGGGTGCATACAAAAATTTATAATTTAAGGCCCTACACTCATGAACACGAATGCCTACACCTCAGACAAAACTATTAACTTCTGTTAACACATACTTTTTCAGCTTTACAGATGTTCTAGCCAACTGGAAAACTCCCATGGGTACTTACACCCTGTGTCGTCTTGAACGGTGATGTCACTGCCTAGCTTCCGGTTCCTTTATGTTTCCTGCACAGTCACCTCCTTCAGTGTACAGCAAGTCGGCCTCCATTAACCAAACTCCCATCACAATCATTGCCCACCCAGCATTCTACCTCCTTCTTACAAACTGCTGTATCTTTCAACACACCTTCTCTACACCCAGTAACATTCTCACTTCTCCTACTTGCAGTTCACCTTTACTACTTCCTTTAAATCCAACTCCTTTATCCAACTACAGATATTCTTTTCTAGATACCAATTCATCTTCCACTCATTCGTCTTACAGATCCGCTGCATCTCATTCTAATGCGTCCTTAAAGATTACTACCAGACTTAAGTGACACACCTATCCAAAATCTAGTCTAACAATATTACATAACTTTTATGTATCCTTTTTTGCATATGAAAACAGATTTTTTCTTTCATACTCTCACTCTTTTGTTTGTCTGCTGTAAGCCAACACCTTATATTTAAGCAATAGTTTTCATGTATTATAGTATAGTATTCTTTATTTGTATCAGTTAATTAAAACCATTACAAAAAATAAAAACTTAAAAACAGCCCGGTTCATGTGATTTCAGTAATACAACCAATCTAACATCATGTTTGCTTCAATCGTCTTTATTTAATGCGTATATACATTATGATATGAATGACACCATGCAATAGTTTTCAACTTGTCCAGCCCTCTCCCCAAATCTCAGTAATGGCAAAGGCATTTGTCCTAGTCATGGAGAGGTTAGCTAAGCATGAACACTAGCCTATCTGTTATGTATGTTCATTTGCTCTGGTTCTTTTTGTCTCTGAGCTTTCCTCAATTTTAATGGTTTCAAAATGATATGTGTTTGTTCTTTGGCACCGTAATACCATGGATTACCATCATTGTGGCAGGGCCAGCCTTTTATCGTGAATTATCACAGTTGTTCCAGAGCCCGCATGGGGTTGCTGCTATTGTCAGGGCCTGCATTTTACCAGGAATTACCAAAATTGTTCCAGGGTAAACATTTTGCCAGGGATTGCCACCATTGTTCCTAGGTCAGCATTTTACCAGGAATTACCTCCATTGTGCTAGGGTCAACGTGTTGCCAGGAAATACTGCCATTCTGCCAGTATTTTGTCAGGATTTGGCATCATTGTGTCCGGGCCAGCATGTTGCCAGGGATTACCACCCTTGTAGCAAGGTCGACAACTTGCCAGGATTACCACAATTGTGCCACGATTTTTATATTGCCATGGAGTGTCATTGTCATGCTTAGGGCCAAGATGTTGCAATAATGATCACAGTTGCTAGGTCGAGAATTTCATAGTTGGCGGTAGTGGGCCAAACATACTCTCCTCATCCACCCATATAGAGTCATGAGCATACACAAACTCACAGATCTGCAGTTCCGAGCGCACATTCAAACACACAGACGTGCATGCATGTGCTTACAAACAGACATGCATGCACACAAACAGACACTAATACTTGTGCACAAATATAAATACAGAAATGCACTCCCTCACACAGACTGGCATACAAGCACTCGCATAAACAGAGTGCAGAAACTTTTTAGGTCGAACCTGCTGTCTGGTTTGCAAAGACATCTTGAGGGCATTCTGAAAGCTTCCCTAGGAATGCATTCCACACACTGCTTATAATTGACTTTATGGTTTGTAACTCACATTTGCTTGCTTTCTATTTGCTGTTTTTATTTGTTTTAGGCTGTCCTGCATATGTCTGTCCCTCCCATGGAGTTTAGCCTGTTTACCATTGCTTCTTGTATTCTTCCACGAGTGCTTGCTTTCTGTAAACAGGCCTTTACATTTTTTCCCCATCTTGTCACATTTGCTGTGAATTCAACAACAGAAGTCAAATGTCAGGCTCTGTCTTCTGAGGGAGATTGGTGTTTAGGTTTCTTTCTAGGACTTAAAAGTGAAAGGTTTATGTGACAATCCTGCTGGGTACTCATGTGAGATGAATGCCTCGAGGATATTGTTTTATTTATAGCACACAACAAAATTTTAATGTCTGTAAATGAACTGTGCAAATATTTCAGAATATATCAGAAATGTGAAAGCACAAATGAAGCTCTTTTTTTTTGTTGTAATTCTGAAGTGTGGTTGAACCATATTTTAATATGATCAAAAAAATCAATACACTTGGTGATGCCATTTTCACACACAATCGTTTGTGCACTTTATAGTTGTATCGGTAAAACTGTATGTCTGTTCAAATGTAATGCTCATTTCAATTTAAAATGTGTTGTCTGTAATGGCAGTGTGCTACCAGACCATCCATACTCCATTCTACACAACTCCACACTACGACACTAATCTCCTCTACTCCACTCTATGCCAATCCACTCTGCCTCTGTCAGTCCACTCTGTCAGTCCAAGCTATACCATTCTACTCTACAACACGCCACTCTACAACACGCCACTCTACAACACGCCACTCTACAACACGACACTCCACTCGACGACACTCCACTCCAATCTGCTTTACTCTACTACGTTCTGCGCCACTCCACTCTGTGCCACGCCACTCTGTGCCACGCCACTCTACTCCACTCAGTCATTCCACTCCATGATACTCCACTCAACTCCATGACACTATGCCACTCCACGCCCCTTCACTCTAGGCCACTCTACACCACTCCACTATGTGCCACTCTACTCCACTTCACTCTAGGCCTCTCTACACCACTCCACTACGCGCCACTCCACGCCACTCTATATCACTCCACACCACACCACTCTACTCTACACCACTCCACTCTACACCACTCCACTCTACACCACTCCACTCTGTCACTCCACTCTGTCACTCCACTCTGTCACTCCACTCTGTCACTCCACTCTGTCACTCCACTCTGTCACTCCACTCTGTCACTCCACTCTGTCACTCCACTCTGTCACTCCACTCTGTCACTCCACTCTGTCACTCCACTCTGTCACTCCACTCTTCCACTCCACTCTTCCACTCCACTCTATGCCACTCCACTCTGCCACTCTACGCCACTCCACTCTACGCCACTCCACTCTACGCCACTCCACCCCACTCTACCCCACTCCACCCCACTTCACGATACTCCACAACACTCTGACTCTCTACTCCACCACACTCTACTCCACCACACTCTACTCCATTCCATTCTACCTTACTCCACTCTACGACATTCCATCTACTTCATTCCATTCTACCCCACTCCAATCTACGACATTCCATCTACTTCATTCCATTCTGCCCCACTCCGCTCTACGACACTCTACTCTAAGACATTCCACTCCATTCTATGACACTCCACAACAGTCTACAACACTCCAATCTACGCCACTCCACTTTGCGGCACTTCACTCTATGCCACTCTGCGCCACTTTACATCACACCACTCTGCACCACTCCACATCACTCCACTCCACACCAATTCACTCCAGTCTACTCTGCGCCACGACACTCCAGCCTAATCTGCAACACTCCACTCTACGACACTCTATGCCATGCTACAACACTCTACTAATTTTCAACACTAATCTTTTATGGGTTCCGGAGTAGCCTGCTACTCGCCAGAAAAGCGCTTCAACACCCCATCAGGGGTAACAGGCGCTATATGAATGCAAACCTTTCTTTCCCTTCTATCCCTCCACTATCCTTCTCACTCCAAATAACTGACTAATATCCACCACTCAAATTACTTTCATATTTCACCATACTAATTCACCACTAATCCTTTATGGGTTTCCGGAGTAGTGTGCTACAAACCAAAAAAAACAAAAAAGCGCTTCAAACCCCATCAGGGGTAAGAGCGCTATATAAATACAAACCTTTTTTCCTCTGCTATCCTTCTGAATCCAAATAACTGACTAACATATCCACCACTTAAAATTTACTTGCATGTTTCACTATACTAGTTCAACACTAATCCTCTTTGGGTCCCGGAGTAGCGTGCTACTCGCCGAAAAGCGCTTCGACGCCTCGGCAGGGGTAGTAAGCGCTATACAAATGCAATTACAATACAATACAATACTCTACGCCAGTCCACTATGCGTCACTCTATTCCACTCTACCACACGCCATTCTCCTCTACACCACAAACCTTTAGTCATGCTGAACAGCAGCCACACTGGTGTACAACATTGCTAACACACATTGACAAAGCCAACAGCTCTTGCATAGGCGAGACTTATTGGCTTTGCCAATGATTTGTTTTAATCACCTTTCTCCTGTCCCGAATACAGCTCCCAGTCTGCACTCCCAGGAGAAGAGGGGAAGGGGAGCACCTGAGACTGCCTGTGGCAGGGCGGACACAGTTGTGGAAACCAAGAGGGAGTACCTGTTGTGATCAAACAGGCGTACATAGGGAGGAAGCAATTGAGTGGGAGTGGGCAAGGGGCAAAAGTGCCTGATTGGGGGGAGGGGGGTATTGTCAGCAGCCATCCAGTGTACTGCAGAGGTGAGGTACAGACACAATGGAGGCATATGTGGAGATTTCACTTTCCTCTGTCAGTGCAAAACGAGACTCCTTGCTACTCTATCAGAAGAACGCGCTTTTCAGCTTGCATAGCAACCGATTGTGCGGTATACCTAGCTATGTCCCAAGTTCACATTCTTTTTCTTCCTCAACAACAGTTTTTTTTTCTTCGTCCTTGGCCTCCCCCTAAAAAACTGTGCCTTGTTGAATTTGAAGTTGAAGGCTCCGAATAACTTGTACAATCAGAGTATGATGAAGTGTATAATGAACTACCGTCTACTTTGCCCCTGGTACTGAGTCTGCTCCTGCCTCTGTTCAGAGGCCAAGAACGAGGCCAAGGCAGGAGCAGAGGACGAAGATGGCAGAGACCCAATCAAGGAACTGGAGAAATTACCACACAAAGACAGACATACAGATGGGGGAACCAGAACTGATGCCGATCTATTATTTGTCATCAAGAGTACTGGACCCATGTGAATTGAATTTGTTAAAAAAAAAAAGGCTTACCATTTGTGCCAACACCACGCCCAGACTTTATAAAAACTAGAATATAATTGCTCCATTTTTTCAGGACATTGCGTTTGAAAAAATTATTTGCCAGGGAATTGAGTGAATTGTTTTCATTTTCATCTTAAGGCAGATTAACCTCATTAAGCCTCCTAGGAGACATAGGGAAAATAAGAGTAATGTGAATGCATATTGAATTGTTGGTTTTATATACCCAGAGTAAATACGAGGTATATTTGTTAAGTGGTATGAAGTTATGGTTGACAGGGCAGTACTTGTTTTCGCTCTACTTTTAGAAAGGTGGCATTTTCTTGTCCTAACAATTTGGTGCCTGCAGCCTGTTCTTAAGTCACATGACTGGGTGTAGCTAGCAGTTGTTTTATGTATTGCTCCCAGACAGTGAGACAAAGGGAAGATGGGTGTTGGCTGGATGGGCCACTCTGAGTTAACTAGGGAGAAGAACTGTCCCCTACCACACTTGTACATCACAAATGCACTGCCTGAGCACTCTCACAAAGGGATTGTCACTAGTCTATTGTGACCCCAGACAAGCTGGGGCCAGGACAGTGAGGAAGAGGATACCTGACACCAAGTAGGTGGAAACCTCTAGAAGCTTCCTCCACTTCAAAGTGGGCACCAGATATAAATATTGGACCTCAGACCCCAACTCTTCAGTACATTTCTGGATATGTGGACTCTGCCAGGAAGAAAGACTGCTGTGCTGCTGAAAGGACTGCCTCTCTGCTGGACTGCTGCTCTGAAGTGGTGCTTTCCTGCTGTCTGTTACCTTCTGGCCAGAGTGAGAAGGACTGGACCTGTATATGTTGAACCCAGGACCCCAGACTGGCTCCAAGGGCTAGTTGGCTGGCTTCCTGACTAGACCCTCAGAGACAGAAGGCTCCAACTGCCTTGAACCCAGAACCTGGACTCTGCTGTCTGTGAGTCCTACCCTGCCAAGTGATACCACCCCAGTCCTGGACCCTTGGAAGTGGGACTGAAGATGCTCTGCCAGCCCATTTGTGGATCCAGCAAAACCGATGCATCTCTTCTGCTGCACGGCGCAACCCCGAGCAGAACCAATGCATTGACTATGCTGCGTGGACTTTCGAGACGCAAGGACTTCACAGCGCAGCCCCATCAGAACCACCGCTGTGCAACGCATCCGTGATGCAAGACTTTGCATCGCAAGCCCTCGTTGGCGGGATCCTCGACAACAACGCAGGATCTCGCACCGCAGTCTCACAGCTCCTCGGAACCAACGCATAACCTTGGCTACACTACGCAATATCGGCGCAAGACTCTGCAACTCTTCACAACCAGGATTTAAGGCATTCTTGTTCAGCGGGCCTAGTTGGGTCCCTGTAGCTGGCCCGCACTCCATCGCGGTCAGCTTGAACTTGGGACTTTGTCCCAGTCTAGCAGGATCAGGTATCCTCAGTTGCTGCTTTGGCATTTTTGGCACTATTTTCGCTGAAGTCTTGATTTATTTATTAAAATGTACTCTATTTTTCTAACTTGGTGTAGGATTTTTCTTGTGTTGTGTTTTCACTTTATTACTGTTTGAAGTGCGGCATAAATACTTTACACATTTCCTTTAAGTTAAACCTTACTGCTCTGTGCCAAGCTATAAGGGGGTTGAACACAGGTTAATTTGGGGTTTGCTTGTGCCTCACAAGGATTGTGGTTTCTGCTTGAATAAAGGTATCACCCCCTCAACAAGTAACCCAATTTCTTTCAGTAACTATAACTTGTGCCATCCCAATGCATTGCTAGTTAACTCCAAAATTGCATCGCTCTTGACAAAGTTCTATGACATCATTGATTATGTGATTGCAACATCAGAAAGGAAGTCATTCATGAGATGAGTGTGCATTCCAGGGTTGCAAATTCTAGTTAATTTAGGCCATGAGTTATAGTTACTTGAGAGAACTAAAAATGGGGAATTTCAGTGATTTTGTTAGTTTAAATCAGTGTGTTTAAACTGTCATTTTCACCTAACTAAAACGTCACTTAAACATTTGTTTTTTCAATGACTATATTTGTGTCTTTTTTTACTTTTGACCTCTACCCAACCCTGAACTCTAAAAACTCCCTACTTCCCTTTTCTTCTACCCTTCCTTGAACCCTAAAAAACTGATATCTCCCTTTACTTCTACTCACCCCTAAACCTTAAAAAACCTTTATCTCCCTTTACCTCTACCCAGCTGTGAACTATAAATATCCATACCCCCTTTACCTCTTCCCACCCCTGAACCCTTACACTCTTACCTACCTTTATCTCTGTCCACCTCTGAACCCTAAACAACCTGTACTTCCCTTTACATGTATCCACCCCTGACCCCTTAAACACTTACCTTAACTTATTACTAGCTACTCACCTCTCCTGCTTTGTAAAGACATGGGTTGTAAAGGCTCATGAATTGCTAGACTTGGCATCTTTTGGCGTGTTTCCCCTGTCTTTTTGACCTCCCGGTTTTGACTCTGTTGTTGCTGGTTTAGTGTTTCTGCGCACTTTCTCACTGCTGTTCAGTGTTAAAGTGCAAGTGCTCCTGTTGTAAATTGTTGTTATGGATTGGTGATTCCATGATTGGTCATTTGATTTACTAGTCAGTCCCTAGTACAGTGCACTGTGTGAGCCCGAGGCCTGTAAATCAAATGCTGCTAGTGGTCTTGCAGCACTGGTTTGTACCACCCACACAAGCAGCCCTTCAAAGGTAACTCCGACCTGCCACTGCAGTGTCTGTGTGCAGTCTAGTACTGCCATGTCGACTTGGCAAGTGCACCCACTTGCCAGCTCCTAACCTTCCCTTTTCTTACATGTAAGTAACCCCTAAGGTAGGCCCAAGGTACCCCTGTGGGCAGGGTGAAGTGTATGTGAAAGGTAGGACATGCCCTGATGTGTGTGGCATGTCCTGATAGTGAAATACTGCCAATTTCGTTTTTCACTATTAAAAGGCTATCTGGCTCATAGGAAAGCATGGGAGTTAATTTATAACATCTTATAAATATAACTTCTCATTGGGACCAAATAGGAAAATAAAGTTTAGTATGCCTGAACTCAGAATCTAAAGATGCATCTTTTAGTAAAGGTGATTTTTACATTCTGTGTTTGAAAATACCACTTTTAGAAAGTAGGTATTTTCTTGCTTGGCCATCCTGTGTGCCTCTGCTAGGATGTGGATTTACTGTCTGGCTTTGGAGTGACAGGGGCTGGGGTTGTGCAGTGGCTCCAGA
The DNA here is from genome assembly GCA_963921515.1 of Calotriton arnoldi. Lineage (NCBI taxonomy): Eukaryota > Metazoa > Chordata > Amphibia > Caudata > Salamandridae > Calotriton > Calotriton arnoldi. The sequence continues at coordinate 1,754,779 of CAWUFW010000057.1, forward strand.
GAGTCTGATGGGTCAGGGCTGGGCTGAATAGACCTGGGCTGCATTTAGAGTAGTGGGAGGAGATTTCCTTGCACCTGAATGGGCCTGGTCTGCCTTCCACAATACTGTCTCCACCCCCTGCCAGGAAGCTGGGCCAGAAAGGACAGGACTGGTTTGGACTAAGCACAGACCCTCTCTGCCTGAAAGGACAAAGGAATTTGGAGTATAAATATTGAGGCCCAGACCCCAGAACTTTAGAACTCTTTTGGACCAAGAAGAAGAGCTGGAGAAGCTGTGAGGAGGAACTACCACTTTGCTGAGTTCTTTGCTGTGTTGGCCTGCAGTGGCTGCTTCTGTCTTGGCCAGTGAAAGGACTGGACTGAACTTTCTGCAATTTCTTTTTATGAGTTTCTCCAAGGGCTTGATGTAGAGCTTGCCCCCTGTTCAAGAAGTCTAAGGAACTGCAAAGACTTCAAGTTCTTCTACCCTCAGCACTGGGGACTGTGTGTTTTGTGCTGCAACAGAAGAAAAAGCAACCCGACGACGTCTACGACGCCGCTGCCGACTCAGTGTCCTGAATGCACCGCAGAGGGCATCGCCACATGCCGCACCGCAACCCTGGTCTCAACCAAGGACGCCACATGATGCCGCCACAGAGCTGCTGCTTGCACCGCGACCTGTGGGCACCGCACTCTGCACCGCCTCGATTCACGCCGTCGCCCTGGTATCCCCGACGCCGCCGCTCCATGCCGGCATCGACGCCTCTGCTTGCACCGCTCGCAAGTTACATGACGCACCGTCCTCATCCCGCACCGCAGCCTTGGCCCACCGACGCCGGCGCCATCGACTCCAGTTCGACAGCCGACGACAGCGCTTCAGCAACGATGACGCCGTTGCTTGCACCGTGACCTGCCAGCACCGCATCACTTCGCACCACAGCCCTGGTCTCACTGACGCCGCTGGACGACCGTCACCGAGCCGCTGCCTGCACCGCGACCTGAGGTCACCACACGCCGGACCGCTGCACTTCACACCACACCCCCGACGCCGGCGCTCCCGATTTCAACCGCGAGGAGTTCGATCTGCAACGCGTGCGACTTCAAGGGCCGGAGGACTCCTGCACCGACCTTCGGAACCGACACCTGCGGACGCCGGCCCTTCGGGGCTCATCGAGAGGTCGCCGACGCCCTACATCTCTAAAGGTACTGTTTTGCGGGTCTTCCCGACACCGTAGCTTGCTTGCGATGTCAGCCAGAACTGTTTGGATTTGTTGTTCACGACGCCCTGATAGCCCCAGTTGGAGCTATCGACTTCAAGGAACTGTATTTCAAGTCTATTTTGATTACTGAAGATTTCTGAGGACTGTATGGTGGATTTTTATCGTTTTTGGTCTTGTTTTAAGTATATAAAATATTGGATATTTTTCTAAACTGGTGTGGTGTCCTTTTGTAGTGTCTTCACTGTATTACTGTTGGTTATGTGCAAATGCGTTACACACTGCCTCTAAGATAAGCCTGACTGCTCGTGCCAAACTACCAAGGGGGTGAGCAGAGGTTATTTTAGGAGTGTAGCTCCCTTATCCTGACTAGAAGTAAGGGTCCCTACTTGGACAAAGGTGCAAACCCTTGCCAACTAGAGACCCCCATTTCTAACATGCATTGTAAAAGGTTTGTGGTAAAAGTAGGTTGTTGTTAAAATGCATTGTAAAAGTAACATACCCATGTTAATGTACTGCAAATTCCCTCTGAGTGGTTTGACATCCTAATGGCACTCGGCCTGGGGCCTCGTACCTCCCTGTGGTCGTAGAACTCTTCGATGACTTGCAATAAACTTATAACATATGGTTGAGATGTGCTTCATTGCCTATGTAGCACGTCACACATATAATCGATGATTGCTTGCACAGCACAAGCACACCCTGCCATTGTGGTTTTGCATCACCTTGGGACACGGCTGGTTTCTGTCTTATTGACTTTGTTTTACTCGGCACTCAGCATCAAGAGATGGGTAAAGGAAATCTGAATAATTCACAAGACAAGGGACTGCTGAATACCCTTTAAAAAAGGGCTGTAAAGCAATTCACTCTTATTAATAGAGTGCCGATTCCTGATTGTTTTGCATGTTACAGAATCATTCAGAATTAGTATGTAATTAATAAAGTTTCTAGCAATTTATAATTAGCAATGTTTACTATAACATCACAAAGATGCAGCTGCCAAATCGCACAGTTGTACCCTATACGTAGTGAGGCCAGGGCTTTGTTCTGGCACTGACTGATGTTAGGGTATGTCTTCTGCTGAGAAGTAAATATGGCACTACAGGCTGTAGGCATATCAGAGGTGAAGTTCAGAATGAACAAGTAACACATTGAGAGAGAGGGGCGCAGCACAGACCACTGACCATTTTTATGGTGTGAAAAAGGCTACTTTATTGAAACAGGTGCACATTACAACTTATTCCTGGGCAAACTGCCTTACAAAACTGAAACCTCGCTAAACATCAAATGAACTATCCAATATCCTGCCGCCATCTCTATCGTCCCACCCACATACCCCACCAGTATCTCATTTCTATTGAAGATCACTTCAACAGTTTCAACCTTAACTTCCCCTACAGCCTATGACTGCAAGTATTAACCTCTAAGCAACTAAACTTCCTATCCTTAACCTTAAACTTCCTGCCTACCCTCCCTTTTCCTGTGTTTCACCAATGGCACCGCCACTCAGACTTCTGTAACCTCCTGCAAAACTTCCCAGGTCACCGCTAAGCACCTGTCTCAAGCGACAACCGTACAATAACAACCCCCCCCCCCCTGCACACATATCCCAACAACGAATTCAAAAGAAAGAGAGCACCATGAAACACAAAAGATAAATTAAAGGGATCAGCGGGTGGGAAAATTGTCCCCCACTGACTTCCTGCCACCAGGTCACCTGTACTTAAAATGGTGTCCGGAAGCCCAAAAAGAGCCTCTATATACCCATTGGTCTATAATGGGCTGCACAGTAGCTCGAACAAAATGGGAGTCGCATGACTGCACCACTCTCCCAAAATTCCCGGGTTGTGGGCGGGGATAGACCTTCCTGTGGTCGGCTGCTCCCCAAACCGCCATTGTTAACAGCCTGCAGACGTCTGCAAATATATGGAATGAACTGAAGACTGCTAGCATCTGCAGAAATCCCTGGTTGTCTGGTCCCCGGACGGCGCCACCTAGTGGCAGACCTGCTATATACACATGCTTGTCATGTGGCATGTTTCGTTGTGGATGCATGTGTTGCTCTCCCTAACGGTCTTTAGATGTAATAGAATACGTGCCCTCAGGGACATTAGCGCCTCATTTCACCTGATGTGACTTACAAACATTATAGCTGATCTCCAAAGCAGGTGCATCTTTCTTCCTTTGACAACACTATATTGAGATATAGTGCAGGTTAGGCAAGTACACGTTACAACATATGTTTTTGAACTGAAAATTATTTGTGTTACGTGTTAAAGATGCATAAATGAACAGTCAAGTTGTCTTTATTCGATCTTCCAAGGACAGATCATAAAAGGTACACACAGTAAAAGAAAAAAAACAAAATTCATTATAGAGACACATATTAAAAAAATGACAACCACATATTAAAAATAGGGCCAGTCCTTTGAAAGTCCATGTCTTGTAAGTTAGAGACTACCACATTTTTAAACGTATAAACTCCTCGTGTTAATAAACGATGAATAAAGTGCCGGTGCAAAAAGGACTCATTTGGCATCAAATAAAGTGACAGTGCAAGAGTTCCAGTTCCGATTCCAGGGAGCTACAACAGGGTGGCAAATGATTAAAAATTATTAAAAATTGACGTCAGCAATGGACATTTAAAAAACATATCAGAGACAATGATTACTAAAGTCACTAAAGTGCTTTTTACATCAAAACAGCATACTCCTTCTCTTAGCTAAAGTGCACTTCAGAAAGCTAGCAACTGCAAAGCAAACGTTACAGTTGCTAAGTTGCTGTAGGTAGAAGAGAGCCGCTTTGCACTTAGAAAATTTAAGGCTGCGCAGTGACGGTAATAAAAACTTCCTAGTAAACGGAAGATAAAATTGACAGAAAAAAACAAAATGTAAAATAGTTTGTCTCGATTGCTCATCACACGGACAAGTGGCAACAGTGTTAGCCGAATGCTGACCTAAAGGAAAACATATCATCCAACAAAAAGAACTCAGCCTAAATCTTGTCAACAAATTTCTTTCATAAACGTTGGTCACGTATAATAGATACGTAGCAATTGATGGAGTTGCTTGAATAAGGCAATAATCTCTAACTGAGGGTTTGGCCACTTCCAATAGTTCCCTAGAAATTTGTTTGTGCTTACAAAAACTGTCCCAAACCCACTTTCTGTCCTTTTTTTCGATTGCCTCTGGGTGCTCAAACAATGAGGCGCAACCAAGTGCCGAAAAACAAGTTTTAATATATTGAAGCCATGGAATGGTCAAACCACGGGCGCAGCTTAAACAATCTCTAATAACAGCCCTGTTAAAGTTGGCTTCTTGGTTAGACCAAATTGAGCACCAAAGGGCCAAGGGGGCAGCACTAATTGTGTCTTGGACATACTCCAGGCCCAGCTCCAGATGAAGGGAATAATGCGGAGATTAGGGAGTAGAATCTATTCTCCTCTATCTGCATTGCATGTGCATCCCTACAACCCCAGATACCCATTCCATATGTTAAAATCGGCAAGCATTTGCGATTGTATATCTCTTATATAGGAGCAATGGCTTTTTACCAATAGACATTGCAAGCGAGAAGGTAGTGCCTACAGCTTGGGTGTATCGGGTTATTCTATTTTTAATGCACATATGCCACGAACAGCCTTCGTCAAAATCCAGACCTAAATAGGGGAAGGAACTGACCCTCTCTAGGGGTTTTCCCTCTAAATTTAATGTACGGGTTTTATTATTTTTTGGGCCACATATCAATATGAATGTTTTCTTGAAATTTGGCTCCAGGCCCAGGTCCTTCATAAAGCTAACGTAACTGACAATAAGTGTATTAAGGCTGTTGGCAGTCCTTGCCAGGAGAACAGCATCGTCAGCATATAGCAGTGCAGGCACGGCCTTTTTTTCCACAAGCGGAACGTCCGCCCCAACAGAAACCAATGTTTTCTCCATGTTGTTTGAATAGAGAAGGAAAAGGATTGGGGCAAGGATGCAACCTTGGCGCACCCCACGCTTAATGCTGAAGGACTCTGTGCATTCTCCAGCGCTCCCAAACCTGACTGAGGCTGAAAGGTCATGATGAAGGTGCCTTAAGAATGTAACCAGCCCCACCTCAACACCCATGCTCTCTAAGATGACCCACAGCTTTGAACGGGAGACGTAATCAAATGCGCTGGACAGGTCCATAAACGCCAAACAGTCTGTTCATTGTCATTATAAGCACCTCGTCAGTGTGATTGGGACCTTATCCCTGGCACAATGTGGCTGGCACACGTTGAATTTAGTCTCTGATTATGGTCTTACTGTACTGGCAGTGTTGCTGTGGACCTTTGTTGGAGGTTAATACCTTAAGATTTTTCAGTCACCATGATCTTTTATGCTGTTACTTTGTACTTCGTTAAAATATGATATATTTCTTTTTCGTGTTCGAAATAACGGTTTTGTGTGTTTTTTTTGTTTTTTTTAAATCTTGAAACGATTTGTGAAATTCTCGAGTTTTTTTCTATCATAAACAGGTAGATCACACGATCTAAAATACTTTTTGCGGGAGAAGCACCCTGAAAAACACTCGTGGCAGGAAAAACAATCGCAAATTTCATCGACATACGAAGTCGACAACTTTGCATTTCACAAAATTGTCAGTTTAACTCAACTTCACCAGCGGTATTTTAATTCCATTTCTCCTCCGTATAACCCCTTCTACGTTGTTCAGGGTGTTTGTTAGTTTTGAATTTTGCTGTAAGTGAAACATTGATTACAATATTGTCATGAGTGTGGGTTTCATCTAAATATGTATGTTTACATTCTTTCAGGACCTCCAATAGCACTCAAACGCTGTCATCGTGCCATACCATGGAGCCCTGTGCACCAGATGAATTTTTCCAAGCTCTTAATCATGCAGAACAGACTTTTAAAAAGATGGAGAATTACCTGAGGCACAAACAGTTATGTGACGTGGTATTAGTTGCTGGGGACCGCAGAATTCCAGCTCACAGGTACTAATTTAAAAAATAATTCCTCCAATGAAATGCTACATTGATACATCTTAAAATGTCATTACTGCTGCAGAAATAGCATGCTTAGAGACAACACTTTGCCACATCAAAATCTATATACACTGTCCGAAATCAGCAAACTAAACATAATCTACACTCCTTTTGTCCTCTGCATTCTGATGAGATTGCTACCTACTAACGTGTGATGCTGTGTGCAATGTAAGTGGTGCGCGTGGTGAATCTTGTTCTGTGTAAGTACGCTGTCCCAGATGCATATTATAGAATATTAACTATGTCTGGTGCCTTGATCTATGCGAGAGTGAACATGATGTGAATGTGTGTGGACATGCCTGAAAATGTTGGAGATATTGCGGGGAACCTTTGTAGAGGCCAGGTACAGGCTATGGTCCTTGGTGTGGGTTGCATTAAACTAGATAATCTACCTGCTGCCTTCTGCATTGTGCTTTCCTTGCAACACCATTTCATTTTGGTGAAGAGTTTGCAGCAGTGAACCCAAGTGGCAGCAGTCAGGTTGTAGCACACATTCTAATATGTGGAAAGTTCATCAGAATTGTTTCCAGGTGTTTCGGAGGTTGCTTGGAGATCTATCATTGATGTAGGCGCATTGAAGATTGTCTTTATAGCATTTGTGAATATTCTTCCACTACTTGGTAAAGGAGCTAGGTGGAACAATATTAGAGGGTGTTGCTTGATGGACTCTGGACGGACCGTCCTCAACAAGCTTATATCATACTTATTGTTGGTGCTCTGGGTAACTTGGCAGCATTCATATTGTAATTTTAAATGCCATTTGGTGAACACTGTGATGTATCATGGCACTTGGCTAGGAGCTGTTTGCCCATTTCAGGTACCCTGTTGATGTTACTGCCATTCCATTGCTGTGAAAGGAGGTTTCAGGCAGGGAGAGGTTTGTTGCGAGAGGTAGCCTGTCTGAGTACATTCATGATCTCCTGTTTAACTCAACAGTCATAACATGGTGGCTTAGGAATTTGACATTATTTGGAATTGTTCTGAATGATTGATGTCATCAGGAGGAGATAGTACTTTTCTGACCTCAATGAATCCTGATCATATTTCTTTCTTAATTAATATTGTTTAAATGTGGATTCATTTTTTCTTATACTTGAGCTTGCTAGTTATTTGTGGATACAGCGTGCAGTTATTAAACCTGCCGCCTGACCAGGCAGACTACCTGTATGCTGGAAAGAATGGTTCATGTGTATTTATAGGCAGTTGACAGATACTGGTTTAGACTAGACAGGAAGAAATGCATGCTAGATCATTATATTGGAAGGAATGGCAAACATTTTTCAACATCTTCCTGTAGCTGTTCTCTAAATGATCAAGAGACAGATTAATATGAGGAACTGGCGAGGAGACTAGAGAAATGTGTCAGTATAAAGTATTGTTGTTAGGTGACACATTTTGTTTTCTTATGTGGAAGCAATGACTGAACATTTAGCTGCTTTGCAATTATTGCAACAGCATGCAAGTATGAATGTTTCACTGAACGATTGATGAGTGTTTAGGTTTTTCAACAAGCAAATACAAGAATGTTTGCTTACTGATTGTGAACAGCAGGGACATGTCTAGAGAATGCCATGTCATTGAACAAACTTGGCATTGACACAGTTTGTGCTGTTCAAAGGCCCAAGGGAAGTAACAAGTGTTTTGAAAGGAGAGCAGTCATTAACACATTTTTTTACAACCGTCAACTAGCAGTGGTTGTTAAAGATTTGGTTGACTCAGGCAGGTTGCAAATTTCATGTTTTGTCCCTCTCAATAGGACTTGTTGTAATTGTAGAGAGTAGGGACACTTCCCCAGAGTATAACACAGCCCCAAGAAAGAAGGAATTAAAGTAGTGACTCTTGAGTATGAGTAGCAAGAGATCATGAATAATGTGGTGTGAAGAATTAGCACAGCAGATGCAACAAAGGAAGCTAATATTTATAGAGTTCCGTAAACCAGTATTCCGATAGATGTAGAACCAATCGACTTGCCAGTGGATCAGGGTGCTAGCATTACTTTAACTTTTGATATCACGTTTGAGTCTTGATGGATTTGTAGATGGCGAAAAAAACAGACATACTCCTGTCATGAATATTGTGTCTTTTCTATCCTGGGCATTCCCCTGCTTGAGTTACATGTGCTAAACAGTTAAAACGCTGAAAACGAATGTTATGTTAATTTGTAGAGCGTGGCTAATCACCCGTGAGGGTATCCAGGCACTGAGTAGGGCAGGCCTGAGGGGGGAGGAGGAGGAGATCATACCTGTTTCATCTAGAAGAGCCATTTCTTGAGGTTCATTCCTAAGTCCATGAGGGAGGGAGGGGGAGGTTCTGAGGTGTTTTAGGAGGTTGATCCAGGTCTTGGCTGCGAGGTATGAGAAGGGTCGTCCTCCGCATCTGGTCTTCTTGATGTGAGGGAGATGTGCTGTTGCCTGGGACGCAGATCAAAGGAGTCTGGTGGGTTGATAGAAATTTAGGCATGGTTGAGGTAAGCTGGACTGGTGTTCTGGAGAGCTTTGTAGGTGTGAGTAGCTTGAACTTGTATCTTTCCTGGACTGGGACCCAGTGGAGACTGTTGAGTTGTTGAGAGATGTGGTTATTTCATGGGATGTTCAGGATGAGTCTGGCGGCAGCGTTCTGGGTGGTTTGAAGTCGGCGTAGGACATGGGCTGGGATTCCAATGTAGAGGGCATTTCCGTAATCAAGTCTACTTGTGATAAAAACCTGGTTAACAGTTCTTCTGGTGTTCAGTGGGATCCACTTGAAAATCTTGTGTAACATTTGCAGGATGTGGAAGCATGATGAGGAGACGGTGTTGATCTGTCTGCTCATGGAGAGGTTGGCGTCCAGGATGATTCCGAGGTTCTTGTTATGGTCCGCAGGGGTGATTGGGGGGCCAAGTTCGAAGGACCACCAATAGGTGCCCTGAGGGAGTGGTTTTGCAGAAGATAAGGACTTCGGTTTTGTCTGTGTTGAGCTGGAAGTAGTTGTTTTTCATCCAGGCAGCGAGATTGCTGCCTGGATGGAGATGATGGATCTTCCAAGGTTGTATATGAAGTGGGGGCATGAGTTTAAGGGGGCTCCAGAGTGGATGGTATTCATCAGGGTAGTGGTTTCTTCATTCGAGGGGGGCTTCCAGTTACTTAGCTGCTGTTTGACAATGAAGGAAGTGTCCGGCTAGTCGGGGGAGTTCGTATTGGTATGCGGTGGGTCGAATGTGTTTTAGAACTTAGCAATCTTCTATTCGAAGAAGTTTGAGAGGTTGGTGCCGAGTGCCTGAGATGGGATGATATTGTTTTTGGCAGCTGCAGGATTTGAGAAATCCTTGACGATGGTGAAGAGTTTTTTGCCATTGTTGGAGCTGGCATCAAGTCTGAGAGTTAGGGCCTTTTTCTTTGTGTCTCGTAGTTGTTGGTGGTAGAGGTTGAGGCCGGATTTTTATGTGGATCTTGCGGTGATGTTTTCGTCAAGTGTACATTTTCACCGAAGTTTGTTGCAGTGGCTCTTGGACTCACTGAGGTCATCATGTACCAGCAGGGTAATTTGTTGTTTTTGTAGGTCTTGTTTCTGGTGGTAGCGGTGCAGTTGGCGCAGTCGGCGAGCTATTTATTGAAGAGTGTGGTGTCGAGGTTCCTGGTGTGTTTGGGTAGGTGTTCCTGTAGGGTCTTGGTCCAGTTTCTTCAGATATTTTGCCCCAGTATCTTGATGGTGCTTTGGGTTTTTCTGGTGGTGTGGCTTAGTGTGCAGGTATCTTGAAATATATGATGTTGTGGTTGGACCATGTGAGCTGGGGCATGTGGATGGCGGTGATGATACTGTTGTTGGAGGAGAAAATAGGGTCAAGGGTGTGGCCTGCTGTGTAGGTTGGTCCTTGGATGAGCTGGGTGAGTCCGAGGTTGCTGAGGCTGTCGAGAAGGGTTGTGGATTCAGGGTCTGCTGTGTCTTCCAGGTGGAAATTGAGGTCCCTGAGGAGGATGTAGTGGGGAACAATGAAGTCTGCGATGTGGTTGCAGAATTCTGCTTCGAGGTAACGGGACGGTAGTTTAGGGTGCCCTTACGGGTGGTGTTGTAGTCCATTCATATTTTGAAGTCGAGGTGTTCCATAAGGTTGGTGTCTGAGTCCGTGGAGGTGATGCAGTCAACCGTGTTTTTGTAGATGATCGCGAGGCCTCCACCTGGTTTGTGGGTTCGGTCCTGGTGTATGATTTTGTAGGCAAGCAGGATGACTGCGGCGATGTTGGAGGCTGGATTGAGCCATGTTTCAGTGAGGAAGAGAGGTTTAGGTGTGGTGCTGCTGATGAGATCTCCGATTTCAGTAGAGTGTTTCCCAAGGGATTGGACGTTTAGGACCGTGGCGGACAGTTGGTACAGGGTGGTGGTGGCGTGCATCGGTTGTTTGGAGGTGGTGGTGTCGGAGTCTGAGGTGTCACTGGTGAAATCGCAATGAGTGCAGGAGAAAGGTCCTACCGTGGTGCTGTTGAGGTCGTGGAGGTTGATGGAGGAGTAGTGGCGATGTTTGTTGGTTCTGGTGGCAGCTGTGGTTGTGGTGTTGTGTTGGATGGTCGTGGGGGCCAGGGTTCCTGGCACTTGGTGCGGTCCAGGTGTGGACAGGTGCAGTGGCGCTCATGCTGCGCAGGCGTGCTAAGGTCTTCATTAAATAGGTCCTGTGGTGGGTGTGGCTTTTCTAAATTGGACCATTGATCTGCCTATTATCAAGTTGGGCTGACTGGTGAATTTCTGAATCATACTGATTTTGTTACCCCGGGGTGCATCACCCCTTTAACGATGACTTTCAGGTTGGAGACTGCAGCTACTATTTGTTACTGTATCACTAGTCTGTTGTTCAAGGGGCAAGTTGGTATTATGACTTTTCAGAATGATATTCTGGCATTTGATAAGAATTGGAGTGTGCATGATGTGCGACTGGAGAAAGTTCTGGATGTGTTGAAGGAGAATAGGTTACAGATGAGTATAGACAAGTGTGAATTTGATATGATAGAAGTGGAATATCTTGGGCGTGTAAGTGCTGAGGAAGGAAGTAAACCGTGGCCTGGGCTGGTTTGGGTAGTAGAGGACATGCAGAACCTGAAGGAAGAGACCAAGTTCTATCATTTTTGTGCCACTGTGAGTATTCCTCTGAGATTGTATCCTACTTTGCTAGTATCACTTATGAGATTGCTGTAGAAGGGAAAGAAGATTGTGCTAGCAGTCAAGCAAATGTTTACGTTTAACAGACTCAAAAATCTGCTGACTCAAACACTGATTTTGCAGCTAATTCTACCTAGAGATAGAGTTCTTATAGCTATGGATACAAGTGAAAATAATATATGTGTGTGTGCCGTTTCGAGTCAGAAGCATGTGAATGGTGAAGATAAAATGGAGTTTGGTTCTCCGAAATTGAAGGATCCTGAGAAGCAATATCCGGTCTTTGAAAAAGAGATGCTTGCATGCACCTGGACTCTGCACAAGTTTAGATCGTATATTTGGGAAAGCTAGTTTGCATTAAAGAGAGACCCTTACCCGCTTGTGTACATCTTAAGTGGACCGAATGTGCATTTTTGTAAATGCAGTGCTCATTTAGCTAGTTTGTGGACCAAACCCTGCTATTATGTTTTGTGTGTGCAAGAAATAAGAAGGTGGATTGTTTGTCTATATTGCCTTTGCTTGGAGATAATGAGGATGAAAATGCAGGTTCTCATGAGGTAGTAAATGTTTAGTTGCCATAGTCCGAATGAATTTATGCCAGATAATGAATGAATGGAGGAGGAAAATTTAGTTCAACGTGATTCTTAATCAGGAGGTAAAGTATGTATTGATTAGGTTACCAAGAGACCAAAGTCTATCAGAGGAACTGCTGCCTTTGCTAAAATGTCATCAGAGATGACACTGGAAGGTGGTTTGCTCAGGACAGTGGATACGTTGGTTCCCCCTTCCAAAGTCAGGACAAAGTTAATGTATATATTTGATGGAGGTCATTTGGAAATTATGTTGAATAACAAAAGCCACAGGGAGACTTACTGGTGACCAGAAATTGCTAAGTATCTTGCACTTAAAGTAAAGGGGTACGTGGTGTGTTGTGCAGTAGATAAGAATTTCAGAACTAGTGATGCACCAATGGTGACAATGGGTGTGTGAGACAAGGTTTGAGAGAAGGTTAGCATCGAGCGTTTGGCCTGGATTTAAATGAGATTTTCTAAGTCGCCTGACACGAACACAGTTAAGTTTTTACTGACATTTTGAAGAGAGGGCCTTCCCAGAGTTTTGGTTTCAGCTAATGGTGTATAATTTGTATCTAACAAAGTGACGAGATGTTTAAAGTCAACAATAGTCAAATGCCGGGTTTGTCTTTTGTACCGTCTTCAAGGTCAGATTTGTTGAGAGGGCGAATAGGATGGTAGATGATTGTGTCAAATGGGCTGCTGTAAATGGGTTGCCAGAGGTGGATACCTTAATGAAATTGTTGTGGTCGTACAGGTGTACTGCTCACATTATGAAAGACACTTCCCCCTTTATTACCTCTTGCAGTGTTGAAAGGATTGTGTTGTTTGTAATCACATTGGGTTCCCACGGGCTATGTGGGTTTCACCGTGTCCATGTTGTGAAGACTGGAGAGTGAGGATATATATAGAGGCTATGCAGACAAGGAGCATAAGTCAGGTATGACGAGAAACATTGAGTCAAAAGCCACTGTATCGGAGTGGTGAGAATCAAGATTCCTCGTGCCGTGAGAAAAGGAGATTTGATGCTTGGGCTAGCATAAGTCGTTAAGCAGGTGCCTATGTCTGTTGACTGTTTGGAATCAGGCAAATGGTGGCATGTTGAAAGGTTGACCACGTGTATTGCTGGAACTACTTAGCGGGACCAGGTGAAACTGAGTATAAAAAATGAAAATGGTGACTTATTTCACATAAAGTTTGACTCAAAACCATCCATAAAGGTCTGTGTGTGATGAGAGACAGCCTGCACCGAGAAATGATTATATATGAAGATGCAATGTTGCCTTTTCTTGTATTTGAACCTTTATTTTGCAGCTGCTGTCTATGGAGGATATGTACAGTTTTCTTTTCACCTTACTCTTATGATTGGATTATATGCCTTCATTTTGTGTGTTACAGTGTGTCTACTTTTCTTGTATAAAAAAAGGTTTATTATGTTATGTCCTATGGCATCGGCGAGTATGGTGAGTTTTGCTCTTTGTAAGTACGGTGTCCACGTGCAGTATTACAGAATGTTAATTATGTCAGTTGTCATGTTCTGTATTCTGCCTTCTTGCACCAGCCTCTATCTTTACTTGCAATGCCATTTCACTATGTTTCTCCTTGGGTGTCAGTTCTCAACCTCTTCCCTTTCTCCAGCATAGGACGCTCCCTGTGCAACAGTCTCAGTTGTAAAAGGTCAGATGTAGTAATGCAATATTTGTCCATGTTTTCTCAGATCCTTATTGTGACATTTTGTGATAGTTAAAGCGTGCGTTACAGTGAATACGAGTTAGATTATCTTATCAGTAACATTAAAAGTGTCAGCTTCAAGTTGATGTTATATTGCCCGAAGTGAGAGAGACTCCAGCATTTAATCAACTCCCATTCTCTCGTCGTTTCACTGAATTAACCCTTTAACTTATCCAGTGCTTTATATGGGAACAAACTGTCAGGCACTGAGTTCCTGTGCTTTTTTGATTGGAAAGGGGAAGTGCCAGCACATCTCAGCAAGGGTGCAAGATTCTTAAACGGAGAGAAATTGCACTTCTCAGTAGCAAACAGGGATTGTTGGATATTGGGTACTCGGACTTCAATATTTCCTTTTGAAGCACCAATTGAACCCTTTGATCATCAGGAGAATGCTTGCTAGCTGCTTTACTTTGCAAAACATGGTGTCTATCTTATCATCTTGACCTCTTCTGTGCTGCAGTTGCTCAGGATAGTGTTCTGTGATAACAAGATTAACCTACAGTACCCACTTTCCGTTAGTTTAGATACATTAAATGAGACAATTGTTACATATTCATATTTGTCAACTTTCCTTGTAATTCAATGTTTCTATCAGTAAAAACTTTGTTGTATATGAAATAATTTTACAATATGCCTGAGTAGAAAACAAGTCAGTGGAGGCTTTAGATCCCATGAAGATTCATCAATAACCTAAAGCCACGTATCTCTGTCCTATAATGATCATGTTTGTGTGACATTATTAGTATTTGAGAGATGTATAATTAATTATGTTATTGGATTGAATTGAACTCCATGTGGAACAATTAGGTATATGAAAATACCAGCAATCTCACTACACTGTTGACGTATTGTCGAATGAATGGGTGACTGTATGGATATTTGTCCACTGTCTTTTCAATTGATGTTACATTGTAAATTAATAATTGTATTTTGTATATTAGAATTTTAAAAAGATATTTAGTCTCTAATAAAATACATTGAAATTGTATGCCTTAGTCTATTGACCTATATATATATATATTAGTGGAGGCTTTTCCACTCATAATTTATTAACAAGATATTAGTTCATTGTGTTTCAGCACATCATCGCATGCATTGAGTTCATTGAGGAGCTTATCGCCTGCCCCAACCACAATGCCGCCCAGAGGGACAGAAAGCCTGCTTAGCACCAAGGGAAATTTGTAGGGGCTGCCCGTCCAGGCAGTTGTGTCTGCACCCCATAAAGGTCCCAGAAGTTGTTCTCAAAGCCCCCATCCCCTCCATCCAGGGGCAGGGATGCCACTAAACACCAGTGAAAATGACTTAACAAAAATATAAAAAGGTAATGAGGTGGCCTACCAAGCCACTGGGCCAACCCCCCCACCCCTAATGGACCCAGCAGTCTTTCTGCTGTTGCAGGGATTCTGCTAGAAACAAAACTGTGCCTTGGGATCACAGGACATCAGAATGTAGGGACTGAGTCTCTCTACCACATCAGTACCCATGGGCCCAAATCCGACTAGCTCATAGTGCCTCACCTGCACTCCTAACCTTCCCAGAATAACAGGTGAATTGGCAACCTAGAACACGACCCTCTAGTCCCCAAGGGAATTGTTGAAACAGATCATCACCTTTCGTTTCTCACTCATGCATGTCCATAATAAACAAAAGAAAGACACAAGGAAGGTTTACAATATTTATTGAAACTGCCGTAGTCCATTCTCAAGCGATTGTGCTGCAATTAGAAAACATATATTTCTAAGCAAAGTAATCAACATTACTAGCAAACTGTATACAATGAAAAGCCCCACCATGGCAAATGATATATCTTTCTAAGCCTACCCTCACTGAGTGAGCACAGGGATATATCGGTGATCTCTGGAATTAGCACCGGACCCCATACCTGGCATTTGTAGTTAGGTGGTCCGCATCATGGGTGTAAACTCACGTTACACAAGGCTGGTCCACCCGTTCCAAGACCCCCTCTGCTAGAATGCTCCTCTCTGTTTTCCAAGGGGCAAGTCACGGTTTATATGATAAGAACTACCGTGCTGGAAAACAGCAGCTGTGCCATCGTGTTGTGTCTAAAACATAAGGAGATGTTGCTGCCCGGGCACAAGGAAAACAGCAAAACCATGTTGTTCGACCTTGTACAAAAAATTTCAAACTGAATCCCGAGAAGAACAACTGAATAATAGTAACATGTGCAGCGTATTTCTAAAATAATATCATGGCAGAAAATAAATGTGTTGTGTGGCTGTGCAAAGCGAAAGCAGCTTAAAAAGTGTCATACGCGAAACTAAGAGAGAATCGAAGTGGGCCCAAACGGGAACTTACTACACTGCCTCCTCTGGGAGGGGGGGGGGGCTTGGAGCAAACTGGGGAGTTTTACTCCAATTTGTGGGTAGAAAGCCCACTAGACTCTAGGGAAATTGTTTAAAAACGAAAAATGGAAGGGATGGGGCTAGGTTGCCCACCCAGACATTGATCCATAGTGCCATCCCAAAAGTGCCTCCGCAGTCTTTCAGCACCCCTGGTGGCAGATTGGCTGGTTGCCCCCAAGTCTGCACCACCCAGAAGGGAGAAATACTACTAGACTCTAGGGATAGTATTTATTTAAATAAAAACAAAGTGTGGGGGCAGCCTGCCCAGATATCAGGCCTTTCCTCCACCCCATAACACCTGTAAAATCTATCTGCTCCCTGCGAGACATATTGAGATGATTTCCCCCAATCACCACCGCAGGTGCCTGAATGCCACTGCACCCACAGATGTTTTTATTTCTTAAAAAGAATGGGGTGAAAGCCAGCCCACATTCGGCGATACCTCCTCCATAGAAAGCCCCAGCATTTCTTCTGTCCGGGGGGGGAGGGGGCATTTTCAAGGATTTACCCTCAATCAGCTCCTACTGGGGGGCAGAAAGCCCACTGGAGGCCATGAATATATTAAAAATGGAATCCGGTGGATACCAATTCGTCCTGACCTCACCCAGAACCATAGAGCCCCAAAAGTCTTTATGCACCCCTGGTGCATAGAAAATCCCTTCCCCGTAGCAATCGAGAATAAATTTGGATTCTTATGGGGGTAGTTTTAACATATGGGCCGGCAGAGAGGTAGTAAATCACAATTTCCTTACAACTGCTATGGTGAATGGTCGCACTGTTTGGCTCTGGATCAGCTGGCAACCAGGGAAGCCACTATGTTTTCTTATGCAGAATGCTCTGCAAACATCAAACTTTACATTTTCCTCACATTTCTATGAGGGAAAGTTCTGGAATCTGTGGTGATTCACGAAATTCGTGCCACCCAGATTTCCCACACTTCACCCGATATTATAGCTATGAAGTGCTTCAAAAAGGCACTTGCTGTCCACTGATGCTTAATTTTGCACCACAGGGCCTAGCATGCCATACTGCACCTTGGTATTGCCAGAATCATCTTTGTGTTCATATTTCCTAAAAGCCAGGAAATGGGCGGGAAATAGCTGGCTCCTCAACTTATGATAAATCAAAATAAATTGAACAGGCTAAAGTTAAGCTTAAGTAACACATGGGCTGGCAAAATAGAATGCAAAAATAAGAAATCTGATGAATGAAAATACAAAATAAGATAAGTGAGGGGCTGTCATCTGTAGCTTCCATCACATCTTGTCATGTTGCAGTAGGACAGTCTGACCACAGTAGATTAATGTGGGACAAAACTGTACAACGTGGTGTTTGGTCCCCATGCCACTCCTTTGTCTGCACTCCAAACCACTGCCAGTGCGTAGCAATTGTCTACCATGATGGAGACGTCCCATAGCATGTGGAATTTTTTGGAAGAATGTTCGCCATTAATTTTTCTATCATCCACTTTTTCTAAATGAATGGCATTCCCAGGATGTTGATTCCGTCCTGGTGGATACCAATCATGTTAAATAAACTGAAACTCATCAGAGATGCGGAAGCCAGGTGTTTCAAACATCTATTCAAGGTTTCAATTGTGGAAATACCATTGCCCTTTCCATTTGTTGTATGTCAATAAGCAGCCAATTAACAATTGTCCGTATATATCAAGGCCCTAACCCATAAATATGACTGCTTACTTCTTTCTTATGTGCCTCTAAGTGTTCCTCCACTACTGCCAATCTTGACTTAAGCCTTTTCATAACTCTAGAGCTATCATAAAGGCACTGGATGTGATGATGCTCCTGGGTGGTACGGATGAGCATGACTTAGTGGTGTTGTCTCTGCCAGCTTTTAAGTTATGTATGACAAGGGCAAATCAGGATAGCATTGAATGAAGATTTGGGTGGTGAGTTCCAAAGCTTAGGTGGTATGATGAAAAATTGCACGTCGAGTGCATGTAAATATGAGGAACTTCGTGCTGCACTCAGATCAATCTTAGCCAAGGGTGAAATCAGAAATTGACCTTAATCTTCATCACATATTGCACCGGTGTAGTTCAAGTATTATGTTTGCTGAAGCATCCTGTCACCTCACATGACAATGAGGGAAGGATCTCAAAGTTAAACACGTGGAGGTTGGAGTTTTCAGGCTTGGATCAACCGTTTGAAGTCTTGAAATCAGTCTAATCTTGAATAAAGCACTTCTGTGCCTCAGTTCCTCAACATACTAAGTACATAGATGCAGTTAAATCTGCACTGCCTGGAGGTGGGGCTTGACTTCCATGTGAAGAAGCTCTGCTACGTGGCACAACCCAGAGCCCATACTGGCACCGAATGGCATTAATGTTATAATAATGTCCTCTTACTTACCGGTAATCTTCATTACTCCTGGTCCCGTTGTCCTCGTCCCATTTCTTTACTAAGTGGAGATGACCATCTCCGAGACAGAAAAAAAGAACAGGAGCATGCTGGGATACCCAACCCACTCCCTCCCACTGGGAGTACATAAGCGGTACCAGCCCAGCATGCATCCTGAACATACCAAGCCAACAACCGGAAGGCCGGCCGCCAGGGAGGGAGGGGCGTAAGGAATGGGACGAGGACAACGGGACCAGGAGTTATGAAGATTACCGGTAAGTAAGAGGACATTACCCCCAGGTCCCTCCTGTCCTCGTCCCATTCCTTTACTAAGTGGAGAATACCAAAGCAGAGAACCCGGCCTTCCGGACCCCTACCAACACCAGGGGCACCAGACCAAAAAACGGCACCCCACAGGAGCAAAAGGAGCCCACAAGAAAGGAGAAAAACGCAGGCAGGAGCACACAACCAACCACGCCCCCAACCAAGCGGACAGAGCTGAGACCCCAAAACCAGCAGGGGACGACCAGAAAAAAGCACAAGAACCCCCCAGGCAAGCCAGAAGGGGGCCCCACACGCAGAGCCAAGCCCCAAGGGAACAACCAGAGGGGCCAAAACAAAGCCCCCCCCCCCCCGAACCCGACCAAAGGAAGGCCAGGAGAAGCGGAAGCGCCCCAACGGAGCAACAGAGCCAGAAAGGGCCACCGACCAGGGAGAAACCCCCATGGGCGAAGCCCACGGCCCCAGGCACCACCATGCAGCCACCCAACCAGGGACAAAACAGGCCAACTCAGCCCAACGGCCAAGAGCAGAGGAGAACAAGGCCGCACAGGGCTGCAGGGCCGAAGGCCCAGGAAGGAACACAGCAGAGGCAAGACAGAGAGAACCCCCCCAAAACAGGGAAGAAGGGGAACCACAGGCGTAGGAACCCACAAAGGACCACACCAAAAAGCGAGGGGAAGGAAGACGAAACCGAAGAGGCACGCCAAAGCAAGAGAGCAAGGAAAGAGACGACCAACCACAGGACCACCCCAACACACCAGGGGAAGCCACCAGCAGAGCCGTAAAGACCAAAGAGGGCAGAACCGGACAAGAAAACAGGCACCGACCCAGAGGAACAGCTAGGAAGAAAAGGGGGCAGGGAACCCAAGCAAGCCCCCCCCCCCCCCCCCAGCCGACAACAGCAGCAACAGGGAACCCGGAGGCCAGAAACACACAGAAGGCCCAGGTCACAGGGCAGGAACGACCAACGGCCAACCCCAGCCGAGACACCGAAGAGCCACAGGAACAAAAAGGCTGCCACACCGGGAGAAGAACCCGGGGCACAGGAACCGGCCAAGTGGCCAGGCCCGAGGCACAACCCCAAAGCAGGAGACACTGGGACACGAAGCCTAGCAACCCGCCCAACGGAGGCCAGGAAGAGCAAAGAAGCACAACCCCAAGCAGACCCGGCCAAAACCCGGGCACAACCAAGAAAGACAACAACAGAGGCCGAACACGGAACCGGGGAAACCAAACCCCAGAACCGGGAAGGAGGAAACACCACCAACCAAGAGCCGACCCTCCCGCCAGGAGGAGAAGGGAGGACACCACGGAACCACCGCAGGCGAACCCCAAGAGGAGCAGCAGAAGGGCAAAACAGGAAAGACCAACAAGGAGGCCAACAGCCCAACCCCGCAGGAGAACCCCAAACGCCCAAGAAGCCAGCCGGAGAAACCAGCAGGCCAGCCAGCCAGGAGGCCCCCAACACGGCGCCACCAGGACCCGGAAGGCCACAGCCAGCCGCAAAGGAGCGACACAGGAAAGGACAGAAGACCAGCCCAGGACCGAGAACACCAGGGCCAGAACCACCGGGCACCAAGAGGCAGAAAGAACGCCAAAGCCCAAGAGAACGAGCGGCCAGGAAAGGACCCAAGCAGGGACCAAAAGAGGACCCCAAGCCAACAAGGGCCCCACAGCACAAAGCCCGACACATCAAAGTCGAGAGGTGCACCAGCGACCCACACGCACAAGCGAACGGGAGGCCGAACACAGGGACCGCAAAGGAAAACCCAACGAAGGCAGAGCCCAGGCCCCAACAGCACACTGGAACAACCCAGGCACCAGAAACCAAAGGAGAGGAGCCCGGAGAAGCCAAAGGCGCACCACCCACCGGTGGTGCGGGAACAGACGCAAACAAGGGGAGAATGAACACCCCAGAGCCAACAAGAGAGCAAGGGCCACAGATACCACAGGCCGAAAACAGCCCGCGCGGGAGCACAGGCCCAACGACAGGCCCCCAAAGGGGAAAAGCCAGATCCCCAGAACCGAGGCAAAGCCAACCGCAACCCCAAAGCGGAACGAGAGGAGCGGGAAGCAGCAAAGCGGCCCACACACCAGGGGAGGCCGGCACCCAACACCCACAAGCAGGGAAAGGGCACAGCAGACAGGGCAGGGCACAGGAGCCGGTCACCCGAAGAACAAGGGGCCACCCAAGGCAGAGGCCAAGGAAGACCAACGACACCCAGCCCCCACAGGAGGCAAAGGGAGCGGCAGGCGAGATGCAAAGCCCAACGCGCAACAAGCCACCAAGGGAAATACAAGAGGGGAGAAGGAAACCACAACCAGAAACCAAACCCCAGCAGGCAACACAACCCGGCAGCAGGCGAGAAGCAAACCCAACTCCAGCCAGAACCCACCAGGGGCACAACCAGCACCGCCCCGGAGCCAACAGCCCAACAAGGCCAAGGGCCCAGCGGGACAGAGGGAGGGCACAACAGCCCCTCCCCCCCCCTCCCCCACCCCCTCAGGAAACAAGGGGGAGGACCCAGCAAAACCGCGGAAGGGCAAGAAGAAACCAGACATCCTGAGCACGGGGCAAGCAGAAGCACCCGGAAGGAAGCAATAAGCGCCCAACAGCGAAACCGCAGGCAGGCACCCAGACAGGCACGCACCAGACCCGACCCACAGAAAGGGCAGGAACCAACGGGCGGAAGGGCAGCAGGCAGCCGAAGGAAGCCCAAGAGCCACAAGGCACCAGGACCCGAACAAGGGCACAAACGCCCGACAACCAGTCAGGGACGACCAGAACAGGCCACAGCAACAGGCAAACACAGGCGGACCCCAAACCAGGCATCAACCAGGGCCGACCAGGGAGAACAGAAGCCCGTAGGGCAGGACGGCCAGAGGCCCAGAGGACAGAGCAAAGAGGCCACAAGAGGAAGCCAACAAGCCCCTGGAGAGACTGCACCAAACCGAGCCACGGCCCAGCAAGCAGACACCACACCAGGGACGAACCAGGGCCGACCCGGCCAAACCACAGGGCGGGCAGCAGGAGGAACAGAAGCCAAGGCCGCAGGCCAGCACAGCAGGAGAGCACAGCCAGCAAGAAACCACCAGGCGGCATGCACCAAGGGGACAGGCCAACAGCAGTCCCACAGGGACCGACCCCCAGCCCAGACGCCAACCAGCAACAAGCGCCAAGCAAGCGAAAAGCCAGAAGGCCTGAGAACACCCCACCCAAGTAGGAAGCCCCGAAGGACCCGCCCCAGGCCGAACCCCCCAAAAAAGGGCAGCGACACAGGGGAAACCTCGGCCCACGACAGGACAGCGAAGGCAGGGGAGACTACGCCGCAGGCTGCCGTAGACTCCGAAGGGCCGCTAGGACCCCGGGATCAGGGGGCAGCGGAGGCAGAGAACCAGGCCGGAGACACCAAGGGCCCAGGACCGAGACAGCAATCGGACCCACGCCTCATGCAACCAGCAAAGCACAGAGGGCCAGCACGCAGGAACAGGCGCCAGCAAAGAGAAGCCCCAACAGGAATCCACCAGCACCGGGAGAGACCGGAGGACGACGGGATCCAACAGCACCTGAAAGAAAGCAAGGAACCCTCATGGCAAGGCCACAGAGAGACCAGTCGAGCCCAGTGCAATGACGTAGAGCGCAAGCAGCAGGCCCTGGGCCCAAATCCCGGCATCTCTGAGAGGCCCAGGAGTACATCGCGGCAGCGACCAGAAGGCCATACAGGCAGTAACCCAAACACCCGAGGAGGGCATGGGGAAGACAAACCATCCAGGGCCGCAAGCGAACACCACGGAAAGCTCATAAGCCCACCGAACCTGGAATACCCAGGCGAACTCCCATCCAGTCAAGAACCAGACCCGAACCTGCCAAACCACTGCCGAGAACAGGTGCACACAGGTAGGTATGGCCGGAGGCCAAAACAGTAAGGAGAAAAAAAGGGGCCGCTACACGGTACTCACCAAGGGGGCAGGAAGGGCGCACCACAAGCCCACCGCCCCCCAAGAGCCAGCCCAGGCGCGCACCAGAAAACCAGCGCCGGGTGGAGAAGCCCGCTGAAAACGGCCTCCGAGGCCACAGCAAGGCCCGCCCCTGCATCGACCCAACCGAGCAGCAGGGGCGCCAGGAAGAAGAGGAGGCCGGCAGGACATCAAACGCCAGGCAGGGGGCCCAGGAGCATCGCCCAGCAGAGCCCCAGGACCCGCCAAACAGCCGCAGCAGCGCGTCCCCCAGACCGGCCAAGCCACAGGGAGACGCGCACTGCAACCCGGAAGAGACCGGGAGGAAAGGCGCCCCAGCCGCAAAGGGCCGGTCGGCAATCAACGCAGCTCCTGGCAAGCCCGGCAGGCCAGGAGAACGCGGAAAGAGATCGGTGAGGACAGCCTAGCAGCCCCGACGAGACGTCCAGCGAAGAATCCATCAGGTAAGTCCAAACACGTCCCATTCTGTCGGAAGACCGAAAAAAAGAACAGGCTGCATGCTGGGCTGGTACCGCTTATGTACTCCCAGTGGGAGGGAGTGGGTTGGGTATCCCAGCATGCTCCTGTTCTTTTTTTTCTGTCGCGGAGATGGTCATCTCCACTTAGTAAAGGAATGGGACGAGGAAAGGAGGGACCTGGGGGTAATGCCCAGCTCTTTTAGATAGGAAGCAATTATTTATCCTAGGTGATAGTTGCAAATAAAAATGATCCTTGGCAATGACCGTGAACGTTGGAGGACGAATGACCCTTTCACCCCCACCATCTACAACATTTGTGCTGTAGGCCTAGGGCTGCAAAGACAGAAGGGGAAGGACAGTGGCATCTAAGATCGGCACC
Source organism: Calotriton arnoldi (assembly GCA_963921515.1). Taxonomy (NCBI): domain Eukaryota; kingdom Metazoa; phylum Chordata; class Amphibia; order Caudata; family Salamandridae; genus Calotriton; species Calotriton arnoldi. The sequence goes on from CAWUFW010000057.1 coordinate 1,778,253, forward strand.
AACAGCAAAGAAGAGGATGGTACCGCACACTTAAAGTGGGTGCACTGTGACCAAAACTCAGAACGCCCAAAACCAAGAGGAGTAGTAGAAAGGCACAGATTGGGAACCAACAGCATGCCAATGCAGTAACCATGAAGGGGAGTGAAAGTCAGTTGGTCTTCATGAAAAGTGAGAAGTGACCTGGCCTCACTCCAGACCATGCAGCGGTACTTACGAAGTGAATCCCACAGTCCAGAATAATTCCAGAATAATTCCAGAATAAAACAAAAGGAATGGGACACTCTTAATGAATGAGAAGGATTCAACACCCATGAGAATAAAACTGCACGGCTGGACCTGAAATTGCAGCCCAAACCCAAAGTGTACATAAGGGGGCATTACGTACCATTCATTCAATTAAACATAGAGTTATATATCTGAGACCATAGGCTTACCAGAGCGACATAATTAAGAAAAATTAACTACCTCGGTTTCTGAAGTCTAGGTGAAGTTTTGAGTATCTGCTCAGCGATCCACTGTGGAGGGGAGGGCACAGGAGAAGGAAGAGAAGCACCGATTGAGACATACAGCTTTCAGTGAACCAGCAAAATAGAAAAGGATATTGAACATAAATTTTAACTGGTAGAAGTCAGATTGTTGCTGCAATGACCTGCTACACTCCAAGACATTACCCACAAAAGCCAAGTGGCATTTCCGATATAATCGATGAAACCTGCTTGATAGCATCTGTTTTCAGAGTACCTGACTGATGGAAATATGTCAACTACAATGTCTCCTTCAATCATGCCTTACCCCGCCCTGAACACCATTTTGAAAGAATTATCAGTGATCTGGACCTCTATGGGAAATATGGACTTTAAAATCAATTAATTGTCCTCTGAATGAAAGCATTAAGGGCAGCTATATCCTACCACAGTCATTTACAGTCAGTAGAACACAGGATGTTGGAAGTGGACGGTAAGAATGGAAAAGAGTCAGGACTGGGGAACAAGAACTAAGGTACCCCCAATGTACAAATTAAATTGCCTAAACCTTTACTGGGTGGGCTCCGATTTACCCCACCTAATAATCCACTTTCTCACAACTATCCTACAATCCCTAGCTCCGTGAAGTTAATACGAGCGCTTAAAATCAAGCTTATATGAATGGGCAATACTTCGATCAAGGAACCGAAAAATATACAAGAACTTACTGGCAGGCACTAGTGCAGAAACGCTTCACAGAGGAAGACTGAATAGATACTTTAGAGAAGCCAGGCTAAAATGTTCGATATTTAGGATACTACATAATGGGTTCAAAATACTATTCAGACTCGGCAGAGCAGGCCTTCTTAATCATTCTTATTGCTGGAGATGCATCCAGCCCGAATATGATTTTGTACAGAATTGTATGGAATTGTCCTAAGGTCTAGTTGCTATGGACGGGAGTATGTGTGATATTAATGTTAATCAATAAAACCGACTTGTCAGAAGGACCCACATTGCAATCCTACATGATTTTTCCGAGGTAGGACTGACAGGGCATAAACACAAGTGGTTGTCGTTGTCACTAGCTTCTGTCACTACTCACTAGAGAGGAATGGATAAAAATAATGGTGAAATTTACATTACACTAAAGAGTAGTGTACATTGTCACCAATAAGTTAAGTGTCTTTAGACAAATATGGGAGCCCCTATGGGAAATCGCTAATATGGCAGGGGACCCGACACAGATACACAAAGTATGTGACATAAAAACCCATAACAGTAGCTTGGACCACACTGATTGAGGAAACTCGGTGGGCCAGATATAGGAACAACCTCAGAATTCAGTGAAGAATATGGAACTAGTGAGACATCCTGTCACTTTAGTAATTGAGACTATAAGCTCATAGAAGAGACTAACGGAGCATATTAACCTTTAAGAGCAACAGGAAATTTATCATTCAGGAAATCTGTTAAGGTTAGCGGAACCTAGGACCATTTCTATATTAATCTGCAGGATAGGAACTCCCACTTTACTTTTACTTCACTTTCTACCCCTCCACGACACATACTTGGAGAACTTTGACCACCCTTTTCATCATTCCTCCGCCTTTCCCCGTTTCTTTGAGCGTGGAATATCTTGCCTAGCCTGTTCACGTTCATTCCTCCCTCTATTTTCTCTTCTTAGTAATTTAGTAAGATTGATGACTATTATGTTTGCCATTGAATTTAAATTCTGAGGTATACCACTTTTCTCAGCATGGATAAAATGAGTGTTCAGAATATACTACAAACGCGCGTTATACGTAGACTACTGTTTCAAGCGATTGCTGAATCTTAAACTGTTCCTGAGTGGAGGGCGACATCACTTCCACTACCAGCAGACTGATGTATGTATTGAACCTTTTATTTCAGGAACCTGTCCTTGTAAAACAGACGAGAGAAGGACTTCTTTTATCATGTTATCTTTGCACATTTTCAGCCATCGATTTCAAGTATAAAATTAGGACAAATCATTGGGTGCTGAAGTGATATTTATGCCTTCGTTGTAAAATGTACTTTTAGTGTCGGCCATTCATTATTCATGGGAAAGAACTGAGCCGTGAAACCGTTTGTCAAATTTAAAATACTTTCCTCAGCACAGTGCGTCTTCAGAGGACATGAAGTGAAAAATTCATTACTGAATGACTGCATAGTGAAAGTTGATGGTTTTTCTTTCCCTTGTGTGCTTGCAGGTTGGTGCTTTCCTCGGTGTCGGACTACTTTGCTGCCATGTTTACTAATGATGTGAGGGAAGCAAGGCAGGAAGAAATCAAGATGGAGGGCGTGGAGCCAAATGCACTCTGGGCTTTAGTTCAGTATGCATATACAGGTAATGTTTGGGGTTTCTGTATCATTTTCGATCCTTATTACTCAATTTAGTGTTTAGGCTGTGGCCTTCCCTAGGATAAATGTGGCACTGCAACACAATTTTATTTTTGATCAATGCACTACCTGTACATGGGATCAATTCACTAATACCCGTCAGAGGGCCAATTTGTAACTCTTCTCTTCAGTCTACTTTACGTATAGATTCAGATTGATGTGAGTCCACAGTTCTATGCTACTGGTAGGTCCAAGTTAATATTTTATTATGTGAGGAAATCTCACATAATTCCTGTTTTCTGATAGCGTGAGACTGGTCTCAGCTGAAAATACCTTTTTGCAGGAACTGTAAAACTGATGTTTTCTTTGTCTGAGAGACATTTTATGCTTGAATCAGTCTCTCACTGGCTTCTCGTGTGCCTTTTGTCTGCGAAGAATGTCCTCTAATCCATTCCTTGTAGGGTTCTTGATCGAAGCACACAAGATCCTAAAATCTAGCTCAGGATCATGAGAGATGTTACTTTTGCCATTTGCCGTCATCCTGAATCTGTAACATGTATGTCTTATACCATGCTGCCTGCTCCATCATCTTCAGTCTAAAGATTTGCCCCACTTAGGCCCACTTTCTCTTGGAAGGAGACCTGCAATCTCCTAGTGTCTCCTGTCTCCTTAAACAAATCTTTGTCATCTAGGCATACAGTCCCATCTTTAACTCCCTATGGCCACAATTATGAGTGCCTCAGAAAAGTGCTGCACAAATGCAAACCCTTGTGTGCACCATGTCACAATTACGACTGGATCTGATTTTTCTGATACCTCAGAGTTTTCCAAAGGCAAATATTGTCAGGCCAATCTTGCTAATATCTACTGCTGGAAAATGGCTCAGAAAATTCAGGGCCATGCACATTTTGTTGTTCTAAGCATTTTGCTGGAAAAACCGTAACTGGTGTTATCACATCTGATAAATAATGATGCCCGGGATATAATTATTTATCATGCTGTAAATACTATTCAGATACTGAGGCCACTGTAATCAAAGCCTGTGTCAAATCTATCATTATTTCTTCAGATTCTTTTCTCCTATACTCAGTGATCAAGGAAACCTACATCTGTGAGAGAGGGATCTGGAACTCCTTTGTATGCTTTCGTTTTTATCCTATGATTTGCAGAATTCACTTAAAAGTTACAGTTGCACTGTACATAACGCCTTTGAACCATTGCTATTTAAAAAAAAAATTGTTGCATGGAAATTTCTGAGCATCTTCTATGAACGTACCCATTTCCTTTTCACAGTCCGAACATCTGTACTCTGTACTTTACTTGACAGACCCGAGAAAGTGTTGCATTGCTTTATTTTCAGGCTTTTGAGGTGGGCCTCTGGGACCAGGATAATGCTTCCTATATCTCTGTGTTTTTCGATCTGTTTTAAAATGTAGCACCTGTATTAGAATTTGCTGTGCCTGCCTAAATTTTCTTTCCAGGATTGTGACCATTTCATATCATTTTCAATCCTTATTACTCAACTTAGATTTTAAGTTAGAGTAGAGTGGCCAGCTGAAGCCTTCTTCCACATCACAGGCATTTGTCAGATTCTGGAGTGCATTATCTTCTCTTAATGATGGCCTCCTGCCCTGAAACCCGCTGTCATGCTGATGTCTGCTGCCAGATCTGTCGCCCCTGTAATTTCGGTTAAGCCTCTGGTGGACACTGTAGGACAGTGGAATTGTTTAGAACTGAGCCAAAGACGTGTGTCCAGTCAAATCTAAATACTGGCCAGATTACTTTCTCAGCACATATGGTGTCCACTAAGGTGAAAGGTTTTCTGGAGAACCCCGAACCACTCAATTTACTGAATTAGTCCCTCAATACTGCTGTTCCCTCTTAGTAGACGCTGCTCCGGGTCATCCACACCAGTATCTCCAAGCCCTCACCATCCAACATTTACTGTCAAATGTTGCAAGATAAAGCCAAACATTTTATATAAGGCAAGGCAAGTATGCTGGGTATAGTGAATAATATCTGTACTGTTATGATTGGGCTGTAAAAAATATTTGGTCTCAGTTCACCACCAAAAACAGACCAAAAAGTATGGAACCTGTGACTTTTAATTTCTCTTCTTCATAGATCCTTCATTCATACATACAGTCACAAAAAATTCCCTTCCACCTAGTAGATTGATATGTGACTCTTGAGGTAGACCTGAAATGGTGATGGTTTTTATGTGCCTGGAATGTCTTTCTTAGAGGTAACCACACCACTGTACACACACCACCCATAAGTCATAAGCTCCTGCTGTCGGCACTCTCAGTAGGAGGAGGTGAGGTACTCTTATATGGACCCTAGTCATGCTAGTGTTAAGTGCAAATAAAACATATTTTGGAGGCACTCTCCTTTTGTTAGGAGCAGATTGAGGAGTATGCTGGCCTAGTACATACATTTAATTAAGATTCACCTGAAATGTCCCAGGATAAATTAATTATCCAAGCTATCATATAATTGTATGTTTTCTGGTGAGATCCCATTACTAGTGCTAGACATATGGTGGCTGTGGGCCGGATATGAAGTGGATCTCTAGGCGAAAACCGACTCAGTGTGGTGAGGTTTTTCTTACTGCCTGATTTGATTCTATCCTGGACCAGCCAGTGGCCCAGCTAAATGTAATGAAATGTACCCCTTTCTAATAAGCCAAAATCATCTTCACAAGAAACAAGTTTAGCCAAAACACAGAATATGTAATGTGTCTCAGCACCCTCAATGAAAAGCATTCACATAGATATGTCAGGATTTTTCAGTACTGGGGTGCATAGAGAGGAAATTGTGACCATTTCACAACCACTCAGCAGCTTCAAACAATACTATAATTAAATATGAATGAATTTCGGAAGATTGCCATACTTGTAAAGGCATGTAGGTTGAAGCAATAGTGAGTTACAGAGGGAATTATTGCCAATCTCCGGTTCCAGAGAGTGTCAGTGCTTGTGTCTAGGGGTTACCATCTACTCAAGGGCAAATACAAGTTGGTCTGTGATGATGTACCTCCCACATACCTCCTGGCATCTTGTAGTCCCAACCCCCTGCCATGTACTGCTCTGCAGAGTGCATGCTGCACCCCTCTCAGGGGTCTGCCCTGCCAAATAAAACTGTGGAGCCTGCTTTGGAAATTTGTGAGTGTCTGCAGTTATTCTAAGTAGGCTGGTGTGAGCCACGTTAAGAAGATACAGTAAGAAGTTTATCTTGAAACAGTTTACCCGGCAAGACCAAAATATTTTCAATTTGTCTCACTAAGTCAGGTCATAGTTGAGATAATTCAGCAAGTCAGGATTATTGTTTTAATAGAGGTCGTTTTTAACAAAAATCTATGGATGCAGATGACCAGTTAGCTACTTTTTAGTGTCTTTTTTTAATTGTCTTTCATACAAATACACCCCTAAAATTGTCTTGTTGTTATCCAAGTGCTGTATAGAGCACCATAGACAGAGCAAACAAGAGACAAAAGAGAGTATCCTTGCCTTGAACCTCGAAAGAGTGCAATCAAGCTTGAGTTACCTGATCCTGGTGAAGATCAAACAAAGCTGGACAGAATGAGCCTTATGATATTGGGTCCCTGGCCTCCCCTCAACAGCTAAACATAGAGGGAGACTAGTAGCTCTGTGGAAGCAGATAATAATAATCCACTGGTGCAGGGTCACCACTTCGTCCACGGGTTCTTAACAAGTAAGGAGGAATCGACACTGGAGCCAAGTACAAACCATAGGTCATTTATTAGCATTCATGAATGGGGGCCTCGTCCGACAAGCACCATAGAGATACTCGAGGAGAGAGCACACTGAACAATGGTTACATGGGTTTTTATAGCAAAAGATCACAAACAAGGGTCGCCCAGAGGTAAATAGAACTTTGGGAAAAACACACAAATGAGGTACCGGTAAGAATCGACAGCCTTGGTGCCTTGTGCAATTGTCGCGTCCTGAAGCTGCACAACAAGATATGCTATCTGGGTAAACTTTACTTGAGGCTTTACCATTGTCTGAAAAACCCCAAGCAGACGCCAGATGTTCTTTTGCGCTGACTCTGCATGTATACACAGCCTACAATGCCCCAATCTAGATTCTTTACTCATGTTTATACAAATGCAGTGTCAAGGATAGAGCCAGGCTGAAAGCAGGGCAGGGGTGAAAAATGGATGAGGCATAGTTTAATCAAAAAACAAGGGACTCAGATTTTACATTTTAACAGTCCTTCCTTTTCAGCCTATGCTGAATCCATTTTTAAAAGTATATAATTTAATCTCGTATATCAATGTTCATAAGTTCGTATATTTCAGTGTGCATCATCATTTCTCGATTCAATTCATGAACATTAATTGGGGGAGGTTTAATATTATTACAGGTGGTTATACAAGCTGTACATATCGTAGGGGCACATTGAATGCAGCAACAGCAAGTGAGAAAGATGGCTCCTATAATTACTATTCCCATTAATAATTTCCAACCCCAAGTGGAAATAAGTCCCTGTAACCATTCAGACCAGGACCATGTTCCTTGGTCTTGATGTATTTCTGCAGCTATTTTATGTAATTTAGAAATGGCGTCATAGACAGAAGGGGCGTGGTCAGGCATGAACACGCAACCGCTACTGCCGATGATGCGACATGCTCCACCACGATCGGCTAGTATCACATCAAGCACCATTCTATTTTGTAAAGCTACGATTCTTGCAATTTGGAGCTCTTCTGTGATATTACCAAGAGCCATCGCTGTCTGATTCGTCACACTCTCCCACACGGGTCAAACGCCTAATTTTTCTGCTATTTAAAGCTGCACCGACAAAGAAAAAGAGCCCCAAATTAAAATCAGCGTATTGTTGTAGTGCAGCGTCAGTCTGATCTATTTCATTATTATCTATGGTCCTCTTGAATCTATTTAAAGAATTATCATTAAACAGTTTCTGGTCTTTATGATAGGATGCAGGTGCTAAGAACACAGGGGGAAGTAGAAAGGACACATAGCAAACTCCGGACCACCCAATAGGTAAATGATGGTAACCTTTACCTCCACAGATAAAATAGGTATTGTGTGAGGACAGAAAACTACTATTGTTCGTTCCAGTAATGTTCAATACTGTAGTACAGTCACTTTTTCCCACTGGGATACTGCCAAAACTGCTCACACAAAGACTTGCTCGGGCTCTAGTAACAGCAATAACAGGAGGCCCGTTACCCTTGACTGTCCGAGTGTTGGGGAAAACGTATCTTGTGGAGGAGTTCCCTTTGCGATATTCCTCCATTTCCCATGCAGTTCCTTTGGCTTGTGGGTCCCCTTCCTCATCGGGGTAGCAGACTTTATTCAGTTTGGCATTAAGTCCTCCTACATCTGCTAGAGTAATTTCACTAATTTCAGAAGCCCACAACAGTGCGAACCAGGATCTACAGGAGCCATTATGCGAGAATGGCAGGGGAATGAAAGGCGTTCCTCCCTTCTTCTGGTGAGCTGGCATCATTCCACACACCCAGCAGTTAGTAGTGTTCGTAGCATTGTGAGTATGATGCAACATTTGTATGAAAGTGTTATTGAGGTAGGACATTCTGTGCTTTTGTTCGTGATAGGGAAGAGTGAAATAATGATGTTCGATGGGGACAGGAGTAGTAGCAGGTAATAAGTTTCGAGCCGGAATTATTTCTTCCATTGTCCATAAAACTGCTGCCAATATTATCAACGATATGATCAGAGTCACTATGCACAAAGTCTTGTCTTTAGAGCGCATTTCAGATCCCAATTTCTGCATTTCTTCTCGTTATCAATACAACCACAGGTTGGAGAGAGACCCAGGCACCACTGAACACGTACCACAACCTTCATTGAACCTAGTTCAGCCGGTTCTATGATCCTACCGTGTCACAGCCGAATCGTTCCACTAATTGAAACTGATCCTCCGGTATCTCTATCTGCTCCTTCCCTTCCTTGGTCGTAAATCGTACCTTGATGCCGATGGTACAGTTTGATCAGGAAACAATGTTTCTTCGTTCAGAGGAGCAACACTTTTCGGAGTCTGTAAGATGTCTTTCAGATAATTTCTGCCTTCTGGCTGGAGAACAGTAGCTGGGATTCGCTTGCAGTGCGCGGCATTTATCCAATGGCGTCTGTTGGTGACACGGACAGCAGTTCGAGTCGCAAGCAGGATCTGCTCCGGATTCTTCCAACGAGGCTCCAAATTCTTGGAACGTTGAAAGTTCTTTATCAACACGAAATCACCGGGTTGGAGACCATGAGCCGGACCCTCTGATTTGTGTGGTATAGCTTCACGCACCTGCTGATGAATCAGAGACAGTTTTTCAGTCAAGTTTTTAGGTAATCACTCAAAACAGGGTACTGTATTTCTTTGATTACATTTGGCCATACATTTCCCCATACATTCATAGGCCTGCCAAAAACGATCTCGTAAGGAGAAAGTCCAATCCTACTATGTGGGATGGAACGAACAGATAACAATGCTAGAGGTAAGGCATCTGGCCAATTAAGGCCCGTTGTTGCTTGTATCTTTGCTAGTTTCAACTTCAACGTGGCATTGTACCTCTCCACTAGACCCGCTGCCTGGGGGTAATTAGCAGCATGAAACTTCTGTTTTACCCCCAAACCCTTCATTAGGTATTGTATTATCTGGCCAGTGAAGTGGGGGCCGTTGTCACTCCATAGGACTCTACAAATTCCAAAACGGGGAAAGAACTCTTTTAACAAAACTTTAGCTGTTGTCAAGGCTGTGTTGTATTTGGTGGGATAAGCTTCTACCCACTTACTAAAGGAACAAACCACTACTAATACATACTTCAAATTATTACAGCGCTCTAACTGAATATAGTCCATTTGAAGTGCTACAAAGGGAACCTGAGGTGGAGAAAATCCACCAGTAGGGGTTGATACTCCCTTCCCAGGATTGTGCTGTAAACATATCATGCAATGTTTTACCAAATGCTCAGCTGTTTTCCGAATGTGCTTATTATCCCAAACCTGTTCTAGTTGGGAGATGGTGTTTTTGGCACTAACGTGAGCAGGTCCATGAGCCATAATCACAAAAGGTAATAAATAAGCATAGGGCAACTTCCATTTCAACATATCTTATGACCTCCAACATCCCTCCTCATCTAACTCTCCTTCCTTTTGCCATTCTGCCTTTTCTTGTTCAGTGGCTGACTGCTGTATTTCCTTAATCTCGGCATACATGTTTTCCCATCTTTCAGCCTGGGATCGTAGTACATATACTTTACTCGTGAGTGCACTTGCAGTATCTCATGCTACTTCGTCAGCGAAAGCATTTCCTTGTCCCACCTTGTCTGTAATTTTCTTGTGGGCACTACATTTGATAATGGCCACACTCTTTGGCAATGTCAAGGCAGTAAGAAGACTATTTACCAATTCACCATGCTGTATTTTAGAACCATGGGAGGTTAGGAATCCCCGTTCCTTCCAAAGCTTGCCAAAATTGTGTGCCACACCAAATGCATACTGACTATCCGAATAAATATTTACTGACAATCCCTGACTGAGTTTGCAAGCCCTCAAAAGTGCAATAAGTTCAGCAGCTTGGGTAGATTTTTTAGGAATATGGGCTGTTTCTACCACAGTTTGTAATGTGGTTATGGCATAAGATGCAGAAGTGGTGCCATCAGGTAATTTCAAGCAAGAACCATCCACCCATAATTCCCCTTCAGGATCTAACAAACAAAGGTGTATCTAACAAAGGTGTATCTTTAAGATCTATTCTTCCCTTAGTTTGTTCTTCTGTTAGGAAAATACAGTTGTGTATCTCATGAGTTTGTTCGGCTGGCAAAAGTAACAATGTAGCTGGGTTCAATGTCAAACATCTCTTGAGTGTAATATGAGGTGCCAAAAGCGTAAGTTCGTATCCTGTGAGTCTAGCGCTAGTCAAATGTGTTTTGGTCTAGTTCAGGAGTGCATCTACGGAATGGGGTACCATAACCATAAGCTTGTTACTCAACACTATCCCCTCAGATTGTCGTATAGCGATGGCGGTGGCAGCAACCGCTCTAAGACAGCCTGGAAGTCATCTGGCCACTGGGTCTAATACAGCCGAAAAATAAGCACATGGACGATGTTTACTACCATATGGTTGTGTCAAAACTGACAATGCACATCCTTCTCTCTCGTGTACATATAATATGAAAGGCTTAGCATAGTCTGGAGTGCCTAACACTGGAGCAGAGCAAAGGGATGCACGAAGCTGCTGATATGCTTCCTGACATTCAGATGTCCATGGTAGAGGAGAGGGAGTGTCTTTAGTAACAAGGGACAAAAGAGGTTTGATGATAAGTGAGAAGTTGGGGATCCACTGTCTACAGTAGGAAGTAATACCAATAAGTGCCCTGACTTCTTTTTGAGTACTAGGAATAGGGATTTGTAGGATAGTTTGAATCCTATCTTTAGTCAGAGAGCGGCCTTCCTTAGACAAGAGGTGACCCAAATAAGTGACCTCAGACTGACAATATTGCAACTTATTCTTAGAGACCTTGTGTCCCTTAACAGCAAGATGATACAATAGGGAGAGAGTGGCCTTTTTACAATGCTCAATTGTGTCTGCGGCTAGCAAAGTGTCATCGACATATTGCACAAGTGTAACTCCTGGTGGCAAGAGGAGTTCATCCAACTGTCGTTTAAGTGCCTGAATGTAAATGCTAGGACTTTCTGTATACCCTTGTGGAGCCCTACAAAATCTAAATGAGCGGCCCCGTAATGAGAATCCAAATAGATATCTACTGTTTTCATGTATTGGAATAGAGAAAAAAAGCGATTTTGAGGTCAATAACAGAAAACACAGTAGCTGTAGGTGGGATTAATGTCAACAAGGTCGTAATATCAGAGACGACAGGATATTGAGGAATCACTATTTTGTTGACTTCCCTTAAGTCAATCACAAACGGGTAAATCTTGTCCCCTGTTCCATCGCCCCATTTTAGGATGGGGAGAATGGGGCTATTGCATACATTAGAGGGAACTTCCTCAACGACTCCTGTACGTATCATGTCATCAATGATAGATATCAGTGCATCCTCACCTTCTTTTGATATTTTATATTGCGGGACTCTTGGTAAGGAAACATCCTCCCGAACCTGTATATGTACTGGGAAATGTCCATTCTTCCCACATCTGTGTCAGCAGTAGCCCAAACACACGAAGGGACAGAATCAAGATCCGAACATAAAGAGAAATTATATTGTTTAGGTAATGTCCTTTTCACAAAAATGACACGTACTCCAGATGGGGAACAATGTATAGTAACATGGAAATATTTCAAAAGATCAAGTCCCATCAGATTATCTGGAGCATGTGGGGGAAGTAAAAAGGGGCTGTAGTGATGAAATTCTTAACCCGCAAAGGTAGTTTTTGGGACACAGGGCTAGGAGTTGGTGTTCCATCAAATCCTATTGATGTAATTACTTGGCCAGACAAGGGTGTCCCAGGGACCAGTTTCTGAGATATCGCACTACGTGTCGCCCCTGTATCCACTAAAAATTTCTGATCCTGCCCAAGTATGGTGGCTGTTATATAGGGTCCTGACTGGTCAACAGGTATCTCAACTGGTCCTCCTTGTCCTACGCTGTCCTAGGCAAAATGTGTTCCCACAGTTTCCTCTGATTCCCAATCCTCCATAGAATATTGATTATTTCGTTGATCAAAATAATTTCCTGACCTATTTCTCTCTGGAGCTTGAACCTGCTGTGGCTGCTGTCGGGGAGCTGAAGTCCCCCGGCTACCATTCACTTGTCCTCTTCCACCAAGCAGCTAAAACAGGACATTCTGAACGCCAATGTTCTTTCTCCTTACAATAAGCACATTGATCCAGTCCTAGTGGAGTTTGTCTACGCATTGGCCCTACTGGAGGTGTTTGTCTGAAATTCTGACCATAATTTTGACCACAGCCTCGACCTTGAGGTCCATAGGCCTGGACCATCATTACCTTAGTTTTTAATTCTTTTAATTTTCCTTCTTTCCGTTCTTGCTCAGTGGTCACCTGATTCTGATAATACTGAGCCATATCTAATATAGCTTTCGGGGTTACTGAAGCCCATGTACTCTCAGAATTCTTTAAGCGAACAGATATCTCTGGAAGTACATTTCCCACAAATCAATCTACAAATAAATGTGCACCCGTAGGTGTAGATGTATCTTGCCCACTAAAATCGTGGAACACTTCTGCAAAGCGAGTAAAGAAATCAGGGACGGCCTCTCCCTGTTTTTGTTTACAAGCAGTGAGAAGTGCCCAATCTATTTTCCTGGCCGGAACCATCGTTTTTATGTAAGTAAGTATGTTACCTGGAAGATCCAGTATAAGCTGACTAGGTTTCTGACCAGGTTTCCTATCCCTGTCGGCTGCTATAATGGCCGTCCAGTCTCCTCCTAAATCAACAGCATGATCCTGTTTCCGGGTAAGTCGCCACATATCTGGTGGCAGGATCATACCAAAAACATATCAATATCTGCTAAGGTCATGACACACGAATCAATGGCTGCCTGTACATCATCATAAAATCCTCTACGATTTTTCCGTACATCTGGTAAAGAGGCCTTTAAAGTGAGTACATCCGTCCTTTTCCAGGGCGTATATATCCAATTGTACAAAAAATGGGCTCTAGCATCAGGACTATTAGGGTCATCATTATCTGCATTCCCTCTTCCAGGAATGAATTGTGGCGCGGCTTCCCTCATAGGTCTTATTCGAGGAGAGGAAGAGAGTTCAATACGATATCCAATTATCGTTGCTATGGCATTGTTAATTCTACTCACAGGGAAGGCTCCTATCTGACACTGTCGATTAATAGCTCTAACATCATCAGGGCCATTCTGTCCTGTAATCATCTCCCATTGGACCATAAGTTGATGAGAAAGCTTATTTACAAGACAAAGAAGCTGGCCCTCAGAAAAATCCTGTATCTGATCTATCACTTCTCCTACCTCCATTTCTAGATCACTCAACCAATTTAATACCATCAAACTTATCGCATCCTGACGTGATTGAGATACAGTAGAACGAAGAACTCGAGGGGTCAAGACAGATGCAGAAAGTACGGGATCATCAGTCATTTCGGGTGCAGTGGCCTGGGATGGAGGCGCAGTGGCCTGGGATGGAGGTGGGAAAAGATGTACTGGTACTGGTTGGAAAATAGGGAGCTGGACAACTGCGGGCAAAGGAGGTGGAGCCAGAGGTACAGGGGAACGACATTTGGTGGTCCAGGGGGAAGGGGTGTTAAAGGGACATATGGAGGCGGGGTCGTTCATTCAATAATCCATCAATATCTGAATCTCCATCCTCTTGGTGGACCTGAACTGCTACTGTTGGTCTAACTATATATTCCTTAGATATTAATAATCTATGCTCTCTATCTAAACATTCCTTTTTCTCCTGAACTTCCTTATCCTTCAATTCCTTATACTTCTGATACTCTGTCTTCCTTTCCTGTTTCCTTTGTACCTTCTCTGCCTTGAGCTGCTGCTCCTTTACTTCCTTCCTCCAAATACGCAAACTGTCAAACATGGCTGGCCTAACTTTCTTTAAAAACAATCGTTTCTCTAAATACTCGAGTTTGTGAGGGCCTCTAATGGCCATTGCAACTAGAGATCCACTTTTGTATATTTATTCCACAATGCATTATACATAATGGGACAAATACCATATTTGATGTACATCTCAAAATTCGGCGTACCTTCTGGTGGCGCCGGCTGACTTGCTTCCAAAATGCTCTGCTTATCGCAGCAGCAGCAACAAAACTTCCAAAGAGTACTAACTACAGGCATGTTTATATATCAAAAACTTATAAACAGAGAGAAAGGGAGGGAAAAAAATATAGATTCTCACATTACCTGTAAGGAAAAAAATGTTAGTCAAAACAAATAGCAAGTTCCAAAACAAATTTCAAATTCCGAACGGATACCAAAACAAATGCCAAGCCAAGTAAATACTAAACAAATCCTAACCAAATGAACCGGTTCAATACAGATTTACCTTGTGTAGTCTTTGACTCCCACCTGTTGATCCTTCCTGATCCCCCCCCCAAAAAAATGACCACGAGAAACACTAGTCTCTTCAGGTGGGGCGCCCCTCAGCGAAGTTCGTCTTACCGACCCGATCTCCTCCCCGGTCCGACTGCAAGCCCTTGATGGGGCCCCACGTTGGGCGCCAATTTGTGGAAGCAGATAATAATAATCCACTGGTGCAGGGTCACCACTTCGTCCACGGGTTCTTAACAAGTAAGGAGGAATCGACACTGGAGCGAAGTACAAACCATAGGTCATTTATTAGCATTCATGAATGGGGGCCTCGTCCGACAAGCACCATAGAGATACTCGAGGAGAGAGCACACTGAACGATGGTTACATGGGTTTTGTATAGCAAGAGATCATAAACAAGGGACGCCCAGAGGTAAATAGAACTTTGGGAAAAACACACAAATGAGGTTCCGGTAAGAATCGATAGCCTTGGGGCCTTGTGCAATTGTCGCGTCCTGAAGCTGCACAACAAGATATGCTATCTGGGTAAACTTTACTTGAGGCTTTACCATTGTCTGAAAAACCCCAAGCAGACGCCAGCTGTTCTTTTGCGCTGACTCTGCATGTATACACAGCCTACAATGCCCCAATCTAGATTCTTTACTCATGTTTATACAAATGCAGTGTCAAGGATAGAGCCAGGCTGAAAGCAGGGCAGGGGTGAAAAATGGATGAGGCATAGCTTAATCAAAAAACAAGGGACTCAAATTTTACATTTTAACAGCTCTTTAAGGTCCAGCATACAGGCTCCATAGGATACTGTGTAATACAAAAGGTATGCAGTTCCTGGGGGGAGGGAAGGTCGGGAGGATCTAGGTCAGGGAACCTGAGACAACAGATCAGGTGATCTGATTGCTTAGAAGCAAGAGCCTTCACACACCCATATGGGTGTTATGCTTCATCATCAGGCAGCTCCTCACTGGGCCAGCCAGGACGTGTCAGAAACAATTGAGGCTGAAAAAGCTACTAACACATGTGGAAATGGAGGACAGCACATTACCAACTCCTGTGCCCATCACTCCAACTCTAACTGCTAGGAGAGCAATTGTTGCATCTTTACCAGACTTTGTGGATGGTGATGAGAGACAATCCCAGGGACACAACTACATCTGTGGACCGGGGACACAGACACCGTAGAGCCCAACCAGCAACAGTCCACAATGAGAATGTGTCCGACGACATGGCAGACAGTTCTCCTCTGTTTGGTGTCATGAAGAAGTCCATCATCTCTGTACAGTGCCTGCAAACCAAACAAATCAAGACTGTCAGTAGGCATCTGTTAAGCATGTCAAGGTCGATGCAGCAATTGCAGAAAGAGCAAGACCGGTGGATTGCTGCAATGGAGAAGGAGCAACATGTGCAGAGACACAGTCAATACCTGGCACGCTTTGATGCCTTCACTCGTTCCATTAATCTATTGGCAGTAGCCCCAACAACTCTTGCATGGAGAACGTAAACATACAAAATGACATAGGGCACTGCTGTCAGGATGTTGCATGTGGGCTAGTTTAAGTTACCACAACCCTTGAAAACATACAGACCCACAACCTCTCTGTCCCCAACATTCTGCCATCACATGAAAGTAAAGATGGCTCTAACATCAGTACCACATCTATGCAGGAGGTATGCTGTACCAGGCATGAACGCCAAAACACTTCTGGATCTGACATGTCCCCACTTCCACAGGCCAGTGTTGCTGACAAGGCACCCAACCCCAGAGGCCGGAAAGAGTGAATACACTAAACACTCAGTCATGAGTCTACTGTTCTTTTGTTTGTAATGACGTATTGTTGCCTAGTTGACACAATGTTATATCCGCAATGGATGCAGTTGATTTACAAGAGATACATTATTGTCGCAACCTGAATAAAGGGTGATCTTTCAGTTATGCACCATGCATTACCGTCGTGTGATGTCTGTCTTGGATGTTGTAATCACTCTTATTTCAAAAATAGTTATTGGTGATCTCTGTGTGTCATGCACGACCCTCTGTTGCACATGTCCCATCCTGCTACACCTGTAGTGGTGGTAATTCATCATCTGAGTCAGATTCGTCCTCAGTGGTGATGTTGTGCAGACCCTTCCTCATGGCGATGTTGTGTAGTATGGTACATGTTGCGCTGATCTCACAGTACGTCTCAGGTCTGTACAGTAGCGCTCCGCCAGTCTTGTGGAGGCAGCAGAACCTGGACTTCAGTATTCCAAAGGTATTTTCAATGATGGAGCTCATTGTCTTGTGTGCCTTGTTGTACTGCCCTTCACTTCCTGTTGTTGGAGTCGGGTATTGTGTGAGTATCCAGGGATGCAAGGCATATGCACTGTCTCCTTAAGAGCATGAGAAGGAAAACCATTACGTCACATTACACAAACAGTTCTGGTAACTGTATTCCGTGAGTCAGCAATTCTCTAGTAAAAAAAACATCGCCAAATTCACCCTGTGACAGTTGGTTTTGTATTCTACTGTGGCGGAACATGAAGGAGTCATTGGTGCTGCCTGAGAATTTGGCCACAAGGTCTGTTATGATACAGGAAGCACCACCCACTACCTGCACATTGAGTGAGTGTGAGCCTTTTCTGTTTCTGTAGATTAATTCATTAACTGAGGGAGGACATATGGCAATATGTATGCCATCAACACAGCCAATGACATTAGGTAACTGTGCTACCCGGTTAAGCATTAATTTGGTCTGTTGGAAATATTGGGAGGCGTATTTGGAAAATCTATGTATTGTTTAACTTTGCTAACTATGATGTCCAGAAACCTGCGAAAGAACCTGGAAAAGGCACTTTGTGACCCACCTCTCCCCCTTCCACTGCTATGACCCCCTGGTAACTGCCAGTAGCTAAGAGGTGTAGGCAACACGATACCTGTACATGTGGTGGGATTGCATTGCTCCTGAGTGTTGCGGTCTGAAGCTGAGGTTGTAATTCATTAATTAATGCCAGGATTACCTCACTACTGAGTCTGTACTTCTCAAATATCTCCTCCTCAGTCTTTTCAAACAGGGTGACCCTCAACCTAAATATTCTCACCTGTTTCCTCCTCCTTCTCTGCCTGCCAGCCAAAATCCTCATCCTCCTCGCCAAAACATACAGGGCTGCCATTCTGAAAGAGCCATATGCATTTTGGGTGCTTTTTTATAGTTTCCACCTGGTTACCACCTGATCCAGATTGATGGTAATTGCATTTCCTAAATGGCAATTTTGCGACTATTCGCAATTAGGAAATCCTCTGAACATGCTGTTAGTGATTTGCTATTTGGAAATCCCTAGTTTCGATTTCCTTAATCAGCGAATTCCAAAATGTACCACCAAAATAGCCTTTCGTACATTTCGAAATGGCATTTTGCATTTCCCAACTACCTGAAATTGCGAATCGCACCATTAGGAAATGCAAAATGCCTTCGTACATATGACTCTAGATTATCTGTGATGAGGGTCTCTGTAGAAAACACGTGAATATACTCCTCTTGTGGTGGTACAGCTGGTGAACATGTGACTTAAAAGGAAACATGCATAATAAGTTGAAATGTTCTGCAAATATTTCCTGTGAAATAAATAATTTTGGGATTGCTCACAATTTGGGTCAATGATATTTAATTCTTAGCTGAGTGTGCTGGTCACAGAAATGGTATTCCATTAATATCGGGCATCTTGGAAAGATGCTTTCTACTGGTTTCTGCCTAACATTGTGTATAGTTTTTACTGCTTTTTCTAGCCTTTGTCAAAAAACATAACGGTCTAATCTTCAAAGGTATATGCGTGTATAAGTGGCTGTGCAGTTATGAATAAAAAACACAAGGCCTTATAGAGTTTGGGGAACTTGATTTTCCGTCAGTGAATGGCAGATGAATTGTCCGCCATTTTCTGTTTTTATTTAGAAGAGTGCATAGTTAATTAAAACCATTTCATATTACACATTCCCACAATTTGTCTGTTAAAACATAGCACACATTTTAAAATCAAGCAGTTGCAAATTTGCGAAAATTGCAAGAAAGCTGTACGGCAAGACACACTAATAAGCAAAATGACTGAACATATCTATATAATCTCTTTGCTAGCAGGCTAATGAGTAGTAAAGTGACAGTGCATATCTATGTATTCTCTTTTCCCGCGAACATTCAAAACTCAAAGTAATGAAACTGAAGTGACGGAACATTTCAATGTAATCTCTTTGCTTATCCGGCTTATGGGAACTAAAGTATGTATTTATTTGGTCTCTTTTCTGACAAACGATCTTCAGTGTGGTTATGTTTTTTCACAATGGTTTTTACCTTTGCACTGAAAGTTGCCAAGAATTTGATAAGCCACACGTTTGAGTGTGTTCAAGGTTAAGTGCTGTGATAAGGACTGTCTGCATGATCGTATATATTTTTGGTTAAAAATCTCTCTTTGCAGCTCTAAGTTCAGATAAGGTGGGGCAGACACAAAGGATATGATTCATTGTTTCTTTCCCGCAGTCGCATAATCTGCAAGATTCTTTTTCAGCAGTTTTTAACCAGGGGGGTATTGCATCCAGGGTTGTATGGACTCCTAGCCTGAGTCGCATAAACTGGAGCTTTATGTAATACGAGTACCCTTGGTCAAAATAGGTCTGAGGCTTGAGACCACTATAGGAATTAATAACCTGCCACGCGTGAGATCTCTTTGCTAAGGTTGATTTGTCCTTTTGCAGGGAGCGGATTTTTGTTATGACATTAAGGGCCTAATTACAAGTCTGGCAGTTCGAGGACCGCCAGACTCGCAGGGGTGCGGTCGTGGCAGTCCAGCCACTGCCGCAATGGCTGCATATTACGAATTTCAGAACTGCCAGCTGTGTCATGGAGGTCTTTCCTCCATAAAAAGGCTGGCGGTCCTGAAACAAAGGGCCCCCTGTTGCCCATTTGCATGAGGATGCATGCAGTGGGGCGAACATGTGCCCCCCTGTGTGCATGCCCCCCAGTTCCTGCATGGCATGAACCTTACAGTCTATGCCGTGCAGGAACTTATTTGGGCGTTTCCATTGCGGTGCCCGTTTTAAGAGGCACCGCCCAAAAAAGCCTGCCAGACATGAGGAAACTTGTTATATGGTGGGCGGGGGGCACACAGGTTTGGCGGTGACGGAGTGGTCCGCCAGCATGGCGGCCCGCTCCCGCACCGCCAAACTCGTAATCAGGCCCTCACTTGTTTCTTAAATCCGAGTTTTGACGCCCCAGTGCCCCACAAGTTAGAAATTTGTAGTAATTGTACTGCTTCATGCAGTGCCCGGCTATATTTAAGCCTAGGATTGAAAATGGTTTATTTCCTGCCAGGCACGTGATGCTAACAAATTTTTGTCTGCAAGTCTGATTTTATGGCACATCTTGAGATAGGAGCATCTGATCGCCCAAAATTACTTGACCTGTCCAAATTCCAAACAAAGCTGAGCGTGAGGTGTAATTCGGTAGCCAATACACAGTCCTGTATGCTTTGGCCAGTAATTGGTCTAACAGCTTTATCCAAAATAATTACACAAACATACATGACTGATGGAAGAAATTTGGCAGACATCGCATTCTGCAATTGCCCCATAATCGGCCATTACGTGTCCTTGAAAGGGTCATGAATTCTGCTGTCAGGGCAAAAGACTTGTGTTTTTATTGCTACCAGGTGCGACTTAAAGGAGCCGCTTGTGTCGACTGTTAGCCCCTAAGTATTTGTATTGTGTCTCATAGATGACCCATATGCTGTAGATAAACCAAGATCCTTTTGTTCTTGTCCTTTTTTATTTTTATTTTTTTTAGAATTTCATGAACTTTTCATGAGGTTGATTTCCAGTTTGCTCCTTAAAGTATAAGCAGAGACTACGTCTCAAAACTTTGCAAGCCCACAGGGATCTGACTCATTAATAGCAGGTCATCGGCATATAGGATATGGGTGAGGGCATGACCTCCGAGTTTCGGTGGGTGGGCTTTTATTGAATCAAGATCTCTGGAAAGGCACGAAAAGTAGATGCCAAACAGCAGGGCCGCAAGAACACATCCCGGCTTCAAACCATCTGTGGTGTAGATCTTGAGGGAGAGTTTTTTGCTGTCCCCGAGCTTCACACACAGCCAGGTATTAGTGTGTAAAAGTTGAATGGCCTTAAATAATTTTGATGGAATCCCGGCTGTTATTAATTTTTTCCAGAAGTGGTCATGTGAGACCCTGTAAAATGCAGCCTTGAAGTTGATAAAGCAGGCATATGAAGTGGATTTGCTGTTATTCGTTTTATCCATACAAATCACTAAGGTAGTTAAGTTCGATAGGGTGCCCTGCCCTGAAGCCACTTTGATTCCTGGGGATAAGCTCCTGGCTGTCTGCCCAAACAGACAGATCTTGTAGTACCAGGCTGGCAAATTACTTTGTTTCCACGTCAAGAAATGCCATCAATTGATAATTTGAGGCGTCCTTCCTGTCCCCTCCTTCGAAGATTGGATGGGTTCTGCTTCCACACCAGGAGTCCGGTGTGGTCTGTTGCTGACTCACTGCACTGTACAAGATTGAAAGTTTTTTTTCTCAAAATTCAATTCTGAACCCACAGAGGTGGCAGAAGGCTATTAGGACCAGGCGCGTCATCAGCTCTGCTCTTCTATATTACAAATTCTAGGGGACGTGTTTTTTGCTCGTGCAGTCTCTGATGAGTGGCTTGTTTCAGGAGCCCAGGAGAATTTGGTGGCTCAGGCAGCTGTTCCTCTTGTTTAACGTCTGCATGGTCGTCGCCGCATCTGTCTTTTCAAACTGGCAGCACTGGAGTGCTTTAATAATGCAACCTTAGGTGTCGACCCAGGCCTCTTCAGGTATGCTTGCATGAAGGGCAGTAGTACGGTCCTTGTCAACTCCGTTGATTGTTTTCCAGAAAACTCTGCTGTTATCTGTTTTGCAGGTGTGGAGCAGTTTGCCAAGAACTCATCAGTATGTTCTTTTTTGGCCTGCCATACTGCTTTTTTCTAAAGCTTCCATGCCTTGGGTAGCTGTGCTTTCTTGGTGTGGTTGTTTTTTAATTGGCAGTACTCTCTGTTTAATTCTTTCTTCAACGTGCGGAGTTATTTCAACGCCTCAGGGAGTGGGGGGGTCTTTCTTAGATTTAGTGAGCTGCAATCTTGTTTCTACCATATTGATGCCGAGCACATTGCAATATTGCTCCCATTCGTGATTGCACTGAGCCTAGTGAGTAGATTCCCCTCCAATGGGGTTGTGTATTTATCCAGGATGTCTTCCAGTGGCCTCATTTTCCATCGCAATCATTTCTTATTTTCTGTTTTTGAGTTAAAGATGAATATGTTGGCCGGATCATAAATGTTGTACTTGCAGGTCATGGTTATAGACTGTGGGCTATGGTCACTCCCTTCCCAGTCTTCAGTCCTGAAGTCTCTGATGAGTTTGAATAAGGCTAATGAGGCTGCAGT
Source organism: Calotriton arnoldi (assembly GCA_963921515.1). NCBI lineage: Eukaryota > Metazoa > Chordata > Amphibia > Caudata > Salamandridae > Calotriton > Calotriton arnoldi. The sequence continues at coordinate 1,800,543 of CAWUFW010000057.1, forward strand.
GTAGTCTGTTATAGTGCCGGACTTTTGTGATATGTTTGCGAACGAGGTCCTCTCCCCTGGGAATCTTCCATTTAGTAAACCCAATGCTAATACAGTTGGAACCGAGACTAGGCGGGTGCCTTGGGAGTTGTAGCACCTTGTGGCTGATGCTGCCTGCACTGGAATGCTCCCTACTTCATTTTGAAATATGACATTTTCTTCTGTAATATCAGTATGGAAAAGGTTAAAGTCCACGGTGATTATCATATGGTGTGTGTTGTGATCCTTCATCAGGTTGTTGATGACTATTTCAAGTTTTGAAATGTGAACATATTTTTCCCTGGGTTGATATATATGTTAATCAGGATAAGCAGCTGTGTGTCACTGCATATACAACCATCTATTTTGCCAATCTGCAGCCAGGTTTCCGGGGAATATAGCTGTTCTACCTTTACGTTCCGGTGTGCTGAGACCTAGATTGTGATCCCTCCTTTTGACCGGTCCTTTGAGCTGGTTCTTATAGGTAGATTGAGGTATTCCAGATATCCCATTAAAGGTATGGAGTTCTCATCCTGGGTCTCCTGCACAGCGATGATATGGAATTTCCTCAAATATAGGACAGTTTCAGCGTTGGGAATTTTATTGTGAATTCCTGCGATGTTCCACAAACAAATTTCCATTGTGCCTGGCAGTGATCTTTTTATACTAGCTGTATTAGTGATTTGGTTTGTTTGTCGAAGTGGTGGTCCCACAAGCCCTAATCATGCATCTTTGCTGCTTGTCAAAGCTGTAGGGAGCCAGGACCAGTCTAGTTTGGTATGGGCAATCAAACTGCATGGCTTTGTTGAGTTACTGATCCCTGCGGCTAAACATGTGCATTTCCTTTGACTGGTGATTATGGATCCGGTGACGTTTTCAAGATGGAGAATGCTGAGTGGAATGGTGATGACCAGTGCAAGGACGTAAAAGTTAAATACATTTACATTGCCACTCTATTTCTGTTGACCTCCCTTAAACATTACCTACAATAAATGTTCTATCTAGTGGTGAAAATGTAAATTTAAAAAAGTTTGTTTTACCATGGAACTTCTGTATCAGTCCTTCCTCGACCGCAGTCTTGCACCTAATGTTGAAATAAATGCAAAACCAGGAAGAAATGGCCATCTAAAAATATTGAAAAAAGACATTTTGGAACTGCTATAAATAAACCTTTTATAGTTATTTATTCAGTATTTTATTTTATTACAAGTCACGCTTTAGTATCTTACAAATATTTATGCATGAACATTACATTTTTTTTAAACGATTAATGTTTTTGTTTCACTTCACAATTAATAAAAGAATGTCTTTTTAATAATTTGATGTCTGTGCCTCTTTATTTTTCTTTAAATAACACTAATTTATAAAATACAATGTTTTTATTAAATAAATCATTATAGCATTTTATACTTTGGTGAGAAGTGTTTATATTTATCATTATATTAAAATAAAAATAAAATATTTTCAATACTCTAATCCCCTTAAAAAGTTGATAAATACCCACACCCCTCGGAAACATTTACCACCCATGCCTTTTTTTTTTTTTTTTTTAAATGAACCATCTATTTTGCCAATCTGCAGCCAGGTTTCCGGGGAATATAGCTGTTCTACCTTTAAAAAGCTTCCCACTCTTATTCCCCACAACCTTAACATTCTGCTCCTAAAAAGTCATGATCTAGACAAAAAAATTGTTACAATGCTGTACACCCTTATTGTTTTAAATACCCACACCCAAAACATGAACACCAACTCCCCCTTTTAAAAAAAAAAAAGTACCCCAAAATTAAAATGACTCCTCACCATTATCCCCTTCAACCCTTACATGCCGCTCCTTTATGATCTTAGACAAAAATATTCAAAAATTAATTTCAGTGTTCTAAACCCTTAGAAATTGTAAATACCCACACTCCAAAAAATAAATGTGATACCTTCACTACTTTTAAAAAACAAAATGTACCCCAAAATTAAATTACTCCCCCCCTTTGTCCACTACAACCCTAAATTACCTGTTTTAAATAAACAAGAATTGGCATAGCCAATAGGTCTCGCCTTAGGGACCTTCTAAGTGTTTAGCCCTGCAGCACATTACTACGTGAGAGCTGTTGGCTTTGTCCAAATGTTTTAGCCATGTTGTATAACAGCATGGCTGAAAGTAAAGGGAAACCAGCCCCAACCAGCTCCACGAACGTTTGAGGTAAAGAGAGAAGGCTTAGTAGTAGTCTTAGAATACTATTTGGCAGCAGTGGGTGTACATTTGTAATCGTGTCTTAATGTGCTCTGCAGCATGCACTAATATTTCCATAAAGAGTTCAGTGTCCGGAGATCATGTAACATGCATGTATTTTAGATGTCATTCGTGTTTCTGAGATTGCTGCCCAGTATTGTAGAAGCAAGGTGCTTATGCTTGAAATCAGACATACATTATCCTTGTTTCAGGCGTAATACATGTATCTCAGATGTCCTGCATGTTTGTTAGATATCACACATGAACCGTATATGTCAGATTTGTATATGAAATGAAATACCAGCATTTGTAAAGCGCACAGCTACCTCCGGAGAGGTGTCCCGGCGCTGGGGGCCCTCGGGAAGATTAAGCGAGCTATTGCCCAGAGTCACATGGTGCTGGGCTAACCTGCCGCCGGCACCGGGGATCGAACCGTGGTTCGGAGTCAGGCACCCTGGCCGCTGCGCCACACCTCTTCCACTACAATCTTTAGGCATAGTTAAATCTTAGAGGCAAGCATAAATGTATAGGTCAGTATGTTTATTGGATATTAAGCATGTATCTTTGATATCTCTGCTGTACCTTAGATGTCAGGTGCAAAGCTTAGATATCAGGTATGTATTTTAAAAATACATTTCACTGGCTTTTCGGGTACCAAATATCTCTCTTAAATGTCAGAGGAGGATCGCAGCTTTCAACCATGTATTTTGGATGTCAGACGTGCATTAAAGATTAAAGAGGTGTGCAATACATTCCAAGCATGGACCATAGCTGGCAGACGTGTATCATGCATGTGAGATTCGATTTCAAGCGTATGTTTAGCTCGGGTGCCAGATATCTCTCTTAGATCCAACGCTTGTATCTCAGATCTCTGGCATAAAGTGTAGATGTTGCGCATGTAACACAGATGTCAGGTTTGTGCATCTTAAGTTTTAACATGCTTGATATATGTCAGACATTTCCCTTGGATGTCAAGCCTGTGGCTTGTATGTCCACCTCCCATCTTCAGTGTGAATCAGAGATTAAACTCGTATATTTTTGGAAGGCCCGGTTTAGATGTCAGACAAATGCCTATCGCTAAGATTGCAGAAATGTGTATCAGGTGCCATGCGTGTAGGTTATATGTCAAATGTGCATTTTGATGGCAGCTCTCTGCGTTAGGCGTTGAAGTATATGTACATTAGTTAAATAAATGTACCTTGAGTGTCAGGCAGGTAACTCAGATGAAGGTCATCTCCTACATCTGCAACTCTGGTAAAGGCTGGTTCCCTCAACTGCGGCGTGAAGCAACCAGACTCACGGTTGTAAAGTACATGGAAAACAAGCGCAGCCACGCTAATTACAAACAGATGGCCCCTGCGCGCTCCCGCAAGGTGGATGCCGTGGCATGCACGAGTTTGTGAAAAGTGCAGACCGATTCCAAAAGGTCATCTCCTAGAGCAGCGCATGCGTGCTGCGCTAGGCTCGACCTAAAAAAGAATAGAAATAGCATAAAGCCATTTTTAAAAAAAATTACATTTCAAAAATGCCCTTTTTATCTTTAAAATCTCACAAATCGCCCCAAAAATTCACCATTCATTATTTTCTTTCATTAAAAAACTTACTAAAGCAATTTTAAAGAGTACTTTAAATTCTTTAACCAAAATTCTTTAACATTTCTAAAACATTCCCAAAACTACTTTAAATTCTAAACTCTTTTAATCAATCTGCTGAGAAGGCCCGCATCAGAGACAATTATTACGACTGCTCTCTGGTCTTGGAATACACAAAAACCAGTTCCAGAATGTGGGATCCACATCTCCAGTCTGGAAAATGACTATAAAAGTGGGACCCAAACTTTCAAACTGGGTTCCAATTTCTTCTACGGGAGGAGGTATTGTTCAGATGTGGGGCTTACCCTTTCCCTGACCATGGACTTTTGCTGCTTTCTTCAAGATTGTTTATGAATGCAGTGCCTTTATGGATGAGGAGGGTGCCTGTGTCCTGCTTGAAGAGATGAATCTTGGCTTTCATTATTTTTTTCTTGAATTAAAAAACTTACAAAAGCATTTCCAAAAACAACTTTAAATTGTTTAACCAAATTCAATCATTTTTAAATCTCTTTACTTACCATCTTGAACTTTGTAAATGAATACGTTGGAAATACCCACATGTTGCAAATGATGCTTTGTAAATGTAGATCATGGTAAAATATTTGTTGTAATGGTAACATACCGGCAGGGGGAGGTGAGTCAGTGGATCATTTACAGGGTAAAATGGAATCTTTCACACAGGGTCTGTCTTTTTGTAAGTGCTACTCCTAAAAGGGCTCTTGACAGACAGGTGCACAGCTTCAGACTTGGTTGTGCTGCTGTTTTGGATGCTTCAGTGAAGGACAACTCTCATCATCAACCTGCTGAGAATACCAGCATCAGAGATAATACAAAATTTTCCAGCTATTGCGACAAGAATTTTAGATTCTATTAAGGACACGGAGGCGAGGATTATGCTGTCTCAATTCCTTTACTACTCACAGCAGCCAATGAAAGTGAAACACATTAATAGAAAAACTACAATACCCATGAGGCTTTGAACCACGCCTCCTCATACAACATAGTAACAATGTCACTTCAATAAAACACTGAGTCACCATCTTGACTTCCTCTTTCTTTGCGTAAGTCCATAAGTGATCAAACCAGAAGAACAGTCTTGGCTCCCAACGGAGAGCATTAACACCACTCCTTTCTCAACGGAGAAAAAGATCAATTCCCAGAAACGTCCATGCTTGACAGGACATCCGGAGCATCCAACACCATGGCTTCTCAATTCTGTTTGGAGTCATTTCCTGAGAAACCAAAAACAAAAGTGTGAAAGAGAAGCAGAAACCCCAAGAGTTCCAATAGCAGGGTGGGAGAAAATCATCAGAATATTAACAACATGACAGTCGATATTATTCTGATCCCAGCGGGTGGGATAATCCTCGCCTCCGTGTCCTTAATAGAATCTAAAATTCTTGTCGCGATAGCTGGAAAATTTTGTATTATATGTCAGGACCGGAGGCTTCTGATTATGCTGGTTCAAAGCTCATCAACAACCAGCGAAGCAACACTTGCAATTGGTTTATAATAAAATTCCTTAAAGGTAGAGTCCGAAGACCAGTCTGCCGCTCTAAGAATATCTTCTAGTCTAGACCCCAAGACATACGCTTTCGATGCCAAGGCTCCTCTGGCGGAGTGGGCACCATTCACAGCTATATCAATTCCAGATTCAGCCATAATCCACCTGACCCACCTTGCTAAGGTAGCCGCTGAGACAGGCCGGAAAGGCTTCTGAACAGCAATTAACAATTGTCCTAAAGGATCAACCCTGTGGTCTTTAGTACGTTCTTCATATACCTTTAAACATTGTAACACACACAATTTAGGATTAAGAGGAAAAGCGGGATACTCCACTGATCGGGACATCGTCTTGGTCCATCTGGAAATGATGAAGGACACACCCTGTGGAGAAAAAATTCTACCAGCCAAATCCAAGGCTCTAACATCTGAAACCCTGCGACAAGATATTAAACACAAAAGCATGGCTAGCTTGGCTGACAACTGTTTAAGCGAAAGCTGATTATTGTCCGGCCAAGAACCCAACAGGTTCAATACTTTAGATACATCCCAAAGGATAGAATATCTGGGGCGTGGGGGTTTAGCCACTCTAATACCCTTCAGCAACTTACAGACCAACGGATGTATGCCAACAGGTTTCCCTTCGATATGGTCATGACCTGCCGAAATAGTGGACCTGAAATTGTTGACTGACCTATAAGCCAACCCAGACTCTGCACATTCCGATAAAAAATTTAAGATTTCTGTAACATCTGACCCCACGGGATCCAGATTCCGTTGAAGGCACCAACCCATCCATCGCTTCCATGAAGCCGAATATCGTTTACGGGTGGACCGAGCCCAAGCCTGTTGCATAAAATCGGCAGCCGCCGATGAAAGTCCCTCAAGCAGTTCGTGTCTCCGGAGAGCGTCCAAACCATGAGAGATAATTGGTTCTGCAGAACCAGCGGGTGGGGGAGACGCACTGGGTCCTGAAGAAGCAAAGGAAACGTGGGAAGAATGAACGGTAGATCCACCGACAACTCCAGAAGTGTCGGAAACCAGGATTGCGTTTTCCACAAGGGAGTAACTAGAACTAACGACGCCACTTGGCGCCGGACTTGCGCCGCCACTCTCTGAATCAAGGCGAAGGGCGGGAAGGCATAATTCCTCATCGGACCCCAAGTCTGCAGGAACGCATCCGTTCCCGTCGCCAGAGGGTCCGGCCTCCAACTGAAAAACCGGGGAAGATGAGCATTGAGCCTGGAGGCAAAGAGGTCGATCTGACACGGTCCTCGCATATGCATGATCTCTGCAAACAATGACGGATGAAGCCTCCAGTCGCTGAAATCCTGAAGAAATCTGGAGTTCCAATACGCCACTCTGTTCAACCTGCCTGGCAGATATTCTGCTACCACTGAGATTTTGTGATCCAGGCAAAAATGCCAAAACTCCTTCGCAATAGTGGCCAAAATTCTCGATCGTGTTCCCCCTAGGCGGTTGATGTACCTCACCGCCGACACATTGTCCATCCGCAATAGGATGCAACAGTTGCCGTTGACCGGCGAAATGGACTTTATTGCGAACGATCCGGCCAGAAGTTCTAGGCAATTGATGTGTAGACGCAACTCGTCGGCGGACCATCGCCCGCCGGTAGAAAAGTCTCCACATCGTGCGCCCCATCCCCATCTGCTGGCGTCGGATTCTATAACGACGTTCGGGGAGGTACCAAAAATCGCCCTGCCGTTCCAAGCCACCATGTGGTCCAACCACCAGTGAAGCTCTTCCCGAGCTTCCTCTGATAGCGGGACCAGATGGTCGTAATGGAAGCCCTTCTGAAGATAAAATATCTTGAGGCGCTGTAACGCTCTGTAGTGCAGGGGTCCGGGGAAAATCGCTTGAATGGAGGAGGCAAGGAGCCCCACTATTCGCGCTAACACCCGAAGCGAAATCATCTGCTTGGTCAGAGTAGCAGAAATTTCCCGCTTGATCGATCTGACCTTGGTCATCGGCAGCTGAGCCGAGATTGAGTTGATTTGGAACCCCCAAAACTCTATTAGTTGAGAGGGAGTCGTTACCGACTTCTGTAGATTTATCACAAAGCCTAGCTCCTGCAGAAGTGAAATTGTCCAATGCAGGTGTGTGCGGAGGAGATTCTGGTCTTGGGCCAGAATAAGCATATCGTCGAGATAAATGATGAGCCGCACGCCCATCTCCCGTAACCGAGAGGTCACCGGTTTCAGCAGCTTCGTGAACACCCAAGGTGCTGAGGACAGACCGAAAGGTAGAGAGCGGTACCGGTACCATTGCCCCTTCCACTGAAATTGGAGAAATTTCTGCTGGGAGGGCAAACCGGCACCGTGAGGTAGGCGTCCTTGAGATCCAGCCGTACCATATAGTCTCCCTCCAGGAGCAGATCTCGTAGAAGATGGATCCCTTCCATCTTGAAATGTCTGTATACCACGAAAGGATTGAAATCTCTTAAGTTTAAGACCAATCTTTGGCCCCCTCCCTTCTTTTGGACTAAGAACACGTTGCAGCAAAAGCCTTCGGGAATGAAGGGTCCCACTGCAATGGCGTGCTTGTCCAAAAGCTCTACCAGCTCGGAGTATATAAAAGCTTGTTCTTGAAGGGAAAAACGGAGAGGGTGAGGGATCTGAAGCTGAGTCGGCAACTGCGTGAGCTCTATCTGGTAGCCCTGCACAGTCTGCAGGATCCACGCATCCGACGTCACCAGCGCCCAGTTCTTGACAAAAAACGCTAATCTGCCCCCCAAAGGAATCTTGGGGAATAAGGATGCACTTACCAGATGATTGGTTGTCAAAGTTCTTGTATCCTCGATTGACACCTCTGTTGAATCTGCTCCTGAATCCACGGGACCTGGTGGGGTAGAATCCCGCTTGCTCGGGCTCTTGGGTGTACCCCTTGCGTCGCGGGGCAAAGCCACGTTGAGGACTGGGGTTGGAGTAGCGGCCGGTCGCGCGTCCCCTGCCGCGCCCGGCCCTGCCAGAGACCTGGTGGAACACTCTTTTGAGTGACGATTGCGATTTGTCCAGTGATGCAAACGTGTTGACAAACTTGGCAATATCTTTGACGAACTTGTCCCCAAAGAGTTGTCCCTCAGCGAGGGGACCCGGTTCCGCATCCGCCAGATCCGCCAATTGAGGGTCAATTCTGAGCACAACTGATTTTCTGCGCTCGGAGGAGAGAGCGCAGTTCGCATTCCCTAGCAGGCAAATGGCTCTTTGGGTCCAACCGGCTAACACCTCCTGGTGAATGGTTGCCCCTGTCTCCTGCGCTTGCAAAGCTAGTTCTAGAATCTTAGCTAGGGGCCCTGAGACATCAAGGACTTTGTCTTGACAGGCCTTAAGGGCGCGGTCAATGCCCTTTTTCTGGTCCTTTTTATACTTTTTAAGGAAAGTTGACATGGACGAGTCAATTTCGGGAGTAAGGGCTACTTTGTGCGCTAAGTCCGGGCGGGGGCATTCGGACTTTAGTCGCGCTCTGACATCTTTATCAAACCCTTTCCGGAGGTGTGTTTGCATGTACTCTGCGACCGCTGAAGGGGGGGCCCAATCGGCAGAGCGGGGATGGACAATGTCCGAAGGGTCAAATAGGAAAGGAGTGGCCGGGTCTGGAGGGGACGTTGCGTGCTTGCGATTTTTGCGCGCTTGTGCGGTCTTGACTCCTGCGAGGAGTCCGTGTCGGTGCCAGCATCGGTAGTGGTGATTAGCACTGGCGCGGGGAGAGGGGGGTGGGGTGGGGTCAGGCGCCTCCAGAACGGCCTGTTCTTTGGATTTGCAAATGGAAGTATACACAGAGGCGTGCGGCCACGACTGACCAGAAGGGGCATCAGAAGAAGGAACAGGGTCCGGGTTAAGTGCAGGGGCGGGCTTTCCTGAAACAAGTAGCTCTAAGCGCTGGGAGATGGGCATAAGCGCAGAGGATAACATCTTATCTAACCTGGCGTCCAATTTCTTATCTATGATGTCCTCCATGGACTCTTCGTAATAGTAATCATCCCCATCACCCCCAAGGGTGTCACACGCAGCCACCTCCTCCTCGTAGACCTCACAGTCCGACATCATCAACCACACACGTGGGTAACTCTCAATCCCCAAGGGGGTAACTCAAATTATACAGCCTCCAGTCCTCCAAGGAACCAGGGCGTCGGTTGGGAGCAAGCTGGGGCAGGGGGGGCCACCGAGGTACCAATAACCCTAACAGCAGGTCTGAAAAGGGGGTTCAGTCCCCAAAGCCTGCTGTCAGGGTCTCCAAAAATTGCCTTGAAACACTACAGCAGTAGCTGGTCAGTCAAGGGTTAAAGAGAAAAAACCGGCTTCCTGCACGTGCGCGCTGGTTAAATATATGATAGTTATGGCCCGGTACCGGCTCCAACCTCCTGCCGCTGCGTGAGAGACTCCCGTTTCAGCCCGGGAGAGGCGTCGGCTCCAGCTTTCACTATCGGGTCCGCACGCGTGCACTGACGCGTGTGGGATCCCGAGACGTACGCCAGCGCCGAGCTGGGCTCCTGGCGTGCGTCTCGCTCCCGCTGGGGGAGGGCCCAGACCCCTCGCGCGCACAAGCGGACGGCCGGAACTCACCGGACTCGTCCCAAGGAACAAACAAAAGGAGAGCAAACAGCGCAACACGCGCTGGGGGGGAGAAGAAAGAAACAGGCACCGGTGAGAGGCGAACGCGAGCAAACACCCTAAGTAACAAGGAATGCCGATATTTTCGCGCGCCAAGGCTAAACTACATAATCATCAAAGCAATTCACTTCAATTCACTCCCCCCAACATCATACACAATACAGTAATAAGTCATGGCAAAGACAATGTCAATTCAATAACACTGAGGCACTTATCTTGACTGCGGAGCAGCAAAGAAAGAGGAAGTCAAGATGGTGACTCAGTGTTTTATTGAAGTGACATTGTTACTATGTTGTATGAGGAGGCGTGGTTCAAAGCCTCATGGGTATTGTAGTTTTTCTATTAATGTGTTTCACTTTCATTGGCTGCTGTGAGTAGTAAAGGAATTGAGACAGCATAATCAGAAGCCTCCGGTCCTGACATAGAATTATTACTACTGCTCCCTGGATTTGATATCAAAAAGAAAAACTGCCTAAACCAGTTCCAGGCCTTTGACAGTTGGATCCACATCTCCTGTCTGCAAAATTACTATAAAAGTGGGATCCAAATTTCCCACTGGATTCCAGTTTTTTTGTTGACTACAGGAGGAGGTATTGTTCAGATCTGGGGATTACCTTTTCCCTGACTGATGACTTTCTCTGCTTTCTTCTTTTGCTTTCTCGAGGGCATTTGGAATTGCTGGCGCAAACTTTTTTATGGATGCAGTGCTTTTATGAACAAGGAGGGTGTCTGTGTCCTGCTTGAAGAGATGAATGTTGTTATTTGCTGGATCTGGTTCTCAGATACAAAGGAGAGGCAGGTGTTTTCTTCAGGAGTGGCTGCTTCTTGAGTGGACAGCAGTTATCTTATTCTATCGCAATCTTCCTTTGCCATGCTAAATGTATGTGGTGAGAGGGAGTAGGTTTCTAGAGCTTGAGAAACAGAAGGGATAGGGTGTAAATCAGGGCGTGGGCAGAAAGGCAGCAGATAGAGGACACCGCATAGAGCTTTAGCCAGCCACCAATAACAAAAATGATACTGTTACCACTTATCACAATTTCTCTGGACCTCCTACTTTTTCGACTGGACCTAGAACTGTACAAACTTCTGAGACCTTGTGCTCCCACTCTTGCTCTTCTTCAGATGGTTGGCGTCATGTTGGCTCTATGGAGTCTGAGTGTAGCACACATGAAATGTGTTTAGTTAGGTAAAGAATATTGTGCTTACTTTGTTTTGTAATGTTTGCTGGAAGGTGGGAGCAGGTATCAAGGGTTTCAACTAATTCATAAAAAATGTCTTTTCAGGTCGCCTTGAATTAAAAGAAGATACTGTAGAGTGCCTCCTGTCTACAGCTTGCCTTCTCCAGTTATCGCAGGTTGTGGAAGCTTGCTGCAAGTTCTTGATGAAACAGCTTCACCCATCAAACTGCCTGGGGATCCGGTCATTTGCTGATGCACAGGGGTGCACAGATTTGCATAAAGTGGCACACAATTACACCATGGTATGTTCTAAGTGTTATGGGTGCAGGAAACAATTTAATTGAGATATAAAATGAAGTTTCACGCATGCTGTGTTACAAGAGCAAAATAACTAAAATGTGTAATATTGAGGAAACAGTTGTAGATGAATGGATACAGTTATTTTTAAGGACGAAACCAACTCAAAATTAAAATGGCTACAAATGTTGGCGAAATGTCTGTTGTATTCAGGTCTTGCTCTAGAAGAGGGACTTTGTGCTCGTTGGATGTTGATATCCATTTTTTGATTGCCATTAGTGTCTTTTTTCTGATAACTTCAAAGTAGGCCTCTGTTTCTTGATATTTTGAGTCCAGCAAGAAAATATATTTTCTTCTTGTCAACCATTTGAAAATGAGAAGCCTGGTATCTGGTCCACAGGGTGAGGCCAGGGTCCACTTCTGTGTCCACTTCTGTGTATTATCTACCTGCACCACAATCTGTTATAGTCTCAACAGTGAAAACTATACCCTTGTTTTACTTAGATTTTATTTTACTCCCATCAGGTGTCCTGTGTGGAAGAGTATCGTAAGCTAACATACTCCTTCCAAAGAATAGGCGCATACGGTGCACACGAGAACATAACTAGTGCAACACCATAACATCTTTGTCTCAATTGAGGCAGTAGCATCTAGCAAGTAATTATCTAAAATCAGTTCACAATACTTCGAAGGGATGTTTGAAGCCAAAATGCATCAATGTTCTAGCAACCTTAGTATTGTAGTTTAAGTATTGTTAATATTCCGAGGTTCAAACCTGGCATTCAGAGGAAGTTTCAATTATGTTCTGCATTCTTAGGAAAGTGCATTTGGCCATTTCCGATGCTAAGAAATAGACAATAGCGTTGTATGTCAGGTCCCTCAAGCGTTCGGCAATAGTAGGTCAGAGAATATGCTTCTAGTTTGGCATAAGCATTACACAGAAGTTTACACTGTCATCCTTGTTGTCGATTCCCCATTCTGGACTTCACTCAGCCTGACCTAATTTTACACGCGACATTCCCGCTGCTTCCACAGCAATGCGTCGCTACATGAACACAGTCATTCATGGCCTTTAAATTATGGTTCGGTCAGATTATCATCCGCCAATTGGAAATCTCTTACATGGTATACATCTAAAAGGACTTCTGAAAGTTGTAGAAGGTAAATGGGTATTTTATTTTGATTGTTGTAGCTTTATGACAAGTCTAATCACCAAAAATATATAGTGCCCTTACCTAAAAAATCCCACTATAATCTGAGGAATTATATCGTTCAAAAATAGTCCTTGGTGTAAGTAACTCCAGAACAAGTAACATTGGCATCTTATGAACCGTTAAACATAGCTCTTGACCTAAGGACACAGCTATGGTGGCAAGTGATCAGTGTCGTGATATAATTTGTGAACACAAATAGATCTGTGCCATTGTACATATCACATTTGTGGTAAGTAGCCCGTTCTTGTGTAGCTACAGCCTGTATAGTTAACGAGGTTTAAAAATATACTATCTTCATTTTATACAGACATGATTATAATCCACGAAAAGGTAACCCTCAATTACCTTGATTTCCATATGTTGATATATGCCCAAAGTGGGTGCAGAAAACACGGTCTCAAAAAATACATGTGAACGTTTCATATATTTATTTGGATTCTGGTGTGAAGCTCTCGACGTTATCTGAAAACATGCCACATAAAGCTACGCTTCCCTTATTAACTCTTGAAATGTCTTAAAGGTCATAATACTACAAGAAGTGATAATGTTGAAAACAATTGATCACTGCCAGTAGTCGACTAGCTTCCTGTCAACAATGACTCTTTTTCCTTGAGTTGATTGCGTTTTCATTTCTACCATTCAGTGGATGTTCTTGGAAAGAAAGGGATAATCTCATTTGTAAACTGAGCCAGATTTCTGTGATTGAAGCAACATGCTTTTCTTGGAGGCTGTGCTTTATACAGGAGCATAACGCAAAGTCCTCGGGTCGCCCAACCTTAGCGTCATTTGAAAAGACATTCTCAGCTAATTAATTTTGCATCCTACCGTGTTTTTCATTTTGTTCAGTTCCATCAGTGTTGTGAATTTTTTTTTTTTTTTTTTCAGTAATGAATTGCAACAGAATGAGTTGCTTTTCTCTTAAACACAGGTTACTATGGAAACCACATGAAACCAATTGAAATTTCATCTGCAAGAAAGTAATTTAATTTATTCCAAGCTGTATGAACGGAACAAAACATTCAATACATTTAATAGAAAAAAAACATTACACTAAATGTAAGGTAATGTATCTGATTTCAAGAGTAAGAGTAAAAAGGCTTATCTGCAATTATAAAATCTGTTCACTATGTATAAACTGCGACATACCTGTATTTAAACCTGTATGGTTGTTACAAGTACATTTCATTAGCAATAAATTTTACATTGTAAATGCTTATTTGTTACGCCCCCTTCCTTGGTCTGTACCAACTCACTTAGAATGTGACGTACTGGACGGTTCCATGTTTTCTTAATACCCCAGCTTGCGGAAGAGGGCAGTCACCTGTCCGAAGCATCGAAGAGCATCCTTGGGTGTTAAATTTGTTTGGCATGTATGTTATCAAGGGGGGCATATGGACGTAAATTAGGCATGCATTTATTGAATAAAGTAAATTGCTTTTTTCATAGTCGGGAAGTCACCATAACATCCTATCATTGCTGGTTTAGAAATTGCACTACATTTGGCTAGTATTCCTTGAGTGTATGAAATTAATGAAAACGGTACTTGTAAAGCGCGGTGTCACTCAAACAGAGCATTCTGGCTCTAACTCAAACACCAATCCTCAGTCAGCCGTCGCAAGGTAAATCGATCAAAAAGCACCTGAAATAAAACAGACAAACACCCCTGAGTAGGAACAAGTTAAATTAGGCAATGACACAGTTGATCAGGGGCAGAGAACAACCACGTTTTCAAGCTCTTAAAGGTGGCTTCATTAAGCATAAGTCAAAGAGACCCAGGAAGTTGATCCCATGCCTTAGATCCCAAAGTAGAAAAACATTTGCCTCCTATGGATTTTAGCCTAAAGGTCAGAGGTTTTAATAGAATATAATTGGAAGATCTAAGGATCCTCTGCGTCCTTAAATGAAAGAAATGATCATATAGGTATTAGTGACCAGTAACATGTAAGGACCTAAAAACCAGAATCAAATATTTAAAAAGAACCCTCTTGTAAATAGGCAACCAATGCAATTCCTTAAGCCCCTGAGAAGAGGAGCTTTTCCTAGGAAGTTTGAGCACAAGCCTTGCGGCTCAATTTTGAACCACTTGGAGCCTGTGTAGAAGTTGCTTAGAGATGCCTAAATAGAGGCTGTTACAATAATCCAAGCTCGAGGTTATGAGCGCAAATGCTACAGTTTTCCTTGAGGCCAAAAGGAGAAAATCAAAAACTTTTTTTTAGTGATTTAATCATGGAAAAGTGCATACTTGCTTAACTGCAAGCAGGATTAGAGTTATCAATCCACTGTTGCTGTAGTATAAGAGATATTTCTCATTATTTACCCAACTCAATAAAATATACAGAAGGTCTCTGAGAGTCAAAATTCTACAGTGGAGTCTACCTCATCCAGTCCATCCTTCCAGAAGTGGAAAACTTTCTGGCAGTTCTACAATATGCGCAGTGGGTTTCCCACCACCTCATATGTTCTCTAGCATAGGGCAGATATCTTTGGATCTATCTGCTTAGGTTGGTCAGGAGTATAATATTTAAAAGAACAACATCCCTTACCCTGCACATTTATAACATGAGTGCTAACTCTAGCATACAAGGCCTTTTACTCTTAGCTAGGTATCTAAATGCCCAGCTCCCTGTACCAAACTGCTTGACCGTTCCATTATTTCATTGATTCCAGGAATTGCTGTACTACTCCTGAGGCCAAAATAAAGTCCCCAGAGACAGCAGTAAATGATCACGGTGTCCAAGAGCCATGAGAATTCCAGTGGTTCCTTCTCTAACTTCTGTGTTCATGATCATGTGTCTGTCCTATTTGAATATAACAATATCCCTTTCTTTACACCAAGTTGAATTCCAAGTGTCATTGAGCAAACAAATGAATAATCTGTCTACAAAAGTATGTTCAAGTACACAATCCTCTCTCCCCCTCCCTCCACCTTTCCTAGACTATGGGGCCTATTATGGTGTGAGTCGGAAAACCTCCGATCGCAGATCGGAGGCTTTCCGACTCACATTGTAGGTTTCAAATCCGACAGCCTTATTATGATACAGGCTGTCGGACTTGAAACCGGAAGGAGCCCGTCGGCCAGTCGGAGGCCACTCATAATCTCCTATGTACGGTGTTTACGCCGTGAAGATTATGATGTCACTTTCCGACAGGCTTATCAAGTCGGGCTTTCCGACATGAAATGCCTGTCGGAAAGTGACTTTGGGGGCCCCTAGCAGGGCCCCCATGTCTCTGCTGGCTTTATTTGGGGGCTGGAGTTGCACCTATGGTGCCGCCCTGTAAATCCCTTCACTGTGTGCCACTTGGTGTAGGGATTTACACAGCCGCAGCACAAGCTCCCATAGGGAAAAGGGAGTATGCGACCGCACCATGTGCAGTCGCATTGTAATGGCGCTGTCTGGATCACCGACCGGAGGTCGGTCGGTCCCGAGACCTCAGCATTCACCCGACATCGTAATCAGGCCCTATATTGCTAAGGAGTATAGTGAATGGAAAATGGTTGAGAGTGGCCTCCATCTTTCTCCCGATCTTATTCCCATATCGTACATAATCTTAGTAATTCATGATATTTATATATATATATATATATATATATATATATATATAGGGCCACAGGTCTGTGCGTTTACACCTTTAAACACATACCCCGCAAGGTTGTCTACAACGTTGTCTCAGAGGTTCAGGTTTCCTTCAGTACACCGAGCCGGAGATGCCAAACCATGCTCAGACTTGGGTCTCGTCAGTTTTTTAACATTCTGAGCTTCTTACTATTGAATATATACTGTTGTGTATTTCATTGAGATCCTGTCACATTCCATCCTGACACACCACTGAATACGTTTAATAGTGGAGTGAATTTAGTAGTCCTCTCTAAGGGCTGACAATGTGATTTTACATCTTGCCCAGGTTATCATAGATTTAAGCAAAGAGCACTGGATGATTGACCCCATAAAGATTGTGCAGATTACTGTTAAAAACTCTGCAAAATTAAAATCTCAGATTTGTTCAGTTATTTTAGATTATGACACTCGCCAGTAATGTTAAAATTCTAAAGAAAGTACCTATGAAGGCTCAAGATTCTGGCCCAGGATTTTTAACCTATACTCTCCTTTGGCGACCCTTTTTATCTTCTCAATTCTTATTATTATGTTAGACCAGAGGTTTGACCCACATGGAGAACGGTGAAGGGGGCATGGGATAGTCCTAGTTGCTATGGTTATTCTCACCCTGTTCATAGGTCAATCATTCAGAAGTATCTTAAGTGGGAGCTTTTGTAGCATGCCAAGATCCAATCTGCTGAGTTAGGGCTATGTTTCATATGCTTCAGCACCCCTCTCCTGACTAAAAGCGCCAATCCACTTGATCACAAGCCTTCTCAGCATTGATACAGAGTAAGACTGCTGGTTTACTGAATATCTTTCTTAATCAAAGAGAGGGGTCCAACTCTGCCAAAGGGACAGGACACCAACCAGACACTAAGTCAAAGTAAAATCCCTTTGGGGTATTTGTACAGCATACCCATACATCAAACAACCATACTATCCAACCATTTATTCATCACACCATGGCCAAGGAATCTAATATAGAAATGTTTATTCAGTATAAAATGCGCTCAATTCTAAAAACCATTAAAAAGTATGTATACAATCAGCAGCAAAAACAAAATTTACAAAATCCTCATTTCATTATTATTATTAAAAACACTCCACACTAAGTCAATTTAAATTCAATGATCATAAATCATCATACATAATTCATATTCATAAACCGCATTATAAAATCCACAAGAAACTCAATTATGTACACTTCATATAGGTTATAAAATCAACAAATGTGACAAAATAAAACATTCATGAATATATCCCACATATATTAAAAAAAGGAGAACAAACAAGCGACGCGTTTCGGTGGTGTAGGCAGGTAAACCACCTTCTTCAGGCTTTAAAAAGAGAAGATGCTCCTTTTCTCCCCAAACATTTGTATCGCAGTCTGGGCCTCAAAACACTCTTAATGGAGAAGAGATCTTTTCGTGGTCCAATCACGAGGAGCTGTTAGCTTCTCACCGTGCCTTATGAGTTGAAATTACATAGGGGTCCCAATAATATATTCTTGGACTGCTGATGGCCAATCTTCATAAAGAAATCTACATCCAACATATGGGGTGCATTCCTCCAGTTTAAAAATCAACATTAATCATAACCCCTTAGGGTTTGACCCTAATGGCAGCAACTTCAGGGATGTGGTTTTCGATTCTTTTTTTCTTCCCTTTTTCTTTTTCGTTATTCACTTATAATTTCTGTGACAGAGTTCAGAGTCCGGGATTTAAAAATCTCCGTTCTGGAACATCAGGGGCACCGCACTTTCTTTCAGCTTTTTTTTTTGTTAAACTTGAATGCTGAGCGCGGCACCCGCTTCAGGGACGCCGCACTCTATTTCAATTTTTCCCCAACTTTAATGGTGAGCCTGGCGTCCGCTTCAGGGACACCGCGTTCCATTTCATTTTTTTCCCAACTTTAATGGTGAGCGCAGCGCCCACTTCAGGGACACTGCACTCTGCAATACAATAGGTCTCCCTTTTGCAAAATTACTATAACACGTAAGGACAGAGTCAAAGTTAATAGTGACTCGCAGTGTCTCGCTTCGGTCACATGACCGCTTGTGACGTATTTAGTGAGCTGTAAAGATGGTGCTTATGGTCCACGCAACGGAATACTCTCCGGGTTGTTCGCGCTACTTCTTCTCATAAGTACACGCTACTGCCGCCCTTACTAACTGTACATGATGTAATAGCCTTGGTGCACGATTTTTATACCGTAGATGAAGGTATGCACTGCGAGTCACTATTAACTTTGACTCTGTACTTACATGTTATAGTAATTTGTGGTGCATGATGATACACACCAGATGAAATAATACCTTGTGCGTTAATGGTGTTTTAAATACGTGTTACTGCCATATTTACTTGTCTTGCTATTTACTTTCTCTATCCTATAGAATACCGGCAGCACCCTAGAGAGCGGGCAGGGACTTTCATACACACTCTATTATTAGGTATATTTTATTGGCATTTGATTTCGTACACTAAGGGTACGGAGGTGCGCTTGATTTGGGATAATTTTGGAGACCGCTATTTTAATTAAATTTAGTAAGGTTAACGTATACTCACGAGGTCATTAATTGAGTTATTACTGGTATACTGATTTTTTGGCACCATTACATTTTGTTTCAATTTTGCTCCTACCACGGATTATACATTGTCACCGCAATTATAGTCTTTGGACCAGTGATACGGGTGGAATCACGCCGTGGGTTGATTACGATTGATTACAGATTATTGCCTTTTCTTATGTTATTTGGGGATTTTACGGAGTATAGCCCTAATTTGGAGTCACTAATTGGAATCTATTTTAGATCATAGGTCGTCCCTACGGTTTATGACGGATGTGTCTGACAGTACGGAAGGACATCACATATATATCTACGTTACTGATACTGTGACAGGTTATTATCTACTCTCAATCGCCTCCATCTCTTCTTTTGGCTCTGACCCTATACGATTAAGGGTTGCTGGTAGCCATGCATGGCCTTTTCTGATGGTTCCCTCTCCATTTTGCTCCTTAACTATCTACCTTTGGAAATTGTTCACCCTTTTCGTTGTTTCAGGTTACACTTTTTTCCTGTATACTCATCACCCTTTAATAAATTCCCCACCCCCTTACTTTTGGACAATTTATTCCGGATAATACGTTTTTTCTGATTCTTTCAGATTCCGAAAATAATTCTGCATCTGGCACTATGGTGGGTGATGGTTCTCTTTTGGTTTACAACAGACTAAATTCTTTGATGTATTCAGATTCTGGTGACTGCATCCTGTTTGACACACTGGTGGGTGACGGTTCTGTCTAGGTCTACGTTAGATCATTATTGTGATACTGTGTGTTCGTAATGATAGCCCTGAGGATGTCGAGGTACAATATACCTTACGACGAAACACGTGTTGGCTGTATCAAGATGTATTGTTGAAGAAATCTACAGTTGTTACATGGACTGTATCATATGGATTACTGGGTGTACTAAGAATTCAATTGAAACCTGATCCTGAACTGGAGTCTATGGTTTAAAAGTGGACTAAGGCAACACTTGTGATCTTGAGATCATTATTGACATTTCAATACTGTGTGTGCTCGGAAAGGATTTCTGCTGTTGTTTGGCTCTCTTTTCTGAAGGGACAATTAGGGTTGAATTGTCTATGTCTATGTACTGTTTCTTGTAGAGCGCATATATCACCCAGAGGTCTCATAGCGCTTTGCCGAGACTCAGGCACAGACAGAAAAGATGGCTAGGAACAAAAGAGGTTTAGAATAGCCAGGTCTTAAGGGATTTACGAAACTTTGTGTGCTCGATCTCAGTTCGTAGGTGTATAGGCAGAGAGTTCCAGAGGGTGGGGGCCAATTTTGAAAAGGATTTACTACCATGCTTAACTGTTCGAACCTTCGGAACTATAAGTAAGTGTTTGTTTGCAGAGCGAAGTGTCCTAGAAGGCTGGTACTTCTGTAGTTTTGTTGCCAAATACTGAGGGCCCTGTTCATTTAGAGTTTTATGGACTAGACAGCAGATTTTGAAGTCTATTCCCTTCTTAATAGGCAGCCAATGGAGCAACCTCAGATTAGGGGCAGAGGGAGATCGGGCTGGAAGATTTAAAACCAGTCTGGCTGCTGTGTTTTGCAGAACCTGGAGCTTATGAAGGAGATCAATGTTTATGGAAGCCATCAAGGCTGGTTGGTAACCAACCCTCCTCTTCTAGTAGCACCAACATTACTATTGCTTCATACATTTCCCGATACTGTCTGCAGAGCGCCCTTTGTGTGCTTCTAAACCTGGTTACCAAATTTGCTTTCTTTTAAAGCTAGGTGGGTCACGAAAGTTGGTTGTTCTGAAAATTGGGTTCTGATTCTAAAACGTTTGGGAAGGACTGTTCTACATACCTGCAACTTGTGGGGTAAACAGATATATAAGCCGTGGGTGAACCCAGACAACTGTATATTCCTGAATCCTGTGCTCTCCTATTAAAAGCATTGCGCCCCTGCTGAGAAGTGCGGGTACTCTCCCTCCCAAAAAAAAGAAGTGCAGGTATTCAGTACCTGACAGTACCAGCCCATTTAAAGCACGGTTTACATGGTTTTAATGCTGTAGATGCTTCCCATTGAGGCGAGCCGGTTTCCACTTCAGAGCTCCAAGCTGCCTAGCTCACCAGCTGGTCATCTTGGGCAGTCCATGGCAGCTTCCGAGCTCTGATGCTCGTGCGCATGACCAACCACCCTATCTGCAGAATGTAAAGAACATTTCAATACCATTTGAGAGTGCGCTCAGTGTTGTGGTCTCTGTTCCACCTGCTGTCAGTACGAATCCTTCAAAACAGACCTAAGACGTTGTTGCTCCTACAGCAACTTGTCCGCATGTCCTGTTACAGGGTCAAACAGTAGTGACCTGAGATGTGCGCGCATGCCCTCTGCTTCTCACCTGTACCCTGAGACTCACTTTGGATGGATTAGTCAGGGCTGATACTAATGCGACTGACTGTAAACGGGGATATGGACCATCTTCTGCTTGGCTGGAATAAGTCTTTTTAGGTATCATCCTATATTTTTATTGGTTTTCCACATAGCTATGTTAATTTGTCAGTATGCATTTCGTAACCCATTCAGGCCTGGTATGTGCTACACTAAATCATAAATACAAACATGACTGAATAAAGCTGGATATCGTCTTAGGGTTCGTTATTCATCGGAAATACTCGCTGGTTCTCATCACCTGTTGATTCACTACTGACGTAGAACCATTGGCATTGATCCTAGGCGGGCCGCAGGGTTTGCAGAATGGTGCACAGCCAGCATGTGCGCGTCATAGGCAGCTTCACTCACTACAGCTGGTACATTCACTTTTACATGATTGCAAGGAAAGGATGAATTACTGTTTGTAATCTCTTGTTTCTTGCAGGAACACTTCATGGAAGTAATAAAGAATCAGGAATTCTTGTTGTTACCAAGCAGCGAAATCGCAAAGTTGCTGGCGAGCGATGATATGAACATCCCCATTGAAGAAACCATACTGAACGCACTGCTGACATGGGTGCGCCATGACTTGGAAGAGAGGAGGAAGGATCTCAGCAAATTATTAGCTTACATTAGGCTGCCTCTACTCGTGCCCCAGGTATGGGCTTACGCTTTACTATGATATATGGACTAGCATGCTTATCTTCCACTGGAAACGCTTCAGCGCCTTGTTGGGGGTATGAAGCACTATATGAATGTATCTACAAAAGGATACAGTACAGACTGTACACAGTATAGTACACAAACTGCTAAAGGTACACTCATGTCTGAATTGGAGATGCACACATGCATGGGCACAGTGTGGGTGGCTAGATTGGGCATGGATTTAGTGTCGATAAACCAGCCGCGGCCGCTGCAGGTAAGAGCGGTAGGGCGGTGGGGCCAGGTGAGGGGGGATTTCGAAAGACGACCACGAGTGAAAATTAAATAATTAATTTTCCCTTGTGGTCGTCTCTCGAAATCCCCCCTCACCTGGCCCACCGCTCTTACCTGCAGCGGCCGCGGTTGCCATCAACCCAGTCCAACATTGATGCTCGGAACACAGGTTAGGTGTGACTTACTCATGTATTTCCAGGAGTAAGAGAGGAGACTCAAAGATAAACACTTTGTGAATCAAAAACATTAGTTATGTGAGAAGGCATGTCTTACTCTTGGAATTTGATGAGTAAGGTACACCTAAGTCTGGAGTAAGGCACAACTACTTACAGGGAGAGCTTTGAAAAGCTGGCCTGGAAATGCAGGTGTAATTCAGACCGGGGACAGAAGTAAAGAGACACCTGCTTAAGAGGAAAGCTTTGTAAATCGGCTTCTGTTCCTGGATATCCTGCTAGTTTATTAAATCAAGGCGATGAGAAGAAAATTAAATGCATACAGTTGTTGTGCTTTGGTGTGAATGCATTTACTGTAACTGAAGAGGTCTCTCTCTTTTCTGCAGTTTTTAGCCGACATGGAAAACAATGTGCTCTTTAGGGATGACATTGACTGTCAGAAACTCATCATGGAAGCAATGAAATACCATTTACTGCCAGAGAGAAGGCCTATGTTACAAAGTCCGCGTACCAAACCTAGAAAGTCCACAGTCGGAGTATTGTTTGCAGTGGGAGGAATGGATGCCACCAAAGGTACTGTTTATATAGAATTTATTTGTAAAGACGTTGATTGCACTAGGCTTTATCGAAAACGTGTTGATTTGCATCTGTAAAAGCCACCGTCACTACTTGTTTTGGCCTTCTCTATAGATTCAAAATGTTTTGTTAAATAAATTTGTGAATATAAATACTGAATACACATAGTAAATACTGAAGATTCTGTTTATTGCTAATTGTCTCACCCATTTTATGTGATAATCCTAGAACCCCATACATAATGTTTATTTTCACGAAATAAAATGCAATAATACATCTAGTTGGCAATCTCCTGCCTCAAATTTGGATGTGTGGATCATGGAGAGGTTCACATGTGAGTAGAAGAAAGGACTGTCCTCCATATGAAACTGGTAACTTCGCTTTAGATGTATCACTTAGTTGAACATTCCAAACCTCGCCCTCCCCCCTCATGTGAAATCTCACATATTGGTTGATGATCTGTATCAAGTTGCGTGGTAGATGTTGGGATTTTCCGTTTCCTATATTTGGGCTCTGAATAAAATTCATGTTTCCTTACTTGAAAATCCTCCCAGGAAGAATCCTCAGTACTAGCTCACTATATGTTTGTTTGTTCCCTTGTACCAACTTCAACAAGCATTGGCATAGCCAATAGGTCTCACCTTTGGGACCTTATAAGTGTTTAGCAAGCAGCACATTGTAAGACCCAATGCGTAACAAAACCTAAAATAATTCAATGAAAACAGTCTGATAATCATCAACAACCTTCTGGAAAAAGAATGAAGCACGCAATGAGCTTGTGGCGCACTTCCAACAATCAAAAGCATGTGTTGCAAATTATGCTCATGCAACGCGAGAGCAACATGGTGGTCACACACAACTTACAATTTATGCTCCATGTCAAGCCACTGACAAAAAGCACAGTATGCTGTGGCCCTCGCTAATGGGGGATCATTTGTGTGCACCCTCCACTCTCAGCTATACTCAAGCTATCCCGATACTCACATCGGAGGATGTGGAAGGCCACCCTCCGCCTTTTCTCAAAGATTTCGCCCAGGCGCAGTCTGTGCTCCTCCCGGTCTAATGAGCATTTCAGATTCCAGTTTATTGCCTAAAAGCAACAATCACCCACAGACTGTAAACAAACCCGTGAGCCCAGACAGGCAGTAGAGGTGGGGCCTACAGGTAGCGGTGCTGGGAGGAGGGACTTGGGCTGGCAGAAGCAGAGCTTGGGCAAGGGAGAAGTGATGCAACAGAAAGAGGCGTGGAGGAGGTGGCGGAGATTAGAAGAGAGTTAGTTGGAGGTGAGAGCCACTGTGGTGACCATCTTGGTTCTTCCATAGCCACTGCAAAACACCCAGCTCATTAAAACATCTTCTTGTGTTAACTGTTCAATTGTACTTTATATTTTTATTGAGTCACAGTATGTTTCCTAAAACTCAACACTAATGCTTCCACACTAGGCTTGATTGTTGACACACATCACAAATGTATTTTGTGCAGTGATATCTAAACTTGTGTAATTTGTGATGGTTCCCAACTAGAGCATTACTATTTTATGTTAGGACTTTGTTCCAAAATGGCATCCATGTTTTTTGGTGAAATAGAACCCCCTAAACCCCCGTTATTTTGCTGCGTGAACATAGCGCATGCGCGGACTATGAAAATGGTGGGGAAATGAACCATTTGCCTGACTTAAACTTGTTTGGCTCTGGGGACTTGGTACCGCAGTGTGTGAGCTGTAGTAGAGAAAGAGTGACTGGGTTATTTCAGTATGGACAAAGCTGTTGTGCACCATGGTGAGAACGTACTTTTGGGTTTCGGACGATAAAAGCGATGATTGTGGAGAAGTGCTAGCCTTGATTCCCATGTTCGTGGATGCGGAAAGGTATAGTAGTTAAAACAAATCCCAGTTTATTAAGTTAGCATGAGAAATTATTTAGAAAGTTGTTTTTTAAGCTGTGGCCGTGACCTGTTGCCCCCATCCTTCCCCATGCGCAGCCAATGATGGAGATAGCGAATGAAAAGCGGAACGGGCTAATAAAATAAATAAATTAAGAAACGGCGCTCGGATATATGGAGCGGACCCTGGAACACCAACAAGAAACTAACAAAAAAACAGTGCCGTGAAATGAATAGTTAAGCACTAAAGTGGAACGATGCCAGCAGTTAGGCGCTGCTCCGTGGGAACAAAGAAATGAGCACAAGGTGGGACAAAGAGGAAAGATCACTAGCAAGCAAGCATTTCTAAAGGACAATTGAAGTAATGAATTAAAAGGCAATGGGTGGGCTGTAATCTCAGAGTGAATGAATACAGCATGTCTCAAAGAGACAGCACATGTGCTGCCTAGGTTCAACCAAAAACAGAATGACCCTGCTCCAAAGTACCAGTTCAGTATTTGTTCTATAGTCAGAGTAAAGTGACCCAAATGCACTGCTCTCTTTTTGGCCTTCAAGTAGGTTTATTTTCGAAGAACAGTAAACTGAATACTATAGCTGACTGGATACTCCTAAGTTATTTTCCCCTGCCTTGTTCCTCCTCTTGTTTGATGTGTTCAGTTCTCTGGCTAGACAGTGGTCTTTAAGTTTTCTGAGTAAGAGGAGAGGTGAGGGTGTGAGGAAAATGAACAGAGGGGTAAAAGAAACACAAGACAACAGTATAAAAGAGGGGTGAAGTAGAGGGAGTTAGATATGTAGATATGAGGCAGAAAGGTGAGGTAGAGCAAGACGTAACAGAGGGAGAGAAAGGTGAGGTTGTCGGACTGAAATGTACAAACAGGTAGGTAAAAAGAGCTAGAGAGATGCGAACGCTTTATGAGAGAGGTAGAGAAATACAGATGGAGTCAAGAAAGTGTAGAAAGGGGGAGAAGCGTGTTGTGCACCAGTTGATGAGGTAGAGCATGGGTGAGGCAGGCTAGAAAGAGAAGTGAGTTAGAAACAGCTAGAGGAAGACACAGGTAGAGAGGTCAGATATTTAGAGAAGTATAGAGATAGCAGTGAGGCAGATAGACCAAGAACCTGAGAAGATGTATAGAAAGACAAGTTATGTTGAGAGATTGGTAAGGCAGAGAGAAAAGTAAAGAGGGGTGAAGGGTAGAAAGACAGTTGAGGTGAAGAAAGAAAAAGGTGAAGTAGAGACAAAGGGGTGAGGTAGAGAATGAGAGATGAGGCTAGTTCAGAAAGAGTAGAGAGGATGAGGGCAAGAGATAGTTTTGATAATACATCTGGTAAAGAATAAAGAAATCAGACATATGGTTGAAGTGAAACATACAGTGGAATGATCCAGGGAGCACGAAAGTGGAAACAGTAAGCGAGGTGCACAGAGAGAGTAAGGTACAGGGAGAGTTGAGGTATAAAAGATGTAAAAGTAAGACTAGAGAGTGGTGGAGAGAAAGTTGAGGTTTAGATAGCGTCTAGAGGAGTATAAACAATGTAAATGCAAGACTAAAGAGTGGCGGGGAGAGAGCTAAAGTGTAGGGAGCGTCAGAGGTATAAAAGATGTAAAGGTATGTTTAGAGAGTGGTGGAGGGAGAGTCAAGGTTTAGAGAGGTATTAAAGATGTAAGGGTAAGACTAAAGAGTGGTAGAGAGAGAGTCGAGGTTCATAGAGCGTCTAGTGAGGTATAAAAGAGGCAAAGGTAAGACTAGAGAGAGGTAAAGAGAAAGTTGAGGTTTAGAGAGCATCTACAGGGGTACAAAAGATGTAAAGGTAAGTCTAGAGTGTGGTGGAGAGACAGTCCAGATTTGGAGAGCGTCTAGAGAGGTATAAAAGATATAAAGGCTTACAGAGTAGCAAGAGAGAGTTGAGGTTTAGAGAGTGTCTAGAGGGGTTTAAAAGATGTAAAAGTAAGACTAGAGAGTGGCAGAGAGAGTAGACGTTTGAGAGCATCTAGAGGGGTATAAATGATAAAAAGGTAAGACTCCAAAGTGGTGGCAAGAGGTATGTTCGAGAGGACGCTGGAAAGAGGTGTACTAAGACAGGTAGATATATGTAGGTGAATTAGAGGGTCCAAAAGTGGGGGTGAAACAGACGTAGAGGTATGTGGAGATATAAAGAGAAAGGATAACGGTAAAAGCGATGAAGTGAATTAAGGAGAGAGACACGAGATAGATCAAACAGAGGGTGAATAAGGTGCCTCCTGGTAATGCCTCCTGGTAATGCCCATAGGACCCCCTGGTAGTGCTCCTGGGGTCCCCTGGTAGTGCCCATTGACTCAGACACAGAGTTACTGGCACCATCGGCATCAGGAGCTTCAAAGGTGAAATTACCATGTGTTATGATGGGCGTTAAAACTGGGGCCTTATGTGGGCGTGGGAAGGTCCAAAATAGCAGTACAGGATTCACCAATTTATGTTGGAGCAATTTGCGGAACTATAAATGACCCCTTTGGTGCTCTGCTTTGGTCAACTACACTTAAGTTAAGCGTCAATGAGGGGCACCTACAGTCAGCCCCTGTACATCACACTGATTAATGTTATAAATATGAACACACGTGGTGTCTTTCACACTCACCATATCACTGAAACTCCCGCTGACGTCACATGCATGAGGCGCAGAGGTGAAGTAGTTTGAGGTTTGGGTTCTGCGAGGGCCCCCTCTCTTTTCTTGTAGGAAGAGCCCCTAATGTTTTGTTATGTCACTGGTGTGATGCTTTTTGTACAGTTTGATGTTATTCTAAAAGCGCCTCCTTTGACACATGCAGCGCTGTTCTGGAGGGGGCTGCTTTTTTATGCTAAGAGGTGCTTCGAGGGACACCATTGTGTGAACACAGGATGAAACTGGGCCTGGAGACATGTCTGGAAACAGAAATGTGAAACACGCAATAAAACAGATACATGTGTTCCTATTTTATTACAAAAAGGGGGCGGTGGTGCTTTTAAGCTTAGTGAAATTGCAAAGGTTTTGCACAAACTTCTACTAGGAAGGGCTGTGCTACAAATGACAATTCAAAACAGAATAATAACATTTCCAACTTGACAAAGGATGTGTACAGTTTATTTCTTTAAACAGAGCTATGTGTTTTCTATTGCAAGGGGCTCCCTTTTTATCAGTCTCTGTTAGAGTAGAAAGATAACTAGATAATTTCACAGTTTGAGCCTCTTAATATCCGTTTAATCATATAAATGCCCCACAGGAGAGCTTAGCAGCTGGAGTCATGAATATGCAGACAATTATTACTATCCCTCAAACCTTGCTCCTGTGGACAGGGTGTCCTTGAGGGGTCTTAATCCGACAGAGTCTGGAAGGGGTGAGAGGGGTTAAAACCCTGCAAGCCCCCTCTATCCATAAGGCACTCTATGCTGCCCTGGCTCCCCGCCCCCTAAGCACCCCCTCAGGAGAGTTAGTAATGGTGATGCTCCCCTCACCCCACTGCTTTTCAACAGCATTAGCCGCAGAGATGGGATTGGAACAAGTCTTCCCAAGATGGCTCAGCAAGTTAAACGCTCGCCGCTGACATCTAGTCTTCTGGGAGTCCTCTGTGACAATCCTCAAAAGGCCACTTCTGCGTTCCATCTTTCCCAAGTCGGGTAATTAAATACCCTTAAAACAGGGAAAGAATACCACCCATTTGCACAATGCTTAGAAATAGCACTGGAGCAGTATCAAGCACTTTGTAAGAAACAGGATATTTTAACGCATCAGTCTTGACACAGAAAGGTGATGCTGGGTCAGTCACTTCAGATTCATCGCTGAAAGACAGAGTGATTCCGTGGAATCTATCAAATGTTATACTGCTGTCTGTAGGGCTGGGGCAGGGTCCGTGACTTACCAGAATTCCTCCATGAAAGGCCGGGGAGGGGGGGCTTTGTTGAATGTTGCATCTTTTAAAAGCTGCCAGAGCTTGGACCCTGTCATTCAAGCGGCAGACGTCTGTCTAGGAACCTGGAGGGCTGGGAAGAAAACGTTCACAGGGAAGCTTCTTTCAGACAACAGCTGCAACGCAAGGGAGGCTCTGGGCGTGTTTTTTACAGCCTTTGGGCTTGGGCACAACAAATTGTCAAGAAATCACAGACCGTGTCCCTGTAGGTGTCCGGGAGGAAGCTCGCTGTCCGGCATTATTACTTTTGGGTTCTCAGCCCCCCTTCCAGAAGTGTCTTGAGCATTAACAGGGATGCTACTGCCCGGCGCTGCCAGGAGACACTCATTGGGCATCTTCACCATGAGACTGAGAGCCTGAAACTGAACGGTGCCCAGGAGAAAGTGACGGGAAGCCCATGCCCTCGTAGGAGGTCATGTGTTATGTAAAACTATTATTTTTAGCTGAATTTGTGTATCCCCCACAATGTGTTTTTTGGCATCGACCTGTTGTGGCTATGCATGCGTGACAGTTGCCTTTTATATGGAGATCTGTGCCTCTTGTGGATAAGGGTGGCGTCCAATTCCTTTGAGAGCAGTTGTCTTTAAGATAGGGGCGTGGTGTCGGAGCCATGAAGATCTGGGAAGGAGGTCACAGCCGGGACGAGGCACCCTTCACCCCCTCCCATCCTGTGATTCTGGGCAAATCACTTACTCTCCCAATGCCTAAAAAAACAAGAGAGGAGCGGGGGCGAGCGAGCGCGGCAGCCTGGGCTTTCGAAAACTGACCAGACGCTCGTGCGTCATGGCCTTTTCCCCGCACGGGGCCGGCATGTGTTTCCAATTATCGCGCCCGCGTCTGGGCACGATAATTGGAAACACATGTCTGCCGCGCGCGTAACCGCAGGTAAAAGGCCACGACGCACGAGCGTGTGGTCAGCTTTTGAAACCCCCTAACATAAAGTCTTCGCCTGGCAGCGCTTGCGCGCTACTCGAGGCTCGACCTAAAAATGGCATAGCCACATGCACAATGAAAAAAACCCATATTTATTCCCCTTGTGGGTTACTCTTAACTGAACAAGGAAGCCTATGAAAAGCTCAATCAGTTTCTTCTTAACTGCCAGCAAAACTTTTATCATAGCCAGAGACTCTTAGCAAAGATCAGGGAACGAGAAAAAGTGGGTGGTATCAGGAGCACTGCTTTGGTGTGTTCTTCTCTAAGACCTGACTTGTGGCTCTCAACAGAATCCAAGACCATCATCATGGTGCCCCCAGGCAAGTTACCTTCTCCATGCTACTTAACTAGTAGCCAGTACACCTTCTGCACTATCATTTGGCCATCCATTATCCATCCTTAGCAGATTCAGCAACAGATCCAACATCACCCCTTGGAGAGAGTACACCTAAATAGAAGCATGGCCCCCTGTACCTGGCGCTAGGCCCCAACTCTGTATATTGTGCAGGAGTTCACATTGGTTCTTCAGCCACATCAGGCATCCCTCCACACAGTTTGTTTAAAGTCTTTAAGTCTCATAGTGCACCTTTGACTACCTGTGTCTCACCTTTGAGTTTCTGTGGCATGGCTGCTATGGTCACAGTTTGCTGTTCCACCTGCAAGACTCTAGCAGCCAGCCCTTCAATCTTTTCTTCAACAGTTCTCCCTTCAGTTTGAATTGTATTCATATTGTTGTTTATGTTAGCATGCAATACCTTAATGAACCATAGCAGTGTTTGTTCTCTCTTAATTAAATCTGCATGTTCCCTAGGAGTCACTTCCCCACTTGCCTGTGCCGACCCCCCTCGGTTACTCTGGGGTCTGTCATTGTGGCAGGTTGATAATCTGTTGGTCTCCTTGCTTATGCTGCATCCAGAGTGGTGAGCTTCTTCATGGTGTGATAGACAGTTGTAGCGAGTGCTGTGGTAAGAGTCCTACATAGGCACAAAAGCACTGTTAAAGGACCCACGCTGGGACGGGGCTCCAGCCTATCTAGACAAGAACATATTTTGGATGACTGAGGAACATTGCACACAGAACATGACAAACAGTCCATAATCGCTGCCTACTCTGTGCGCTTCTCCATCCACACCTACAATGTCAGTGCATTCCAGGACCCCCAACAATCATCTCAGAAAGGTCTGGATTAACCACTGCCACCTCTGTTGCAGTCCCTGGTACAGCCTTTACAACAGCACCAAAGGGCATGCAAGTATCACTCAGTACCATTGATCACTCAAAATGCTGGCCCAGGGAATGTCATCTATCAATTAAAGAAGTACGTACCATTGCCACTGCTTCTCATCCGCGCATTCAAAGAGGCGAGGCCAGTCCAGGGAACTGAGGAAATCACCAAAGCAAAGGGTGGAATAATTGAAAACCATCTCAGCCAATGGCAATCGCTTGGGCTGCAATCCTGTCCAGTGTTTTTCATCCACTATGCCACTTCAGCTCAAACTGTGTAAACAGGTCTCCTCTGAACGGGAACAAAAGCAATCGGAGGTTGGTTTTCGTCTACTTAGGACTCATCAGTGAGAAACAACTTATTCTGTGGCACAGTAAACTCTGGACTAATGTCTGGGCATAACCATCAGTCCTCATCAGTGAGGTATAGCTTGAATCCTGTGGCACAACTAAGCATGATCCATATTGGGCCTCAGTTCTTTGTACACCCACCGCTGCCCCACTTGTTAGTAGTATTTAATCATTGCGTTTCACATTGTACAATAAGATGCAGATTTCATTGCAATGTTTTGGACAGGAGGCAATGAGAAGCATTCCCATGATGACAATACAGTATAGCTGATGTTAGTCCATATCCATTCATAGTGAATGGCAGTATTCACCTCATAAATTTTCGGTATAAGACATGTCAATATCCACCTGTTATTCTCTGAACATGTAGGGTCTCTAATCATCCTATCTGTCAGCTTTTACATAAAACATGTCTATTTCCTAAACTGTCCTTTCCTCTCATTACAGATAGAGAGATCTAGCTGGATGGCCAAGCAATATTTTCTCATGCATTAATTCACTATTCGTCTTTTTGCCAAAGCAAGAACCAGCTTACCAGAGTAGTTTTGCCTAGTTAGAAGTTTTGATATTTTCAGTAATAATGCCAACTGAGGTGTATGTTATGCTCAATCCAAGAAGCCTAGATTCTAATATAAAATAAGGTTATTCCAATGCAAGGATAACTGACCGGCACCATGCTAACCAATACTTCCAGCTGCCAAGCATAGAACCCCCTCACCTCATACAAGAACATATACTATCCATTGTTCCATATATTCACTCACTCATGTGACCTCAGCTCCAACATTCTCACGTGTGCAAGGCACCACAATCCATCCTTCCCTAATATGAAACTCGTACCTACGTAACCTCGCTAACAAACACAACTACATTAACTATGAAATAAATAAAAAAAATCCACATAAATTAGTTCACCTGGGTAGTCTGTGATATATTCTCTTGGCAATCAGTGCTTTGGTTGCGTCCATGTCCTTGTCATTTGTTTGTGCTATTCAGGGCTCTTTTACCACCGTGGCCTATGGTTGGTGGCCGAGGGGGTACCTATGGCGCCCCCCTGTTTATCCATGCACTGTGTGGCAGGCACCATGGAGTGCCTGCCACAGGGTGCAGGGTTTTACACACAGACCCATTTCTTTATGGGAAGCCTGTATTACGGCCCGTTTACAGCCGTAACACATGCTCCCAAGAGAAATGTGAGTATCTGACCGAACATTGTTCGGTCGCATCGTGATCAGGCAGTTGGAACCGCCGACCGGAGTTCGGTCAGTCCCGAGACGGAGACGGTGTTGTTCAGAGGCAACTCCCACCGACCATCGTAATAAGCCCCTTTGAGAGCAAGTCCTGCTCTTTCTTCTCCTTTAACTTCCAAGGGTTCTACTTGTGATTTAAATATCACCCTGGGTTGCACTTAGTCCTCGCGTTTTTACCTCTCATAATTACAAATTCAGAAAGGCCTGTTGCTTCATTCCACGTAATTCTGTAGCCCCACACATAATTCATCACTTGTAACCGCCAATCTGTACCACCACAATTTGCTAGCTGTATAGCATACTTGAGAACTCTGTTAAATCTCTCCACCATACCTTTACAACTAGGATGGTAAAGAGAAGACATTCTGTGCTTCCCACTGAACCTATTCAGAAAGGAGGTTGCTTTTTGTGATAAGAATTGTACACCATGGTCACTCAAAAATGATGCTGGACTACCCTCTTTCAGAAATGCTGAATCCAAAAATTCTAAAACTGAATCGGTATCTGCCCTTTCAACTATTTTTTCTGAAAGTCAGAGTGAAAATTGATTCATCAGAACAATGATGAACTTCTGTGCTGGATATACAGGACCCATAATGTCTACCGCAACTGACTCCCTTGGATTCCTTGGTACGACCCCCTCACACATTGGTGTTTTCAACGTTCTCAAAGTGTTATCAGCAATGGCACACATGGTACACTCCTTAACCTTCATTTCAATAAAAATATCTATGCTGCCAATAAGACGGCTTTACAACTTGCTTAGTTTGCCAAATTGACCCCAACTTCACCACAAATTCTCACCTCAGAATACCACCTCTTTCTCCACTGACAATTCGGATCTCACTTCCCAAGATGGCCTCACATTTGCATCCAGTAATTCCTGTGGTCATCCTTCCTTAATCGCCCCATTACATTTTGTAGAGTTTTGTCTTCTTTACTCTGGCATGCCTACAATCCTTTGTCAGTAACAGGTACACCTTCTCCTAGCACAAAGGCCACCTGCCATTCATCTGTATGTCTTTCACAAATGTGACAAAAAATGTGCAACCACAACCTGTCACATATACTAGTGTGTAATAAAAGTCCTGTAACCTCATTAACATCCAAGTAATCCTTTATGATGCTTTAATCGTAGCTCACCATACCTCCTGCTGTCAAAACATTTACCAAAGGTATGTGATAACAATGTGCAACACACAACTTTCCCCAAATGTATGCCCTGAAATGTTCTAACCCCCCCCCCCCACACACACACACACCAGTATTTCTTATTCAACGACCAAGGACCAAGTGTTTTTCTGCGACGGGTCACCAGGATCTAGAAGCATACCAGTTGCATACTCCCTACCAAGAACATTCAGTGTGTGAAAGCACAGCATGAATACTTTTACTTCTAGCTTCTTTTGTCACTACTCTTTGTGCCTCAGGATCAAATCTTTCCAGTGATATAGTCTTGACAAATGCCTACTCCCCTGTTCATTCAAATCTAACCCTGCTTTTTATCAACTGCCGAATATGAAATATTTGACTAGCAAAATTCTGTTAACCTCAAAATCGAGCTCACATTAACCTTATTACTTGGGGCTGGAGCATGTCTGATGTCATCCACTAATCAGGTTTTGGCCTCACACCTTCACTACACAACATATGACCCAGATAAGTAACACTCTCTTCAGCATAATTACACTTGGAGAATTTTACTGTCAGACTATTAGATTCCAACACACTCAACACATGCCGCAATCTAGAATCATGTGACTGTTTGTCCTTTCCATAAATCAGAATATCATCTTGGAATCGCATTATTCTTTTTACTGTCTTAAACAACTGGATCATCAATTTCGACCATGGCATCCTTTACCATGGTAGCGGGCGCACATCTTTTGTGTGTGATGAACGCTGTGTATTTCACACTGCTCGGCTGGTATTTGGTGATATGCGGACGATAAATCAACAGTTGAAAACACTCTGGCATCCTTTCTTAATGACAAGATCTCATTGATACGAGGTAACTGAAATCTGTCAATAATTGTTAAGATTGTAAAGGTCGACGTATAACCTTATCTTTCCATTACTACATCATGCTGTCGCCAAAGGAGCAATCCGTCCGAGGCCTCTATAATTTCAATTATCTCCATTGACTTCACTCTCACTAACTCCATGGATATTTCCTGTCTTACCAGAAGTGAAACATTCTTGGCGTTATGAACCTTTGCATCTGTATCTTTCTTTAACATGAATATGGTGCTAAAATCCTCTGAATGTTCGTATAATTTTACTAAAGACACAGGAAATTATTTAATCATAGCCTCTCCAGTAGCCTTCCTTTCACCTGCTACCAACACTGACTACTACAGTCTAAAACTATACATAAAGTTCCATCCACCCAAGCAAAAGTGGTCTGTTCCTTGCAATAAACAACTTTCCTACTGCAACCCGGTTCTGAAATATAAAAAACAACTATCTATACTCCACAGTTCAATGATATCCCTGTTATATTCCTTGTGATGTATGTCTGATCTCTCCAAACATCCCCCTACCTTATTCAGAAATTTCTCCTTCCAAACATCCTCAATAATAATCTTGACAAGTGAGCCAGAATTTTACCTAGTCATAGGACATGACTTACTGAAAGCCAGATGTTCTTGACTATTGCATCTGTAACACCTCGGCAGTTCTCTCATTCGTTCCTTTCCTTTCACCATTCGGCTAGCAGACTCAGTCTTTCGAGTCCTTGATCTTTCCTACCACACTGAAGGATTCTTCCCCGTCTCATGTTTAATACACCTGCACGGAACCTAGACATTTCTGCTTTGCATGCAATTGGTATGATATCTTCCAGTTTAGTGTCCCCATTCACCCAGAGGCACTCCTGAATCGAGGGGATCACATGTGTGCCTTACCACTTGATCGTTTATGAAATGACCATGCAGAACGCAAATTTACAAACTATGGCTGCTTTTTTTTTTGTGCAGTAATATATTCCTCATCTGACGGCCCACTTTGTATTCTCTGAAAAAATGCGTGATGCCAATACATACTTTGGGAGCAAAATAACTGTCTAGATCTGTTTACACAGCACTAAACACAGTTATGTCACTGGTGATCGCACTTTTAGTAATTTGACTGTAAAGTTTTCAGGCATTGTGGTCCTAAGAAGCCCAATTAGATCCTCATTTTCTGTTCAGCAGATATAATATTAAGTGAGTCAATAGTCACAATATAGTTAAGGAGGTATTCCTTCCATTCAATCCATTTAATTGAAGGTGTGTGCCCTGTTGTTTAAAAGTTTGTGGAGATCTGATCATGAAGTTCTGTGCGCTCATTTCCACTCCATAACAACCACAAGATATTGCCAATACAAGGTGTGCTTCCCTAGTACTTTCTACCCTTAGCGGACCCATAAGATAACTATAAATGTTTAATCCAAGTTAATCACAATAATCTGAGTAAAGCCCCCCTTAATCCAACAAGATCAATGTGCAGGTGCGTTTTTTTCCCCAAGCATCTATCTTACGGTTGCATATCACAACTCTTTTCTTCACAGCCAAAGACACAGCAGCCAAGATGGCCGCTATGTCAGCAAGGCTGGACTGAATTTTCTCGTACCAGCCCCTAGGGAAGCACTGCTTAACCCCGGGAGGCTGGAAACACTTACTTGCTGCTTTTGTTACTGGGGGTCTAAATTGCAGCATCGCTTAAAAACCAGCCCCCAAAAACAAAACTAGACACCACTGCTTCAAATCCGGCCCGCCCTTCGAGCCTCCCAGTGAAACGCCCGATGCCCGCTATGGCCAGTCCGGCCCTGCATGTAAGGTCACACTAAACCAGTAGATGCAGAATACCAACAAACTTGTGACTTTCTGAGCATTCACAACTTTTTTCACTGTCTATTCTCACCCTGAATATGGTCAGATTTACGCCTCTCAAAAGAATGAGTAAATTATATCCAGGGAGGCAATTGGAGAGGGGGGAGTATTTTCCCAAAGTGATTTCCGTGTTCATGTGAATTTCTTTTGAAATATGTGCTTCCCTCTTGTCGGATGTTTATGTACATGCGTGTACCTTTAAGAATATCAATACACTATTCCTACAGCACAGTAACCAAGAAAAATTAAATTTTTCTTGATCTTACAACCATACTTGTTTTCTTGTTATCCCTTGCAGACAGCAGTGGAGTAATTTCAGTCTATCATTTGTGTATTCGGCTTGATTTCAAGTCCTGAGAGCAGAGCGGCTCCCAGCAGAAACCCGCTCGTAGGAGAGCTGAAATCAATAGTTTGCGTTTTTAGGTCTCGCCTAGCGACGCAGCGCATGCGCTGCTCGCCTTGGTGAGACCTATTGTCGGTTTGGTGGCCGAAGGGGGACAGGAGATGTGCACGCTCACGGCGTCTCTTTCAGACAGCCGATGTGCACGCTCATGGCGTCTCTTCCAGCTAGCGCCCGGACAGCCCATGTGCACGCTCACGGCGTCTCTTTCAGACAGCCGATGTGCACGCTCATGGCGTCTCTTCCAGCTAGCGCCCGGACAGCCCATGTGCACGCTCACAGCGTCTCTTTCAGACAGCCGATGTGCACGCTCCTGTATACGGTGCCTTCAGTGGCATAATAGGCAACGCAATTTGAATTTTCTTTCTGCATAATTGAATCAGCCCTCCGGTGTAACGGGGTCCTGTGTTTCCGCATAACTGTAGTAATAACAACATGTAATACATATAATTGGTTCTAGGGTACAATCCCCTCACGGTACAGCGGGCAGCGCTGACTCAGCCTTTCAACTTTCAGAGGATGATGACATGAGTATCTTTGAGTTAAACATTAATAACAACTATTCAATCACCTAGAGACACTTTGGTTGTAAGTTTGCGTTATGTGATAGCCACCTTTACCACAGTATTTATTTTATAGAGCATGCAGCGCCGTGACTCTGTATGAGGCGCTATTAGGGGACCAGGGTCAGTAAAGTCGCTCGGCCAGGCCCCAACAGACGGATTTTACTAGAGGCCGGATGACTTCCCTAGAGTTCGATACTTTCCTGAATTTCATGCTGCCATGGTTCAGTCGCAGGTGAGATGAGGCTTGGGGAATTCTGGGATCATTACAAGGATATCGGGGGGCTTCAACCCGCTTTCTCCCATCTAAACGGAGCCTGCGGCCACTCTCTTGCGGAGCTTCAGACGAGACATATCAGCCTGTTTGTCTCTTTGCAGATACGATTCATTAAAGTTCTCTCAGACCCCATGCGCGAGGCTGTCTATAAATAGCAACCACTACAGGGAGAGCCTCATTGCACCTGACAGCTGTCGCAAAATGTCTGGATGATTTTCTGAAACGGTCCACTGGGTTTGATGAGTTGAAAAGTACATTATGAATGACTGACGTACACTGGCACGTGTACGTGCATACAACGCGACGCTGCTAATAACTGACAGATACAGGAATTACAATGATTTGCCTAGGATCACACAAGTGAATCAAGAAGGGAAGCTGGGATGTGATGTCAGGCCTCAGGGTTCTATGATCTTTAACAGAGCGTTTGAGGCTTTGTCGCCGCCAGTCCCCCTCTGCTGAACCTGCTGTGGCCCCCAAAATGAGTTTTGCCCTTCTAGAGTAGAGGACCAATTCATTCTAAAAATTAATGCGAGGGCCGAACATGATGAAAATGCGTTATTTAACCCTGATATTTTATTTAATACCCATATATTTTATTTAATACATTCATATCGAGCTGCAGCCTAGGGAGACACAATTCGACTAACCACATAGCTTAAAAACCTTACTGGTGTCCACGTCTGCCGTCCTCGCTCTTTTCGTGTTCCAGTTTTAAGAAGAAAAGCACACCGGAGTGGATGCCTGCTTGTGCCCCGGGGGGACCGCAGACTGCGTGCTAATACAGGAGCACTGTAGTCGGTCCCTGCTTGTGCCCCCGGGGCACTATAAACTGCATGCTACAATACAGCAATGCCGAAGACACGCACTGCCCTGGAAATCGAAAGGCAGGGATTGCGTGTCATCCGTATTAGGGACTTGGTGGGGGGGATGCTGTGAGATGTAAACCTTCCCCTTTCTGACGTAAAGATTCCCTTGTACCGACCGTATCTTGCCACCCCTAGAATAGTGCAACTAAAGTAGGGTGCATTCTGTTATGCACGTGCGTGCAGACAAGCCGCAACTGAGCAGCACCTAACGTGGTGCTTCAACCGTATGATGTGCTGAAGCTTGGGGTCTGAGATGCAACGAGACGCAAGCAGGGCAAACAGCGTGTGTTTTCTGAGTGTTGTCACGAGATGCGGTTCACAATAAGCTGTGGTAGCGTTTTTTTCTATTTTTGCAGTTTTGTATAGCGCGAACTTGGCCTGAAAGTATTGGAGCTTTTACATGAGCACCAGTACATTACACAAGGACATATCTTTTTATTTTGTAGGCATGGAAGATTAAGTGATTTGCCCAGAATCACAGGATGTTAAGCCAGCGCTGAGACTCAAATCCGATTCCCCACTTCCAAAGTCGGCATCTCTGGTCCTTACACCACAGATTGTTGTAAATCGGGTTTATTTAACACTCCAGAGTGCACTGCTGAAGCTCCAACAACGATTCTGACACGCATCTCCACTGCAGCCGGCACAGGGAGGCATAAACACAGCACAACACGCACTTATTTTGCATCTGCACGTTTTCGGAGAAAGCCATCCCTGGAGGTGCCGTTGCTCCGATCCCGCTTCGTCACACAGCTCTGCTTGATCTAAACCCCGTGCCCGGTGTGAAGTCGCCAAGAGCAGCTGAGCTCCAAGGGCTGAGGGGTTTCATCAGGGCGAAGTAAGGAGCCCATCACACTCTTCGATCCTCTAGGTGACTCCCATTTCCATGCTGGTTTCCATACTTGGAGGTCCTAATCCCTGGTGGTAGGGTTTGCCCCGTTATGATCCCACACCCTCACCGCCACTGGAGGCAAGCCAGCCTTCTATCCCACTGGTATGATGTTTTATTAGGGAGTTAGACCAGAGTCCCTGGCCCTGCACTTCTAGACTCCTCCTGACCTCAATCTTATTGTATTATCCTCACTCGTCATCCGGATTATGTGCACTCCTCTTCTTATTATTATTCTTTGCACTATCGCTACCCTAGTGGCCCCTCTTCTCCCTATCATGGCTTCCACTCGAATTAAGTCGGGAGTTAACTGCTTCAAAGTCATCTATCCCCCTAATCTGTCCAAAGCAGCAGCAAAACGGTTCAAGCACAACACCATTGAACAATTCCCTGATTCCCTCTTTGTTGATCAATTCCATAATGGGCACCTAGGGAAGCTCAAAAATGACTTCATTTTTTTCACTCACGACATCCCTTCCTGGTCCACCAGCTTCTTCAATTTCTTCAACGTCTCCTCCTCCTCATCTATCCCGCATGGACAGCGGCTAAAAATTTCCCCCTCCACTAGCTTTAATGGCTCTCTCACCATTACACTCTACAATAATGGCACTGTCATGATTCAAGCTACAGACTCCTGTCTCTCTCTCTTTAACCATCTCTTCCACTCCCTTCGCCCAACCCATACAACTACGATCTCCCTCGACTCTTCTTTGAGCTCCTCTCCTTTCTCCCTTTCTCCCCCCCTGACCCCCCAATACTCCAGCAGGCCGCTCTCCCGGGAGACACAGGCCTACCCTTTGTTCCCCCTGCCTTTGCTCCCTCCTCTCCCTCTCTCCCCCTTCCCAAAATGTTCCTCCCCCTATCTTGTCTGCCTGGCCTCCGGCCTCCACCCCCCTCCCCACCCTGCATCTGCCCGATTCTCCAACGTTTTCGCCTCCCCCTAATCCCCCTAATCCAACCCACCTCCCCCTCTTATTCCACCTTTCTTACAACCTGGTCTACCGATCAACTTTCCTTACCTCCCCCCTTCCCTCCCCCTTTCACCTCATCCCTTTCCGCTCTTCCCCGTACCCTAAATTCTTCTCTCCCACCTCCCATCTATCTTCAACCCCACCTTCCTCATCCCTTGCTTCCCAACCTTGTCTCCCTCCCCGACAACTCCTTCCTCGTCTCTCCCGCTGACCTTGCAGTCCCTTACTCCTCCCTCAGTTTCCATCTAGCCCAATCACCCCCCACTCCACCTGTTACCGGTCCCCCTACATTCACCTTTCATAGCCTACAGTACCTGTCCAGCACCATCCTCTCTTTTCTCCCCATACCTCTGGCCTTCCTTGGACCCCCCGCCCTCCCCCCCCCCCCTGTACAGCCCCCTCTCCTCTCTACGTACCCTTGGCCTTCATCTGACCCCCCGCCCTCCCCTCCCCTCCCTGTTCAGCCTCTTCTCCCCTTACCTCCGGCCTTCATTTATCCCCCCTCCTACTCCTCAACTTTCTCCTCATACTTATGATCTCTTCTCTTCCCCTCTGTTCAACACCAGTAAAAATATTTCTCTTCCCACCACTGTTTCACCATCCACTCCTATCGCCCACCATCTGTCCTCACCTTCTACCCTTGCTCCCCAACTCCCCACCTATTCCCCCACCCCTCCCTCCCTCAACCTCTGCACTCCCTCCCTTATCCCGTTCCCCCATCCCGCCCCGTCCTCCCTCACTCTCTGCACTCCCTCCCGTATCCCGCTCCTCCATCCCTCCCGTCCTCCCTCACCCTCTGCACCGCCTCCCTTAACCCGTTCCCCCACCCCTCCCCGTCCTCCCTCACCCTCTGCACTCCCTCCCTTATCCATCGAGCCACCCAACACTCCGTGCTCAGCTCTCCTCTCCCTGGAAAATAAACTTGATTCTCTCATCTATTCCATTTCCCAGCTTGTAGCGTCCATCTAACTTTTAAGCGCCAAGTTGTCCCCCTTCCCTAACAACCTCCCGAGGAGTTCCTTGCTCCCGCGCCCCAATAAAGCCAGCCACAGTCTGTCCTCTGCAGACATCACCAACTTACTGGCCAGCTACATGACCACCAACGTCACTCCCCCTCCACCTTCCTCTCCTAATAATCCTACGCAGTTCCCTATTCAGACCATCTCCTCTGTCAGACCTTACCAGCCTCCCTCTTACCGGGCACCCTCATTCAAGAATCTTATCCCTATCTCCCTTAACAACCCCAACACCCCCATCCCCAAATCATCTGCGACAGAGCTGCACTGCTTGCTCCACAACTGCAGATCTGCAATCAAACACAAATTGGAAATCTCTGATACTATCACCCACCAGAATCTTGACATGTTCTTCCTTACTGAGATCTGGTTTAATGACTCCTCTCATACTTTGTTTGATCTTCTGGTACCCACTGACTACTCTATCCTCAGAAATGACAGACCCAAAAAACCTTTTGACCTCATCAAAAACGCAAACTGTTCTCCCCTAACCATTAAGCCTGAGGATTCCACAAAGAAAGCGGCAGATTTCGCTATATTCTTTGATGAAAAGGTCAAAGCACTGGTGGATCAGGTCGCCCACCCCACCCCCATTGAGGAGCGGAAATCCTTAGTTACCTGGCAGAACTTTGACGTCATCTCGGAAGATGACCTCCTCAAATGCATCCTCGAAACTAAACCCTCCAACCATTCTTCTGACCCCATCCCTAGCGACATCGATTTCTACACCTATACTCTCTCTTACTGGACCAGGCTAGTCAATCTCTTCCTCAGTCAAGGCTCCCT
Organism: Calotriton arnoldi; assembly: GCA_963921515.1. Classification (NCBI taxonomy): domain Eukaryota; kingdom Metazoa; phylum Chordata; class Amphibia; order Caudata; family Salamandridae; genus Calotriton; species Calotriton arnoldi. Next base: position 1,842,632 of record CAWUFW010000057.1, read on the forward strand.
CCCGGTTGCCCTCAAATCAGGACAGGTCACCCCTCTTCTAAAAAAACCCTCCGCCGATGCGAACGACCTCAACAACTTCCGCCCTATCACCAACCTCCCTTTTCTTTCGAAAATCACCGAAAAATGTGTTGCGAAACAACTTTCCTTACATATTATGGACAATAACCTCCTCGACGTCTTCCAGTCTGGCTTCATCCAAAATTGCAGCACTGAAACAGCCCTGCTGCAAGTGATTGATGATGCGCTGCATATACTCGACTCTGGGGAATCGTGTCTTCTGATTCTTCTAGACCTCTCTGCAGCCTTTGACACTGGTAATCATAGCACCCTCCTCAACACTCTTCATCAGAGAATGGGATTGGATGGCACAGTGCTCAAATGGTTTGCCTCTTTCCTCTCGGACAGATCCCAAATGATCAAGATAGCGAACAGTCTTTCATCTCCATTGGCTGTAGGTCAAGGCGTCCCTCAAGGTTCTATCCTGGCACCCACTTTGTTTAATCTCTACCTGGAACCATTAGTGAACCTTCTAAGCAAATCTGGGATCCATTACCATCTTTATGCGGACGACACTCAAATCTACCTTAAGGTGTCTTCCGCACACGATCTCTCACTACTCAACTCTACTCTCAACTCTATTCACAACTGGATGTTAGCTCACCAACTCATTCTTAATCCCGCCAAAACTGAATTCCTCCTCCTCTCTACCTCTCTCTCACCTCCTCCTGTTCAATCTTGGATGGATCAGCTGAACCTACTCAACAGCAAACCCATCATTGTCGACAGCGCTAAATCCCTAGGTGTCATTCTTGACAAAAGACTCAACCTAATCTCCCACATCAACTCTATTGCTAAGAACGAATGTTACCAGTTGCGCCTTCTATGGGGGATCCGTCGGTTCTTCCCGGAGAAAGACTTAAAAACCTTGGTACAATCTCTGGTTCTCTCAAGACTGGATTATTGCAATTCTCTTCTGACGGGCCTACCCAAATCCCACCTCTCCCCTCTCAAATCCATCCTCCATTCAGCAGCTCGCTTCATTTCAGGGTCTAAACGAAGCGACCACGTCACTCCTATCCTGTCCTCTCTTCGATGGCTTCCGATCGAGGCAAGATCTATTTACAAAACTGCCTGCATCACACACAAAGCCTTACACACGTCCTCCCCTCGTTACTGGCGAATAAATTGAAACTGTCCGGTGGCTCTCGCCCTTCTCGCAATGCGGAAAAGCTTCTGCTTGAGCCCCCGTCTTCAAAAGGAAAGATCGATGGCGCAATCCTTCTCAGGCAATGCGGTGAGAATCTGGAACTCGCTTCCCCCATTGCTCCGTGCCAGCTCCTCTACCCGGATCTTCAAAGCTGACCTCAAATCTCTTCTCTTCCAAAGACACTTTCAGAACTAATACTTTCATTCTCATGCCCCTATAGGAAGTTCGCTCTTCATTGTAAATTTGCTATTTTTCCTGTACATTCCTCACCCTTGCTTGCTGTGTTGGATTTTATGTTTGTGTACCCTTCATTTTAAGTCTCCACGAAGCTCCGGGGGCCGCCGAGGATCGCTGCGCCCATTCGAAGATCCGGAGTGGAGTACCCCCGTGGTGAGTGCCCAGCTCTATCCTGGTGCCAGAGGTGCCGCCGGGGTGCGCAGTGATGTGCCACCCCCCCTGCCCGCGGTAGCTGCTACTGAGGTGACAAATCTGAGCTGGAGGGCGGGCGACGGTGAGGAAGCTAACAAGGCGTGAGTGAGCTCTGCTACCACTTCAGACCCGGTTGCTGCAGCTATAAACCCTCGGCCCGGAGTCTGTTGCCCTCGATGGCCCCTACTTGACTACCTACCCCTCGCCTTAAGATAAGGATAGTAAGGGGTCAACACTTCGGCGGAGCACATCTTACTCTGGGAAGAGAGTCCAGTATATCCGCAGTAGCTCCAAAGCAGAGGGTCAAATTGGAGCACTGGCCATAAAGTGAGGATCAGGCCCTCGGAGGCGGTAATACAGAGGCAGAGGGGCACACTAGGAGGTCTACTGTTGTGCTCAGTTCAGCGCCACAACAGAAATAGGAACACTGGCAACAAAAGACTCTCTCGTGAGAGTACAATATCAGTGAGGGGAGTTGGTCTCTCTCGTGAGAGTGCAGGATCAGTGAGGGAGCGGGTCTCTCTCATGAGAGTGCAGGAGCAGAGAGGGGAATGGGGCTCTCTCATGAGGGTGCAGGAGCACAGAGGGGAGTGGGGCTCTCTCATAAGAGTGCAGGAGCACAGAGGGGAGTGGGACTCTCTCACCAGGCCTTATTACTTCACAGCTGCCCAGCAAGTAGTGGGCAGCTGCACCGTTTAGGCTATTGCTTATTTGGGGGACATACCTTGGTAGCTAGGAGTGAGATGCACTCCTTTAGCCCTGACCTTCACAGCTGCGCAGCACTTAGTGCCAGCTGCAACGTTTAGGCCTGCGCTGATTGCGCACCCTTGACTTTCGCTGCTTAGGCAGCGCGCCTGAACTTTTGGGACATAGGGCATTTGAGCCCCTCTCTGAGATGGCCAGTTGGCCAGGGGGACTGTTAGGATTGTAGGGCGCCAGGCCCTAATATGATTGATGCCTCTGCTATGGTTTCTACCGTGAGGTTATGTGCTAATGTGGTTTCTGTCCTAAATATGGTGCTAGGAAATGTGATGCATTTACTATGGTTTACGCACCCTGTTTCTTACCTCTCAATGTACTTTTATGGTTGTGAGGTTTTGCATAATGTGGTTATGCTAGCGAGGTTATTATTCCCTAATGCGTTTAGGTTGTGAGATATTTCCTAATGTGATTTTTGATTAGCATGTTAGTGTCTAATGCGTTTAGACCGATGAGAGAATTGCATAATGTTTATGATGGTGAGGTTGGCGTCTAAGGTTTTGCGCCTAATGTGACAATGTGCATAATGTGGTTTATGTTACAGGCTGATGTGCTTATGGGACTGTTACTGGAATTGGCTTGTGGACATTGTCTCCTCCCAATATGGCAGGCATTGAAAAATGCGGAGACTCCCCCTGCATTTGGAGTGTCCCCCTGGTTTGGGCCAAATGATGCTTACTGTAAAAGCATGGTTACTGCTTGATTCCTGATTGCGCCCCGGCATTTTCTACCATTCAACCATGCGCCCGCCTAACCCCTCCCGTAACTCGAATCTCGTGCGTTACGGACCCAACTCCTGGTCCATTAACTACCCAGACAAATTGACCAGTAATGCAAAAAGAACTTCAAGCACAGTACTCTAAAACAACACCCGGAAACACTCATTGTAGATAACTACCACACAGCGACCAACGGCAACACGAAAACTAACTTCATTTTTTACACTAATCGCCCGACTAAATGGAAAAACACCTTCTCTCTTCACCTTAAAGTCGCTAAGTCAGTAATCATTCCCTATGGTGAAAAAATCTCCACCACTATCTCTCCGACCTTCAAAGGGGAACTCACCATTTCCATCTACATAACTGGAACCATTCTCATACAGGCCACCGACCCGCACCTCACCACTTTTGACCGCCACTTCCCCACACTTCTTTCCTCGTTAACTCAACTGAGCCACCAAACCCTACCTCCCCTATCCCCCACCACCCTCACTAATAACGTGGAACTGATCCAATCTCCCTGCCCTGAAGAACCTCTCTTCAACTCGTGGACATCCACCATCACTCACTACAATCACACTACCCCCATCATTACTCTCCGCCGCCAAACGCCCACCATTATTACATCAACTGATCACACCATGAACAACAAAATCACAATTAACAAACACCACAAGGCCGATCTCGATCTCGTCAGCTCGGACTCCACCCTCAGCCCTCACACGACTGAAATCCCCACAGGCACTCCCCCCTCGACCTCTAATAATCTGAACCCTCCCTCTCAAACTACCCCTTCCTCCAACACAGACCCTCTTCCCCCGACCCTTACTTCCCCCTTGTCCAACGTCATCTCCAATCCAGCGGTCACTCTCCCCCCTACCACCACTGCACACTCCCCTTCCGATGTCCCACACCCACAGGCACAACCCGTCTTCACCACTTACCTCACTGACAACCCCCATGACTTCCCCATGTCCAACGTCTTCACCAATACAGCAGACACTTTCCCCCTATTATCACCGCCCACTCCCCGTCCGCCGTCGCACACCCACATACACAACCTGCCTCCACCGCTAATCTCATTGACATTCCCCGGAACTCTGACTTCCTACCCAGAATTTCTCTCCCTCCTCACTTGGGCAATAGACCCTCTACTCCTCCTCTGAACTCCTTGAATGGGAGCATTACTAATCCGGCTCCCCGCGTCCAACCTCTCCCCTCTCCTAATCCCACTGATTCCGTCCAATCCCTGACCCCTGCTCACTCTCCCTCCATAGGCCCAAGTCATTCTCGACCCCTGCCAGAAACCTTAAACTTTTTCAGCTCAATAACACAGCAACTGAACAGAATGGAGCAGAAAATTAACTCCCTTGCTGCCGATCTCCTACACTTACAACAAGACCTTCTCAACAGGACCAAGCCACCGTACTCCCTCTCGTCTGGTAGATTTGCTCAAACCCCCTCAATACCTCTCCCATGGCCCCACAGAGCACCTCCCGACCCTCCAGTCCGTCAACGAGTCAGGCACTTCGACCCAACCGGGATCGCCTCCCCCTTTCGGTATTGAAACCTGATGTGACCAACAACCCTTACCTCGCACTGAGCCAGAAATCAGCCCCTTTCCCCATCCCTGTTATTGTTGGTACTAACAGACTCCCTAAAACTGTCCACTCGCCTAGACCTCCTGCTCAATACTCCTCTATCCACCTAGCTCCCCCACCACCAAGGCTCCCCGCCCTCTCTCTTGCATGCTCCTAAACTGCAGATCAGCAGTACAACACGCCACAGACATTGCTGAAGCTCTACTCGCTGAAGAAATTGACATAGCTTTCCTCACAGAATCCTGGCTTAATGTCCACTCCACCCCCATTCTTGACATTCTCACCCCTCCAGGGTACAACATCATCAGACAAGACAGGCCAATCAAAACTGGGGGGACTAGCCATCATTCACAAAGCTGGAATACAGATCACCAAACTTAAACCTGCAGAATACCTATCGTTTGAATACCTGGGTGTCGAACTCACTGCCAAGGGCACCTCTCCCATCAAATTCCACACCATCTACCATCCACCTGGAGAGCGTACCCTTTCCCCGAAGAACTAACAGACCTAATAACACGTTTCTCCATGACAGACACAAAAGACGTGTTCCTGGGTGACCTCAACATCCACTGGAATGACCCAGAAGACTCCACTGTCCAGAACCTATCCAACCTACTTGAAATATACAATCTCAAACAACTCTGCAATGAACCAACTCACATCAAAGGTGCAACACTGGATGCGATCATTACCAACAATGAACTGGTCTCTCTGAGAGCGATTTCTCCCATTGACTGGTCAGACCACCACCTCATTCTGTTCAAGATAGATGCACTTGTCAGACACCAACCTATTCGTGTTGACAAACCTAAGCACTGGACCAGAAACATCAAAAAGTCCCTTTACCCGAACTTGAATCCAGGATTCATGCCCATCTACAACCCCAACCCTCATCATGGACGGCCGATGACCTCACTACACACTTTAACTCTAAAATGACAGAGGTCTTAGACCAAGTAGCTCCACTCAAACTCAAACAAATGAGGCGAACCAAATCTAAACCCTGGTTTAATATGGATCTGAATAACGAAAGGCGTCAACTCAGACAAACGGAAAGGTGTTGGAGACTAAACCCCTCGACCTTGCACCTAGCGCAACTTAGATCTGCTCGGCAGGCATACAAAAACACATTTTCAGTGAAAAGGCGTCTTTCTTCCGCAACCAACTAGATCTGGTGAAAAACAGACCGAGAGAACTCTTCAACATTGTCAAAAGCCAAACAAACTGCACTCCCTCTAACGAAATCATAGCCACCAAAGAGCGATGTGAAGAAATTGCCACCTTCTTCTCTAATAAAGTCTCAAAAATTGATCAATCCTTCCTCCAAACCGCAAACCCTCCTTCCCTCTTAACCTGCCCCCTTTAACCACCCTTGACCAATCAGAAAGAGTTCTTACCAAGGACAATCAGGTCTGCCTCCAGCTAAAAAACAATGCGCATTGGTCCGACTTTGAGCTAATGTCGGAAAACGAGGTCTTCAGTATAATCTCTACCCTAAAACCTTCCTCCCACACGATGGACCCCCTCCCATCCACAATTATAAAAGAACTCAACCACACCATTTCCCCTTTCTGGACAAAAATCATCAATGCCTCTCTCATCTCAGGCTGTGTCCCAGACTCCCTTCAACTAGGACAAATCACACCCATTCTCAAGAAACCAGGGGCCGACCCTAATGATCTTAACAACCTCAGACCTATCTCCAACCTCCCGTTCCTTGCGAAAACATTGGAGAAATGCGTTCTCCACCAACTCAACAAACACATTGATGAGTTCAACCTCCTCGACGCCTTTCAATCAGGATTCAGGAAAGGCTGTAGCACTGAAACAGCTATGCTCAACATCTCTGACGATATTCACAAGGCTTTAGATGAAGGTGATGCCTGCCTTCTCATCCTTATTGACCTATCTGCGGCATTCGACACTGTAAATCATCCAGCTCTTCTGGAGACCTTGTCGAAACGCTCCGGCATTAATGGCACAGTACTAAAATGGTTCACCTCCTTCCTTCAACACCGCTCGCAACAAATTAAAATCAACCTCTGTCTCTCGAAGCCAACAAAAGTCACACTTGGGGTCCCGCAAGGCTCGATCCTCTCCCTGTCCCTCTTCAATCTCTTCATGGAGCCCCTCACAATCATCTTGAAAAAGCGGGAGTGAACTACCACCTCTACGCTGACGACACCCAAATCTATTTCAAAATCAAGTCTCCCAACGACATCCGACACCTCAATGTCACTCTAACCGAGATCCAAACTTGGTTCAACACTAACCACTTAAAGCTCAACCCAGATAAAACGGAACTAATCCTATTCTCTCCAAAAAGCAACCGTCGACCAATCCAAGAGTGGCTCAAGAATCTGGTTGCCCTAAACTGCCCCCTCGTCCTATCCGACTCAGTGAAGTCACTAGGCATCACCCTTGACAAGAACTTATCAATGGAGGCCGACATCAAAAACTCTGCAAAAGGTGCTCTTTTCTCACTAAAACACCTCAAGAAATTGAAACCTTTTCTTCCCCAGGATGACCTCAAGACAGTAGTTCAATCCCTAGTTCTCTCTAAAATCGACTACGGGAACGCCATCCTAACAGGGACTCCAAAAGCTCACCTAGCCCCACTAAGGGCAGTGCTGAACATGGCCGCTCGACTCATATCTGGAGTGAAAAGATTTGAACACATCACTCCAGCTCTCAACTCCCTCAACTGGCTTCCTATGGAAGGGAGGTGTATTTACAAGCTGGCCTGCATCACACACATAACCCTTCACTCTCCGGCCCCCAACTACCTGAACAACAAACTGGTAAGAGCAGGTCAATCCAGAACACTGAGAAGTTCTAACTCACTCCTTCTTATCCCTCCGAAACTGAAAAAGAAAACCACCCAATACCGATCGTTTTCTGGCAACGCTCCCAGGATATGGAACGCTCTCCCTAGAGTCCTCAGATGCAACCCCTCCTTCTCCTGTTTCAAAAGGGACCTGAAACTCCATCTCCTTAACAAATACTTTCCTGACCAACATCAACTAACCTAGACTTCAATATCCGAGTTAACTCCTCTCTATCTTGACATTCAAGGATAGTGGTGACCGGTCTGTGTTAACCACCTTCGTTTGTTTTCTCTCCCTCCGCTGCACTGTTTATCTATTTTTTATGTTGTATTTTTTATCTCTGTCGTTGCTTCCCTACTGCCTTCCTAATAAGTAATGCAATTTCCTTTGGTTTTGTACAGTGTGTATGTAAAGCGCTCTGATACCCACGGGTCTAGCTAGCGCTATATAAAACTTTTAAAATAAAAAATAAATAAATAAATAAACTCACGCCCTCTCTACTCCCTCAAGGAAGTTCTTCCACTTTAGGAAATTCTGTACTCCATGCCTATAGAAGTGCCTTCCCAGTGTGTTCTGAGTGACTGCCACTTATTGCAGTATTATACCTCTATTTGTATTTTGTATCTTATGTATCATGCACACCTGTCACTTTTTCCTCTTGTAACGTATACCTCTTTTTGTATTTTTTTGTTTGTTTTTGTTATTTGCACAAGTGTCACTTTTTCCTCATGTAATGTAACGCTTGCTTTTGTATTATGCTCACTTGTAACCTTCTCCTCATGTAATGTTACTGTTCCTATTGTGAAGCGCTCTGACACCTTCGGGTAAAGTCCGCGCTATATAAAAACGCATAAATAAATAAATGCCAAGTTTTCCAAGTCCATACGTGATGTGCTGGTGCAGTCTGGGCTTTTCCCCTTTAAATTCTGGGACTTTTAGTCCTGTTTTATAATAGCAATACGCAATAGAAATAAGCATAAATAATAAATAAATGTGAAGGCCGGTGCCTACCCTCTCTGCTCCATCCTTCCTCAGCCCCCTCCCCCGCACCGGTTTCCAGGAGACAGCAGAGTTATTTACACTCGCCCACTAATCCCAGCTCTCTCTGGAGGCCCCCCGATGCCTGAAGACTGACACACTTGTAGGGTCCTTTGCCCTATCTGCTAATATCAAATTTCGCCCACCATTAAAGTGGAAGCACAGCATGGGGCGCCATTACAAAAAAAATACATTTGTTTGTGAAGTTCACAAACAAATGCTTTTTTTTGTGAAATCACCCCATGCCGCGCTTTCACTTTAATGGCATCCATGCCCCTTCCTTTAGACGCAGCTCGTCGTATTCACTTTGTCGGCTGCTTGCACAGCTGAGCACCGCCCTTTAACACATAGGCCTCCCCCCTCCCACGCAGCATTTCCATCCTCCAACCCCTCCCTTTCAGTGTGCTTGGAGTGAGGTCTCGCATTTGTGAAAGTTTGAACCATTGGCATTATAAATGAACAATGCTATTTATTTATATATTGGTTTTCAAAACAGATAAATAAAAGGCATTGTCATTTACAAGGCCAATAGCTTAAACTCTCGCAAATGCCAGACCTATTGCATTGCAAATGCTTGTTACTACTCTCGCCAGTTCTGACAGCCTGCTGAGCTCCACGAGAATGAATTCGTTGTATTCGTCACGAGCAGATTTTGACAGCAGGCAGTGTCGTGTGTTTGCTGGGTTACTTGTTAAACTTCTGCCTACAGAGAATGTTAACTGTGGTTGCAGCAAACCAGTAAAGGCGAGTTATATCAACCAGAAGTAATTTCATACTTTTTAATTGATTATTATTTTAACAGCAAGTGGCGTGCAGACCGCCTCATGCTGTTACAAGCGTGGCTCCACGTAAGCGCTATTTAAAACGGCCTGCATTCACACACAGGTTTTAAGATATTTCAAATTAACTAATACGGTTCTGTAAACGATAGGAGGGCGCTCTCTGGATTACCTTCCGTCACAATTACTTGATTCTTTTCCCAAACCGGCTGGTAATTTTCCTTTTTTGCAGCAGATGTGTATTTTCAGGCCACAGTTCTATAAACTTTCAGATGATTGAAGCATCGTTCGTGCCCCGGCTCAGTGTGTCACCTAGAGAGGAGCGCGAGCGCCAATTCTCGAACAGCGGCGTCATTGCCCACATCCCTTTACTTAACGCTTGCAGTGCATGGCTTCATCTGGATTGTGCTATGCAGCACCTGTGAGCAGACTACAGATTGTACCACACGTATTTGGGGGGCAGCAGTCTTGGAACTATGTTAGTACTGGGGCCTCTCCTGTAAAACCGCCAGACCCTGGCTGCTTTCTCTCATTTCAGGCACAATGAACGATTCTTTATATGTGTCTCACTTTTAGCTGCATTGTCCTAACTATCAGTTTGTAATCGATGAATATTTTTATCTGCAGCATAACCAAGACATGACTGATGGTAATACTCTGGTTTATAAATAACTGGTCCACAAAGGTGAGCCAGACAGACCCAAGACACACAACTATATAGGCCCGTCGGCCCCCAATGTAATCCGTCTCTAATCCTGTTCTTTCTTGACGGGCCTATTTCTCTTCAAGACAAGACTATTGTTTTTCACTGTTTCAAACAGTTTATTGAGAAAAATGATGATCTCAACTTGCGTGATGCATGTACAAATGTTACTCCACGCCTGTAGAAACTGGATGAGATAGTGTATCACTTAGACAATCTTCTTATGCAAATGATTCACGTCATAATCCAATGCATTTCGGGTAAAAACCCTTCGTCAGGTGAATGAATAAAATAAGAAACATCAAGGGTGAAATGAGGACAGTTTAAAGGGGGGTCAAAAACCATGAACAAATAACAACGCTTATATGTTATGCTGAGTGAAAATAAGATTTCCCCACACTTTAAAAAAGTGCTTGTTTGTGCCTTTCATGCATCCAGAACGTAAAAGAAAACCGTGTCTGCTAGTGATCTGTCCAAGCAACCAAAATAAAGTAACAAAAATAAAGTCAAACGTGTAGTGACGGTAAGCGCGATGCGCATATCTCCGCATAACTTCAGTGAAAACCTGTCACCTCGTAAAAAATACAAAAGGGTTATCAATGTGAGTGTTACTATAACCTATTGTAATCATCTATATGCCCAAAAGGCCTGTGACAGCTAAAGGAACTACATATACCAGCATGCGTCACACTGGGAAAATATGCAGATTCTCACTCACAAAAATGGCATCAATATGTGGCATCAACACTTCTAATGAAGGGAGTGCATAATGCTTTCCATATACCAATGGTCACTCACATCAAAGTAATGTGAAAAATTGGGCAAACAACCTGAAGTTACAGTGACAAAAAAAAACCAGTGTCAGAAACGTGTCAAGAGAACCGCGCTGTACTACTCATGCGGAAACCATAACCAGCAGTACCTGAAAGAACCAAGTAATGGTTCAGCCGTATTCAACTAGCAAGACCCATTAGATGGTGTGTAACGGCACCCGTTCCTTTCGGTGAGCCGTATTCCGCTAATTCGTCAACTAAAGAAATAAACAAGCACGAAAAAAATGGTGCTCAGTGATTCAAAATTACACAAATAAAGAGACATGCACCTAAAGTAAATGCGTGGGTGATTACCTGCGATGTGAACGCAACGTCTACCCGAAACAAACGTGCCCCCATTAACAGTCCTGCCAAGTGCCACGCATCAGGCGTTAGATTAACGCCTTTCAGTGTGGTGCTCCGCATCCTGCACTGAAATGCATTGTCACGCATAGCGCCTCAGATGTCACTTAAGCTAGGCTGTCTAAAACTAAACTGGAGTGGGAGCTGGCAGAGCACCGTGGTATGTGTGAGTGCTGCTCCAACAGGCTTGGGGCTGGCTGACTGAGCTAGCAGCAGCTGCTGCAGGCAGTGCTACAATGTATTTCATGAGAAAAGGAGATTGATTTCCGCCGTGGTGCGGGTGACGTAACATCCTGCTGCCGGAGGTGTGGGAGGCTGGCTAGTAGTATTTGCGTCAAATTATGGCGCTCGCAGCAGCGCTGCGCGCTTGCACCGGCCACCACGTCCTGACTCAGCTGCAATTAAAATCAATTACTTCCCCCACCCCCGCCATTGCGAATTCATTTCCCGAGGGAGACCGTCCTCACCACCGGGAGGCGAGCCAGGCTGGTGATCTTCCTTCATTTCTCAATCCTCTGCACAAGTTGGTTACACGCGTTACTACTACAGATTCATGCCATGTCTGTTCCAGTGCCAACGACTATCTCCCAATTTTGTTTTGATTTCATGTATGACCCATGGGGAGAGGCGATAGTGCTGTAAGACTCCGAAAAGGACACAAGCGTGCCACGACATAATACCAAAGACGGAGCAGAGCACACCATGGCGTTTGTGGGAAGATTGCCGTCAGAGCTTACCAGACGTCAGCCTCCCGGAGATACGGCTAGAGGTGGGTATCCAAGCGCTCGAGTGGAGCAATGGCATGGGCAGGCCCACAGAAAGAGCAGCAGGAGGCGCAAATGGGCGACACAGGGTAGGGGGAGCCGCAGGAAGACGGAAGCCTCCCTGGCGGCGTGGCGGAAACAAAAGGTGTATTGGTTTGGTTATGAAAATACACCGACAGGGCGGTGTGTAGAAGGCAGGCCACTCACTCTGGGATGCCTCACGGCTGGGTGAGTATGCCTGACAAAAAAGCGGGGTAGCAAACGGAGACCGCACTCGCAGCCCAGCCCCCGTCAGACGGCAGGGCGCAGGAGAGACTAGCAAGGTAGCGAGTTGTGGCCTGGCTCCGGGGAAAGGCGTGGAAAACAACAAAGAACAATCCACGAGCTGTCAGGGTGATTTACGACCTTAGGATATGCAAATGAGCAAAAGATAAAACAGTGATTTATGGCCAGCCGATGATTTATGGCTGATGATTTATGATGCCCATGCAGAATGATTTATGACAACAAAATGATGACAGATTTGTGACAGAATGATTTATGACACCCCGATGATTTATGACCATGATTTATGGTGGCTGATTTATGATGATCAGGCAGAGTGATTTATGACAACAAAATGATGACAGATTTGTGACAGAATGATTTATGATACCGATGATTTATGACCCATGATTTATGATGTCCAAATGACCCTGACTGATACCCAATTGTGATAATGTATGATAATAATTTATGACCCCGGCCCGAGAAGGTGTCCAGGGGAGTTGTACAAATATGACGTATGTAATGAGTAATAAAACTGCGGCCAACAACCACCACAAAAACAATGACTGTTGGCTGTGTGTAGTAATACAGATACACAAGTATGGTACGGTTCCTGGAATGGGCGCAGTGCGGCTGTTATAGCAGAGGCCGCCCCCAAAGGGGGCCTCGAGGGCCGGTGCCATAACGGCCGCCAGAGCCCCCAAGGAACGGATCCGGTTTGCGCTGGTCAGCGCCGCCGGGAAATGCCGCGCGGCGAAAAGTGCCCGAGGCCCTCTCCTCCCCCTCCCCAAGAACAAAGGGAAGAAAGAAAGGGTGAGGGGGATATAAGGCGACGCTCCCCCTTGGCAGCTCACCTTTACATCAGGGAGCTGGGGGAGCGGCACCAACGGATTTTGAGTCCCACCCACCCACACCTACAACAGCAGCGTCGCAGTGCTGACAGGGACGAAAAGAACTAAGGGTGCAACAATTGGCGATGGAGACACACCAGGCGGTGTGCGGGAGTAAAGGCCACTCACTTTGGGATGCCTCACGGCTGAGTGAAGTGGTGCCACTCACTTTGGGATGCCTCACGGCTGAGTGAAGTGGTCTAACAAAGGGGGTAGCAAACGGAGACGGCACTCGCAGCCCAGCCCCCGCCGGACGGCAGGGCAGAAAAGAGTCCAACAAGGTAGCGAGCTGAGGCCTAACTCTTGGAAGAAGCTACCCCCATGCGATGAGAGCGCAAAGAGAGCGCAAATCCAACCAAAAGGGGCGGAAACAAAAGGTGTATTGGTTTGGTTATGGAAACACACCGACAGGGCGATGTGTAGAAGGAGGGCCACTCACTCTGGGATGCCTCACCGCTGGGTGAGTATGCCTGACAAAAAAGCGGGGTAGCAAACGGAGACGGCACTCGCAGCCCAGCCCCCGTCAGACGGCAGGGCGCAGGAGAGACTAGCAAGGTAGCGAGTTGTGGCCTGGCTCCGGGGAAAGGCTACCCCCCACACGCAAAGGGGCGTGGAAAACAACAAAGAACAATCCACGAGCTGTCAGGGTGATTTACGACCCTAGGATATGCAAATGAGCAAAAGATAAAACGGTGATTTATGGTCAGCCGATGATTTATGGCTGATGATTTATGATGCCCATGCAGAATGATTTATGACAACAAAATGATGACAGAATGATTTATGACATCCCGATAATTTATGACCATGATTTATGGTGGCTGATTTATGATGATCAGGCAGAGTGATTTATGACAACAAAATAATAGCCTATTGGCTGATGATCTATGATGCCCATGCAGAATGATTTATGACAACAAAATGATGACAGATTTGTGACAGAATGATTTATGATACCCGATGATTTATGACCCATGATTTATGATGTCCAAATGACCCTGAGTGATACCCAATTGTGATAATGTATGATAATAATTTATGACCCCGGCCCGAGAAGGTGTCCAGGGGAGTTGTACAAATATGACGTATGTAATGAGTAATAAAACTGCGGCCAACAACCACCACAAAAACAATGACTGTTGGCTGTGTGTAGTAATACAGATACACAAGTATGGTACGGTTCCTGGAATGGGCGCAGTGCGGCTGTTATGATCTGTCTCCTGAGGAATTACGTTCGGCTTCATGACAATGAGGTAACGTGTGTCACATTATTTCAATGTGAATAAAACCATTAGAGTTGGTTTACGCTTCGCTCACTCGAAAAGTGCTAACATGGGCTGTGCGCGTCGTGAACACGGGCAGCTGCAATGTCCTAATACTACACTGCATCCATAAACTGTTATTAGTAGAGAAACACGAAAAGCGTGATAAGCGGTCCACTGAGGACTTAGGTTTGTTCCACTCACTGCTGAATTTTTGATCTTAAGGGGCATGCTTTCCTGAATTAAGTTGGAACGAAATGCTATCCGTGGACAATTAGACATTTTAATTCAGGAAATTCGGGGATGGGATTTCATATATTTATTTACTGGCAGCTAGGTGCTCTTGCGCAGTTTGAAACGTACTGAGGCTGCCGGCGGTGCTTGTACGGAAATACAGCTGCATATTAATTTCAAGTAAGTTTTTTCCTAGGGTTATATAAGGTGCTCTGATGAGGGTCTTGTTTGCGCTATAGAAAACGGCAAAGATTAATAAACATGTAGCTTGGAGACTGAACCTCTCAGAATGCTAAACTAACACAACGAGGCCTGCTGCACTAGATGGTCCGAGGCCTTCTGAGCAGTGAAAGCCTTAAACTGGGGGTCTTGTGCACGCAGAGTCTGAGTCATGGGGTTTGATGCCAAATCTGAGGCGTGCTGCTCACAAAGTTTGAGGCCTGGGTGCACTGTATGCAGACTGAAGCTTGCTACACACAGACATCCAGAAGCATGTAGGCCGAGTCGGAGAGTTGAGGCCTGAGGCATGCTATCTAAGAAGGTCTGCTGCACACAGCTACACCTTGCACACAGTCGCAAGCCTCCTGCATGCATACAGCATTGTGCCCAGCTACACTGTGCACACAAATACAAGCCTCCTGCATGCATACAACATCATGCACAGCTACACTGTGCACACAGTTGCAAGCCTCCTGCATGCACACAGCATCACATGGCTGCAAACTCTGTGGTGCCCACTGCTACACACAGAGTGAACCTACAGTCTATCGTACACAGACAGTAAGCCTTGCTGCCAAAAGGCACGCAATAACTGCTGGACAGTGCACACGGGGCCGAGACCTGATGCCTGCAGTGCTCTGAATCAGGCAGAGATCAAGGGCACACCAAACTCAGCAGTCCCTAGTTTGTCTGTAAAGTTGTGTCACTCATTTAATTTACTTTTAGAGGAGCTTGTGGGTGTAATTTTTGATATTTATATTTATATGTTTCCCTTGCCCTCGTTGCTTGATTTTGCTCACGAGAAAGTGTCACTCATAGTCATTGAATGTCACTCATAATTACAGTGAAATTATGAAAATGTCACACATAGCAATCTAAAACCTTGGCAGCTATGCATTAATGATGCCGGTAAACTATCACCGCCCCCATTGGTGGCTTTAAACTACTATGTAGCATGGCCAGGTATGGATGTGTGATAGATAGTATAGACGGGCTCGGACCAGTACCCTGGTTTTAACCATATTGTGGCATCCACTTTTAGTCCAGTTTTCTGGGGAAACATGCTATCAACAGAATATTTGGGGTGTGTGAATGGCTGGGCAGAATCCTCACCCGGCTGCTTCGGCTACCTTGGGAATTGAACAAGGTGGTGGAAACACAAGTGAAGATGTCTGGATCGTCCATGGCAGTGCTGGTATTCTCACAGCATTCATTGAAATCACACTAAACAGTTTTCTTCAAGATCCACAACGTCCCAGCGCTGACATATTAGCTTACCTTTAGAATGTCATTGTGTCCTGTTTATGAGATGCAGAAAGGTAACCCCCTTGCTCACTACATAGTAATAGAAACTAAAGAGGAAGTTAAGATCATGCCTGCGGTTAAGTACCAGGTAGTGATTGTCTAACATCTGCTTTTTATAAGGAATACATAGGTAAACTTACCCCACCTGCTAAGTACATTTGAGGAGGTGAAAACAAAGGCAAATTGCCCCAATGGCGTGTGAGGCAGTGATCACACCATTATTGAAACCAGACAAGATGCCCTCCCAATGTGTGACAAAAAAAATATAGATGAAAATTCTTGCCAACAGGCTTCTTTCACTTATACCTGGCCTAGCTATTCCAGACCAGGTGAGCTTTGTCCCAGGTTGATCCACACTGCACAATCTCTGGGCCATCTTTGCCCTCGCGCACCAGATACGCCCGGGAGGTATGGGCAGGAACAGTCATTCTTGACAACAAAAAGCTTTGTTTGTGACACTCTGAAGGCTTTGTCTGGGCGACGATTTTATCAGATGGATTTCTTTGTTGTACTCCAGCTTGTGAGAGAGTGAATGTCTCCTATTCAAATAGGATTGAAAGATCTGGACATACCACCAGGGATCCTCTTGCTCCACTATTTTTTGCTATAGTACTGGTGGCCTGTCACGTGCTATTCGAGAGAACCACTTGTGCAGAAGTTCTCTCTCTAGATGGCATTGCTAATCTGGCATTGGCAAACTAGTTCAATAGCTATTTTTTAAAAATATTTTATTGTGACCATATGACCACCACTTTAGGTGGATTAGAGGGAGTACATGGCATGTGTCTACATTGTCTTACAACCATGCTGACCGAGGTGGGTATAGTTTAAAGCAAAGACCTGAGTACAGGTTGAGCAGCATAAATATAAATAAAATAGTCCAATATATGCTTGCCGTGGTTGTTGTCTACTTTGAATACATTGCAAGTCCATCATTCACACAGTGTCAGTTTTGAGTTTGCTTATGTTATTTTGAAATATTTTTGATTGCTATTGTTAACTAGCCACTTGTATTGTGTGGGCAGCCAGATTTAGAAGAGTAAATGTAAATTATGCTTAGTAAAAAGAACAGTGCAGATGTCAAAAAGAAAATAAGTTATTTTACAACATGAAAGCGCTGGTATTTCACAAATCCCGACTATTCTGAGGAGTTCTGCTCGTAGAGAAGCTGCGGCGTAACAGAGGTGGACTGAATAACTGTCCAAGAGAGTCTACTTACTATGCATCTGAATCAGAGAACCCAAAGGAGAGAAATTCTTGCTGAGCGGTCAGCACTATGACAGGGCTATTGTCTGCATCAAGTACCCCAAAACCCAGAAGCTCCTACCCCTGTCGCGAGTTATCTGACAACTCTGTGAAAGCGAGTGCATGCTAGTGCCAACATGGAAGAGGTGATGACTCTGACGTTTCAGCCAGTTTGGCTGAGGGAGAGATCTAATATTGGTTTAAAGTCCCTGCTGGTATTTAGTAACCTTTAGGGATTTTTACTTCTAAATAACTGGACAGATTAGACATTTTAGCTGCTACCAAGACGCTATTTATGTTATGATTTGCACTGTTCTCACTAAACTGAGTCTCATGAAGGTGCAGTCTGCCAGCTACATCTTTCATGCAGAGTGTGCCAGGTCCTGGGTCAAGTCTAGTTACAAAGAGGGTAAAGGGATGAGATACTTAAAGGTTTAACACAGTCCTATTTCTTTGTCTACTGCTTTCAGCTAATGTCCCTTCCTGCGTTACTGATTTACTGTGTCTCTGGAGCTCAGTTTTTAATGCTCTGTTTGAGTGGTTACATTCTGGAGCTTTTCTGAAGAGTGGATGGTTTGGATCTCACTCTCGAATCTCTTACTGGTGCTCCTAGCGATTTGTCTGTGTCTTCGTTGCTTGAACTTGGGTAGACAGATACTCAGCATCCGAGCTGATGAGGGATAGATTCCTGGCTGAAGTATAGTGGAGGGCTGCTGTTGAGTGGGACTGGGCTCTTGTTCCACAAAGTCTTATTTACAGTTACAACGTTTTTATCTTACTATATCTTTATTGACTTTTTAAAGATAATAGCATAGGTTACAAGCAGTCTGGTGACAATTCAAAAATGTAAATTAATAATCAGCATAGCACAGTAGCTTCATGTACAGCAGGGAATAATTATACATTTATCCAGTATTAACATTTTGTCTAATTTTACGTATTTCAGTGTTATTGATAAGGGTTGAATGATGAATTGAATCGTGGAGGCAGCTCGTTCACCAGGTGTGTCAGTTCCACTATTAGTGCCTGCCAGTCAGTTAGGTCTTCTGCCAACTTATTATCTGTTTAAGTAAGTTTCACTTGTATTTCTTCTGCTATTGACCATTCGATCAGTCAGCCTTATGATTTGTACTTTTAATTTTATTCTGGCTCAATGGGGTTTTGTCTCATTGGTTCCCGATCCGGCGGAGGACTAGGAAGGGGTACCCCCATCATCCCTCCTATTTGCCCTGGCCATTGAACATATGCATTTAACATTGGCAGTCTGGGTCTGCTGCGGTGTCCGAGTATGGGTCTTTGATTGGGGTTGAGCGACGGAGGACTGGATAGCTTTATACGCAGACAATGTTCTGCTATTCCTTGCACGGCCAGCCGAAACGGGTCCCCGCCTCCTTCATATTGAAGAGACCTTCGGGGAAATATCTGGCCTGAAGGTCAACTGGAAAAAATCTCTCCTCATCCCCATTCAGGGAGACCATTGGGACGAGACCTGGCATCCTGAGACTTCGCTACGTTGCTGTAATTTTGTCACACTGTTTATATTGAATTTAAAGGGCATCGAGGCATAGCATTACACTGTCAATATTCCATTGTGCCAACAGCAACCATACGCTATTTGCCTTAGTTTTTTATACCTTGGGTCCATATTTCCTGGGACTCAGGGCAGGGCTTACATGGAGCCTCAACTTGCGCCCTCTGGTGCAGAAAGCCAGAGCAGACATGGCCCGCTGGTACAAACTCCCTCTAAACCTCTTGGGTAGAATTGCCCTCTTCAAAATGATGGTGCTCCCCCGCTTCTTATGTCTTGCAGAACGATCCACTTCACATTCCACAATCCTGGTTCACGTCATTGGCAGCAATGAGAAGACAGTTTATATGGGCACAAAACCCCTCATGGGTAGCTCTGGGCAAATGTGTATGTCTGGTATATGATGGAGGGCTGGGGATGGCTGACGTGTGTCTCTACTATTGGGCAGCCCAGCTATTGATCCTCCGTGATTGGATGCTTGAGGGGTAGACCCAACATATCGGGGAGAATTGGCCCTCATTGACTTTCATGACATAATGGGTATTCTGTACGGAGCTCCTATCCCGACTGTGTTCCCTGAACCGACCGGGAAACATCCTTTACCACGAAACCATTACAACGCGGTATGGTTACATCGTGGTTTTCACAACGCAAGTCGTTACATCGACTTGCACTGGAGGGCGCTCTAGACTAAGGAATAGTGTGAATTACTATTCCAACACCTTCCCTACTGTACGTAGACTGGAGTTGGAATAGTAATTCACACTATTCCTAAGTCCAGCGCCCTCCAGCGCAAGTCGATGTAACGACTTGCGTTGTCAAGACCGCGATGTAACATACCGCATTGTGATGGTACGCGTTGTATCATCATACATTCGAACCGACCCAGGTAGTGTTCCGGGTGTAGAGAGCAGCTTTACGCTGGACAGGCAGGGACTGTAAGTTCACCCTGGAGACTTCCCCATGTGAAGGCAGTTGGCTAACACAAATAGCGCAACTGGAGGTATTCCAAGGGTGGAATAATAATAGGGCATTGCATTTGGGGGATGTATGGGACCGGACCCGCATAAAATCCTTTCAGGTCCTCCATAAGGAGTTCAGCATGCCTACCTCCCAGTTCTTCCATTATTTACAAATTCTGCACGCTCTCCACTCTCACTTGCATGATCTTGATGACGTCCCAGAATACAATCCACTGCATGGGCGGCTGCTCATGGGCTCTCTGAGGAAAGTAGGGGATATCACAAATTTATGAAACCCTAATAGCTCACTCTCCGAACCTGCTGCTTCCCCTAAAAGTGAAATGGGAGGAATGGGTGGGAGAATTGGACGAGGCCATTTCGGCGAAGCTCCAACTTCTGCATTTCACATACTTGCATCATGCATATCTTACGCCTTGCCGCCTATGGAGGGCCTGGGTTTGTGATCCCCGGAGTGCACTAGATGACAAGATCCTCACAGCAATTATTTTCATATGGTGTGGTCCTGTACTGTTATTTTCAAGTACTGGGAGAGCATTATGTCCACCCTTACACACGTAGTGGGCACACATTGAGTTGAACCTCAAGATTGCACTGCTGGGGGGGCCCTGGGGGATAGAACCTTGGTGGGCCTTGGCACACTTCTAGAGAAAAGGGACATAGCTAAGCATTGCAATTCTCCTTCGGCACCGCCTCTCAGGGCATGGACTGGTGCGCCAAGGTAGAGGAAACTTTTTACACTGCGAGGGGATGCCCTCACAAGTATGAGAAAACATGGCGCAAGTGGTGGACCTCTTTTGGCATGAATGGATGAGAAGGGGGGAGACTCTCCTCCATCGCTGATCTCAACCACAGGGTGAGGGCGGGGGAGGGGGGGGGTTTGAGGATCAGCCTTCCTGCTGATTTTACGCACTTTACAGTCTATCACGAGCATTGTGGGTACGCCTGTGTAGATCACCTTACAATAGCAATCTGGTCAGCTCCATTCAATATTCATTTTGAAGGAGTGGTAGGACTTTAAGGAACAAAGGTAATTGCAAGTTGGATCCTGTTACCACAGTTACAACTTAGTTCATGTTACCACAAGGGGTCATGTCATAGATTTGCTGGCACTGTGGCTGTTCCTGAAGATGTAGCCTCCTCTTTCGTTCCACCTGTTAACAGAATACCCACTTTTGTACTCTTGGTGCAGACAATGATTTCCCTTATCTTGATGAGAGATGCTTTAGACCGTCGGATGTTGCTTTGGCCTCCAGGTTCATCTTCATGCCTATGACAGATCTGTGTGTCAGAAGAATACATCTGATATTGTATTTGGTGGTGCTGATTACCAGAACTAGTGGGTGCCCAAATATGTTGAAACAAAGTGGTGCCAAGGGTGACCGTTGGAGTTTACCGCATGCCCCCCTGCTTCTTTAGGCCATGGTCCAAAGATCTTCACAGGGTCAGTGTCAGCATTAACTGTTACAAAAAGAGAGACTAGCTCAGGATTAACAGTGGCCAGTAGTGTCAGGGTCCTGAGAGTAACAGGTCTTTCAGAATGTTCAAAGACAATTGGATTTGAGTGGTATTAAGTCAAATCTTAAGTTGGGGCTACAGTAGCAATACTGGATATTTTCTTGTTTCTACTAACTAATTTTAGAGTCTTTCGTCTCTAAGTCGGTGGGGACGCTGTCCACTCTTGCAGTGGTTTACAGATCAGGTAGCAGCAGGGGTTTAGACTAAAGTAAATAGGGCATTGAGAAAGTGGAACTAAAACAGGACAACTTCAGCTGAAAAAATATGGTAGAAAACTGGCTGAAAATATATCTATGTGGAAAAAATTCAGTGCAACAGAAGGGGGTCTTTTTCAGACCTATAATGAGAAACACACACGTTGCATACATACAGGTAGAAGATGAAATTGGCACAAGAGGCATTAGACCTATTGATAGATGCAACTATCCATACTTAGTAACAGTTTCTTGTAGTGCAGAGTTCTTTACATAGGAGCAGTTAAACAACAGCAAATAATATATGCATAATACAAGTACATAAGGTGACCATTGTATGACAAAGACAAGCAGTACAATATTATATTCAAAAGAGTTGAAAAACAATTATCCATGTCAGCAAATATAAACAATATTCACAGACATGGTAGCAGTTGCCATAGTGAGGAGAGATTAGTTTCAGGAGTGTGTGACCCCGTCGGGAGCCTTTCATTGGGTGAAGTGATGCTGGAACCAAAGGCTCCTCCTCTTTCTTTTGAGCATTTCTTGGGTGAGTGGAAAAGAGCTTTACAGCCTGGGAGCACTTCCGTTCCCAGAAGGATTGCTCGAATGTTTGTCCTCAAGGCCTGAAGGTGAGAGTCAGAGTACCGAAGGTGGCTTTGGCCGTCTGAGATGACAGGTTTGTGGCCAGGATAGTGTGGGGCTCCAGAGTGGAGTGAATGTTTGAGGGTACTCCTCGCCTCCGTGGAAAACCACCTCAGTGAGATCAGAATTAAGATGCGGTTGTACCGTCTCAGATGGTTGTCTCGAGTCTGACTAAAAGGCAGACCGATGGCTTTTATGCAGTAATAATATTTTGGAGAGTATACATGCAGAGATATGCCTATTTTATTAGTGACTTATTTGTGGGGTGGTCGTGTGGCTAAGATACATATGTTAAAATCAGAAGATCTGGATTTTCTCAGATTCCACACTTCACCGGAAATTACTTAATCCCCATGTGCCTCACATTTTAAATATGTGTAATTATGCAAAGTAAAATATGTCCTATTATTTTTTTTTGTAAAGCGCTGCAAACCAACCTACGGTGGTCTCATAGTGCTGTGAGTGGGTACACAAGGGAAGAGGAAGAAGAATTCAAAGTTTGGGGAGGGCAGAAGAGCCCCACGTCATGTATACGATCTAGATTCGTGCATATATTTATTAAGATAAAACAACCTTTGGAAGGGAATTAATTGATTTAACAAATTAAGATGTGCAACGTGCTTGAAGAGGTTCCTTTTCATTTTACTTCATTATGTCTGTCTGTGACGTGCAGGGATGTGTGCCCATCAACTGAGTGTGCTTAGGTAGATATTGTTTGTAGTGCCCCACTCAGTGGTGTAGCGCAAAATGATGCCCCGCACCGCTCCCACCCTGTGATCAGGGGCCCTTGAGTCTCCAAAGGGTCATAGGTATACAGTGGCTTTGGACTGAATAAGGCCCCCTCGCTAAGGCTTGGGGCTCCTCTGCGCCCTGTGTGCTGGACTATGAAGAGTGCCCATGGACAGTCCTCCTTAAAAGAACACCCAGTTACTATAACAGATCCAGAATAGTTCAGTGGGCATAATTAAGAGCTCTCAACAGTAGATCAGGATCACTCCCATCCTACGTGGTCTTAGTGGCTCCTAGTGGTGGAGTGGGCAGATCACACTCTGACGGGCAGCCGTGATCTTCCAGGCTGTCCAGGGGCAGGGCTGGCTCTACCACTAAGAGTAATAAATGTGCACCAGCTGGGAGTGCCTCATTGAAAAACAATACTTGTGACCTTTCCTGAGGCCGCCACATACAGAGCTTGTGCATTCTTCGCTTGCTGCCACCGTGAGCCACCTCCCGGCTGGACCTGGAGCACCCACACAGCTCGGCCTCATGCAGTGGCGTCCAGCATGGCCGCCTCTCCCCCAAAAACCTTGGTATAGGAAGTGGTATCTGGAATTGTTAGAATATAAAAGTGTTGGCGCATCTGCCAGGGTGCAGTTGAGAACCAGATTGGTGTACTTAAGTAGTTAATAGCCGCATCCGCCATTTTCTCGATCATTGTTTCGTGTTGTAGTGTAGTTCCTATTTCCCTAATATGCTCTGAGCATTGGAATAATATACCCTATAGGTTTGACATAGGACTACGGTCAGTATGTCCCTATCGAGTATATTAAACTTCATTACTTTGTGCGAGCTAACTCAGAGGCCACTAGAAACTCCTTGTAAACAAGAAGGGAGTAGTTTCTGGCAACCGCATAAACATGACAACTTTGTTTCCCTTTAGAATCGGAACACTCTCAGAATCGTGGAAACAATAGATAACAGTTTCACTCAGCTAATCGTGCATGCTTAGTTTCCTCAGAGTTACACAGAAAGAATAGACGGGCGTTTCAATAAAAGGATTTATTGAACAGTCTTGTTTCTCGTGTAAGAGATATGAGCTGTTATGATCACAAGACAGTATGCAAGATATATAATGTACAGCGTAAGCAGTAGAAAGAAATAATACTGCACTAGCATTATCTTTTAGCTATGATACATATATTCACATACATAAATAACATGAGCTAAAAATATGAGTACTCATACGATGCTTCTCTAAGCTAGTTCTACCCCAGTGTACCTAACCTGATCTAGGTGTAGGGCAAGGTAAGAAGTAGGTGAAGTATTCTATAGTATGGTATACTAAGAGTCTGGTATGCCAAGAGTCCCTCTAGGTTCTAGTCAGCTCCATACCTTGAGAATGAGAGAGGTGGGAATCTCCTTCCGGATCTCAAACTCTAACACCCCGCGAAGGGAGTCAGAACACTGGAAGCTGGATTCTCTGCGAGCAGGGATGACAGCGTCTTCTCAGTGCGTCAGGCCGGGATACGGGCTCCTCTGAAGTCGAGGTCTTTTCTAACTTGCTTGGGCAAGGGAAGTTATATTTATACCTGGTAGGTGCCTTGGAATGTTAGCATTGACGTGAAGTCGGACAGAGGAAGACGTCAGGAATGAACCCTTAAGGTATAGCGGTTCATGCATAATAAATGAGTTCTTGGAGAAATCAATAATCCTGTGCTAGGGGTACTCCCAAGAGCTTAAGGGTCTGGTTTCTAAGAACTCGTTGTGAAGTTAGGGTGGACGGATGGCGGTGACCATGCTTGTATTTGGAGTGCATGGCTAATGCCTAAATAAGGACTGGGATTCTATGCCTATATAAGGGCAATGCGAATTGTGCCTATATAAGGACATGTTTCAGGAAAACCTATATACGGACACCTAAAGCGGAATACAACACCCACTCCACTTTCGAATGAACGATAATACTAAATGCTAAACATGAAATGCTAAACATAAAACTGAGTACCACATGTTGCTAAAAACATTTCTAAAAACATATTAAAAGAAGTTTTTTTTAAAGAAATGTTGCTAAACATGTAATGCAATAGGTACTGTACATTTTAAAGCATTTTTTCATTCTAGGCATATATCAAAAATAATATGCAACCTGAATGAATAAACAGAAATATATACATATGATGAAATGGTTGACAAGTTTTCAAAAATCAAAGCCATTGCATATCATGGAACTAAATGAAATTTTGGTAAATAAGGTGACATTGTGTCCCTGGAAGTATTCAAAGAAGTCCGTTTTATATGAATAGTTCTACTGTAAGCAGATTGATTTGCCATGTATTTTCAAAAAGTAAAGAAAAAGAAAAAAGTTCAATTTTAGGAAGAGTTCCAAGTTTTGAAAATATGAAGGCCAAATTCATTGTGTCCCTGGTACACTGTGAGCCGAATCAAAGTCAGTTTATGGGTCTGGTGTAAACATGAAATCATCTATTTCCGTAGTCAAAATATCGTCTACCGATGTTGGTGACATTTGGAACACCTCGTGTAGAAGATTAATTGCACAGAGATGTGAAGCATCGCCCTCAGTAATGTTCGCGTCCGTTGTTACCTGTGTGCCTGTTGATACATCTCGTACCTCAGCAGCAGCAGGAAGCGTCTGTGAGATCTCAATGAATGCCGTCATCAGGATTGGTAGCCTCTGGGGACAACACAGAGCATGGGCCGTTATCGGGTCCAGCAGAGTATCAATATCCGTTGGCATGACTGATGGGAGTGTTAGACAGGTGTCTAGCACGCATTCTTCACCGCAAAGCAGGCAACGTAGAACAGGTAAGATGCAATCTTGCCAGATTGGTCTAAATGACAGGAACCATGTTGTATTTAATTCCTGTAGACAATGCATGCCCAAAAGTTGCACTATGCGCTCACAGCACTTCCGTTCTAGGAGCGCTTTCTCCACATCGCTCGGAGTGACGTCAGTGGACAGGCTTGCCATAGCGTAGTAGTAGGAATAAAAACAGGATTCCTGCAACAAGTGCTAGAATTATTGGCACACCACCAAACACCGAATGTGCGAAGTTTGAGATGATTCCGAGGACTGCCTGGAAAGGTGCTAACAGTCCTGAACAGATGGTCTTAAATACATGTACAATCCCGCTCGTATCAGACATGTTAAAGATACGTCCCATCATTTCTGCGAAATGTATAGGGCAGTTTTGTACCAATTAAAGCCTGTATCTCAGCCGAAGTCCTTGCAATTTGTAAATCATAGATTTCTTTGGCCGAGGTCAAAGGCACCGTTTGTTGCAAAAGCATGGCTTTCATTCTGCTTAAAGTATCAAAACGTATAAAAGAAACATTCAATGAAGGCCATAGAGGCGACTCCCTGACTGTGTCTATTGGGGGGGAACAATACTTGCATACAACAAGTAACCCTGGAGTTGACCGTCACCAGATATGGGATGCCTGGCAACATGCCACAGCAACTCTGATCATTCAACATGAGGTAACTCCCGTTAGAAAGTTGGCCAAACGTTGGATTAATCACAGCAGCCGGTGTACCTTGCAGGTGACAGGACAAGTTTGCCACAGAACCATTACAAGCCCCGTGTAAAGAAATGTCCTGACATATGAGTGAACCGCTTAGTGCATTTTCACAGTGTGTACCGCTTAGAAACACTTCACGATCCCCACTCCAACATCTGTATTCGTAAGGTAAATCCCAGGATGTCTTAATGTATTCTTTACCCAACCTTTCATATTTGCCGGCTTGCATTTGTTTGAGGCAATACTGAAACTGAAAAGTAGTGACAGGCAGAGTGATTTTGCCATGGATAAGCCATTCTGTAGCTGGTTTTTCTGCTACCGTAAATGGTAATATTTCCAGTTTTTCAATGCTCAGCACTGTATACTTTGCTCCCCTTTGTGCCAATTCGATCTGTTTATCTGTTAGATTGTATTCTGCAAACAGAGAAGACGTGTTGATAAAACGCCAAGGCACATAGCCCGCACGCAAAGATTGCAGCGTCCAGCCTAATAACATAATAGAACGTAACTGTGATTGGCCTTGTTGTAACATGGCTAAATCTTGTTCCAGTATGTCAATAGCAGAGGATACAATGTCGTCCAATGAATAAATTCTGGATGACAAAGTTGTTAACCCGTTGTCGACCACAGTGAGAGTTTTCTCTAAGTTAATACGATCAAGTTCACGTATTCGTTCTGCGGCCTCTGCCTGTGAAACCTTCCAACCTTCATTAAAAGCAGCATAAATGCCGGCATATATGAAACGTTTTTGATGCGGTTTTCTTGGTCCTAGCAAGAATTCCATAAGGTCTGCGTCTTCTTTAAGTAAAGATAAGTGTTGTTTCACATCCTCGAGTGTAGATTTTTGTAGCCAGTCGAGGCACAATTTTCCTACACTGTATGTTGTTACTACCCCCGGATGTTGTCGTTGAACATATCGTGGGTCTGGCCTATGGATAGTAAAGCCCTGTCTTCTATTCAGGAATCTTTCTTGACAGATGTTTGTGTCTGTGGGCCAGAGTAACCATCTTTTCCAATCAGGATCTGTTCTGTTGGTTTGTAGTATTGTGTCTACTGTGACCGCTCCCTGTGTAGTGCTATTACTTGCAGGTGTTGGTACAGAAGGTGTGTTCATGTCTTTGATCTTGGCTAAACCAAGGCAAGACGTTTGTTGTACAGTGTCATTCAAAAACATTATTTGCTGAGGGATGATACATGCTCTAAACAAAGCTTCTATCCCCTGTACTTGCCAATCTTTAGAACCCCAGACAGATTTCGTGTCTATTATGTCTTTCAACAAGTCAAATCCATGTCTAGACAGTTGGGTAATAAATGCTGCAGAGTAAATCTGTTTTGTATTAGTTAACATAATTTTCTGTCCTGTTTTGTTTATATTTTTATAGTAAAACATTTCTGGATCAGATGTATTGTATCCTGAAAAATATGGAAACTTTTTAGCAAACGTTTTTGAACTGCCTTTTGGTGGTGTAGGACAATGTTCCCATTGGTTAAACATAAACACATTTCTAGGTGTTGCAGATTTATGCAAGAAATGATGACCATAGTGGTTGTAACAATAAAGCTGTTCATAGTCTGATGAACCCTCTAAGTATTCTTTGTTAGAGAATGCAGCAGACCTTTCTAGATCAGACATCATATCATTAACAGTCTCAAAGTCCCAATCATATGTTTTGCTTTGACAAAGGTAAGATAACATGGCAGGCTAATTGAGTAATTCAAGCAGTTAACGTGTCAGTGGAGACTAGATTGTCCTATTGATTTTTGTAATGTTTTACTTTATTGCCTCTAACCCAATCCTAATTAAGGTTGCTGCGGTGCATGTTTAGCATGTGCTTTTCTGGAAATTAATCGAGATTAGCTGTCGATAGAGGAGAGTCAAGATGTGTACAAAGGGAGACAGAGATATGGTAAGATGAGCAAAACTATTAACTTTGGTATTGACACTTCACACCAAAATCATGATTTTCTGAGCAAATCACTCAATCTCCTCTGATCGGAGTCTTGAGATGTGAACTGCGAAATATGAAATATAAAGACGTTAGTTTCCATTTTATTAATTCGTTCTTGTATCATCTGCCGACATCCCCACTGGCTATCATGTGAATTGTGTCGTTATTCCCAAACAAAGTTCGCGCTATATTAATTCCAGTACTTGCATACATTGCAGTCACGCAGTTTGCGTAGTTTATGCCCTTTAAAATGTTGACAACTATGATAACTTTTCAGTCGATCCAAGTTAAGTCTCCATTTTCAAAGTGCCATAAGCTAACCTATTGCCTAATTCTCTCTAGGCGCTACAAGCATCGAAAAGTATGACCTCCGCACCAACATGTGGACTCCAGTAGCGAACATGAATGGAAGAAGACTGCAGTTCGGGGTCGCAGTGCTCGACGATAAGTTGTACGTGGTCGGTGGAAGAGATGGCCTGAAGACGTTGAATACAGTTGAATGCTACAATCCAAAAACCAAAACCTGGAGCGTGATGCCGCCCATGTCCACGCACCGGCACGGCCTCGGTACGTATGCTCACCTAGCGGCTTTACACAACACCACAAATCAGGGCATAGCTTCTATTGGTGCAGCAGGTACAGTGGCACCAGGGCCCAGAGGCCTGCACCCAGATTATTGCTGTTCAAACAGCGGCCAGGCGGGTTATTTCCCTCCTCTCGCTAGGGCCCGTGGCGCACTGGCTACGGCACTGACACAAATATAAGGGTATACCTTTGGTAGGATGAATACCGCCGCCGCCATATCGAGCTAATGACGCAGTGGAAGGCACTGCATTCGACTCTGTTTGCTGACGTCTTGTCATGTTAAGGTTTGTTAGGTGCACGTGAATGAAAAAGTGCACACATTAGGTACATAGTGTGATTTTGTGTGTCCTTGTTTTGCTTGCGTAAACCTTTCACTTCTTGTTTTATACAAATATATGCTCTCTTGTTTACAATGCTATATGCTATGTGTAAAATTATTTAACAGATATTAACAATACCTGAGGAACTTTCATGTCATCTCATTATTAACTGACATCTGGCACTGAATATTATTATTCCGCTCCAGTCCTAATTTATGATGAGGTTGTTAATATGGAAGTCCATGTCGGATGCTTCTCAAGCTTTCAACGATTTCTCAGTTGTAATATATATAGAAGGGAAGAGGTGTGGCGCTGCAGCCAGGGCGACTGACACTGGAATCTGGGGCTCACTGTTCGATCCCCGGCGGCAGGTCAGCCCAGCACCATGTGACTCTGGGCAATAGCTTGCTTAATCTTCCCGACGGCCCCCAGCGCTGGGATGCCTTCGGGTAGCTGTTCGCGCTTTACAAATACTGGATTTACATATATACGAGTGAGGTTATTTGTGCTGCGCTTGTGTTGCCCGTAGATGGTTTCAAAGCGCTGAGGGAAAGTTTTAATAGAAAACAAATATTATTCTAATTGTAAACCAGCATTAAGCAAAAATTTGGGATGCTTTAAGTCAAAGCTGTCAAAAGGAGTGCAGAAGTGGCTTATCCGAAGTCTCACGTCTGCCGTACTGGGTCTTTGTCATGTCCAAAAATAATTCGCGGAAACCAGGTGGCGTAGATATCAATGTTGCAGCAAGTGCAGTTTCACCGAGGCCTTGAGGTCCACTTGGTGTCTTTTACTACCCAAACAGGAGGCCTCATGGCCCGTTTTTTAGGTCGAGCATCAGCTCGCATGCGCTGTCTGCAAGACCTGTTGTCATCAATTTTTC
Source organism: Calotriton arnoldi (assembly GCA_963921515.1). Classification (NCBI taxonomy): domain Eukaryota; kingdom Metazoa; phylum Chordata; class Amphibia; order Caudata; family Salamandridae; genus Calotriton; species Calotriton arnoldi. The sequence goes on from CAWUFW010000057.1 coordinate 1,872,918, forward strand.
CCGTCCCCTTCTTACCATTTGCTCACTCCGATGTCGCTTTTCTTTAGTGCTTCCTCACTCGTTCACTTTGGCCATACATCACGTCCCTTCAAGGCTCAAGCTCACCGGCCAATCACAGTTTCCTTACACATTCCCTCTTCAGCTGCTGTGTGGGAGAACTCTTTTTTACTTTTTGCCACCACTCGTCACAAAACAGGTGAGGAAAAACGCGTTTTCATTTGAATATTTAATTCTTGCATAATTTACTGTGGTAAATGCCATCCACGGCCGCTGCACTTCAGATTTCATCACGCACGCATAACTTTACTTTCATTTCCTCAGCAAAATGCCATGTTCCAGTTCCAGGCGCCTTTGATCAGCGTGGCAGCAGTGAGCATGGCACAGATTAATCGGTTTGTCAGTGGAAATGCTTGTTAATATTTTTGTTGGTGGCCAGCAGCAGAGGGATTTGAGCGCGTCACATCGGGTCTGGAAGCAGTGTTTTTAGGAATGACCCTGCTAAATAGGGGGTCATTACTCCTACCTCTGGTTGGCACCCATTTGGCCGGCTCCTCCGACCTCCTGGCGTTGCTGGGTGCAAATATGCAGCGCAATCAGTCAAGACTGTAAGGTGGGAAATCAGAGTGTCTTAAGGTCATCAGACCACAGCACTGGTCCGTGTTTCATTGTTGGCAGGCGGCTCATGCATCTGGGTCCTTGTGTTGCGCGATGGAACCGTTTGCCTGGTGGCGCATTACCAGTGTGGGCATTTTTGTCCCACCCCCCATTTCAGTCCGCTTCGGGGGTAGATTGTCTGTTTGGGTAATGGAACTGTTGGGCACGTACAGCGCTCCGATACCTTTGAGTTGATTTGGCGCTATATGAAAACTGCAGAAAATCCAAAAGCCAACCTTGCTGTGTTGGGTAAATCACAGCTTGTGATGCTAGGCAAATATTCTTGATCGCGCTCATGCCAGGAATCTTCTACAAGACTGTTGCGCATGATTTTGAGCCGAGGCTGCGGCATAGATTACCAACGGAATGGTTTAAATTGACTAACAGGCCCAAAGTGTTTTCACCACGCAGAAGTCAGCGTCTGATATGCAAATTACCTGGTAGCATGAGGCACGTGGGTTGTAGACAATGTATATGACCATTTGTCATGTACCCAGTGCTCTATCAAAGTGCTATGAGACCTTCAAGTCGGGTTCACTCTACTTTCTGCATTTTATAATAGTTTTGAAGGGGGGGTTTTGTGATGCTCATTAAGTGTGTTTTTGTTGATTAACAAGATGAAAGTGTTTTTGCCATGCAGAAGCGCAGCCAGATCTTGATGTACTACGCATGCTCCATGTCCTTCTCGTGCATCACTTGCACCCTAATCAGTCCTTCTCCCACTACAAACTTTCTGCATACAACCCCAGGCAAGACTGCATACTGCGAGCACAGGGCCACTAGCAGCATCTGTCCCTCCTTACCGGCCTCTCGCGCTCTCTGCCTCCAGATCCCACTCCGCCTCCTGCCTCTCTTCCTCCGCTCCTCTCTCTGCACCTGCCTGTCTCGCTCTCTGCCTCACTGTACCCATCTGTCTTTCTCGCTCACCACATGCATGTCCTCTCCATCTCTTCCTCCTCTCGTTGTCACTGCCCTCTGCTCTTTCCCATTTAACCCAGCTCTCTATACCGCCTTTCCTTGCTTGTGTGTATCCTCTCTTCACATTTTCACTTTTCTCTCTCACACGCACATTTTTGCATTTCCTTTCCATCAGTAGAACCTATGTCTCATCCATTTTCTCCTTCTCCTCCCGCTTATCCCTTTCTCTCTTCTGTGTCCATCTTTTTCTAAGCGTCCCTCCAGTCTGTGACTGCCTCTTTACTTGTATATGTTTTTCTTTCTGCTTGTTTTGTCCTTCTCCCTCTAGCTTTAGCTTGTCTCCCGCTCCTCTCTGCCCTGTTCGGTCCACCTGCGTCCCTCTTCTGCACCTTCTCCCCATCAATACCACTCTCCATTCACTGCCATTCTATCTGCCTGTATCTCTTTCCCTCTGTTCTGGCCTTTTCGCACTCTGCCTATCTATAAACCCCTCGGTATCAAGATGTGTGTGTGCCTGTCTTTATTTTAAGCCTGACTCTTTTTGCTCTTGAATGGCTACATGCCTCCCTCCAAACCCTCCCTCCTTCCCTCTCACTCTCTGTGCCCGCTTCTCTCCGTCCCTGTCTATCGCATCTATGCCTGTCAGTGTTCACCTTCTGCCTCCCACGAGTATGGCCTTACCTTCCCTTTCTCCTCTTCTCTGCTGGCTCACTCCCTCACTCTATCTGACCCCTACATCTGCTTGAGTGCGTCCCTCATGCCTCTCCTTTGATCTGTCCCTGCCCTTTCTGTGGCTGTCGTGGCCCACCTCCCTGTGTGTCCCACCCACCCCTGCCTGCCAGGCTTTCTCTCACTCTAGGTTTTCATGGCTCCCTCCCTGCCTGTTCCTCTTCCTTCATGCCTCCCCTTTCTGTATATTTAGTTAGCCCACCCCCTGTGCGCCTGTCACTTTTGCTGCCCATTTTTCTTTTCTGAATGGCTTAATCTCATCTGTCTCTGTTCTTATTTGCCTTTGTCTTGCGGGAAACTGCCAGTCTTGGCCCTCACTGCTTCCCTCACTGTGTCTGTCTCCTACCTCATACCTTGATCTATGTGCCCCCTACCTCCCATGTTCCTCATTTCTCTGCTGGCCTCTTCTCCTCCCGTCGCTCTACCTGCAACAACCCGTTCTCGTCAAACCCAGGGTAACTTTCTCTCTCTTCCTGTCTGTCTATACTCTGCCTATTTCTCTCTCCCTCCCAATCAGTATTCCTCTCCCTTTATTCCTCTCTCACTTCTCTCAACCTACCTCTCTCACACTCTGCCTTTTTGCTCTACCTTTTTTCCTACTTATCTTGTCTCGCTCACCTCTGCTTGCTTCTCTTCTCTCCCTGCCTGTTTCTGTCTCCACTTGGCAGTCTCTCTCTCGCTCTTCTCCTTGTTATGTTATACGTTCCATTCCCTGCGCAGTAAATACAAGTGGAGACTGTGGATGTCCCCCTCTGGGTGCCCTCTCCCACTCGTCCCTCTCCCACTCTCTCTCACACCACTCACTCTCTCACGCACTCTTCCCGCCTCTCTCGTATTGGTTCACTTTAGGTGTCTGAGGACAGTGTCTTTCCTGCACCGTTTCAAGATTTGCGTCCCTCAAGTCCATGCTGTCCTCCTCTTCTTAAGGTGTCTTCTGCGTGCACAGTTCCTTCCTCTTTATGCGTCTGTGGCCTGCTCTCCCCTTCTTTCTCTCTTTTTCACACACTCCTTCTGCTCCTCTATCTATATCGTGCACAAACTACCCATCCCTCTCTATCTTCCTTTCTATCTATTCTGTGCAGCTCCCACCCCATCTATTCACCACGTCACATAATTCCACTACACAAATACCCCGCACACTACACAATTTCACCCCACAAAATTCAAATTCAACCCATATAATTCCACTCCAAACCACATACATCCACTCAACTTCAAACCAAAACACATGGGTAAAATACATTGTCATTTACACCGCGAATAGCTTTAACTCTTACTAGTACGAGACCGGTTGCATTGCAAATGCTTGTCTTGCTTGCAATAGCATTGGACTCGCATGAGGCAGGGTCCTGAAGTATGTGTCTTTCCGAGTGCTTTAATGAAAATGGCTGTCTGACAGCCGTGGGACCAGCTGGAAATCTCTAGAATAATTATGTGACGGTGCCAGGAGCGGGGGGCAAGATGGCCGCTGACTGACCTCTGCGGGAGCCGCTGTTTATGCTCTCTCCCCTGACCAGCCTGTTGGACTGACTTAAGCGGGTGAAACCCTCAGGGCATGCCGCTGAGCACCTACCTGATAGAGCGGCTGCTTACCTGGCTGCGGAGATGAGGATCGAGTCGGTGGGTGAGGATACACTCGACGGATCCTGAAACACGGCGAGACTCAGGGTGCCCATTTTGCAGGGGTCTGATGGCGCCGAAAACAACCAGGTCCGCAAAAGACGGGGGTGTAAAAGACCCGCCGAAGGAGATTGGCGCGGCGGCGAAGGGATCAGGACAAAATCGCCGAGGAGCACCAGCAAAGAAAACAGAGACCGAGGGAAACACAGCAAAGATGGGAAAGCCTCGGGAGGGCGGAGCGGATGGTCGGACCGGGCGGCGTGCAGCGCGTGATGTGAATGGGATGCGTCAGCCCACAGTTGCAGAGGCTTTCGCGGCTACGATGGCGGCGGCTGGTAATAACAACAACTCTCGTTTGGAAGAGCTTAGGGTGCGCGAGGCAACCCCCTCAGGTTTTGACTCGTCTGAGGAGGCTGTTCAACGGTCCGGATCAGTGCCGGTACGGGGGATCAGTCTGAGCCTGTCTTGGGACCGTCTGTGCAACCGGGACAAACATTGCAGGTACCACCGACATCACAGAGCATTTCACTAGATAACCAAAGTAACTCTGTGGGGGGTGTGGCGGTATCTCCTAACATGGAAGTGGTAGCAACTGCGCAACCGACCGGCACCGAGGGAGGTGATTCTGGTGGGAGCAGGACTGGCTCAGTGGTCCAGGCTTGCGCAGAGAAAAATTTGGAAAACGGTCTGTTGGTACTTGGTGAACTTGCTCGGAGTGAGGCTAGAGGGGAAAAGGGGGGCGCAGTTTTAAATTTAATAGCCTTACGGTCTCCAGAGGGGGATACATTTTATTCTGTAAATGATGACACAGATATCTCGGATACAAGTGATGTGAATACATCTTTAGGGTCTGAGTCTGAATCTGATGATCCTTTTGGGGGCTCTACAACTACTCAAAAGACCCAACGCTTGAGGATCCTATCCCAGAAACGGAGATCTAAGTCTAAATCTAGTACCAGCCCCCCTAAGAAAGATACTGCCAGGAAACTCAAATGGGATTACTCTGCAACAACCCAAACATATACGGAGGAAGGGGAATTGGTCATACCGGAGAAGACGGGGCACTCGGAGGCTCCTTCTGCCCTCCCTGCCTCACCATCACTAGATTTAGTGTATTCTACCCTAAAACAGATGCAGGGGGAGGCAAGAGCAGAAAGCCGGAGGGCACACCAAGCAACCAAGAAACTGCAGGGATCACTTAGAAAAGTTAATAAACTGTACTCCGATATGGCGGATAGGGTCACACATGTTGAAGAAAGAACTGTCACTTTGGAAGATGAAATGGTAAAATTACAGAGCTTTAGGGAGACACAAGAGAGACAGTCCGATGACGTGTTGTGGAAACTCGAGGAATTCGAGAACCGCCAGCGCAGGAATAATGTGAGACTGCTGGGCATTGCGGAAAAAACAGACGGCGAGAACATTGTCCTTCGTAGTTAAACTTCTGAAGGGAGCATTTCCGGACCTGGCCCAGTGGAATTGGGACATCGAGGTTCAGAGAGCGCATCGCTTTCCCTTTAACCAAAGGAAAAGTAATGATGGGAGACAGGGGGAGCATCCGAGAGCCATTCTTGTGTATATCGGCAACTTCCTTCTTCGGCAGGCAATTCTGGATAGAGCACGACCAGAAGCAAAAAGAACATACGAGGACCATATGTTTTTTGCTCGTCCTGATTTTTGCCATACAACTGTTGAGAGGAGATGGAGGCTCCGACAGTTGATAACCCCTTTTCAAGGTGCTGGGTGTGAAGCCTATCTGTTATTCACTGCTCGGCTCAAGGTCATTGTAAAAGGGAGGGTGCGCATGTTCTTTTCCGAGATTAAGGCACAGGAATACTTGTCTGAGTTGAAGGGAACAAAGGGGGCAGTGGGGGGGGTAACTTATCTCTCTGCGGTAGGATTTAAATAGAGGCTACATGTAGGAACTGGCTTTTGTATGCTGTATGGGTGTATGGTTGATATTTTTATCTCTATCTCTACTACAGGGGACGATCAGCTGGCCTCCTTATCTGCTTAATTAGGGGTCGAGCCCTCCTACCTCCTTAAAATGTATAGATTTGTACTTTTTTTTTTCTTTTATGTTGCTACTCTTCTATTCTCTCACTTTTTTAGGATTATAAGACACAAGCGAGGCATTGGGGGTGTTTACCAGAGTGTATTGGGAGCTTGGGTGTTCAGGGGTGGGGAGCCGGCAGCGGCTCGAGATGGGAGTCACAGTGGTCACGCATAGGTCATGTTTGACACATGCCTGTGTGGGGTATGGAGGGGTGGGGGCGGGACAAGTGGGGCAGTTTGGGAGGGAGGTCATGGTACCGCACAGCACAATATATTACTTGAGGATGAATGTGGGGATTACAAGAAATCAATACAGGGTGCAATTAAAAATGAAGGTTCGAAGAGCTGAAATCAAAGGGCTAAATCTAGAAGGCAAAAGATACGATAATGTAGGGATCACGCAGGGCAAGATGATTAATATTAAGCAATGAGTCTTCGGATAGCATCTATTAATATATGTAGCCTTAATGATTTGACGAAGCGACAAAGGGCGGCAGTGATCTTTAAGACTATGCAGGTAGACATATTATGCGTCCAAGAAACTCATATTGAGGATAGCCGGGCTAATCTTATGGAACAGCTGGGCTTTAAATTAATCATTAACACCAAACAGGGTACGAGGACAAGAGGGGTTGCCATCCTATCTCGTCGAAATGACGTTGTTTTTAAAAGGAGAATAGCTGATAAATGGGTTCGCTGGGTGTTGGCTGAATGTAAGTGGCAAGAGGAAACGTTTACATTATGTTCTATCTATGGCTCTACCGGGGATGATCCCGAAGTTTTAGAATTCCTGGATGTTGAATTAGCAACTTGGCCCTCCCCAGTTATTATTTGTGGGGATTTTAATATCAATGGCTTGTGAGGACTTTGGGGGGGAGGGGGAAGTAGCTATTCGGGTAGAAAGAAAAGAGTTTACGGGGCACTTACCAATTTGGTTCAAAACAACGCACTTATAGACACCTGGGCTCCGCTAAATCCCACTGACCCCGGCTGTACATTCTTCTCTGCACCTCATAAGATTGTTACTAGATTAGACTACTTCTTCGTGTCTCATTCGATAAAATCAAGATGTAGGATAGAAAAGTACCCCCGGATAATTTCGGACCATAATCCCTTGGTCTTAACATTCACCTGGGGAGGGGCGCAAAGACAAGAGAAGGGCTGGACCTTTGAGCGAGATCTCTTAAAAGACCCAGAATACGTGACCCATATGAATGAATGGATCAAGGGGTTCTGGGAGATTAATAGAGGGAGTGCTGGACCTGGGATTGTCTGGGATGCGTTTAAAGCTGGGGTGAGGGGGGAGACACTGAGTTATAGTTTGGGTCGGTAGAAGAGGGAGGGCCAACGGATGAAAGCCTCATGTAAGGTATTGATGGATGTGGAGGAGGAGCTTGCTAGTGCGATACGAGAGAATAAACCACTCGAAGATATATTATTGAGGGTGGCAATAGCAAAGGCGGAAATTGGGGATTTTGTCACAAGTAAGGCTGCCGAAAAATTTCTTGTAAGAAGGGAACAATGCTACGAGTTTAGCGAAAGGGTAGGGCACACTCTGGCAGTACGACTTAGGCAAAAAACAACGGCTGGGGAAATTAGGAATATTATGGACAGTGGCGGGAAGCTAGTAGAGGGCTCATTAGGCATCCGGGAAGTTTTTCGCCACTTTTATGAAGATCTATATAGGGAAGAACAACGAGGGGAACAGAGATTAAATCAAGAATACTTACAGGGAATCTCGAAGCACAGCATTGATTCTGAAGACAGAGAGGCACTTGATACAGAGCTGACTCAGGATGAGATGTATGGAGCATTAGGGAGCCTCCCGGCCGGGAAAGCTGCGGGACCAGATCTAATCCCCTTAGAGTTCTATAAAACATTTCTTGAGGCTATTGGACCGGACCTGGTGGCTATAATTGGTCAAGCCCAGCAAGGAGACTCTATCCCCGATTCATGGGCTGGGGCGGATATGATCGTGTTTTTAAAAAAGGGCAAACCATCTAGAGAACCGGGCTCATATAGGCCAATAACGCTGATGAACAGTGACGTCAAAATGTATTCAAAGGCCTTGGCAACCCGCTTGAATCAGATAATAGGGAAAATGGTCCATCCATGCCAACATGGCTTTATTCCCGGAAGGGGGACTACAGAACATATTCGAAGAGTTATAACTCTATTTGATGCAGTGGAGGTCTCAGGGGACCCTATGGCTTTAATACTCATGGATGCTGAAAAAGCGTTTGATAGGGTCTCCTGGGACTACCTTTGGGATGTGATGAAATGGTTCGGGATTGGGACTAATTACATTAAGGCCATACAGGCTCTATACAAAGCTCCAAAGGCTCGGATTAGAGTGAATGGGGGGATATACGACACCGGTGATAATGAATCGAGGCACAAGGCAGGGCTGCCCCTGCTTTTCGCGCTCTACATTGATCCCCTGTTAAGGAAGCTGGATGCTTCTATTAGTGTTAGCCCAATGCGGTATCATGGGCGGGAGACCAAAATTTTGTCCTACGCGGATGATGTCGCTGTGGTCACCTCTAACCCCCAAGATGCAATGGTTGCAATAGAAGAAGAGGCTCAAGATTTTGGAACAATCTCTGGGTATGCATTAAATAGTCAGAAGACATTGATAGTCCAAAATAAATGGGCTAAATTAGAAGATCCAAGGGTGGTTGACTCTGCCGTTTACCTAGGTATTGATATTACTCCAGATCTGGGAAAATTAGTGAAAAAGAATATTGAACCAATTATAGGGAAAGCCCAAAAAGATTTTAATCGATTGAATAATCTTCATATGACTCTGGTTGGCCGCAGTAATGTGGTAAAGATGGTTTTCCTCCCCAAAATACTTTATCTCTTTAGGGCCATACCGCTAGAGTTTGAGAAGCATTGGTTCTGTATGCTCGAGCACATTGTGAACAGGTTTATATGGGCCCATGGGAAAACCAGGCGGGCTATGAGATATATGTCACTGCCAAGGGAGAGAGGAGGGTGGGCGGTCCCTGATTTCAAGATGTATTATTGGGCAGCGGCTTTTCAATATATGTCTGCTCTGGCCGGCCGGACTGTGGGTGACCCCAGGGATATTATAGACACCCCAGACGTACATGATCTGTTATTGGGCGAGGACGTGAATATTGTTTTATGAAATTTACCGAACCGAGCTATTATAAAAAAACGAAATTTAAGACCCTGTTGGCTGCACATAAGATCTGGGCTGCATTTAAAAAGAAAATTTGTCTTGGCAGGTTTAATTATTATACACAGCTTTATAGAAATCCAACGCTCCCGGATATTGTTTCTGATACAACTATGTTAGAGAGGGAGGGAAAGGGGCTATGGGTGTTGGGGGATCTGATTGGTCCTGATGGCATGTGGATGTTTAGCGATATCCAGCAGGAGCATGGGATTAATACAAGAATTTTTTTTAAATATCTGCAGCTACGGCGTTTTGTTAAAGGGAAAATGGGGGGGCCATGCGGTTTTCAGAGCTCGGTAATTATAGATGCCATAAGAGCAGGAGAGAACTGCACTATTAGTAAAATTTATGCCGAACTGCAAATACTTAAACCGGATGACCTGGATAAATACGAGAAAAAGTGGGCGGATAAACTCGGTATAGGTCAGAATTGCTTTTCCGAGTCGCTAGAAATGGGTCAAAGTATTTTATGCTCAGCGGGATTGCAGGCTCAGCATTTCAAAACGATTTACTGGTTGTACCATACGCCGGCAAGGATAGCGCAATGGGGCGGACAGGAGGGAATTAGGTGCCCTCGGTGCGATAGCCCCGAAGCAGACTTAATCCACATGTTCGCGACTTGTCCCCTCCTGATAAATTTAATAAAAGCAATAGAAAAATTTATGGACCAAACTTTGAATATACAAGTAATATTAAATCCAACTTTAATACTTTTGGGGATTCAATCGAGCGGAAGACAAAACTCACCTGATTATTTCCTGTTTCTTGTTATGGCCGCACTACGTATTATCGCCTCTGCCTGGTTGGACCATGTAGACCCATCCTTTCAGCAATGGCTAGCTAAACTGTTAGCTATATATAATATGGAGAAAGGGATATATGAACGAAAGGGCAAGAGAGGAAAAAACTTGGCAGGCGGATATGGGAACCTATTTATAGGTGGAAGGAAACTGTGAATGATAGCCAAAGCTGACCTGAATTAATTTCATAATGATGTGTAAACATCTAAATAGGCCCTTGTGATATTAATTTTAAAGTTGATTTAATGCTCTATTGGTTTTTAACATGTATTGGATAATATGAATTTGTACTGTATTTTGATGGAAAATGGGATCCTCAATTATCAATTGTATGCTTTTTTCTTTTTTGTACTGTACCTCCTGGGTAAAATAATAATATCTTTTATAATAAAAAAAAAAAAGAATAATTATGTGACACTTTGGGTGAGTGGGTTCCTCTAAGCGAGTGCACAATGCCGCCCTTACCGTACTCATGCAGTTCCATCCCTCTGCTTCACAAGGACAGTGAGATGCAGAGCCAGGGCCGGGGACTGTAGCAACATTTCACAAGATGTAGTGTGACAGCATCCTACCACAGGCCCCCCACTAGGCCAAAGCTTCAGGCTTTAAGTTCATCTACTGTCAAACTTGCTTATACAAAGTCTCCTGTGATCCATTGTTGTGCACGAGTGGTGCTGAACTATAAAATTTAACAAGCATTGGCATAGCCAATAGGTCGCTCCTTTGGGGCCTGCTGGTTTTGCCAGTGCCTTTGGCGATGCTCTTCAGCATTGGCAAGATACTGTGTAGCATGGGCAAAATAAAAAAAACTTTTAGGTGTACGTGTGCTAAGCGTGTATCTCATGACATAACGTAAGACCACTCTGCTTCCACTGAAACGGAACAAGATAGGGTGATGCTGGCTTTTGAGCAATGGAACATGATGACGCCAACACTGAGAATGATTCGCAGAAGAAAGGTGAAGCTCATGTAAATATTGGAGACAACATTCATGTGTTTCAATAAAAACAATAACCGTATAACTCATGTATACATAACACAAGTAAAACACTATATTTTTTGAGTTTATATTACAACTGGTTATAATCTGACAGTTTTCCATTGTTAAACTGTCAGACAGTTGCATCAGAAGCAAAAAAAAACTTGCACTTCCTGCTTCATTCTTGCAATAGAGATGGTAATGTACAGTCTTATTCCAGCAGGGCAATGAGACTAAAACAGTACTGTAGCTCAACGGAAACAAAACCTGACCAATCACAGCGCACACAGTGAAAAAATACAGTAATGGTCACGGGACAGAGGGGGGGGTGAAGGTAAGAATTGGGGGACAAACTAGTAAAATACAAATAAAGGGTATTTACAGGAAACTATCAAATAAGGTTCTCTTCTTTTCCCAGCCCCATCACACAAAGTTACAGAAGTTACAGATACAAAATAACAGGACCAACCAGTCCTTCTCTTTCCCCCAATAATTTACGGTGAACAAAGAGCTGTCACTTGCTGAAATGTGAGTCCAGTGAATGTAATAACTACAACATGCACATATTAAAGCTGGGTCAGTACAGCAAGAGGTGTATGTCAGACAAAAATAAAAGGAAGGACTAATTAAAAAATGCATGTCTTCAAGTGTAAAATTATACCCAATAGAAGACTAAGTAGTTGCTAAAAAAGAAGTGATGTAAAAATACGTAGTTAATTTCTGGTCTGGACATCCTAAAATGCAACATCATCTTTAAGAAGCAAGAACGAGGCAACTGCACACTAAACAAAACATCGACCATCACTCCCCCAGGTTGGTTCAAAAGAAACGAGATATTCATATCTTGGCATTGATTGGTCAACCCAATAAAAGCCTACAGAGTCCTTAAGCAACCCCCAACGCATGAAGGGATACCTCTGTGTGGACAGTCAGGCATATGTATGTATGCATTATGCATGCAAAATGCGACATAAAGGTGGCAATTTTATTCGTACCATCATTCCCACGTGAAATTAATCCGTGCATAGGCATGCCATCTCTAACAACTAAGGAAGGAGACTCCCTTTTGCGCAGACGAAAGTATTGATACGTCTCAACTTTTTTCTAACTCTATCTGACTATACCTCTAACTCCACTGCAAGACTATAACAAAAACAGTCTCTCTTTTCAACAGCAAAATATTGCATTTGTGGTATATTGCAATAGTCCCTAAAAAAGATCAATGCAACATCTGCCCAGACTCGACATTGTCAAACACCCCTGATGCTTCTGAGAGTTGGATAGTATGGATCCCAAATGTACACGCTAATGCCTTATCTTCCTTAAGGGCAGGTATCACAGGTCTGTTTATTCCGCAGTGTGGAACCCAGTCACACTCTGGATTATGAGGGTGGGCGAGAGATGAAGCCAGGAAGCATCACTAAACAGGACTTAACTAAAGCAGCCCACCCCCTGCATGAATATTTAAGCTGCAGCAGTGCAGAGACATGCACCGAAACAGCGCCCAGCAGGAAGAGACAGCTGCGGACCTGTGGGTGCTGAAGCCTCCTCCCCTGTGGGATGAGGAGCAGCAGCAGCTGGCAGGAACGCACGTGACACCTGACCCAGAGTCTTAGTCCTCTTGTCGTGAGGAAGTGAAAGTTGGTGATTGGAAACAGAAAAGGTTGAAGATCCCCTTTCCTTCCAGCCTGCCCCAGTACCCCCTTCCTCAATCACATCAGACTGGCTGTCTTGGTCTGTCTGACAACCGCCATGTTGACATCCAACATCAAAAGCTCCCACCTGCTGCCGTCTACACTCTGGGCGTTGTCGTTTTCTCTCCCAAGGGGTATCTCACACAGCTGCCGGCCGACATCATATACTGCAACTCCCAGAAAGTCTAGAGCAAAGATGCAGGGTGGGTCTACAAGGAGCATCTCGTAGGACTGCAGTGCCCGGCAAGCCATTGTATCTGTGACACAGTTTACGTCAGCCATACACTAACTGCGTAGTCAATAAGAGATAGCAATGGGAACTAAATGAACAGAGTGTCCGTCGCTGGGAAAACAAGGGAGCTGTCAACAGCTAGCTGTCCATTTATATCCTGGCCAGCCTGGTCCACATGCCCAGAAAAGGGAAATGAGCAGGGACGATAGAGGTGGGCATCACGGTCTACTGGAGGGGGGTTGGGGGCGGGCAATTTACAACTCAGCGTGAGGAGGGGAGGGAGGGGCAAAGGCAACATGGACAACAGGTGAATGAAAAGAGGGACGGGATAATAAAACACACCTAAAAAAACAGCGATCGGAGATAAGGAGCGGAGCTCGGAACACGAGCAGGAAACTGACAAAAAAATAGTGCCCGAAATAAACAGATAAGCACTAAAGTGGAACGATACCAGAAGTTAGGCTCTGCTCCGTGGGAGGAAAGAAATGAGGATAAGGAGAGACAAAGGTAAGATTACCCACTAGCTATCAGGCCTCTTTAACCTTTTTTAAGGGCAGTTGAAGCAACAAATAAAAAGGCAATGGGTGGGCTGTTAGCCCACAGAGTGAATACAGCATGCCTCGAAGAGACAGCGCATGCGCTGCGTAGCCTCTGTCTAAAAACGATACTGTGTTTCAACAACATTTTCAATGATAGTTTATAGCAAATTCAAATTTTTGAGGGACTATAAAGGGACAGCAAGACAACAGTATCACAAACTGAGGTGACAGAACGTCAGCATTACTTTACCTTCCCTCTGCTTCTTCTTTCCCCTATCATCAACTCCATTATGCCAACCTCGACTGGTCCTTCTCATGGTCTGCCTGTTTTCCATGTCCACCATCTGTACTGATGGAGCTGCTTGGAATTTGTTTGCGTTGTGGTCACAACGTCCACTCATTGTGTTAAACCTCCACCCAGAGGCTCCGATCAGGGTACCACTGCAGCTGGAACTTCTGTTGCAATAGCAGGGCAGGGTTCTGCACTCGAACCAATGCAATCTACACCTCCATGCATGGAGACTGAGCGATGGCAGTTTGAGCTACCACCTGAGATTGTGGAAGTTAGTCTTGCTTCTAGATGTCCCTCCTCAAAGTTCATTAACAGCACGCAGTGGGATACATTTGGGCCTGTTGTGGACTCCACAACACAGGCCCCATGCAAGCCAAACTGTTGGTTTTATTATTTGTTTTATGTTTGGCCCAGCAAGGTCTTGCAGTGGCTACTATTAAAAGTTATTTGTTAGTCCTTTTGGCTATTTTGCGATGGCCGGACAAGCCTCCCTATTTAAATCAATTGTGATGCTGTTTAATCGTTTGACGTAAATGTTCCTTTCCAAACAGTTTGTGATGCCTCAGTGGGATCTTAATTTGGTCCTGACACTCCCTATGTGCATCCCCTTTTAGCCAATGCACATCTTCTTGTTGCGTCTGCTGACTCTCAAAACTGTCTTCTTCATTGTGATCACTTCAGCTCGTTGCGTGAGTGAGATTGAGGCTGGCTCAGTGCGGACACCTATACCACCTTTTTCCCAGACAAACTGTGTAAGGACCAGGGCGGCCTTTTTGACAAAACTTGTGACTTCTTTTAACGTTGATCAATCAGTCACCCTCCCACCGTTATTTCCTCTGCATCACCGGTTGGGCTTCAGAGGAGCCTTAAGCTTTTACATGGATTGCACCAAATACCATCAGGTGGCCAGTCAGTTTTTTGTGGGCTTCTCGTAGGTAAAGAATGACAAGGAAGTGCAGAAAAGGACTTTTTGGAGGTGGATAGTTCTCTGCATTAAGATTTGCTGCGTGTTGGCCAAGAAACATCCTCCAGAATGATTGAGGGCCCATCCCACCAGGGCTAAGGCTGCTACCACTTTGTTGACATGTCGAGTGCTAGTCCTGGGTGTTTATAAGACTGTAACATGGGCATTTTTATGAAGCATTACTGCCTTTACAGCCTGGTTCAACAGGGCGTTTTGGTAGTTTGGTCCTGCAGGACTTTTTGAGTCTTTCCACAGACCCACCTCCAGGGGAGGTACCGCTTTATGTCTATTCTAAAGGGGAGAAATCTGCATTTAGACGTATCCATTAGAACAAGTAAGTTACCTTCGGTAACACTCTTTCAGGTGGATACTCCATTTACCACAGATTCCTCAGTGCCCGCTTACTTCCCCGTTCTGTGGAATGGACTCTTCTCCATCTAAAAAGGTCCCAAATTAGAGACCTGCCCACTGGTGCAAATAATTGGTTTGTGGGCTCTGTGTCCAATCCGTCAGACAGTGTCCAGAAAGAAACTGACAGTTGTGCGCTTGGGTAGCGACAGTTTGTGGCTCCAGTGGTCACTTCTGGGGTCGAAATAGAGCCACACAATGCCACCTACCGGCAAGAAGGGGCTATGCTGAAAAATCTTTCTGTTTCAGTCTGGCACCTGGGGATACTCTAAAGGTGATAAATCTGCCGTTCGATAAAGTAACCAGCATGAAAAAGCTTTACCGTAGGTTAGTAACTTGTTCTACATAAGTTATATACATCCATAAAACAACAAACAAAATTAGCCTTATAAACGATTAAAAGTGTTCCAAAAGTTACACAATTCAACTATGGTATCCTCGAGGTCAGCATTCATTATTACTTAAACAAGCATTTGCAATGCAATCGGTCTCGCCTTTAGGACCTTATATGTATTTAGCTATGCAGCACATTAGCCTGGGTGCTGAAACATCTACTGTTCTTTAACATGGAGGGAAAGTAAGCACCAAACTGTGTGACATGTCAAAAGTTAAATATTGTTCTAGAAAAACCCTGCCCTGCCTTAAAATGTCCAAGACAGGAGCAGTAGGAGGGTCTCCGCCCCACACGGGGCAGAAGGAGCTAGGGAGCGGTCCTATAGGTTCCTCTCTCTAATACACCTGTGTCTGTTGAATCACAGCCACTCCCAGACCGGCTGTCAAGTGGGAGTAACTAAAGAGGAGGTGTGCGGTATTTGGCTTCGGTGTGCACGTTTGCAGCATCTCTGGGAGAGGGACTCAGCAGTAACTTCTGGATCTACTTTGACCAAATGCACCCATCTGACGTTCCTTAAACATAAAACGAATTGTTTTTTGTCCAGCGCTTGCTGCCGTACTAAGTCCGCGCCATGACACTGTAAATACTGAATTTGGTCTTGTTCATCCACCTGGTTCTCGTTTTATTTTCTTTGACAAGATGAAATACAAACCTCCCGGGCGGGAATTGTAGTTTAAAATGTACACACAGACCAGTGCAGTACAGGCATTGACTGACTAACAAATCACACCAGCAAATAAAGTGTTATGAATGGCTATATTGATAAAACTGAATAGAATATGTGATTTCGAAATGCCAAGAAATAATGACAGGTTCCCTGCCTGGTCTTATACAATGCTATTGCCGTCCTGTTAGTACCAGCACAGTGTTATTGTTGTGTCCTGTGACATCTGTCTTGAGTGGTTAAATCACATTCAGGTATTGCTTGTTTACCCCCGGCGACCTAGGCACACTGTGCTGCTGTACAACAAACTGAATTACCAGGAAATCCCCTTTAGCACCTGACTCTAGGGAGAGTGAGGCAGAGCCGCCAAAGGCTTACTTAAGAGGGGGGAGGGTGGGTGGCTACACACTCAGATACAACCTAACACAGAAATATCACCCAATGAGCGAACACTTCAGTCCGTGCTTTACTTTGTCTATGAGAAAGTAATATACATATAACAAACACTATACATAAAATAGGGCTATACTTAGAAATACAGAACTAGCACCTTCCTCGTCAGACATCAGACCCCAAACTGCTATAGCGCCTCTGTGCTAAACGCTATAGTTTTCCTCCCTGCCCCACTCTTTGCACAATGTCTGTCACGATCTTCGGGTCCGTGGTCCAGGGGCGCTGTCTGCAGTCTCAACAGTCAACACCACAGGCACCGTCTCGGCGTTCCTCTTGCCACCCCTAGCAGCCACCAGCCCGGAAGTTAATCTATGCGCCGCTCACAGGCCACAGAGATATGTGGCTCCTAGACAGAGCCGTGATTAACTTGTTTTCAGTTTTTATTGTAAGGTCTGACAATTACTTTTAGGAGTTGTGTTAAACAAGATTTGCATGTTTTATGTAAATAGGTGCAAGAAGGGATGCTAAAGTCAATGTTCGCTTCCGTGTCTTTCACAGAATGTAAACGTCTCTCACCCTAGTGAGGCGCTTCTGCATTGGATAGCTGAAGCAGCAGACAGTAAATCAAATGAGCCGTGATTGGCAGAGTCAGGGCTCCGAGCAGTGGAACAGACTGCGGACCAACTGCCACTCACAAAGCTTTAGGCGCCTTGCTTGCAACCCTAATGGCAATCTACTTAGCGGCCATGTGCGCCCGGCATAAAGGAAACACCTGCCACACTCACTGGCGCACCACACATCACCGGAGAGACGCGTCACACAGCGGCTGCAAAACAGCAAACAAGGGCCGACATCCGCGAGTGGAGTGGACCGATGCAGTGCAGGCTTCGCAAATGCACTTGCGTATTTATCCTCCTACAGACTTTAAACTGTAAGAACCATCACGCCAAGAGGCTCGATTGTAGAGAATTTAAAACGCTTCGCGACATTATTGTGTTCACACTGGAAAGTTAACCCCCTCACCGGCCAGGAACCTGCCTTCAAGGCGGAAGGCGGGGAACCTGCCCGAAGTGCACATTCCGGAAGATGCAAGGCGGTCTTTATCTGTAAATTAAACAAGTAGTTTAAGTGGCGCTCATATAAAGCGCTCCAATACTATAAGCCGCAGTAAACAAGAGGCGCTGACCGGTGATTGGCCAGGCCTGCCGCCGCTTCACTGCTTGTGCTGTCTCTGCCTCCCACAGTGAATTAGATAACGCCACGGTTTTGTCACGCATGCGTACGATGTAAGGCATCGCGCGCATGCGAGACAGAGTGCAAATTTAGCAACCAATCACAAAGCAAACAAGCACTGAAAATGCAATAGGACTCGTATTTACGCGAGCCCTATTGCATTTTAAAGGGAAGTGCGGGTATTAAAGAAGGCACGAATGGGAGGGGGTGGGGAGGTGGTTGTGGTCAAAAAAATTACGGACTGCAGGAGTGAACGGGGAGAGGCAGGGGAACAAAACGGTTTTTACAGTAAAGGGGCTGATAGCCTCGGAAGAATAATAATGACGACATGGCCGTCAGGAGGCGGGACTAAGGAGCTAAAAACCAATCAGAATGCTGAATTTATGATGGAAGCCAATAAAAATTGTAGACGGAAAGTGGGCGGAGCTTCCCTCACAATACTGTATACAGCATCTCTCGACGAGACCGCGCATGCGCTGCCTAGCCGAGACCTAAAAAGGAATTGGTTATTTACTCATGCATCTACTGCTTATGGAGATGCATTTAAAATAGGAATCTGATGCTTAATAAAATGAGGGCATTTCTGTAGTACATGCATCATCGTTCCGATTACTCTTATTGGTTAGTAGCAGCATGTCAGTTTTTCACTTTAGATACCAGTTGATGCCCTCGAATGCTCTCAATTTTTACATTACCAGTTCACATCCTCAAAAACTATAATCTCAGCGTTGCATGTGTAAATATACTGGTAGTTCCCTCAAAGTGCACTGGGTGATGTGTACATGATCATGCTGCTTTTCATTTTGTGCCTTCTTATCAACCCTACATGCAAATATTTTAAAACCGTATTTAATCTTACTCTTATTTGATTCACTTTCACTGAAAGGTTTATGTATAAATGATCTGAGTTTAATACTTTAATTCCTCTCTACTGAACAAGACCTACACATTGTAATACTCAGGTTGATGATACTTTCCCATCAACTTACAATCCAGGGCTCAGGGAGAATTAAAAAAGCATTAGAAGTAAATGTTTTAGGTCTTGTGCCCGAACTGGTAGAGGTATTTGTATACGGTCTTGTGCCCATGGTGGTAGAAGTATTTGTGTTAGGTCTTGGGCCTATGGTGGTGGAAGTATTTGAATTTTGTCTTGTGCCCACAATGCATTGTAGTATTTGTGTTAGGTCTTGTGCCTATGCTGGCAGAAGTATTTGCTCCAGATCTTGTACCCAACTTGGTAGAAGTATTCGCATTGGGTGTTGTGCCCACACTGGTAGAAGTATATGTATAAGGTCTTGTGCCCACACTGGCAGAAGTATTTCCATTGGGTCTTGTTCCCACGCTGATATAATTATTTGTATTTGGTCTTGTGCATATGCTGAAAATAGGTTAAATTCCACCTTAATTAGCTGTGTGTGTCCATTTATGCAGATGGACATAGCTACTTGCAGGGTTTGCCTTAAGAGTGTCTACAGAACGCTTCCTGTGCGGATACCAGATTCCTGTCAGATATATTAAAGGGTGCATCGTTTGGTTTGTGACCTTTCATTAAGGGCGGTTAGGAGTGCTAGTCGTCTCTCTTTGAGGCACCTCCTCCTGCAAGAGCTGCATGCATTTTGGTCGTGTTTGTATTTCCGTCTTCGGTGCTGGTCCACCCACATTCGCATGTACTTTTCTGGTTTGTTTGTTTGTTTACTTCGCCCTATATTCTTTGTATACTGAATGAGCTTTTTCCAAAGATTAGGATTTCTGTTTTGCTTTTATTTATTTCCAGCGACTCAACGCGTGTACTGAAACCACATTGAGGGCACGTCGCATGTTAGTTGGTGTTTTGTCTATTAGTACTGTCACCCTCACAGGCTATGCGGTGAACTCTGGTCCTCTGGAACTTTGGTGGAAACAGATGTCCATGCATTAAGTTTATTTATATAAATGCTGTAAAGATTAGACAGTATGGCTGAGAGGATGTACGTCTGCTTTGCATTCCTGTCGCAGTTCATTTTGCATCCCAATTTGTCCTTGCCTGGCATTATTTTTCAGGTATAGTTCATGTATTACTGTTAGCAGTGAAATCGGTGCACCAACCCTACTATTTTTCAAGTTTGCTTTAAAACAAAATGGTCGTATTTACTGTACGGAATGGATTGGAGTGATCCACAAATGCAGAGTACAGTGGTCTGTGCCGCTGGTTCCGCGCCGTGGTGTTCAGGGCCAGACGCTATTCCTTTCCGAAATCCCACACAGGTTAAGGGGAAGGATACCAGCCTTTGCTGGCCATTTGTTCAGTCTATCTAGCAGGGTGGCAGCGAGAATCTTGAGTGGTGAACTTAAAATTTCTAATATTCTTTAGTTTTCCGGGGAAGTTCACTGACCTTGTTGTAAATTGGTAGGAATAATGCCTTGTTAAAGTCCTCACGAAAATTACTAGATGAAATGGCGTTCTCATGCACTGGTAGCAATCTGCTGGTTTTTCTTTGCCAGCGTTGCTGCTCTGTCCGCTCCACTGAGTTTAAAAAATGTATTTTGATAAAGAATGCTTCTCATTTATTCCCTTTAAAATTCTGATTTATTTTTTCCAACTACATCGCAAAGAGATAATTTCCCCTACATTTTTTGTATTCTGACCAGCAAATTGAACTTTTTCTTTTGCTATTTCCACAGAGGACACCCTTTTCTTGCCTGGTATATTGAGCTACTTCACGATATTGCATGGATTGTGTTTATTAGGTCTGGCCTTGGCCAAGACCTTTTTTTCATTTTACTAAAAAAGTGTGTATTATATACTTATGTATAGAGGCATTCAGCCAGCCCTCTTCTTTCATTGGTCTGCTGTTCTGTCATTCACATTTTTCTTCCGCCCACAAAAGCATATAGCATGGAGCAGTGGGTCAGGTCACTGCAGCCATTGGCTAACTTCACTGTGAGTGACTACAGTTAGTATCTCTGAAGAATGCATAAAGAGATTGGTGGTGGGAGATTTTAATGCAAAAATCTCAAACTGTTCCTCCCTGGTTTACCGTAACCAGGAGCTGGAGTATGTATGGACCATCCCAGAGCCAATGTTGCCCGATCATATTAGGTCAGATAAGCGAGGACTGAATTTTTTGCATTGTTTAAGAATGAATGACCTTGTTATTTTAAATGGGAGATTCCCAGAGGGTTCACCAGCCTCCCTTACTTTCCACGCCTCTCGGGAGCAGTCACTTATGTATGGTAGTATCTTACCCGCTTTTTGGTGCCTGCACCCAATTTAAGGTGTTGGGGACAAACTTGAGTGACCACAGTATTTTATCAGTGGGAGTCAGTTTGGAGCTCCAATCCTTGGAGCCTTGGAATTCTAGAGACGATAGTATTCTGTATAATGAAACAAATGGGCGCACCTTTTGGTCCAATAAAAGCATCATATGCTTAGGGAGGCTGGTTGAAAACGTGAGCTGTGGTCCTATACAGGAAAATCCCATCTCCTGGTTTGAAAAAAACCTTCTCTTATTTAGATCTTGTGGAAGGAAAAAACAGGTCCGATACACTAAGCAACCTGCGGTTAGTTCGGGGGCAGTAAAAAAGTTTAATCAGGAGATAAATGCCCTAGTAAGGGAACAATTTAAGCAATCTTCTTTGATTAGGCAAAGGGAAATTAGTAGATTAAAGCAAATAAGAAAGAGAATACAGGCGTCTGAACGTAGAAAGGTGGAAGACTCAAACTGGATTAAACTAAGAGAGGTTGCACAGTCTGGTGACTTGCACAAATATTGGGCTCTAATAGCCAAATATTGTAACAGTAGAGATAAGGTAAAAGCCATTTTAATATCTGATGCAGAATGGACCCAATACATCTCACAGTTTATATGCTCCAAATATAATGACCAGGTCCCAGTTACAGGTATTTAAGGAGTTTAGCGTGAGGAGTGACTACGGCCCCCCTTCTTGTAAGGAAATTGAGAGTTTAATTAAAGGGGCAAGGTATTCAGGTGCGATGGGCCCTGATCGTCCAATAGCTGTAATCAAACAAGATAGCTCTGCATGGGCTCAATTCCTTTGCCCGGTATTCTTCTATTGCTATGCATATGGGATTATCCCACCTCATTGGAGAGGAAGTATTGTGGTTCCATTATATAACAAGCATTGGCATAGCCAATAGGTCTCGCCTTTGGGACCGTATGTGTTTAGCCAGAACTTTTGGCTATGTAGTAGAGCATTGTGGCTGCTGTGCATTATGTTGAAAACTTATAATAAAAAGTGTTAAGCATTTTTGTTACCTTTATACAAACCAAGACGACATTATATACAACAAAAAAACCTGATTAAAAAGATTTTAACATAAAAAATGTCTTCTACTTTTTTGTACTTGCACTGCTGGCAACTTCTTCCTGCCTGTTCTCATGCTTGTTTGTTATAATTTTTTCTGTTATGGGGGAGCGGGACATAAATAACGGGGGAGAGGAGGTTGGAAAACAGCTTCATATTGAAAATGTTACTTGGCATTGTAATGGCCGGGCAAGTTAAACGCTCTTGGCTGACATCTGCTGAGCTCAGCAACAGGTCGTAGTCTACTGACTGAGGTCATGTGAGCGCTGCAAAATCCTGGTAAATGAGGCATTGCTTGTAGAGCCAATAAAAACGGCAACAGTGCTGTATACAATACCATGTTTAAATCGTTTTGGTATTACTATTAGACCGTAACTTCATGTAGACTATAGGATGGAAACCTCGCGTTTTGTGCCTCATTAGCATGTCTTTAAACGTAAAAGCTGCCTATTCACGATCTAGCACTAACACACCGTAGCTTCATATTGAAAATGTTACTTGGCATTGTAATGGCCGGGCAAGTTAAACGCTTTTGGCTGACATCTGCTGAGCTCAGCAACAGGTCGTAGTCTACTGACTGAGGTCATGTGAGCGCTGCAAAATCCTGGTAAATGAGGCATTGCTTGTAGAGCCAATAAAAACGGCAACAGTGCTGTATACAATACCATGTTTAAATCGTTTTGGTATTACTATTAGACCGTAACTTCATGTAGACTATAGGTTGGAAGCCTCGCGTTTTGTGCCTCATTAGCATGTCTTTAAATGTAAAAGCTGGCTATTCACGATCTAGCACTAACACACCGTAGCTTCATATTGAAAATGTTACTTGGCATTGTAATGGGCGGGCAAGTTAAACGCTCTTGGCTGACATCTGCTGAGCTCAGCAACAGGTCGTAGTCTTCTGACTGAGGTCATGTGAGCGCTGCAAGGTCCTGCTAAATGAGGCATTATTGTAGAGCCAATAAAAACGGCAACAGTGCTGTATACAATACCATGTTTAAATCGTTTTGGTATTACTATTAGACCGTAACTTCATGTAGAATATAGGATGGAAGCCTCGCGTTTTGTGCCTCATTAGCATGTGCCTTATACAAAACATCAACCAAAAACAAGCCCGGGAGTTGTGCGCGCGCGCTAAAAGGAAATAAAAAACAAGCGCGGTACGCGAAAGTGAAAGCGACCGCGTTTGGAGCTGAAAGTGCACACTGTGCTTAATGAGCCATGACGAGGGAGGAAAGCCGCGCTCGCTCCTGCGGACCCTAGGCCAGGGCAGAGAGAAGGCGGGCATGCACCCACCTTTGGCCAATTGCGTGCTGTCTTTCTTAGAAAGACGCATGCAAAGGCCAATAGCGGGTGAAGAAAACAAAAGCACACGCACGAGCGTGTGTTCCAAAGTTTAAAGCCCTTACTAAATGTCTCGCAGCGCATGCGCGCTGGCTCAGGCGAGACCTAAAAAGGGTCCCAGAACGTCCCCTGCCAGCTTTAGGCAAATCGCACTGTTAGATGAGAATGGAAAATTGTTTGCTAAAAGCATCCTTCTCCATCTTCAGGATTGGGCTTTTGGAAATAACTTCGTCCCGGCAGAGCAAGCAGGGTTTCGTAAGCATAGCCGCATATAATATTACTGCCTTGCAAACCCTAATTGAAAAATACCCAGTGGGTAAGTGAATGGACCTGTACACTGACTTTATAGATTTCTCCACGGCTTTCGACCGGGTAGACCGGGGGACGCTGTGGAGGAAATTGGCCGCAATGGGGATCCCTATGCATTTGCTGAGACTGATTATAGCATTGCACTCCTCATCTTGGACTCAGGTTTTGATGGGGGGTAATCGGGGCCTGTCGAATAAAGTAGAGACTCATAATGGGTTCAAGCAAGGGTACCTGTTAGCCCCTCTCCTCTCTTTATATTAATGACCTGCCGAGTAGAGTGGGGCTGTGTAAAGGGGACCCCCCCAAAATTAGGAACAATGAAATTGAGTTGTCTGCTCTATGCGGATGACGCCATCCTGATGGATCTAAACCAGATAGGACTTCAAAGGCGCCTTAATGAGATAGCATGCTATGCTGATGATCATTTTTTAAAAATAAATATAGCAAAAAGTCAAATTAAGATTTTTAGATATCGGGGGTGTAGAGTCAGGAAAAATATGCACTGGTTCCTGGGGAAAGGTAAAATTGATGTAGTGAAATTGTACCCGTACTTAGGAAGAATTTTTACAAGCAGATGTTCTAGCAGTGATCATATTGACCAACGCTGAAGTAAGGCAATATCTCAGGCATGCGCAATTGGTAGATTTTACAAATGTTGCGGGCAAAGACACTTTGCACACGTTTTATCAGTATACAAAATTAAAATCCCGCCAGTACTGAGTTACGCTTGTGAACTAGTGGACGAACAGCAGTGGGTTTATTTTAAGAAGGTAGAGGTGCATATTTGGCACCAGATCTGTAATTTGAATAGAGCAGCCCCCATAGCGGAGATCAGGCTTGAATTCGGGCTCCTCACGACCATTGTGTTCGTCATGGCTGCATGTTTGAGATGGAGTAATGCCTTACTGAACAGCGCTGAAAACCCTTTACGGACAGCACTAAGACAGGAAATATTTGCAAGCCTGAAGGGGAAAAGCGTTGTTTTTAGGAATTATGTGAAAGCGGCAGATTTATTTGGGATTGGGCTTAGCAGCGTAGGCTCTTTACCAAAACAAGCTTTGAAAATGCTAATTAAAAAGACCATTTATGAAGTCTGTCAAAAGAGATACTGCCTTGTGCTTAGATCATTCCGGCAATGATACAATAGTTGGGAGTAGTATTTATAAACAACCTCAACCATATGTTGTATGGAATCTCCCTCACGGAGTGCACAGAACTATCCTGTTGTTAAGGATGAATCTTCTGCCCCTACGAATTATAACGGGGGCGTGGGAGGGATTAGCCAGGCAGGACAGACTTTGTCACCTATGTGGAAGCTGGGTACAGGATTTAAACCATGTCTTATTTGTCGGTCCCCTATTACAACCATTATGACGTAGTTTGCTGAGGCCGTTGTATTTAAAATACAACATCGCCACAGCCGAGGAGGCCCGAAATTTCCTTTTGCCGCCCCCCCACTCCCCCGTCTAAACAAGTGTGTTTTAAAATGTATATCTTTTTAAAACAATTTTTAAATATAGTTTAGATAAGAACTAATGTGAATAAGTAGGCTGTGGTATGCTGAAGAGGGTCCTTTGTGGGCAATATTCACTGCATATTACAATTGGAATTGCAGGGTCCTCGTATTATATATTTGATGATGTCATAGAATATAATGGTACAATCTGAATTACACCTCCCTAGTTAGTTGGCTCCCTAAAGGATCAAAGGAATAATGGAATTGGTATAGTACTTACGCACTTGCACTTTTGATATCATGTATGCTGCTACGTAGACTGCATCGCATATTGAATGTATTTTGCACCTTTTAGGCTACTGCTTGTATTTTCCCTGGGGTCCATCTGAGCAAGATTCACTTTTTATTTTAAAAGAAATTGTTACAGGATGTTTTCGCATTTGCACTTTCAATTATCTTGTGTGCACTTATGAATTTAGTATGTACAATGAAACCTGTAACCGTTAGGTCTCTGCTTATACCTTGTACGTATATTATATATAGAATTTTAAGATGCTGTATAATGAAGTTAAAGTTTTTAGAGTATTTAACGGTACAGCTAGACCCAAACTGTCTTATCAGTATTCCATTGCAATAGTGAAATTGGTTTAATATGTGCGTACTTGCACATTTAGTTTTAGCAAGCTGCTTGTATCTCGTATTGCTCAACAAAATTGATGAATTTATGGTTTTATATGAATTTTATTTTGTTACTGTTATTATAGCTCTGGATGATTTGTTCAATCAGAGCCTTTTTATTTGTATATCTTTATGTGGAACACTTAGGAGCTCCAAATCATAATACATTTTTTTAATTGAATTGACTACAGTCTGTCATTTCACAAATAACACATCCATGCACAAAGTAGTTTCTTACAGTACCAGAGGCTGCTATGGGAATGTCTGCTATTTGAGACCAAAACATATTTTTGCTTATATTAATTATTGTTTTTACATTTTCAAGGGCCTAGCAATTCCCCCAGCAATAACGTTTTACAAAAATAGTGACAAAACAAGCATTGACAAAACCAAAAGGTTGGCAGTCAATGGTACGAATTCTAAATAATAATAGGGACTATACTGTAATTGTTTCTCTGACCTCTACATAATGGATATAATAATTGTCAGTGCTTTTCGTGGTCAAATCATTTGTGCTTATAATGTGAAGGATTATACACGATTTACCTCTCTATCTTGTTAAAATAAAAGCTGTGCTCCACTTTTCATATTCCTCAATTCAGTTATTCCGTTACAGTTCTCATATTACTTTGTGTTGTTCTAAATTGCTTCCCACTTTCATGTATTGTTTTTCATTTACTTTTTCATTCCACAAACTAGCTACCAAGCCACAGCACACTTATAATATGAGTGGGCATTGATATAATAGGGCTGTAGTGCTTATTGGACAATTTGTGGTGTTCAGTACATTTTTGCTCCACTTAGTCCTACAGGGTCCAGCAAGGTACCCAACATGCACATAGAGTTTGAATTTGCAGCCCCCAATAACCCACATCTTATGACACTTAAAGATTTATCATATTTCTCTGGCTCCGCTCATCAGGTTCCAGGTATTTGTTCACTGCCTCCCACACCCACACTGGGACAAGTTAATTACTCTGCCCCTCACAGAAGTATCAAAGACCTCCCTACACACCAGGGCAATCAGCAGTAATTGACTCAGTTACTGTTAAAGGAAATCTGCACCTGAAAATTAGCTTGTCACATTGGATCTGGGCTACATTGGAACAAATAAGGGAGCTCTGACCTCTAAAGCCAGCACAGGAAGGCCTCACCTTTGAAGTTTTGTTTGGAAGGGATCAAACAGCTGTGTCAGCCAAAGCCCTCAGAGGAGCTTTTTACAGAGACAACTTGAAGTCGCCATCTTTGTTTGTCCCTGAATGCTGGTCAGGAGTGTTGAGACAGGGGTGGAGGGATGGTGTGTCATTCTAGGGATGTCCAGGGGTACCTGGAATCTAGAACGTTTTACCCTGGACCTGGGAGCGACAACAGTGAAAGGATGCCTAGCTGGAAGGAGATGCAACCTGATGCCCTACACAGATGGATTAAGAACTATGACTCCAGCTGACCCCCAGGACTAGAATGGGTCTCTCCAGGGTCAGTGGTGCTGGCCCCCTTAAGCTTCCTGAGGAACAGCTGGGGTAAAGGACGTGTAGGGAAGACCCTGGATGGTTCGCTTAGGTCTTCTGTGGACTGACCCTGACTCCACAGCCACCCGGGTGCCCTTGAGGGGTCCAGGAGGTTCTTGGACAAGGGGAGTGTGGCAGAAGGGTGTTTTGTTGGCTAGTTGTGGAGGGGCTATGCTATATATACCCACCAGCAGGAGAATGCCACCAGAATGCCCCAGATGAACCAGAAACAAAGGCTTTGCTGTCCCAGATTGGTTTGTGGCACAAAGTGAGCCAGCGACATCTTGGATTGGGTTTCAACACTAACTTTGTTAGTTGCCATGCCTTTCCTGCTCTATGTTGATTCCACTCCCCTACCCCTTCATCAGGAAAACCTACGTTTACGGAGTAGTCTTACTCATTTCAGTCATCATGCAGGAAGGTGCAAGCCTCAGCCTTGATTGGTAAGATCTGACAGTATACCCACTCCCAAACCTCCTGTCTTGTTCCTTGAAGAACCGACATTGAAAAGCAGGAAGCCAGTGTGTACAAATTATGCTGGTTCCTACAATCTGCTGGACGACTTCCTTTCCAGTCATTCAAATTCTGTAATTGACCTTTAACCTGCCAAGAG
The DNA here is from genome assembly GCA_963921515.1 of Calotriton arnoldi. NCBI lineage: Eukaryota > Metazoa > Chordata > Amphibia > Caudata > Salamandridae > Calotriton > Calotriton arnoldi. Next base: position 1,900,904 of record CAWUFW010000057.1, read on the forward strand.
TCAAGAATTGCATGTGCTTCATTCTCAGATGCCTCCCCTTTCATGAGTAGAGTTGGATGTGCATGGGACCAAAGCGGAAGAGATGAAGTGTTTTATCAGTGAAAGATGAAAAAACATGTAGCTGCACCAGTAAGCAAGTTAGCAAAAGAGATTGTCGTTACGTAATCTTGTACGTTTGTCTCGACCTACAGAAATTACCAGTAATTAGTTTTCCAGTTCATCATTGTCCAGGGTGTCCTGGCACTGGGGGGGTTTATGACACCACTGCAAAAGTTGCTGCTGTAATTCTTTGGATGGTAACTATAATTTCTTATCCTTCTATAAGAGGCCTTGAAACTGTTGTAGTTTATTAGGTTCTGATTTAATACAGTAATCCTGATTGATTCTTCTTTGAGCTACCTTAACCTGACTGAGAAAATTATCAGTTGGAGAGAAGGTAGTCCCCATGTTAGGAAAAATAAAAGGAAGCGATTGTACAGGTTCTTCTTATTCTTATATTCATGATAGTGCATCTGCTTTTCCAAGTCTGTGACCAATTCGGTAGTTGATGGAGAAGTTAAATCTGGAAACAAACAAGACCTACCTATCGTGAGAATGATTTTTACAATGCATGGATTTTAAAAACCTCAAATTCTCATGATCAGTCTATACAACAACCTAGTGGCTTCATTCTAAATAATGCTTCCAATGATGAAAGGTCTCCTTGATATTTAGGAGCTCTCTGTCATAAATGGTGTACTATTGCTTAGTTGAAGAAAGCATTATGGGAAAGGAGGTGATGGACTGTAAAGCCTCAGTGGTTGGATTTCTGTAGGACAAAATGACTCAAATTGCAGTAGCAGAAACGCCAGTTTCCACTACAAAAGGCTATGTGACATCTGGATGACAGAGAATTAGAAGACAGGTAAATGCAGATTTTAATGTCAGATATGCATCTTCATGTTCTGATTGCCTGCAAACAAAACGACTCATTTTTGGGTTAGTTTAGTGACTCGAGCAATAATAGGGGAGAAATATGGAATAAATAAAAAATCAATAAATCTTTAAAGATCTTTTATTGTCCTAGGTGTGGGGCTCAGCAGGGCTAGTTTAAAAGTGACTTAATTCATATTAATGCTGAGAGAGGTTATGTTGTAGCCCGAGAAGGAAATGTTAAGTCTGTTCAAAAGCACATTTGCCCAGTTTGGCATATAGTGCATTCTCTTTCACACGTTGTACAACTGTTTTTGCATTTTTTCAATGCTTTGATAAGGTAGTGAAAAATATCAATAATCATCATGATAGGTAAGCAAAAGCTGGCCTAGGATGTGTCCAAAAATGTTATTAATAAAGTGCAGAGAAACTGCAGGCACTTTACACAATTCAGAAAGCATTATAGTAGGTTCATCACAATATTTTGTGTTAAATGCCACTTGCCTCGTAAATCTAGCTTGGTGAACTATTGCACTGATCAAGAAGAACAGATAATAAAGGAAATATATATATATATATATATATATATATATATATATATATATATATATATATATATTATTATTATTATTATTATTTTTTTTTTTTACAGTAATTGCTTTCAGTTCCCTGTAATCAATGCAGGAACATTGTTCTTCATTAGTTTTGAGGGCAAAAGATACCACAGCTCCTGCAGGCAATGTGAAAGTGTGAATAAATCCCTTAAACAAGTTCTCTTTGAGGTATCTCTTTAATTCATTTTTTTTTTAAATTCTAAATCAGTACATATATCCTTCCACGAGCAATGGTGGAACCAGGATGGAGAGTGTAACAATTGTAAGGACGATGCAGTGGTAATTGATCTGCTCCTCTATCTTCAAATACATAATTACATTTTTGGAAACACTGGGGCATATTACTAAACTTCTTTACCAAAATTTCTTCAGTACAACCCAAGGCTTCGGTATTGTTTTGGGGGGGCAAACCAGAAGTCTCTACAGTTTTGAAGGGGAGGAAACCTTCGCAGCAGATCAATCAGTCTCTGAATTATGTAGTTGAAGCCATGGACTCTTAGTATGATTGAAAATGTTGGGACTTCTATTAAATCGAAATAAACTAATTCTAGATGGCCATAATCCACAATCAAAGGAATTTGAATAGTTTCATGGGTAACATCACCAGAGGGCAAAGATTGACCATCTACGCCACATATGTGTTTTCGAGGTACTTTTCTTGATCAACGGTATACGACGCTTTCGAGCGAACATGATATCCATAAATGTTTCTGAGGTCCCCGAGTTTAATAAAGTCAGAAGTCTCATTAGGGACCAGCAAAGTCTACATACACTTGTGCTTTGTTGTCAGCAGGTCTAACTAGCTTCAAAGTCACTTGGGACTTGCTTGCTTTCTAAGGCCTAGTGCAGTTGTTTCCCAATTGCATGCAACTTCAAAGAAAATGTCCTGATAGTCGGCAGTACAGACAAAGGTTTTCTCTTGGTCTTCTCTCTCTCTTCTCCCTCTCTCTCCAAAAATGTGAATGACAGAACAGCAGACCAAGGAAAGAAGAGGGCTGGCTGAAGGCCTCTACATATAAGTGTATAATATACACTTTTTTAGTAAAATGAAAAAAAGGTCTTTGCCAGACTCAATAAACACAATCAAAATATCCTGAAGTAGTTCAATATGCCAGGCAAGAAAAGGGAATCTTCTGTGAAAATATCAAAAGAAGAAGTTCAGTTTGCTGGGCAGAATACAAAAAATGTAGGGGAAATTATCTCTTTGCTATGTAGTTGGAAAAAATAAATCGGAATTTTAAAGGGAATAAATGAGAAGCATTCTTTATCAAAATACGTTTTTGGGGCAAGTATTACCAAAATATGCATGGGCTCTTCTAATGGATTAGGTGAAGATTAACCTCAGCATCCGTAGAAGGCAAATATTCCAGGCACCACTGAACTTGCCTCTTCTCAGATCTCAGAAACGGAGTCCTTGCTATCTCTTATTGGATCATGGCACGAGTGACCTGGAAGTCAGCGGCTGCCATCTTAGATTTGATTGCAACACTGACACTGCAGCCTCGCTTGCCACCATGCCATCCTTGGTCTCCATAGATACCACTGCCTTACCATGCTTCAAGGAAACCTAACTTTTCTCCATCTCGTTTTGGAGCTACAGGCTTCTGTCTCGACTGCCAAGTCCTACACAGGAATGTGAAAGTTCTCCAATGGCAGTGGTAACTGTATGTGCAGGTACGTGCTGCTAGCTCCTTTGGCTCACCTCTCTACCTGCCCAGACTTCAACTGGGTGTTAATTAGTTTCTGCCCATGGCTCTGGTTCACCCAAAGGCACCACAGCCTTCTTTGCCCATTGACCGTCCCTCCATCACCGCATCTCTGCTGCCAGTGCTCAGGACACTCTCATTGGATTCCAGCAAACACGGACCACTAAGCTCGCCACCACACGCCTCCTCTACACCATTCACAGCAATGTCTGCGGCAGTCTGAAGTCTGTGGGAGGAAAGGCAAGAAGCTGCCATCAGTTAGCCAAACAGAAGTTCACACTGCAAGATCCATGAGGCATCAGATCAACCACTCCAGCTGACCGAGGAGATCTTGGGTCAGGATGAACTGACAAAAATATCTGGCCGGAGCCCTACTACATTGCGGCAAATTTGCTTCAAGCTAGCTACACCCTTTCTTGTAGTTTTTACTTTAGCACTGCTCTCATTTTGCTTTCAGTTTTTTGTCAAGCTCGATTTTCTGGGCTGTTTACATTTACTTTTTGTTCATCCAACCTTTCTGTGATGTAGGGAGTTTAAACGGATAATATCACCTTTCAAAGTGTTATATTCGTCAATGGAAAATTTAAAAAAATTACCTTGTACATTGGATCTAAAGACGTGAGACTATCCTGAGAAATATTATGTAAACGGATTTCAGCTCTTTCAACCATTTCAAGTGACCATCACAAATATGCCCTTTTCCTATTATAATCTCTTCATCTTTAGAAACAGTTGATTGACTCTTTTCATCTGAATGCATATAACCTTAGATTTCTCTAAACAAACTAGATCTTCCATAGTAGTATAAATGAGAGACTCAGGAATATGATTCTGCAGTTTCTAAGATAGCAGATCGATTCACATCCTGCTCATAATACTGATATTGTGGAATCTTACCTATAAAAGTGATGCAGGGGGTGTGGCCAAGATTGCAGAGTGTTGAGGCTTGAATTTGTGCACTCTGCCCTTCCCATATAGTGATCCTTAGCCATCCTGCTGCCCATGGTTCCGGACGACACTGATAGGGGCTTATGTGGGCAGCCTATGCCCATTATAGAGATGGAGCTGTGAAAATGCAGCTTGGAGGAGATTGGAGCAATGCCAGCCTGGCCTCAAAGTGAATGAGACAAGATGGTGGCCTAAAACAGCATTCCAAACTAGAGGGAAGCTGAGCTGGGTCCTGCTCATCCATAGCTGCTTTGAATACCTCAGACTGTGCGGGGGACAAGGTCTTACGGCTGCCTGACGGAAATAAATTGAAGCACTGAATGTCAGGCCCCACCTCCCAGAGCTCCTTCCGTGTAGGCCACGATCCCCAAACATTGGCAGCGGACGCCCTTAAGGGCAGTTTGGTGAGGAGCAGCTGGACTGAGATGGCTAGGAGGAGACACTGACACTCCGGGATTCAGACTTTCGACCTCCACCCTGAATGTGCGGTAGGCTTGATGGGAAAGGGGTAGTCACCCATAGCACACAGCCGCAGAAAACAGGGCCCATTAAGAAAAACATCCACAACCGCTTGACCTGTGGAGGCCTGTGGAGCTGGGAGAAAGAACTTGCTCACAGCCACCCAGACAGAGCATCAGTGTGAGCTCCATGTAATGGTCAGAAACCATGTACCAGAATGTGATAAAGGCCAGGTACCCACAAGTCAATTTCATCAACACATCTTCCTACTGCTTCAACGATAAGTTCACTGCTGACAAATCTGCCCCCAAGAGCATTGCAACTACATGGAGCCATCTTCCCCCATGAGGCCTTGGTGCTGACTAGACTCCATCCCATGTTTATGGTAAGCAGATAGGGTTTCTACAAAAAATAGGCAAGATCAGTCCTCTAAAGACCTCCTCTGCAGATCTATACCACCCAGGGTGATGGTAGGCAAGCATGAAAAAACAGAAAAGCTGCAGGCTGAAAATGCTGGCTTAAACCCCTAGTATAGCTCAGATGGCCATCCGATCACATGACAATACTTGGGAACTAAGAGAAAACTTTGCTGCCATACGGGGCACCCATAATTAGGAACTACAGGAGGCCTAGAGAAAAGTCGACCATTTGGGCCAAAAAGTTTTTGTCGTGGAGGAATCCAATGATGGTCGAGAGGAAGAAATGGAATTTGCAAAAGGCGAAATGCTTACACTCCGGGAACAAAATATCCTCCTACAAGAAAAGTATGGAGACATGGAGAACAGGCCAAGGAGAAATAATCAGAGAATATGGGCGTTTCATGTGCTTTTGAAGGTGTGGACATCGAAGGCTATACACAGACTCATGCTCTGTTTTGGAAGACCGAGATGGCCCAATTAAGCCAGATCGTGCCCATAGAAAGGCAAACTTCACATCTCAAGCAGATTTCCCACCTGACATGACAGGGGTTTATCACTATCCATTGAAGGAAAAGATTGTGGCAGCAGCGAGAATCCAATATAGATGCTCTTGCCATCAGTTCCCAGGAGTTGGCGGGGATAACACTTCTCGAAGGAAGAACACAATTTCTACAGCAACATAAGATCTCTTACAAATGGGGCCAGCCCTTCAGAATCTGCTTTGAATGGCAGCATATGAAATACAGAAGTATTCCCTCATGGAGGCACTGAGTATTCTGGGCAGTATCCATGGAGGACTATATAGCATCCAGCAGCACCTGTGAATGGCTGGAAAGAGACCCCCTCCAGAGCATTAGTAAAGTAAACAACATAGATGAAACATTAAGCCTCACCCAGAGACCATTAAAGAAGAAAGGGAAATGGCAATTGAAAACCTTTGTCAGAAGGGGAATCTGGGAGCTGGAGCAGAGCTGAACCACCTTGACTGGTGCGTGGGGGTAGCTGCCCTGCAGACCTGGTCAGAAATCTAAAAAAAAACTGTCTGGTGTCGGGGAATGGCAGGAGTTCTAGAGGCCTAGGAGGGGATGATGAGGGCAGCTACACGCTATACACCCCTCACAGTGAAGAACGATTTGGTAGGCTTGCTAAAAGGTATTCGAAAGAGCAAATTTAGCTCATCTTTCTTTACCAGAGTGTAGGAAGCTGGCTCTTAATATGATATATCAAAATGAGATATATCGTGTAAAGAGTCCAGGGGTTCACTTATAAGTGACCAGCGACTTGCCTCTTCTAGGAGGTAGTGTGGTCGAGCAGCCTTAGGTATATCAGAGTGGAGTGTTAGACATCTGCTTATACACACAATAGGCAATTAATGATGAACACAACTCAATTCGGAGAGCCTCACAAGTTATAAAAAATAAAACGTATATATATATTGCGCCAAGAAATGACAACAAGATTGCGCAAGGAGGAAGATAAAATCAAAGAAAGAAAAACGTACAAGTTCCACAGAGACAAGACAGACTACGAATTAGGACAGATATTCACATTTGCAAAGAAATATGACTCGCTGAAAATATCAAAGTTCAAACCCAGAGTGGATCAGGCAACAAATACATCCAGCTACAGAGAGCGATTTACTGAAACCTCCAATTCTGATCTCAGCTCAGCTGTAGAAAGTGAATCTGAATCTGATCTAAGGCTTCCTCGTGATGGTCAACAGCCACAGAAGCTATCATTGGTGGAGGAATTGGATTTTTTATGCCAAGATCGGAGGCAGACCCTCCGCCCAAGGACCCAAAGAAACAAACCAGATCAAACAGAAACAACAAACGCAGGGAGAGGAGGAAAGCGAGCAGGAAACGGCTCCAACATAAAGAAACAGACAACAGGCAGATGGAAACACAAGTAGAAGAAAACGGAACAACAAGTAAAACAATCATCAACCTGGCCAACATCGATTTAACCAAAGCGGAGTGTGAGCGTGTGGCTGTGTCGGGGCTGGAAAGTATGGAGGTCTGGACACCACGTCTCGTTAGTCGGGGCTTTATTAACGGTACAACTGCCTTTTTCCGAGTCGCCAGAGTTCAGAAAAGGGAAGTAGAAAACAAAAGAAGGGGAGGATAGTCTGGATAATAGCTCTTATCCGGATCTTCCTAATGTCACCGCCGGGAAGGATCCTCGTCTCCTTCGTCTTTGCGTAGTTCAGGACCCCCTCGGGTGATGTCCGCTCATACCGCAGCAAACACAATAAAGAAGGGAAATAAAACAAAGGGACAACTCGTGAGGCTTCGTGTCCTTGGTTCGCTTGCTCAGGGAGGGAGTGAGGGGTCACCGGTGCAAATACGCGGGTTTCTATGGGTCAGTGCACGTGAAGCGGGTCAACCGGGATACGGGAGAGGGGTTTCAGCAATACTACGACTCCTCCCTCGGTCTCCTCCCGACCCACCCCGAGAACCGGCTCCGTACCTGTTTTAGCCATGCTCCTCCTGAAGCGTGGCTGGGCTGAGAGTAAGTCCGTTGGCCGCCTGGCGTTCCTCGGTCTCTGGTCTCCGGCAGGATTCCGCTCTGCTCCTCGTCTCCTGACGTCTCCGTCTCTTCTCTGGTTCTCCTGTTGTCCGCCGTCGACTCTCCTCTTCCGGGTTCTTCTCCACCCCTCCTCCATCCGGGGTCTCCGGTGATTAGTTCGGGGTTGATGACGTCACTCCCATGGGCGGGATCCTCGTAGCCGGCCGGGTCATTAAAGAGACAGTCCTCCATGACGGGAGAGTATCGGTCCCAAGAGGATGAGGATTCTCTTCTCCAGTCTGACGGCTGTAATGGAATAAGACTGGCCTCATCAGTTGGGGCGGTCCACCACTCTTCGGTAGGTTTTTTCCCCCTCTACCCACGTGTTCGCGGAGTGGGGAGCGCCAACTTCGCGACACGGAGGAACAACTATTAAGTCTGGGCTTGTCCTACTGCCCTGAGAGCAATTTTAATTATGCCACGACAAGAATGGACATCTTCAAATGCGTGAGAAAATTGAAACTAAAAAGTATCATCTACTCATGAATAAAGATCAAATGACAAAGCAGACGAAGCCAATGTTCAACTGTCAGCTTTAAATTTGTCGATGTCAGGCATGCCTCTTCTTAAAGATCTGCAAGAACTAATGGAAGAAGAGGAGATACCGGGCACATCAAGGGCGGAACAAATAAATGTAAGAATGACTAACCCAAATGACACTTCTGTGAATACAATACTCGACAAGAACATTCAACACACGCCATTCAAACCCAAATCTACCTTCAACCCGATATCCCCAAGGGATTCAATAGATATCTGCACTGAGCAGGTGACGTCTCAAATTAAACAACTCAATTATAAAGTTCAAAATAGTAAATCTAAATATAACAGGCGGAATCATCAATACCATTGATTGATGCAAAAACTACAGACCAATAACCGAATAGTGATTCGAAACTCCGACAAAGGAGGTAACATTGTGATCTGGTCTAAAGAGGATTATACTAAGGAGGCGCTTTCACAGCTCAATGACGGGGCGAGTTATACTAAGAGCAATGCATCTACTTTGAAAGCCATGTAGAATGAATTTTACACAAAGTTACTGGCCTGGAAGAGCTTGGGACTTATCAGCATGCAGGAATACAAATTCTTAAAGATGGAAAGACCGACTGTACCCACCATCTACTTTATCCCAAAAATTCATAAGAATCCATTGCACCCCACCCGGGAGACCGATCATCTCTGCGAGAGACAGTCTACTAGAACATACTTCACAATACGTGGATTATGTTTTTGCAGGAATACGTACAATCGCTACCATGGTACATTAGAGATATTAGTGACTTTCTAAGAAAGCTAAGCAACTTTGAATGGGAAAAGAACTATCTCCTCATCCCTCGACGTAACCTCACTATACACAAGTATAAATCACAAAGATGGAGTGAAGGCATTGGAACATTATTTGTGCAGAAGATCAGCACAATTGTTACAACATAGTAAAATGTTGATTGATATGGTTAAGTTTTGTCTTAACAACAATGTCTTCATGTTTAACAATGTTTTATACCAACAAACGTGTGGGGTAGCCATGGGAGCCAGCTTCTCCCCCAGCTACTCGTGTTTACACATGGGCTGGTGGGAGGAGCTGGTTCTCGGCACCACACAAAAGATGTACCTAAATAACAATGTTAAGTTATGGCTCCGTTTTATCGATGATTTATTTATAATATGGAATGGTACAAAGGAAGCAGCCACTGAATTTGTAACAGCTATTAATCACAATGATATCAATCTGCACTTTACTGCGACACAGTGATAAATCTGTGAATTTCCTAGATACCCAAGTGTATATAACAAATGAGAGAATTGAGACTAGGGTTTACTGTAAGGAAACTGCAGGCAACTCAATTTTGCACGCCAGCAGTGCTCACCCTAGGCACTTAGTTGAAAGCATTCCGTATGGGGAGATGTTGAGGAGAATCAGTAGCAACAATGAGGACCTCAAGATTGCCCAAGCAGCAAGTAAATCAAGATTCTTATACAGTGGCTACTCTCAAAAAACCATCAATAGGGCAATCACAAAGTCGATGACAATAGAGAGGGCAGAACTTCTCAGAGGCAAACGGAGCAATTCCATCAGCAACTTAGATCAACCTAATGACACGAATAACATCAGGAAAGCAAAACGTGGGACCAATGACTTTAGAATTATCCTCGGCTTCAGTAAACCGGAGCAAAGCCTGAGGTCTATAATAAAACAAAATTGGCCCCTGGTACTTAATGATCCGGTGATAGGACATTTACTTCCGCGCAGAATAAGTATAACTCATAGTAGGGGACCCTCTATGAGAGAAAGCCTAGTCAAGACCAGCCCAGAAATTATTGAGGGGACAAGTTGGCTAACATCACACAAAGGCTTTTACAAATGTAAAACATGCAAAGCCTGCCAACAGGGCGTAAACAAAACAACTTACCAAACCCCGTTTGGCGATAAAGAACATAAAATTACAAAAGTCTTGACATGCAAAACAGACCACGTCATTTATGTGCTACAGTGCCCCTGTGATTTACAATATATAGGGAGTACAAAGTTACAAGCACATAAAAGAATATTCCAACATATGAGAGCGATAGTGAACCAAGATAATACATATCCAGTAGCACGTCATTTTAAAGAACACCACAATTCATACACTCAAGATCTTGGGTACTATCTCATTGATGCTGTTCCACCAAGCAGGCGAGGGGGCAATAGAGAAATGAAACTAAGAAAATTAGAGACGCACTATATCCTAGAGCTTGATTCTAAACATCCAGGAGGGATCAACACAATGGAAGATCTCTATACATGCCTTTAATGATAAATCAAATGTGAGATACCTACTCGGTTGCAAAACGACAGAAAAGTACGGATGAGATAAAGCTAGGTTTTTATACCCGACTAGGGTTGGGTCTAACATACAAAGAACAAGATTAAGTAAGTAAAAAAGAAAAAATATCTTGATGGCGGAAAAATAGGTATTTATACTTGGAATGAGACATGTACAAAGTAGCTACCGAACTGCCCAAAGGAAAATCATGATCATAATTATATAAATGGGAAGTGACATAAAAAGAAATTGTTGTTACTACGTTTTATTGTATCGTTTTAACAAGAGATACATTTTAGGAAATTATGTATGCACTTAAGCACTTTTGCACAAAGGTAAAGGGAGAGATTATGTGAGTTTCCCTTAGGAAAATCTAATCACCTGCACTTGCACTTTTTTGCGGTCATTTGCACATGTTGAATAAAACAGTCAAATTAAAGAACAAGTCCTAATCATGTCATCGTATAGGGTTTCGTGACGGCAAGTACATCAGGGAACAAAGTGTATTTTACAGATATTCCTTATCATTACATGCATGGTGTATTTTACTGTCAACATCATCATCCCCTTTTGAACAGATTATCATAAAACGCAGAGTGAACAAAGATGTATTTGTAGTATCCTGCTGCTCAGCCAGAATGACTGCCTGATGGAATGTTAGTGTTTGGAATGTGTGCGTGCGTGAATCAATTGGATGAACGGCTGAGCAGCAGGGAAGCTGCTCCTGGTGGGGCTCCTACTTAGACTCTGACTTTACCTCTCTGTATCTAACTTACCACCTCAATAAATCTACGTGGTAAACTACCTGGCTTGGAGCGTTCCTTTCCTCTATACTGCTGACCTGGAGCACTGTTCTGCTACCTGCCAGTTCCTGCCTTCGGAGTGTCTCCAATGCGTGTAACCTGCCTTGAACTGTACTGGACCTGCTGTGTCTCTGCTGTTCCTATCCTGGTTTGCTGCACCTGCTTTAGGAGTCATATTGCTCTACTCCTATTTCTACGTGGACTGTCTTTCATAGATTATGCCACTACTCTACAGCAACATCATACCAGCCCTACCGGCCCTGCTTTACCGCTTCTAACTTCTGGCACCCCATAGTAAACAAGGACATCGGCACATGCGGTCATCCAGTACTTTCAATTACTTGGAAAGGTCTGAGGCCAATTTTTAGGACGTTTGCTGTGAGTATTTGTATTTTTTTTATTATTTCCATTTTGCCTCGGTGTGTGCTTTCTCTCTGGCAGTTTAACCGCCACTTCATACTTAAAAGTGTCTCGAGCGCACACAGACCTTGCGCAGCTTTACCTTTCTGCTGCTGCCTTCTGTGACGTCTGCTGAGCTGACTTCGTTGTGCCGAGAGTATTTGAAGCACTGTGATGCCGGGAGCCATCCGGTCCGGCGTTACCAGTACGTGCCGCCATTTTGTGATTGGCGCCTTCCATCTGTTCACATGCAGCTCCCAGCACACTACCCACTTTGCCAACCACGCATTGTGCTTGCCAATAAAGTTTATTCAACTTATCTTCGTCATCGTCGCCTGTAGTTCCACTCAAGGCTTCCCTGTCGTGCCTCCTTCAATTTCAGCGCTTTTCTCCTGACGCATGGAATTTCATCAAGGACATCGGATCGCCTTAATGGATCATCGCATTTCCCCGCTGGTTACTTCAGCCACAACTGTTGGGTTTACACCATGCTCTGCTTAGTAATAACACAACAGTGCCATCTGGTGGCTATCCAGCACTAACGCACCTGAACATTCGATATAGATCAAATACATGGGAGCACCTTAAAAGATCATCGTCCTTCACTGCACAGTGAACGCCGTTGGATCGTTTTCTTTCCATTTCCTCAGTTGGGTCTCTTTCCCATGGTATTTAATAGTCTTTTATCAGTTGATGAGAGCACCTCCTTCATCCAAAGGGCACGAAGTTTGTGAGTACTCCTTTGTCTACAAATTGCAGTTTATGTCGTTTTCTTGAATCCCTGCCGCAAGTCCTTCTGCGTTGATTCGCACAACTACTTCTTCGCATCTATAATATTCTGATGTTTTCCTGCTGCGAATCCTCTGCGCTGATTCGCACAGCCTTTTATGTTCTCTTTCTACATATTTACGCTGAAGGACAACGGTGACTACCTTATTTATTTTATTTTATTATTTTTCAACCTGCTGCGCTACAAGGCTTCAACCTGCTGCGCTTCAAGGCTTCAACCTGCTGCGCTTCAAGGCTTCAACCTGCTGCGCTTCAAGACTTCAACCTGCTGCGCTACAAGGCTTCAACCTGCTGCGCTACAAGGATTATTCATTTTTAGTTTATGCCGTGTGGTCTTTCTCCACACATTTTATGCTGTGTGGTCTTTCTCCACACATTTTGTGCCGTGTGGTCTTTCTCCACACTGTGGTCTTTCTCCACACATTTTGTGCCGTGTGTTTTATCTCACACGTTCCACCCCTGCGAGCGCTGGGGGAAGTACTGCATTTTCTACGTGTATATGCCGTGTGGTCTTGCTCCACACTGTGGTCTTTCTCCACACATTCCACCCCAATCTCTCTTTGGGGTAGTTCTATTTTTTTTTCTGCATGTTACACTTACGTTGTGCTGTGTGGGTCCCTCCCACACCTCTTACCCATCTCCTTTGGGGTAATTTTGCATTTCTTGTATTCTATACCTTCTACCCATCTCCTTTGGGGTAATTCTGCATTTCTTGTATTCTATACCTTCCACCTATCTTATTTTTGGGAAAGTTCTCTGGTGTTTTTCCATTTCTGCTACCTTCCTATTTCTGCGTATTCTACACCACTTTACTTTCTTCTTCACTTTTATCTTTTTTCTAACACCCTGTACTTTCCTGTTTGCCTGGCCAGCATACATGATTTTAGTACTTGGTTTTCTCTTTAGTCTGTTGTACGGGTTTGTATTTATTTTTGTGTTTCTGTGGAAAGGAAGATGGTGTAATAGTCGCTTGTACTTGTCTTTTCTCTCACTTCCTATCCACTTTACTTCCTCTGCTTGCTCTTTCCATATTTCATTTTCACGCCTTCTTTCAGTGTACCATTCACTATATTTCATTCTCTTATTTTCTTGCCTCTTTTCGATACCTTTTAAAACTTCCTTCCTTTGCGTTGTAAAGGGGGGAGATATGTAGTATCCTGCTGCTCAGCCAGAATGACTGCCTGATGGAATGTTAGTGTTTGGAATGTGTGCGTGCGTGAATCAGTTGGATGAAGGGCTGAGCAGCAGGGAAGCTGCTCCTGGTGGGGCTCCTACTTAGACTCTGACTTTACCTCTCTGTATCTAACTTACCACCTCAATAAATCTACGTGGTAAACTACCTGGCTTGGAGCGTTCCTTTCCTCTATACTACAGTATTATAGGTAATTTTAATACAAATGTTCATGGTTTTAAAGTCTGTGTAAGGTTTTGCCAAATGCTTATGAATTTTAAAAAACCACTTTAAATTTTTACTAAGGACTTTTACGAACAGTTTTGTAAAGACAGACTGGCTGAGAGAAATTTTAAACATGTCTTCCATGTCTATGACTACGTTCTTGTTGCACTTTGAATCTTGCACTTGTCACTTTAAAAGAAGAAATTGAGGCCGCAGCGCTTGTCATGTGATCAAGGCTCGCAAGAGCCGAAACGCGTAATGGCTGCACTGTGAATAAACAACTTTTGCACTGATTTGGTGGTCTGTGCCCGTTTGTAGAAGGAACTCTGCAACAAGTAACGGAATCTAAGGATATATATATATATATATTTCCAAGAGTTTATCCAAGAGGCCAAGGACTCACTCAACAGCAGCAAATTCGACTGAATTCTTTAATGGAAGGAAAACCGGCAATGTGTTCCTGATTTACTTCCTGCCTGACCGGTTTCGGAGCCTCCCTGCTCCTTCATCAAAGGCATCACAGGATTTCTGCAGACATTTCAAAAGCACACTCGAGGCTGCATGCTAATTAAGTACCTGCCCCTCAGTGGGCCTCACAGGTGAGTAATTTTCACATGTTCATTAGTTTGCCCAAGACTAGGTGCGTGGTAGCACGAAAAGCGTCGGGTGTTTTGAATCTAGGAGAGATGTCCTGTTCTCCAGTTTGCAGCTTTCAACAATAAAAGCGTGAAGATTTACCCTTGTGTATGCGGTTTCCTTGAGGGGACACCCTTTGTTTTGGATATATATATATATATATTGCATCAGTTTTCATTTGTACACACGTGGAAAATGTCATTCTTTTGCTTAATAGCATTCTTTACCGTCGTTGCACTGTTGTAAAAATAGCATTTCAAAATAAAGTGTCTGTGTGCCCAAAATTGTCACGGAGCAGCAGCATCGTAATTTTAAAATGGCAAGTTGTTCCAAACTGTCCAAGTGAGGTGTACCCTCACTTATCTCCCTTTCTCACCTCTCCTAACCAAAATAACCACGGCAGTCCAATAGTTTGGCGCAGGGTGAGCGGGTCATGCCCCCACGAGTGTCAGCAACACAAAAAATGAAAGCTCCATTCTGGGGGCCCCCAACCCTGCAGGGCGGCTCCGGCGGGAATGGAGAATCCCGTTGTTTTAACATCAAGAAAGGATTTGCCGAGCCCAGTTAAGAATCATTTCAGCCATTTAATACATGTTTCTGCAGCTCCAAACCTTACGCGTTTCGGCTTTAAGCCTTGTTCACAGGTAGGCAACAATTACAAAATGATTGCGAGTGCTCTAATTTATCAGGTCATGTGACTTTCCGTAATAGCACCACAGGTTCCAAAATGCATCAGTTTTCATTTGTACACACGTTGAAAATGTCATTCTTTTGCTTAATAGCATTCTTTACCATCGTTGCACTGTTGTAAAAATAGCATTTCAAAATAAAGTGTCTGTGTGCCCAAAATTGTCACGGAGCAGCAGCATCGTAATTTTATAGTGAATTTTTATCCCCACCAAATGCTACAAACGCTGCAGAACAACTTGCAGGCAGGTGCCTCCATCGTGACTGCGGCTGTCACAAAAACATAAACCACCAAAATCCCGTACCAGGAACTCACGGAGCACTCTGGTTCACAGTCTTCACTTTAATTTTGCAGACGTGTTTCAGCAATTATGTCTTTCTCAATGCCATAGTGTTCCCATTAACCATTTCGCCAAATTTAAAACACTCATATCTCCTCTTCACCTCTTCATTGGACAGGATTAAGTGCTGTAAGAGAAAACGAGAAAAAGGGAAAGAGATCTGGCTCTGGGGACCTGGTTAGCAGCAACCCAGTACACTTCCAGTGGAAGTCACATCAGTGACCAGGGAGAAAGTGGGGGTGACCATGTCAAAAAGGGGCACTTTCCTACATAACCCTCCCCCCCCTCCCTCCCAAATGAAAGAGAAAGAGACTAACCTTTCCCAAGAGAGTCTTAATTTTCTAATTGGAAGAACCTGGAAAGGCCATCTGCATAGTCAGTCTCAGGTCAGTGTTCCATGATAAAGTCCATACTCTGCAGGGAAATGGACCACCTCAACAGTTTGGGGTTTTCACCTTTCATTTGCATCAGCCATCTGAGAGGCCTGTGGTCAGTGAACAAGGAAGTGAGAGCCTAACAGGTATGGCCTCAACTTCTTCAGGCTTCCCTCTCAATGGCACTCTAACACTGCTCTCGGGGGGGAGTTACCTCTTGTTAATGAAAGCAACAGGTTGGTCATGGCCATCATCTTTGGTTTTAGATAGGACCGCTCCTATCCCATGCTCAGGGGTATCTGTCTGTACTATGAACTGCTTTGTATAATAAGAAGCTTTTAAGATGGGTGCTGAGTACATTGCTTCCTTCAGAGTGTCAAAAGCCTTTTGACAGCTCACTGTCCCGTTCACTTTCTTTGGCATCTTTTTGGAGGTAAGTTCTGTGAGGGGGGCCATATTGGACCCATATCCCTTCACAAACCTCCGGTAGTTACCATTCAAGCCAAGGAATGCCCTGACTTGAGTCTTAGTGGTTGGACCTACCCAGTCCACAATTGTCTGGATCTTGGGTTGTAAGGGTTGAACTAGGCTTCCACATAGGCCCAAGTATACAATAGAGCCCTGCCCTATATGGCACTTACTTGCCTTGATATTGAGATCTGCATTTCTCACAGCCTCACAGACCTTGCCAAGGTGGATCAGGTGATCCTGCCAGGTGGAACTATAGACAGCGTATCATCAAGATAGGCTGTACTAAAAGATTCCAACCCAGCAAGGACTTTATTCACAAACGTTTGGAAGGTAGAAGGGGAATTCTTTAGTCCAAAGCGCATAACAGTGAGCTTATAATGCCCATCTGGGGTTGAGAATGCAGGGGTCAGACGAATCTGCCAGTACCCTAATGTCAAATCAAAGTACTGAGAAACTTGGCTGCCACATTCCTGTTAATCTATTCATCAGCCCTAGGAATTGGGTGTTCATCTGTCCTGGTTACTGCATTGAAGCCCCTACCGCCCACAGAAAAATCTCAGCTCCTTTTTACCACCAGGGATCAAAGAGAAGAGCTCAGCATACTGATGCAGGATTTGCCTGCAGTCAGCCTGCTGTTGGACAGAGAGGGTGTCTGAAAAGACAACTCCTTCCACTAACCCATCTTTAGGGTTGTTAGAGAGGAGGGCAAGGAGAAGTTCACTCTCTTCTTCTCGATCCTCATTAGTGACCATCAGCATGGTCAACTCAGACCTGTTGTGATAGGGTTTAAGGCGGTTTACATGGATGACCCTTTTGTGGTTCCTGCAACTGCCCAGGTCCACCAAATAGACAACCCTCCTTTTTCTTTTTAAGATAGGGTAGGGCCCACTCCATTTGTCCTGGAGGGCCCTAGGAGCCACAGGCTCCAAAGCCCACACCTTCTGCCCTGGTTGGAACTCCACCAGTGCAGCCTTTTGGTCATACCAGAGCCTCTGAAGCTCTTGGCTGGCCTCAAGGTTTTTGAATGCTTTTTCCATGTACTTAGCCATTCTAGAAAGAAGGCCAAGCACATAGTACACAGTGCCCTGTTATGGTTCTTTGAGAGGTCTCTCCCAGCCTTCCTTCACTAGACACAGTGGTCCCCCTACAGGATGTCCAAACAGAAGTTCAAAGGGGGAAAACCCTACTCCCTTCTGTGGCACTTCCCTGTAGGCGAAAAGCAGGCATGGTAGTAAGGCATCCCATCTCCTTCTGAGTTTTTCAGGGAGTCCACCAATCATACTTTTCAGGGTTTTGTTGAATCGCTCAACAAGACCATTTGTGGGTGGTATGGGATAGTGAACTTATAAGTCACTCCACATTCTGCCCACATGTGTTTCAGGTAGCCAGACATGACGTTTGTACCTCTGTCTGACACCACCTCCTTTGCAAAGCTCACTCTGGTAAAGATACCAGTGAGGGCCCTAGCCACTGCAGGAGCAGTGGCAGTCCTCAAGGGAATTGCTTCAGGGTACCTGGTAACATGATCCACTACTACCAGTATGAATCTGTTCCCTGATGCAGTTGGAGGATCTAGGGGACTGACAATGTCAATCCCTGCCCTTTCAAAGGGAACCCCAGCCACTGGAAGTGGAATTAAGAGGGCCTTTGGGTGGCTACCTGTATTGCCACTGGCTTGACAGGTAGCACTGGCATTGCAAAACTCATTCACCTTGTGGGACTTGCCTGGCCGGTAGAAGTGGGTGACTACCCTACTCCAAGTTTTGGCCTAGCCAAGATGCTGAGCTAGGGGAAAGTCATGAGCCAATGTGAGCAGGAACTCTCTATACTGCTGAGGCACTACCACTCTCCTTGGTGGCACCAGGTTTGGGGTTTCTGGCCTCAGTGTAAAAGTGTCCCTCCTCCCAATATGTTCTGTGGGAGCCACTGTCTTCTCCCTTTTCCTGATCAGCAGCTTGCTGTCTCGGGCTTTCAAGAGTGGGACAGGTCCTCTGTCCCTGGCACAGATCTGCCCTAGAGGGTTCCCCTGGACCCAGGAGCTCTTGTGTGTAAGGCCCACATTCCTGGGGCTCAGTTCCCTCTGGGGCTCACAGGTCTTCTCCCTGAGGAGAGAGGACCTGAGCTGGTGTCTGTTGGGAAGCCGGTTTCCCAGACTTCTTGCCTTTTCTCTTGAAAGGTTGAGCTATTATTCCAGGCTCCAACTCTTCTTTTTCACCCTGGGCTTCGCATTGTTCTCTTGTTTTTACACACACCAATTCAACATACCCAGCATAGCTCCATGGGTCTTTCTTTCGACCTGATCCCATGCTGAGGACTCCAAATCCTTACCTAACAGACCTTCCACAGGGATCACAGAGGATATCACCACCTTATTTTGGCCAGTAACCTCTCCCCAATCTAAGGACACCATTGCCATGGGATGTACTTTAGCCTGATATAGAGTGCTAAAGGTATTGCCGATTGGGGGAACAATTGTACAGTTTTTGGTAAAGAGATCTGGCACTGGGAACCTGGTTAGCAGGAACCCAGTGCACTTCCAGTCGAAATCACATCAATGACCAGGCAAAAAGTTGGGGTGACCATATCAAAAAGGGGCACTTTCCTACACAGTGTTATGACCGAGATACCCTAAATATGGTTATCCTGGTTCCAAGGTTAATTTTGTTCATTGGCGAGTTTACAAGGGGCAGAGGGGGCACACTAAGTAGTAGTGACAGTGTTAGGCAATTATATGTATATTTTGTCACACAAGATAAATACCATTATCCCTAGTAATGAGACAGTCTGGCCCCCTCAGAACAATATTGTACAGCTAAGTGGTTTAGAACATGGATAGACACATGACATTAACTTCCTTCAATGTCAGAGGTCTCAATGATCCGTCTAAGAGAACAAGGGTCTTACAGGCATTGAAAAGTCTACATGGGATATCGACTTAATTCAGGAGACACATTTTATCAATAGGGACACATGGCGGATGACATCTAGAGCCTTCCCACAACAATACTACTCCAACACTATAACTGAGGGGGTGGGCATTATAAGCGGGCAGCATGTAGGGGGATGGAAGTGTCCATAAAGATAAAGATGGGAGATGGCTGTTGATAAATGGTTCAGTGAAGGACACAGTATTTGTATTTCTTTAGCAACAATCTGCATACCAAACCAGGACCAAAAAGAGTTTTTCCACCAAACAATCCATAAATTAATTGAGATAACCTTGGGGCCCTTGTTGGTGGGAGTCACCTAGAACGTGGTTCTAGATGGAGAGAAAGATTGCCCAGATCATAAAGAAGGAATTAATTATCTGGTAGATATCTGGTGATGATCGCATGGGGACAAGTGAGATTACTCTTGATATTCAGCGTCTCATAAATGTTTCAAGATTCACTTTATGCTGTGTGACCATGCATTGCTGAACGATATATGTAGTGCCGAAACTGATGTAATAAGTTTATCTGATAATGCTGCACTCAAACTTAAAATGACTTGGGGAGAAGCAAGCCAGGTTAGACCCCTAGATGGCAGTTTAATGAATGCTTGTTGAGAGACAATGTGGCTACAGAAGTGCTGTGAGCCCAGATTAAAAATGTTTATACAACATAACACGGGGGAGTGTAGGATAGCGACACACTGGGATTTTATGAAGACCATTATCGGGGTCCTCGTGAAGGGAGTATGTAGGAATCCTACGGGCGCGCTGCTTTGACGAATGTGTGACTACAAGCTACCGCCTCCCTCTTGGACCCATGTTGTGAGGCCAACCTACGCTTCACAAACATCCAGTTTTCAGAAATCCTGAAGACACGTTCAAAAACCATGAATTATTGCGGTCCTTTTCACCGCCAACGGTTCGGGTGCGCCGTAGCGTGTGCACACCTCCGGGGTGGTTTGGTCCTGACGAATGCCTCGCTAATATCCCATAGAGGCAGGAACATGTTGACCACTCTTTTATTTTTCACTTTAGGATACATCTGGTATAAGTAACCAGGAGTGAGATATCCTTTACAATTATTTTTATTTATGCCTGGTTTTCCACCAATAAAGTTTTTGGGATAAAACCTAGGCATTTTTAAATCACTTCTTTTTGCACTCACCATTTTGCACATTCCCACCACACACCCAAAAACCTGCTCCGCTGTAAACAGGCGTCGTAGCACACCAGGGAGGCACTCGGCCTCTCTGGTGGGAACCCAATGATGAAGCATGTCACCAACTAGGTTGGTGAGTGAGGGTTCTTTTTATAATTTTAGAGTGTCTTTCTACTGCTGGCTCTTTGTTTGTTAGTCGCGCTCTTTTGTTGTTTATATGACAATACAAGATCCACAATTCAGTTTTATTACATTTCCAAACAATTTTGCGAAAGCTACGAGAGTGTCATAAGAAGACTCCCAAAATACTCTGTGCCAGATAATTCATGTACGGGAGTGTAGGAAGCTGGCTCTGTGTATACTATATACCAAAGTAAGGTATAGTGTGCACAGATTCCAGGGAGTCCCCAGAGGTGTAGCAGAGGCTAAATTAGGTAAGTACTTACAGTTCTCTTTGTGGTAGTGTGGGCGAGCAGTTAGGCTTATCCAGAGGGTGTGTTAAACATGTATTGTATTCACTTAATCAAGGACTAATTACAGACACGCAGAGACAGAATCCAGACCAATTAGGTAAGTATAAAAAAAGATATACTTATGTTTTATTTTAGAATCAAGCAGGACTTTGCACAGGTGTGTAAAATATGCTTTTAAATGCAAGAATGTTCAAGGAATTGCAGTTGTATTTGAAATTGGAGTTGTTACAGGTTTGTTTCACTTTTAAAATGCAGCTGGAATTATACAGTAAGTACTACTTTCAGATTACTTTTTAGTTACTTTAGGATTACTTTGAGTACTGGGGGTAGTATGCCTGGATACCATACCTTAGGATCTCTACATACAAGGTAAGTACGACTTTTTATACTTTGCAATAGAATTCTCTTTTCTTCATATAACACAGTTCAACACTTAGACATTTTTTAGGCCCAAAATCTCTTTACATGGGTTCCTATGGGGATATTTTTTTTGCGGTTTCACAGGTAAGTATACGACTTAGGAGGGTGAGTTTTGGGGGTTAGGACCAAGGTTCCTCAAGGTCTAGATGGGCACTCTAGTTGCACCACCAGCGGCACTGGGGCAGCTGGGTGCAGGGGCCCAATGTTAGCCAACGGGGCTAAGGGGGCCTTCGGTTAGGGACTGCTGAAGAGCAGGCCACTCGTTTGTGAGAGCAAAGTCCTGGGGTTAAGGTCAGCACTGCAGGGGCCAACGACCAGCACAGGAGCTGCACCACCAGCGGCACTCGGGTGCAGGGTGCAAAACGGACGTCGGGGACCCTGTGCTTTCCAATGGAGACCTTTGGTTTCGAAAAGATGCTGCAGGCTTGGGCAGGGAGACTTCCTGAAGGCGACCACCGGCTGGAGAGGTAAGTTGGGATCTGGGGGAACACCTGGACACCGTTGGTTGGGCCACCCAAGGCCGTGGGGCGGCGGGTGCAGGGGTGTCTTCTGGCATCCAGTTTTCTTACTAGCTCCGGTCGTGGCCGGGGGGACCCTTCAGGTTGAGGCTGCAGGCGTCGCCTTGAGGCTTGGAGGAGGTCGGGGATCACCGGATCCCAGGTCAGGATCGCTGGGGAGACTTCTTTCGGGTGTTGGGTCACTCGAACTCTGGCAGTGGGCGTCGGGTACAGAATCGCAGTCGCCGGATTCTGGGGGTGAGTCTTTGTTTGACCAAATCTGGTGCTCACGGGAAACAGAGTCTGTAGGAAGGTTGCAGGGCAGGTCCTCCAGGCTCTGGGGGTTGCTGGCTGCTGGACTCGCCAGGGTTCTTGCTGTTGGCAGGTTGCAGACGGGACTGGCCGGTAGGGCTGGGGCCATGGCAGTTGGTGTCCTCTTTTCCTTCCTGGGTCAGCACGGCTCTTCAGTCTTTCCTCTTTCTTCCTCGTATCTGAGGAAGCAAGGTTCAGAGTCAACCCTAAATACTAGATTTAGGGGCGTTAAAAGGGTGTGCAGGTCGGGACCAATGGATCTCTTCTTTGGGGTGGGTACACCCCCTATTATGCCACCCTCCAGTGGGAGGGAGCATGAGCCGCTTCCTAATTGGTTGAGTCCCCTCATCTTTAAGATGGAGGGGACTGAGATGTGTGACCTGAGGGGTGGGGCTGGCAAAGGTGGGCACACCTCTCTTCATTGCTTGGATTTCCCGCCCAAAGTAGGGGCTAGAACCGGTGGGAGCCAGTTGCTGGGGGCAGCAAAAGGCAGGGACAGCGTCCAAAGGTGGCAGGCCTTTGAAGCTTCCCCTTTCATGGGCCCAGACCATCCTGGGGGAGACGACATGACACTGCTGCCGAGGATGGCCTTTGTTTCTGGACCCAGAGAGCGTAGGCTATCTACCCAGGGGTCCAGAAACTTGTCTGGTGGTGGCGGCAAATGGCAGAGAGCCATTCAAGAACCACACCCGGGCTGGTCGATTTTCAGGGGGCATCTCTAAGATGCCCTCTGGGTGCATTTTACATTAAATTCCCCACTAGCATCAGTGTGGGTTTAATGTGTGGAGAAGTTTGCTACCAAACGTCCCAGTTTTTAGTAAAGCCATTATGGAGCTGTGGAGTTCGCAGTGACCAACTCCTAGACCATGTACTCCTAATGGCTTTACTACACTTACAATGTCTAAGAATGGCCTTAGACACTGTGGGGGTACAGGGCTCATGCCTCTGTACCCTCACTTTAGGGCTAGTGCACCCTGCTAGAGGTGTGGTTTATCTAGGCCTCAGGCAGTGGATTGCAGGCATGAATTAATTAATGAATGAATGAAAGAATGAAGTGAGACTTATATAGCGCATGGCTACCCTGAGACCTCCCAGCGCTGCGGACGGAACAAGCGGACCAGGAACAAGTGCTAGAAAGGGATGTTAAAGAGATGGGTTTTCAAGAGTTTTCGAAATGCCAACAAGTTGGACTCCTTCCGCAGATGGAGGGGGAGGGAGTTCCAGGAGTTTGCGGCATTGAAAGAGGAGCGCCCGCCCCATCTGGCTCTCCGTATTCTGTGCGTAACGGCAGAAAAGGTGAGACTGGAGCGGAGGTTCCTAGCTGGGTGATAGGGTGTAACCAGGGATTGGGAGATGGCTGGGCCATACTTCCAGAAGGCCTTGTGTGCCAGACACATGGCTTTGAACAGGATCCTTGCCCTGATGGGGAGCCAATGGAGGTTCCTTAATGCTGGTTTAGCGGATTGTCTGCGGGGAATCTGAAGGAGCAGACGAGCGGCACAATTTTGGATGATCTGGAGCTTATAGATGGTGGAAAGAGGGGCTCCCAGATAAAGAACATTTCCATAATCTAGGCGAGAGAGGATGAGGGCCTGGACCAGGATTCTTCTCGCCTGAAATGGGAGAAGGGATCTTACGGAGCATCCTCAGCAAGCCAAAGCAGGAGGCTGAGAGCTTGGTAGCCTGATAGTTGAAGCTAAGGGAGTGGTCAAGCCACATGCCAAGGCTCTTAATCTGGTTTTTGGATTCTGGGGCCGGGCCGAGACAGGGAGGCCATAGCAGTGCAGGGTTGAAGGAGGGAGAATTGCCGAGAAGCATAAGCTCGGTTTTGTCTCCGTTCAGTTTGAGACAGGAGAGTTCCATCCACTTGGCAACCTCCTCTAGGCAGGGGCCTAGGGTGCTAGATGACCGCTCGGGATGATTAAGTGCTACCACGAGTTGCGTGTCATCTGCATAGGTGATGATCTTTATGCCAAATGGATGGACAATCTCCGCCAGGGGTCTCATATAGATGTTAAAAAGTGTGGGGCTTAAGGAGGAGCCCTGGGGAACCCCACAACTGAGCGGCACAAAGGGATGAGTGCCATGTTGACTCTTCACTTTTCTCTGCACCAAAACACGCAGCCTGCAGTGGCAGTGTGTGTGGGTTAATGTGCAGGGCCTCTAAGGGTGGCACAATAGGTGCTGCAGCCCTTGGAGACCTTCCCTGGCCACAGTGCCCTTGGTACCCATGGTACCGTTCACAAGGGGCTAACCTGTGGCCAGAGATGTGCCAATTGGGAAAGAACACAGGCCCTGGGAACCTGATTGGCAGGGACCCAGGGCACATCAAGTCAGGTTGCATCAGATGTCAGGCAAAAAGTGGGGGGTAACCATGCAAAAAGGGGCACTTTCCTACAGGGGCCAACTCTGACTGATGCATATTAACAAATCCAAATACTCCTTGGCTCAAAAAATCAACAAAAATAATTCGAAGGAGTCGGTAGGGGAATTCCTAGTTGGTTCCCTAGAAGTCCCCTTAGCATCGGAAGAAATTGTTTCGACCATTAGGATCCTCAAGCCCTCCAAGCCACCAGGCCTCGATGGGTTCACCCGGGATTTATATATGAGTTTGCAGCCCAGAGAGATGCCATTAACGACTAAAGTCATTAACGGTATAGCAGTGAGAGGTGCAGTCACTGAAACCATGACTGAGGAAAGGGTTTCAGGTCTTTTACAGAAGAGTAGGGACCCCACCCCCCGAATACTGTAGCTTCTACAGGATGATTTCTCTACTGATTATATATTTTTAATATATCCATAAATATAAAAGCTAACCCATTACAGTACTTCTACAAGAGTATACATCTTAACCAGGAGGGTTTATTCCCTAGAGAGGAGTGGGCAACCTGCAAGCGTTCTACATCGTAATTACATAACTGACAAGTGTAAAGTCGCTGCTCTCCTGCTGTCCCTCAATGCTGAGAAGGCCTTTGACAGAGTATAATGGCCTTTTCTGAAGAAGGCTTTGAGGGACGGAGTAGGAGAGCAATCCATTAAGATGGTGTTAGCAGGGTAGATGAGCCCAATTGCAAAAGTCAGGGTCAATAGGCAGCTCTCAACCACAGTGAGGATAGTGTAGGGACAAGACAGGGATGTCCATTGGCACCCCTGCTCTCTACACCTTATTTGGAATTGCTGAGATAAAACATATGGTCCAACCCACTCTGGGGATTAAACTGTGCAAATATGAATTCCAGCTTTCGCTCTTCGTTGATGCTGTTCTGATATCACTGGCGAAACCTAAGGTATCCCTCTGTCCATTATTAGATGTATTGCACTCCTTCTCTTCTGTGTTGGATTTAAGCTGAACATGTCCAATTTCAAGGCGAAGAGTATCCTTATAACTACCAGTGATTTGCAATGGCTGCAAGAGCAACCACCTTCCAATTTACTAGTAACACCATCATCTATCTTAGGATAAATCTTGGTCCCACTATGAAAGCTATTTGTGATGCTAACTTCCCGCCATCGGTGAGAGAAGTAAAGAGATCTACAAAATTGGCATGGTGACTCTTTTGTGGCAAGGGCATATGTTGTTTCGTTACTGATAATCCTGATATCCTGAGACAGCTACAAGTAGGCCTGTTTGGCCTTTATAAACAAGGGCAAATGATCTAGAATGGCAGCAATACATTCCTACCAACCCATTGTAAAGTGGGCTTGGCCATCCTGAATTATAAGGCTTATATCAAACAACTCATCTGAGCTTCCTATTGGAATGGTCCAGGTCTGAATCGGAGCACTACTGGTACGTTATTGATCACCACCTAGCAGGAGGGCTACCTCTGTGAAAGCCCATTGCAAATAGTGAGTGTAGGGCTATCAATCTTACACACTCCCCCTTAACTGGGACGCAGTACAAGAACAACTAGAGCTTACGAAGCATCCAGCTGCTTTCTTGTCCTTGTTTGGGAACCTGGACTTCATACCGGGACCAGATAGAGAGGCCTTCAGGCAGTGGAGAGAGACAAGGTGCGTTCACATAGGGGATATGTTCCAAAGAAAATAAAGTCCTTTGAACAGTCTTTGGTCTTGGAGATGGCAAACATTATAGGTACACTCCGATAAGGCACTGGGTTCTACAGAAAGAGATAAAAAAAAAGGCAGCTATCCATCCATTTATCTATTTTGAAAAACTATTGCCTTAGTAACAATGGACACACTTGTGATCTCACAGATGTATAAGCTGCTAGTGAATGGCGTCCTTGCCACCAACAGTGCAGCCCAGATCAGTTGAGAGGAGGAGCTGGGGGTAGAGTTCTCGCCAGAACAAAAGGAGATAATCTTCAGCAATGTTTTCAGAGGAGCTACACAGGTGCAAAGTAGGGACACAGTTAGCATGATTTTGCTTTAATTACATCTTACCTCCACATAGGCTCAATCTGTGCTGGAGAGATTGTAACCAGATTGGTCAGATGAAACTTTTAGTGGGGGCTGCCTGAAAGTCACAACGTTTTGGGAAGAAAGTTTGAATGATATTGATGAGATAATAAATGCTAGAGTCCCCAGGTCCCCGACCAGCATACTTCTAGGCGGAATGCCCAGTCTAAGATGTAGGAACCAAGGAACTCAGAGACACTTCGTAAATTTTCTATGCTGGTGTATCTTCCCAATGTAGGGTAAATCGCTTGTTCCTTCCATAAGGAGCTAGTGTTACAGACTGGCAGATTCTGGGCATGGAGAAGATCACCTGGGCAAAACATGGGGATGAACAGAAATTGGCAAAAACCTGGGGCCTGGTAATGCATTTGTTTTGCCAAGGATTATAGAGTCTTGACATGGCCCATATCTCTTAAAGCTCTACAAATAGTTATACTATGAGTGGAGTTCAGGCGAAAAGTGTATTGTGTGAGGAATGGTATGATATGGTATTTAGCAGAGAGAATGCCACACTGTCAAGGGAGCCAGGGGGATCAAGTTAGGATAATCTTAGCATAGTGTTAATGTTTGAAAAAGCCACTAAAAACTCTTTAGTCTTTAAAAAGATGCAGAGCATCTCAGATTAAATGATTTCTAATTAAATTGGTTCTTTAAGTATAACATGCATATGTAGATTCAACTCTGCCATGAACCGATGTGGAACAGTGTACAGCTTTTTACGGTTTGTTAAAAACTGTTGAATGTTGTCTTTCAAAATGGCTTATCGATATAGCCTTGTTTAAAGTTCTTGTACTTTGCAGAGTCACAAACTATAGTTGTCAGTCTTCAGTGTTGATCACTCAGATGTCTGTGCCATCAAACATTCTTTTTTTTGCATACCAATATGAATGTGTACCAAAAGCCAGTCACTTATAGTTGTAGCTAGACTGTAGTATAAGATGCAGTGCTCAACGCTTGATTCCCGAATAAAGATCATTCTTAATACATGCAGTAAGATACCTATTCACTGTTCAAAATGACAGTCATATAAAATATTGATCTGTGAAGGCTGAGGACTAGACCATTTTTATCATCCTCATTGACAGAATTTATGTAACTCTTGATTAAAAATAAGGGAGTTGTAGTTGATCTTTCTTTATTATTGTAATTTCTGTCACAGATTGCTCTATTTTTAGTGAGTTTGTAAAATATCATACTCAAATATTTCCTTGAACTTTTCAAAATAATCTCACTTCATGACATTAAAATTAGTGTTGAGAATGCTTGTAGGGTAGCTGGTCCTGTAGAGGTGTATCTCCGGGTGGAAAAATGGCACAAATGAGGGAGTCTTCCTATTTAGGAAGTGGTACCTTCACACGCCAGTGAGGGGGTCATGCTTCATCATTGGGCTTAGCTCCTCATGGGGTTGGCGCTGCAGTACCCCACGGGCCCTGCTGGAGGACTGTTTGGCAGAGATCTTTTTAATCAAATAGCCGTGATGATGGGTGCAGGTGTGTGGGATAAGTGAAAGGGCGAGTTAAAAATAACTCATGGGTACCAAAAATCTTTTTAATTATGGATCCCCTTGGTAGGGATAAAAGTAATGCGTCAATTGTTTGCTCCTAGTTACGAAGAAAAACAATTAAGCAACGTGTGCAGATTGCGTAGGTCAACATGTTTCACGCCTCAATGGTCCAGGAGGTATCCATGTGTTTCATCTGGACCAAATGAGTGAAAATAAGTTTCCCTACCCTTGGTCAGGGTTAGGAGGGTATGTACTAGTATCAAATGATTACCAAAATGTGCTTACTTGGAGTTGTAAGTCAAATATGTACCTAATAGGGCGTAAACCAATTGAGGTTTTCCTATGTTCCAGCCCTACTAATGCGAATTGCGTGCCCTTAGGTCATGAGCAGATGCCCATGTCAATGCTGTGGCGAAAATTTAGGGTCAGCGCAGTGAGAAGAGCAGTCACCTACCCTGTCATCTGCCTGCCCAGAGAGTTTTTCTTCTTAACTAGGAGCAGACAGTTGACACATTTCTTTCATCTCTATCAAAGGGGCCCCGGATTAAATTGATTTTTGGTACCCCTTGGGTATTTTTGCTCACCCTTTCACTTATCCCACACACCTGCACTCATCATCATGGCTATTCAATTAAAAGATCTCCGCCAATTAGCCCTCCCTCTGGGCCCGTGGGGTATTGTAGCGCCGACCCCATGAGGAGCTAAGCCCGATGATTAAGCATGACACCCTCACACTAGGAAGACCCCCTCATTTGTGCCATTTTCCACCCTGAGATACATCCCCACAGGAACAGTTACCCTGCCAGCATTCTCGTACTTGTTCTTGGGAGCAAGGGTTCCGGACCTTTTATTATCTCCCTGTACCCCTTCTCTGTGCAATTGATATTAAAATTTGTGTTAAAATAGCAAATGCAACAAAATGATGGACGGAGTGCTAAAGCTTTTCAACCACTCACCCCCAGTCAAGAGATACAGGTTTAATCCATTGTTCTTTTGCTCACTATGCCACCCCAGTTTGGACCCAGCCATATGAAAATCAGTCTTGACCGTGCTCCTCATGGGAGCAGTCCAGCTCAAACTGCCATGCCAGGCCCTACCTGGACCGGAAACAAGCACCCTGGGACCGGTTTCAGGGTATCACCCCTCACAAGCCAGGCTAGCTCCAGTGGCACAGTAAGCAAGGGACCCACGTCTGGGCATACCCTTGGCCACTTAGAGCGAACATAGCAAAAACAACAAGATGATGGATGGAGTGCTGAAACTTTTCAACCACTCATCCCCAGTCGAGATCTGGGTTTAATTCATCGTTCTTTTGCTCATTATGCCACCCCAGTGTGGACCTGTCCTGGCAGTTCAGGCTGGACAGTTCCCATGTTGAGCAGGGTCAAGACTGATTTGCATGTGACTGGGTCCAAACTGGGGTGCCATGGTGAGCAAAAAAAAGTTGGATTAAACCCAGATCTGTGACTGGGGGGGGGGGGTGAATGTTTGATTTGTTCAGCATTCCGTCCTTCATCTTTTCTTTTTGCTTTCGTCGCCCTAAGTGGGAATGGTATGCCCAGACGTGGGTCCCATGCTCACTGTGCCACTGGATTCAAGTTAGCCTGATTGAGGAGGAGTGATCCCCCGAAACCGGTCCCAGTATCCTTGTTTCCAGTCCACGGAGGACTTGGCTTTGCAGTTCGGGCTGGACTGTTCCCATGGGGTGCAGGTTCAAGTTTGACTTGCATACTGCTTGTTCCAACTGGGGTGGTGTGGTGAGCAAAAAACGATGGATTAAACCCAGATCTGTGACTGGGGGTGGGGGGGAATGTTTGATTTGTTCAGCATTCAGTACATCCTCTTTTCTTTTTGCCATTAGAATTAGTGGCAGCATGGTGGAAGCCTAGATACTATTAGACCTGCAGTACCAGCAAACTCCTTAACTAATTGTTAAAATCTCAACAATGGTCCCTCTTCACTATATATACCTTGTTCCTTTTTTATTACTGACTAATGATAACCTCCTACGCAGTCTGACATTTTTATACTCTGAGCTGTGCCCGCTTTAAAAACACTGGATAGATTTCAACATCCTAAGTCCTCTATGAGAACAACTTTTTTCGATGCTACCTCTTTTGAGTTTCTCTAAGTAGTAAATTCTGCTAGCGTTGATGATTGTCCTCTCAGTGCAAAACCCTATGCTACCCCACTGCAGATAGTGTATCAGTAGTGTTATTATTAAGTAAACAAGTATAGGTTTCACAATAGAGGGGGTGGACTTTGTTTTATCAACAGCGTGTTGACTCAGTTGATCCTGAGGTGAAAATAAAAATGTTTCATGCACACAGATGATGCTAAAATTGTAAACAATTTCATACGAGAAAGTTTGTCCTGTTCATTTCTGTTTTTGTTGGTTTCTTTGTTTCCATTTCTTCCTATAAAAATACTTTTTATTGTCATTATAAACACTCTTTGGAAAAACATAATGGTGTTGATTGTGCTTATTCAACCTTTTGCCCTGAGCGTTCATTTCAATACACATGAGCGACACATGTATCAGCTGAGAGAGCAATCATGATGTAGAATTGCACATTTCCACGGCAAGGGATGGGCACATTTCAGCTATACTGAAAAACAACTAGCTAATAAATATGCAGGCATGCCATAACTACAAAGTAAATATTAAATAACATGAAATGACAAGCATGATAAGGGATATAAAATTAATATCAATACAAAAAATATTTTTAAGTTTTGATTCTTGAGAATTATTTTGGTACTGTGAAGTCTTTTAAATAATGACAGCCATCACTTGGGGTGATAACTACTTCTAAACAAAACCTTTTTTCATGGCTTCTATGGTGACATAGATGATTATAGGAACTTACCCGAGATGTTGCTGGTGTGTTTGTGAAGTACAGTGAATTCGTTGTCTGCCTGCTTGTCTGTTTTCAGAGTTTGTATTTTAAGAGTTTGAGGATCTTGGCTCTCTTCATGTGCATGATCTTGTGAAGGTTCTCTGTCTGTAAGTAATGAACTTCGATATGCAACACTGCATCTGATATCAGATCACAAACTACACTGTAAATGGGGATTAACGTGCACCAATCTAGGAGAACATAGGATACATAGGATCAAGTTTTACAACATGATTTGAATTTGAAGTTGTGATAACAACAACACTAGAGTCTTTATTAGAATAGAAATCTTACTGAAGTGAAGTATATTACTTTTAAGAACAGCAGATTTACAAAAGTCCATAGTCACCCTAGAGGATATAGGAAACTCAGAACTACATTAATTGTATAGACCATTTTTTGTTCTGTTGATAGTTTGATTAAATGGCAGAGGTATAAATATCACTTGTTTTCTTCTTTTGATGTTTACTTTTATTAGATTTTCTTATTCCTAACTGTAAATGTACTCCGCAGTCCATGCATGGACTATCAGTGGTCATCCTATGTTAACATCTGCACAAGAAGGCATAATGATGCACAATCCGGTCAATATTCCAGCAAACGACCTAAGCGACTGAGTGTCCGATGTGACATTTTTGACAGAATTTGTCAGGAGTTGCTCTAGTGAATTTGCACTTTAAAATATGTAGACTGATGTATATTTTTCTCAAGTCTGTCATTAAAAACAATTGAATTGTTAAAATTGATTAAATGTTTTTCATTTTGCCTACATCACTGTTCACTGTATCACTATGCTGCCATTACCAGATCAAGTGATGTAAAGACTAGAATTCCCCTGTTGTCATATTAAAAAATATAAAGTCTTTTTTTTCTTTTTTTTTTTAAGGGGTCGCGGTTTTGGAAGGCCCTATGTATGCTGTCGGTGGGCACGATGGATGGAGCTATCTGAACACAGTAGAGAGATGGGATCCACAGGCCCGTCAGTGGAATTTTGTTGCAAGCATGTCAACACCACGGAGTACAGTTGGTGTGGCTGTACTGAATGGAAAGTAAGCATACAAATCATTTTCTTAAATTACAATGTCAGTAATTACCCAGGGATCTCTGTACCTTTGAATATAAAATCTAGTCCTATTACAAAACAACGAAAGCACTATTAGATGGTAAGATTGAAAAGTCATATTCATATATGGTGAAAGTAAGAAAAAATAAAAAGGATCTAGTATTTTGACAGATCTTCATATGGAGAAAGTTAAGTGGTAGCATGCAAGTGTTTCTCTGGATTCAGCTTCCGTTTTTTCTGTGTCTTTGACACACCTACTAGGTATTGGATGCTGTTAGATCATTGATTTGTGTAGCTTAAACATACATACAAAATATTCTGATAATTGTTTGGTTTTACATATATTAAATATGTTTTTGCATTTGTATAGCACACTCCACAAAACAAATTGCCTACTGTGAATTTATGAATTACAGTGGTAGGTTAAGAGAGATGCTGAGTCTTCTCGCTAGTGCAGGTTTCCGCAGTCAGCATTCAGCTTCCTGAGTAATCCATACCACCTACAAGGTTCTAGACATTTTACTAGTGTGTATGAAGATATAAATGATACATTAAGTAGATGCAAACGTTTACATCCAACGTATTACTTTGATATTATTGTAAACTGCTGTTTTCGTACATGTTGGACCCAAACCAACGTCCAATGTGCCATAGGTGTCAGCATCTAATGATGGATTTTATACATGTATCCTGGAAATGTCCAGAGGTTCAGGCATTTTGGAGTAGCTGTTTCTCAACCTTGACAAGGATGTTAGATGTAGATAGCTCAACCACTCTGCTGATTGCCCTACTGGCAGTGTGCAAGATATTCCAAAGACAATCGGAAGATTTCCTGCTGTTTCATTACTCCAAGCTAAATGAAGAGCAACTGTTAGAAATGGGGGTCTCTTGTTGACAATGGCTTTAACCCTGTCCAAGTAGGGACCCTTATTCTAGTCAGGGCAAGGGGATTACACAGCTAAGATAACCCCTGCTCACTCCCTTGGTAGCTTGGCACGAGCAGTCAAGCTTAGCTCAGAGGCAATGTGTAAAGCATTTGTATATAAACACACAGTAACGCAGTGAAAACTCTACAAATTGACACCACACCAGTTTAGAGAAATAACCAATATGTATCTGAATAAAACAAGACCAAAACAACAAAAATCCAACATACACAACCAAAGATATCACTTTAAAAAGGTTCAAACAGTTCAGTCCATAGGAAACTATAGATGCGTCACTTTTTAGCACAAAGTACCTGGGATGCCTCAAAATCAAAGACGAAAACATGCAGGGGAGATTAGGCGCTGGAAAACAAAGCGATGCGTCGATGCCTTACTCCCAGGGGAGGTGATGGATCAATTCCTTTCTTCCAGAAGAGGTGATGTGTTGATTCCTTGCTGCGAGGAGAGGTGATGTGTCGAACTCCAGACACGTGGCCTCGGTTCCTTACTGCTGGGCAACGTCGATGGAGAACTTGGCGTGAAGGTGCGATGCGTGGAAAATTCGGACGTGCTGGGGTCGATGCAGCGGCACTGGTAGAGACTAGATCTAGCCACAGATTCCTTACCAACCCACCCATCCTCCTTGCTCTGCATACAGATCTCTAGAGTCAGGGTTGATTCCTTTAAGGGCCCTAGTTTGGACACACCAATGTCCGTGCTCTTCATGGCTCCTCGCATCTGGCGTGGAAAGTCGTGAAAAGTAACTGATGTCAGCGTGCTGAATCAGCGCCTTTATAGGTGAGACGGGCTTCCCTTCTGGCATGGACAAGCGAAGCCGACCGACGCCACTTACCGATCCGCAGGGGTACTGTTCACGAAAAATCTTCCGGATCCAGTCTGACGCCTGGGGGAATCAAAGGTAAGGAATCTGCGGCTAGATATAGTCTCTACCAGAGAACGTGTTACCGAAGGTAAGTAATTTATTTGTTACTTGTGCCGCATCCTACGCGGACGAAGCCACGTGGAGCCGAACGAAGCCACCTACCAGCGTGCAAGGGTACTGTTTACAAAAAAATTCCGAATGTAGTCTGACGCCTGGGGATAATTCTAAGGTAAGAATCTGCAGCTAGATAGAGTCTCTACCAGATAAGGCGTTCCCAAAGGTAAGTACCTTGTTCTTCAAGATAACACATAGCATGCATGCAGACAAATTAATATTATGTACAACTGTGATTGCACAGAGCCAACAAAATGGCGGAAGCATAGCCCCTGGAGATAAAAAGTATTTATCTCCAGTGCAGTTTTAATAGTAGCATATTACTCTAGGGAAGCAGAGTATGTGGGCTGTATGCACAAAGTGGGTAACATTACCAATCCCAATAATAACTTATTCTTGTAATTGATGTGTCTTATCTGTATATTCCTAATCTTTAGAAACAGAAATTCCCCACAGTGCAGTAATTTCTATGATGAATATATTCGGTTTTATCTTCTGCTAGTTGCAGGCATTATTCCACATATGCAACATGTTGAAACCTGTATGTCCTCCCTAGGAAATGCTGAAAATGGAAAATACATATGCACAAAATGTATGTTTGCATTTGTTCGCAAACATAACACGATATTTTAGGACACTTGAGCCAAGACTATAGTATCCAGTACCACCTTTAGTTCTGTATTACTTTTGTGCGCATTTATAGCAATTGGATGTGCAACCTGACATTGGATTTTTTATTTATTGTTATTTGAAAGACCTCTTCATGAAGTCTACTTAGGAGACATTTCCATTGTTGCCCTCGACATTAGTTTGCTATTATGTTTTTTTACGGACGGTCTTCTCAGAAGCAGCAATCTGACATTAATCAAATGGCTTTACTGTATTTTTAATTTTGAGGTATTGGAAAAGCCCTTTGGATGAAGTTCTGTATCCGGAGAGTAGTGAACTTTAAGTCATGTTTAGGATTATTAGAATAGATTTCTCAGCGGTCTTTTAAACGGGTGCCACATTAACTACCAAATTGTGTATTTTTTACAGTATGTGACACCACAATAAAGGGTTGCCAAAAAAAAGGGGGACGGTACAGCTCTAGCACTTTTCATATTTTTGCCATTATTAATTAGATATTATTAGGAAGGGTGTTTTGAAAAATATCAACCGTGCCACTGTCTAATGGCTGCTTTATTATCCACACTTTTTCTATGCATTCCTTGTTACCTCAGGGCTACAGTAGGTTCCGCGGCGCTAACTATTTGATTCCGAATAGTTTTAAGTTTATCTGTGTTTTTCCAGGAAGTCCCAGTCATCAGAGCGTTACCGTGATCCAGTTTGTGCCAGTGATTGCTCTGGATACCTTCCCCGACTGCTTTCATCTAAGAATGGTCTGACCATCACAGTACCTTTAGATGGTAGTTTGAGGCTGTGAGAACCGCATTGATTTGACCATCAATGGTTAGACTTTCATCAAATGTGACACCAAATTTTGTGACTTTGTTTCACCGGGATGTCGGGGTGGTCTTTCTTAACATGAAGTCAGACCTCACGAACAAGAACTCTGTTTGATCTGTATTTAAACCTACACAGTTTCCAAGCATCACTTTTTGGATGCTAAACACCATTCTTTTAATGCTCTGCTGTTGTATTCCGCTTTAGGTGTCCGTATATAGGTTTTCCTGAAACATGTCCTTATATAGGCACAATTCGCATTGCCCTTACATAGGCATAAGATCCCAGTCCTTATTTAGGCATTAGCCATGCTATCCAAATACAGGCATGGTCACCTACATCTGTCCACCCCAACGTCACAACGAGTTCTTAGAAACCAGACCCTTAAGCTCTTGGGAGTTCCCCTAGCACAGGATTATTGATTTCTCCAAGAACTCATTTATTATGCATGAACCGCTATTCCTTAAGGGTTCATTCCTGACGTCTTCCTCTGCCCGACTTTACGTCAATGCTAACATTCCAAGGCACCTACCAGGTATAAATATACTTTCCCTTGCCCAAGCAAGTAGGAGGAGACCTCGACTTTAGAGGAGCCCGTATCCCGGCCTGACGCAATGACAAGAGACGCTTTCATCCCTGCTCGCAGAGAATCCAGCTTCCAGTGTTGCGACTCCCTTCGCGGGGTGTTAGAGTTCGAGACCCGGAAAGAGATTCCCACCTCTCTCATTCTCAAGGTATTGAGCTGACTAGAACCTAGAGGGACTCTTGGCATACTAGACTTGGCATACTAGACTTGGCATACTAGACTTGGCATACTAGACTTGGCATACTAGACTTGGCATACTAGACTTGGCATACTAGACTTGGCATACTAGACTTGGCATACTAGACTTGGCATACTAGACTTGGCATACTAGACTTAGCATACCATACTATAGAATACATCACCTATTTCTTACCTTGCACTACACTTAGGTTAGGTACACTGGGGTAGAACTAGTTAGAGAAGCATCTTATGAGTACTCGCATTTTTAGCTTATGTTATTTATGTATATGAATATCTGTGTCATAGCTAAAAGATAATGCTAAGCGCAGTATTATTTCTTTCTACTGCTTACGCTGTACATAATATATCTTGCATACTGTCTTACGATTGTAACAGCTCATATCTCTTACACGAGAAACAAGACTGTTCAATAAATCCTTTTATTGAAACGCTCGTTTATTCTTTCTGTGTAACTCTGAAGAAACTAAGCATGCACGACTAGCTGAGTGAAACTGTTATCTGTTGTTTCCACGATTCTGTGAGTGTTCCGATTCTAAAGGGAAACAAAGTTGTCATGTTTATGCGGTTGCCAGAAACTACTCCCTTCTTGTTTACAAGGGAGTTTCTAGTGGCCTCTGAGTTAGCTGGTACAAAGTAATTCAGTTTAATATACTCGATAGGGACATACTGACCTCAGTCCTATGTCAAAACTATAGGGTATGTTATTCCAATGCGCAGAGCCTATTAGGGAAATAGAAACTATACTACATGGCGCCCAACGTTTGGTAAGGCACTAATTTAACGCTAGATACTGAGTAACTCAGTCGTGCTTTTCTCAGAGACCCCTACTCACATACTCCATAAGACGTCTGGAGTGGGTAGGGTTAAGTATCCGCCAAAGCTGAATAGGACAAAAATCCCATATATTGGCTGTATGGTTTGTTCAACGTTGAAGGATACAGTGTTCCAAAATATTGTGCACCTTATCTTTGTTTCCTTGAAATTTGTTCTACATTTTTCAAAAAACAATGTCCCTGAACGGGGATACTAATACCGACAACGGTTCAGCTGCGGCTGATCCAGTCGTAACAGCTTTTAATTTTACAGGTTTACATGAAACCTATGAGGGTGTTATAAACATCCATCCAAACTTAAGGAGAGCCATCACTCTAAAACTTATAAAACACGGCCTAACACCAAGAGGTGGTAGAGC
Organism: Calotriton arnoldi; assembly: GCA_963921515.1. Lineage (NCBI taxonomy): Eukaryota > Metazoa > Chordata > Amphibia > Caudata > Salamandridae > Calotriton > Calotriton arnoldi. Next base: position 1,938,266 of record CAWUFW010000057.1, read on the forward strand.
AGTTTTCGTGATAGAGGCACACGAATCCTTTCAGACAGAGGTATTCTATTCATGGATAGTATTCCCAGAATCAAATCCAGTAACACAAATGTTTCACTTCTTTAAAGAAGATGAACCACCAGAGGAATATATTCCTTTCGAGGATATTGAAATTCCACTCACATACCAGGAGCATAATCTCTGGTTTAAAGGCGCCCTAAATGATCACAAAAACATTACCAGGCTCGGTCCACTAGGTAGACCAGGAGCAACATGGCCGATTGTAGCCGACTACACACCTCATCCTGACATCGAAGAAATGTCAGACGATGAATTACTTACTCAACTACTAGAGTTGATAAAAATTTACAGACAGTTAGTCCAATATGTCATGCGGACTTTGACAGTCCAACCACCAATGACCATTCCAAATCAAACACCTCAACAGGCGTATACACTCCACAGACTTTACACGCAGTCATGGGTAAAATGCCCACAAAACGTGAACAAATTCCATTCTGGATAGCTCAAAAAATTACTCAAATCGAAGCAGTATTTCCAAATACTAGCCCTTTTGAGAAACACAGAATCCTAACAATCTGTTTACCAATGGGGATCATACCACAACTGGAAGACTGCACCACTTGGGGCACAGTCTTTGCTGCCATCTATACTAAAACACATGGTGTTCCGTCAATTGCAGTAATACCAGATGTCCTGAAACAAATTCAAAACGAATACGGGGCAGAACCTGCTCTGAATTTAGGTATGAAATTACTGAAAAACTTCGACCAGGTCTCAACAATAATATTATCGGAGAGGCAGCATCAGTGGCGATCCGCCAACGCTTAAGGGAATTTGATGTTACAGAACATCAACACGAACTACCCAGAATAATAGAACAATCTTATGCAGAATTAGGCAGAGATAGTTTGGGTGGAAAACCTTTGAAGCCAAAACTATCTGAAAGTCCTGAGAAGGACTCTATTAAACAAAATCCTACATCTTCTAAAAAGAAGTGGGAAACTAATGAACAAAATTCAAACAAGACACGTTCTCAATCCCGAGGTAGGTCTCCTCAAAAGGAGCCCTCTGAAAGGAGGTATAACCTCAGGAATAGGGATAATTTAAGAAAACCTGACAGGTATCAAGATACTGATACACGTTCCTCTCGTACCTTTCAGATAACGTGACAGACATCAGAAAGAAGAGGACGGTCAGATCACAAAGAAGAACGCGTGAAATCCAAAGACGATAAACACGTTCAGAAAAATAAATCAAAACCTCAATTCACAAAAAGAAGGTAGCAGGTCTGAAGATCAGACATGCCGAGAATACTGAGAACACAGCTCAAGAACGGAGAATGGGCTCAGACAATGCTGGACAGTGCAGCAGAAGTAACAATAGCTCGCCAGAACCTGAAGGAACTTCTGGAGATAGTGGACTTGAATGCGTACATCACAGTAGAGACTGTAGACACCAGGGTTAGTACTCCACAAAAGTTATATGAAATAACACTCCGAATGGAGGGAGACATACCAAGAATAGTGAAAGCACTCTTTTGGGAAAAACTTTCAAGGGGTTATGATATACTTCTAGCAGAAAAGGACTGGCCACCAAACTTTGTTAGGGAGTGCCCACATGGCGAGGACATCATTATGCCAGCCTTCTCCAACCATATTCCAATTCACCTAAAATATACTTATGCCAGGAAATGGGCAGTTGCCCAGGCCCCAGCATTATACAAAAATCATGTAGGATGGGATGAGGACTCACCTCACCACAAAATACAGCTAAAAAATCAACCTACTGCACAAAGGCAGTACCCAATAAAGCAAGAAGCTAAAAACAGGTCAGGGAGATCTTAGATCAACTTGAATACCAAGGGGTGATTGAAACATGCACCTCCTCAATGAACAATCCTTTGTTTCCTGTATCCAAACCAGACAATACATATCGTCTAGTTTTGGATTACAGACACTTGAACATTTGTTCCAAAACATTTGCAGTGCAAAAGGCACATAGTACAGCATTAATGAATAACATTGTGCGCAAAAAATATAAAACCACATTGGACATTTCAAATGGTTTCTTTTGTCAAAACATAGCACCTGACAGCAGGTACTTAACAGCTTTCTCAATAATGGGGACCCAGCGTCAATTTTGTAGTCTCCCACAAGGGTTCAAAAACATCCCGGGGTTATTCTCAGCAAGGGTAACAGAGTTACTACAAATTTATGATAATGAGGCATTGTCATATGTCGATGACATCTATCTGACAGACGATGACCTAGATAGGCACTTGAACAAGGTGAGTACCATTATATTGGGCTTCGCCTCTGATGGCTATAAATTCAACTTTAAAAATCCAGAATTGCCCATCTCAATGTCCTTTTCCTAGGATATGAGCTTTCAAGTGAAGGCAAGAGCCTGGCAGCTAACTTTTTAGAAAAGTGCGCGCTGCTCCAACCTCCAAAAACGCTGAAAAATGTACAATCCATCTTGGGTTTCCTAACTTTTGGAAGAACTTACATTCTAAATTACGCAGAAAGGGTTAAACCTCTCTTCGAATTAATCAAACCTGATTTTTCAACAAAACATTGGACACAAGAACACACAGAAATCCTGCGTTCAGTCCAAGCTAACATGTTAGCAACAAATCACTTACAAACACGCGTAAACGAACGCAATTTAGTGATCCGAATAATTTCGGGTCAATGCGGATTCACCTATTTAACATTTAATGAGGGTGAAAAAGTACCAATAGCATACAAATCACATTTGTATACACAAGCAGAAATGCGCTTCACTTCAACAGAAAAAATACTGACAGCAGTTCAAACCGCTGTAGCAAAAGAAAGAGCTCTAGCTCAAGGGAAACGCATTATTGTCGTAACTCCTGTACCAGCCTTAGAGGCGGTTACAAAAGCGAGCATTCCAAATGCAAAAGCTTTACATCCTAGATGGATACAATGGGTTAATTCTCTTACTGCAACAGATGTTGAATATGTTTTTGATCCCGATTTAAAAACACAAGCATTCCTGCAATATGAACATGAATGTCCTCTGCCCACTGAAATTTTGCCTCTCGATCAGTACGAATTTATACTGACGGATCAGCACAACCCGCTACAGGGAGTAAGCAAGCTTACAGTGCAGCGTGCGCAATCGTTGAAGGGTGCATGCGCGATGGTAACTTCAGACCAATGGTCACTAAAACTCAATCTCTAGGAGATTGTACAGCTCAGCGAGCTGAACTACAAGCATTCAAACTGGCACTTGAAATACAGATCGCGAATTCCCCACACTTATAGTGTGCGATTCTTTTTACTGTGTTCAGTCATATAATGAATATATACAGAGTTGGCTTCAAAACGGGTTCAAAGATGCAAAAGGTGGCACAATAAAGCATAAAACGCTTTGGGAACAAGTAGTTCAGTTGAGAAACGAACTACCAAAAGCTCACGTGATGCACACGCTGAGTCATCAACGTGATGGCGTTCACGTTGCAGGGAATTCATTGGCTGATGAAGCCGCAAAGGGGGCTGTTCAGACGGCTTCCGTAGCTGCGATCACTTGTTCAAAAACGAGAATAGACAGTGAGATATTGTTGACTGTCAATGCTTCAAGCAAAGGCAGTGGTGCAGCGTTACCAAAGAAATTTCCACTCAAGTACTCTTATGTAATTGATGCAAACAACGTTCCTTTTGCTCGAATCCCTGGAGTGGGGGATAGGGTAATTCCAAACATGGAACGTAGATTAGGACTGCTCCTAGCAGCACATGAAGGGATAGCCTCTGCCCATGCAGGTGTTTCTGCAACAGTATCTTTACTTAAACAAAGATATTGGTGGCCTGGCATTAGGAAACAGATCAAGAACTATGTTTTGGAATGTGAAATATGCCAACAGATGAAAGTCTCCACAGTGAAACGTCCTGCGCAGACACCCCTGTTGATTTCAGACAAACCATTAGCTTGTGTTTACCTGGATCACTGCGGTCCCTTGCAAAGGGACGGTAACTATAAATATATAATGGTCGCAGTGGATTCGTGCTCAAGGTTCCTATGGATGTGGCCTCAGCGCTCGGCTGACGCTCGAACTGTTATAAAAGATTTGCGAGTCTTTATCGGCACATACGCAATTGGCACACTACATTCTGACCAGGGCCCTGTGTTTAGCTCTCGGGCTTACAAAGAAGCCATGGCCAGTTTGGGTGTAGCATTGCGGTACTCCTCTCCGTTTCATCCTGAGGGAAATTCTGTTGTGGAAAGGAAAAACTGGGACATAAAGCAGTCTATAACAGCTAGAGTATTAGGTTCGGGTGATGGGTGGGTCAAACATCTTTATGGGGTCCAACGCTCATTAAATAATTTGCCAAGAAGTTCTCTAGGGGGGTCACTCCATATGAGGTCCTATTTGGGACAAGAATGTGGGTTCCTGATCTCGAATGTAAAGGCACAGTGGTGGAAGATAAACCCTTTGATATCAAAGATCGTTTGGCTGTTTTACAGGATCTAAATGAACTAAGATCGAAACAAAGCAACGTGTTCCTGAAGCCAACCACCACTGGGGAAAAACCAGCTACAGAATGGCTTATCCATGGCAAAATAACTCTGCCTGTCACTACTTTTCATTTTCAGTATTGCCTCAAACAAATGCAAGCAGGCAAATATGAAAGGTTGGGTAAAGAATACATTAAGACATCCTGGGATTTACCTTACGAATACAGATGTTGGAGTGGGGATCGTGAAGTGTTTCTAAGCGGTACACACTGTGAAAATGCACTGAGCGGTTCACTCATATGTCAGGACATTTCTTTACACGGGGCTTGTAATGGTTCTGTGGCAAACTTGTCCTGCCACCTGCAGGGTACACCAGCTGCTGTGATTAATCCAGCGTTTGGCCAACTTTCTAACGGGAGTTACCTCATGTTGAATGATCAGAGTTGCTGCGGCATGTTGCCAGGAATCCCATATCTGGTAACGTTTAGCTCCAGGGTTACTTGTTGTATGAAAGTATTGTTCCCCCCCAATAGTCACAGTCAGGGAGTCGCCTCTATGGCCTTCATTGAATGTTTCTTTTATACGTTTTGATACTCTAAGCAGAATGAAAGCCATGCTTTTACAACAGACCGTGCCTTTGACCTCGGCCAAAGAAACCTATGATCTACAAATTGCAAGGACTTCGGCTGAGATACAGGCTCTAATTCGTACAAACTGCCCTATACATTTCGTAGAAATGATGGGACGTATCTTAAACATGTCTGATATGAGCGGGATTGTACATGTATTTAAGACCATCTGTTCAGGACTGTTAACACCTTTTCAGGCAGTCCTCGGAATCATTCCAAACTTCGCACATTCGGTGTTTGGTGGTGTGCCATTAATTCTAGCACTAATTGCAGGAATCCTGATTTTATTCCTACTACTACGCTATGGCAAACCTATCAACCAGCGTCACTCCCAGCACTTTGGAGAAACCTCTCCTAGAACGGAAGTGCCGTGAGCGCATAGTGCAACTTTTGGGCATACCTCGTCTACGGGAACTAAATATAACATGGTTTCTGTCATTTAGACCAATCTGGCAAGATTGCATCTTACCTGTTCTATGCTGCCTGCTTTGCGGTGAAGAATGCGTGCTAGACATCTGACTAACACTCCCATCAGTCATGCCAACGGATATCGATACTCTGCTGGACCCGATAACGGCCCATGCTCTGTGTTGTCCCCAGAGGCTACCAATCCTGATGACGGCATTCGTTGAGATCTCACAGACTCTTCCTGCTGCTGCTGAGGTACGAGATGGATCAACAGGCACACAGGTAACAACGGACGCGAATGTTGCTGCAGCATCCTATGCTGAAGGCGATGCTTCACATCTCTGTGCAGTTAACCTTCTAAACGAGGTGTTCCAACTGTCCCCGACATCGGTAGACGACCTTTTGTCTACAGACGTAGATGAATTCATGTTTACCACAGACCCATACACTAACTTTGATTAGGCTCACAGTGTACCGGGGAAGCAATGAATTTGGCCTCCATATTTTCAAAACAGAACTAAACTTGGAACTCTTCCTAAAACTTGAATTTTTTTCTTTTTTCTCTATTTTTGAAAATACATGGCAATTCAATCTGCTTACAGTAGAACTAGTCATATAGAACGGACTTCTTTGAATGCTTCCAGGGACACATTGTCACCTTATTTACTACAATTTTATTTAGTACCATGTTATGAAATGGCTTTGATTTTTTAAAACTTGTCAACCATTTCGTCATATGTATATATATCTGTTTATTCATTCATGTTGCATTTTTTTTTCCGATATATGCTTAGAATGAAAAATTGCTTTAAATGTACAGTACCTATTGCATTACATGTTTAGCAACAGTTTTTTTTTAAAGACTTCTTTTAATATGCTTTTAGAAATGTTTTTAGCAACATGTGGTACTCAGTTTAATGTTTAGCATTTAATGTGTAGTAGCATTTAGTACTATCGTTCATTCGAAAGTGGAGTGGGTGTTGTATCCCGCTTTAGGTGTCCGTATATAGGTTTTCCTGAAACATGTCCTCATATAGGCACAATTCGCATTGCCCTTATATAGGCATAAGATCCCAGTCCTTATTTAGGCATTAGCCATGCTATCCAAATACAGGCATGGTCACCTACATCCGTCCACCCCAACGTCACAACGAGTTCTTAAAAACCAGACCCTTAAGCTCTTGGGAGTTCCCCTAGCACAGGATTATTGATTTCTCCAAGAACTCATTTATTATGCATGAACCGCTATTCCTTAAGGGTTCATTCCTGATGTCTTCCTCTGCCCGACTTTACGTCAATGCTAACATTCCAAGGCACCTACCAGGTATAAATATACCTTCCCTTGCCCAAGCAAGTAGGAGGAGACCTCGACTTTAGAGGAGCCCGTATCCCAGCCTGACGCACTGACAAGAGACGCTGTCATCCCTGCTCGCAGAGAATCCAGTGTTCTGACTCCCTTCGTGGGGTGTTAGAGTTCGAGACCCGGAAAGAGATTCCCACCTCTTTTATTCTCAAGGTATGGAGCTGACTAGAACCTAGAGGGACTCTTGGCATACTAGACTTGGCATACTAGACTTGGCATACCATACTATAGAATACATCACCTACTTCTTACCTTGCACTACACTTAGATTAGGTACACTGGGTTAGAACTAGTTAGAGAAGCATCTTATGAGTACTCGCATTTTTAGCTTATGTTATTTATGTATATGAATATATGTGTCATAGCTAAAAGATAATGCTAGCACAGTATTATTTCTTTCTACTGCTTACGCTGTACATAATATATCTCGCATACTGTCTTACGATTGTAACAGCTCATATCTCTTACACGAGAAACAAGACTGTTCAATAAATCCTTTTTGAAACGCCCGTCTATTCTTTTTGTGTAACTCTGAAGAAACTAAGCATGCACGACTAGCTGAGTGAAACTGTTATCTGTTGTTTCCACGATTCTGAGAGTGTTCCGATTCTAAAGGGAAACAAAGTTGTCATGTTTATGCGGTTGCCAGAAACTACTCCCTTCTTGTTTACAAGGAGTTTCTAGTGGCCTCTGAGTTAGCTGGTACAAAGTAATTAAGTTTAATATACTCGATGGGGACATACTGACCTCAGTCCTATGTCAAAACTATAGGGTATATTATTCCAATGCGCAGAGCCTATTAGGGAAATAGGAACTACACTACACTGCAGCTCTAGGACCTTTAGCTGTCTTTACGAACTACTCCTGATCTGCCTTGGCTTTAACCAGCGATAATGGAAGGCTTGGAATCCCCAGTCACTGAATGGTGAAACCACTGCACTGGTGAGTGAGTCTTAAATCAGGTTGAAGTCAAGAAGACAGTCCTCCATATTAACCCATTGCTTTCCTGAGTCAGGCTTCTAGGGTGTCTGTCAAGAACTCGCTATGCGACTGGGAGGCACACTTCCTAACTCAGTGGAGGTGGGTCAGACAGAAATGTCATAATGGGAGAGTACTTCGTGCAATGGATGGATTCAGTCATAAATATCCATTGGTGCTCCAGCCCTTTCTCTGCATGCAGAAAAACTCAGCGCCTGGAATGTTGGTGGTACTCTAGTCTCAAGGTTTGGATTTAGCAATTTTTTCCGACCTTACATTGATGACGCATTCATGAGAATATTCCCTTGTTGTATTGAACAGGGATACACACCTGTGATGCCCTCTTTCCTGATTATTCTGTGTCCTTTTAGTGGAATCCTTGCCTCAAAAGATCAGAACTAACGTGAATACAAAATACTGTACTCTTTACAGCCAGGAGACACTGGCAGTTTTTTGTGATGACCAACTGCAAAGACAACCTGACTGCAACCTTTCAACCGATAGTAGGGTTTAATTTTTTTTTTTTTTTTAAATATTATTGAGCCCTTCCAGTTAGCATCATTAGACCTTCAATTCAGAGCATAAGCATTTTTTTGGTTTATACGGTCACAAAGGTTTAACCAGACCTCACTTGAGTGAGGACGAAGGGCTTCTTATTATGCTGTAGTGTTGGCAGTTATGGCATATTGACCAGTTCTGGTGTAAAATGGTGCTTCCACAGAAGTTGAAATTCCTAGTCCCTTATATGCCATGGATACATATGGCTTATGGCACTGCTGTAGGACAGTGAAAAACAGAGAATCATGTCCTCTGCATCCCTTCCTCAAACCCATCACCGATGATCCAGAACTTGTCCAGCCTTAGATCTCTTGGCCAACAAAAGTACAATCAAAATATCAATTAATCACACAGGGGCACACATTTTACTCTGAAGACACAGAAGGCAGGCAGAGATCTCTGAATTTTGCGAGCGATCACCTGCCAGGGTGGCAGAGGTCATGACCTCCACAACCTTAAGGGAACAGCGGGTCACCCACCGTATGTTTGGTCAAATGAAATATGAAGCCTTCAGAAACCCTGTTGTGTAGCAGTTTTGTTTGGGCTGAGTCTCTACAATGTGCTACTCCCATTGTCTAACAAAGATGTGTGGCCTTATTTAAAGCCAAAAGTGGCGGATATCAGAGCACCTGGATACACTACCGGGTGATAAGTTACGCTATACAAATCCGCATGACATGTAGCGCCTCGACGTACTCTAAATAAGGCCAAGGGAACACCCGATGCTTTTTGGCCGATGTCCGGCATCCTCCAAGCTCTAAATAAGGTCAACACTCCGGTGCACTGTTAACTGAGTCACGTGGTGTCTCGTGGGAGTGCATATCCCATTGATTGTACCATGGGCCTCCCTGCACCAGCTTGAAGCCTTAGAGCAGTGATACTCAAAGCACGGCCGGGGCCTTGGTGCCATGTGCCTCCCTGCGCCAGCTTGAAGCCTTAGAGCAGTGATACTCAAAGTACGGCCGGCGCCTTGGTGCCATGTGCCTCCCTGCGCCAGCTTGAAGCCTTAGAGCAGTGATACTCAAAGTACGGCCGGGGCCTTGGTGCCATGTGCCTCCCTGCGCCAGCTTGAAGCCTTAGAGCAGTGATACTCAAAGTACGGCCGGGGCCTTGGTACCATGTGCCTCCCTGCGCCAGCTTGAAGCCTTAGAGCAGTGATACTCAAAGTACGGCCGGGCCCTTGGTACCATGTGCCTCCCTGCGCCAGCTTGAAGCCTTAGAGCAGTGATACTCAAAGTACGGCCGGGCCCTTGGTACCATGTGCCTCCCTGCGCCAGCTTGAAGCCTTAGAGCAGTGATACTCAAAGTACGGCCGGGGCCTTGGTACCATGTGCCTCCCTGCGCCAGCTTGAAGCCTTGGTACTACTGGCCTTTACGTGCGGTCCTCTGCAGCACTGGGCTGCTGTTTACTGGACATTAACAATATGTTAAATAAACGGGCAATCATTTATTTAATTGTTAATTTGAGTTAAAAAGCAGCATTAACTAGGGATTCCTGAACTGCTTTACTTTAGGAACACCTCCATTTATAAAGACATCTTGCAGCAAGCGTGTGAAAACCACTGCAGCTAATTGTAAAGGAGCAGTCTCTTCAAAATTCAAAAAGTGTATTTTATTACCATGCAGAACCTTTCACCTTAGTAAATCAGATTCTATCAGTGCATTGAGAAGTATTTTTTTTTTAAAAGATGATAGTTTTCAAACATGAATTAGAAACATTCATGCTTCCTCACCACCCTGGCAACAAAGCCAGTAGTGAATTAACGGGGCAAGTCAGTTGTTACATGCACCCTTTTTTTTCTTCTTCAGAGCGCTTTACACGAGCACCAGTTGCGTTACATGAGAACACAGTCATTTTTGTTAGGCAGGGGAGATTGTGATTTGCCCAGAATCACAGGATGTTGCGTGTCCTTGCCGAGACTCGAACCCGGTTTGCCAGATTTTAGGTCGACCGCTCTAGCCGTTAGGCCAACTCCTCTCCGCATTTGGGTGGCTGGGGTTGCTATCCTACATGAACAACATTATAGTTTATTAAATGAAAAACGAGAAATTTTTGTACAGTGCACATTCTGAAGTCACGTATTTCGAGATCCTCTTGTATGTGGAAATGAAGGAAAAGGAGAGAAAGTAGAATAAAACAATTGTCCAAGATCACACAATTTGATCAAGCGGGAAAGCCGGGATTGTTCAATTCAGTCAGTTGATGTACATATTTCGCTTCCCTAAAACACCTTACACCTTTCCCGCGCCCCACCACCCCCTATTGATATCTGTGAGGCCCTCGGGCACACCAGAGACCAAACACTTTGGCCCCTGCGAAAATATTTACGAGTACCCATGCCTTAGAGTACTGTTTGACCTTGTGCTGGCTTTTGGGAGGTCATGAGATGAAGAACTTATACATCGAGGCTGTCATGTCCCTGGCGGAGAATGGTGGAACTCAGGCGAAACTGTAACTTCATGAAACAAGTCTGTGCCCATGATTCTGATTGGAACTAGTATTCTGGATTCGAGCACAAGCCCGAATTAGTGTCTGAATCATGATGACAGTTTGTGCAAAATTACCGCACCGTCCCAGGAGTTTTTCCTGCACAGATTTTGCTTGAAGCTTACTGGTGAAATTTTCGTGGGGGTTGGGGGAGGGGGAGTTGGGATGGGGAAACAATATTCCAACTTTTGTAGCTGGGATTCGATGCGGTATTGCCACTTCAGACCCGTTCTAGCCATGTGGTAATCCTGCCCCCAAGTAATTCTCAATAACACCCCATGCATGTGCTGCATTATTATCCTACCGGAGCATTCGGAATGAGCTTCCTCTATGTGTGTACCAGCCTCAGTCTGGGCCTCCCTCATGGAGTGCCTCTAGATCTAGGCTCTTGTAATTCAGGTGCGAAACCTGCTGGATCCGTCTTGCATAATATTTTAGGGTGAACTGTTATTGCAACAGGATTGTTTGATGTAATAGCTGCTGATGTCTGTATTCCTAGAAGACTGAAGTAAAATAATGTATACTTGCGGTATAAATGTAATCTTCTTTTTAGGCTGCATTGTAATTTTAACCTTCAAAATTACTAAAGCGAGAGTGCCACCTAGAGGTATTCTATAGACACACAAGAGTGACATTTTTATTAAGTCAAGGGAAGGAACATCATTTGGCCCTTATGCAGTGACCTTATACTTAGGAAATGCAGCAATTTGCTACAAAAATATAACGCACGCTGGAAGGTGGCACCTTGCAGCTTCGGTGGTGACGTGCGGGACCTACATAAGCGCCACTCCTGCATGCTGACGTCCGTTCCTTTCTTTCCAGGCCTCCAGACTGGGATCCGGAGCTTCTCTCAGAGACTGCTTTCAGCAGTGTGCAAGGGATGTTACACCCCCTAAGACAACAAGTTTTCAGGCCCTGTAAGGACTGTCACAAATAGATGTCTGTGGCAGATCCCCACCATGTTTGCTTGTGGGGTCTGGGATCGAACCACAACTTCAAGACCTGCAGAGACTGCTCATAGATGAACCCGAAGGGAACACAAGGTGAAACGCTATGTCGCGAAGCACAAGAAGACGCAGCACCAGGTCCGCTCCAAGTCCAAAGCTCGTCCCACGGTCCTGTTCCCAGAGTCGAAGGAGCCACTCTTCAGGCCAGTCTTCGTCGCACTCCAAATCCTCAGGTAAACACAAGAAAGAAAAGAATTTGAAGCAGTTCTGCTCCTTCGCACTATTCTCAATCCTCTGATGAAGTGTGTGGGTGGCGCCAACGGTCCAGTTCCCGAATCTGGCCAACTTCAGAGCTGATTCCGCTGCTGGTTCTGGCACAACCAGAGTTTCTGGGGCCTTCAGCCACGCCGCCCCAGATCAGAGTTTCACTCCGCTGTGCTCCGGCTCTTCGGTTCTTTATCGACTCCCTTTGGCGCACCTTCGAGCAAAAGTCGGCCGACATCACAGCCAAATCTGCACTCCTCTCACCACAAGCCAGGTAACACTGTTTACATTCTCTTTTTGGAACAGAATGTGATAATGATTATTACCAGGGTGATGAGTTTGCTGAGCCCTATGCTGATGACAATTGGAATGAGGACTTGCAAGATGCTTGTGGGCTGGACAGTTCCCCCTGAGTAATCCCTTTTCTCCCCTCCTAGCCCGGCCACAGAAGAATCTGCATCCTATGCCATGGTTATACTTAGGGCGGCTGAAGTCCTTGACCTCCACCTTACCACCATGCAGGTGAAAACAAGCATCATGACGAATGTCCTGCATCTGCCCGACTGCTTCTGACCCTTCTACCTTTTAATGAGGCCTTGACAGACACCCTACAAGGGGCTTTGGGCTAAGTCTTGTACCGGCCCTCCTGTGAGTTTGCAAACCGCTAATTGCTAAATCCCATGGCCCTGCTCATGGACATAAATTCACCAAAATCCCAGGGGTAGCGGAAGTGACTTCACATGCCCCTTGACCTTCACTTTCACTCACACATACATATGCTTATACATTCACACACATTCATACATACACACACTCACACATACACACACACACTGCCTACACATGCTCACACTCTCTCTTACATAAACATACTCAAAACTTCAAGCATGCACACAACGTGCATACATTTAAAAGCATTTTTTTTACTTGCCTCATCTGCCAGTGAATGTCATATTCCAGCTATTTGTGCTCCACTTTTTATTAAACTAATAGCAAATGTAATATTATTCACTAATAGTATAATAATGAATCAATAAATTGACAAGCCCCCACCGACATACATAAGGACGAGCTGCTTCTGTTCTCCTCTGGACCAACCCCAACAATTTCCTACCACTCCCCTGACAAGAAATCAAAGCGAGTGGAGACATTCGGGAAACATTTCTTCTCATCGGCCAGTTTGACCCTGCGGTCCTTTAACGCCTCCTGTTTGATGAGGTGCTATACTCATGCCTTCTGGGACTCTGTCTGTGGCAATAGTGTTCCTGAAGGACGTCTCCCTTTTCCATCACAGGCCATTCAGGATGGTCATGATGCAGCCAAGTTCACAATTCATTGTTGCTTGGATACCACTGACTCTGTTGGACAGGCTGTTGGCACCAGTGTTGACATCCTCCGCCATGCGTCGCTACAGTCAACTTGGTTCTCAGGTGATGTCTAGTTTTCTCTGATGGGCATGCCATTCAATGGGACTCTCCTGTTCAGGGACAAGGCTGATTCTGCCCTTGAACATTTCAAGGAGAGTAGAGTTACCACTCACTTTTCTACCCAGCCTTGCAAGCAACAATTTCAACATTCCTTTCATGTCTTTGGACGAGGCATTCCTTACAGCCAGCCTGTCCCTCCCCAGCAGGGAACCCAGGAGTTTTGTGGGCGAGGCCATGGTGCCCACCACCCTGCGACCAATGTCAGCATACTGCTCAGTCTGCATCACCCTGACCTCCCCGTGCAGCCCTACCTTTCAAACCTCTTTAGTGTACCCTTACAGGGTCACAGCCACCTGTTGGGAGACAGCCTCCACTGATTCTATCCTGTTTGGCAAGTGATCACATTGGACAGGTGGGGCCTTCAGATTGTTCGCAAAGGCTATGCCTTACCCTTCTGTTGTAGGGATTCTGCACATACACAGAGCTATGCACAGGATAATAGGACCTCAGAGTATAGTGGTGAACCAACCATGCACCTTAGTACCCACAATCCCAATCCGACTAGCTTTAGCGTCTCATTAGCAGCGATGCTACCGATGATTAGACAACCCAGAACACGGTATCTCTCTCTCAGGACTCGCGGGAGCAAGAACACCCTTTCATAACTCACTCATACCTGTCCACAATGTGCGTAATAAGAGACACAGTATAGTTTAAAATGTTTATTTCAACTATCGTGCTCTAAGGTACAGTACACGTGCCAGTACTATAAGCATAATGCATAAGGATAAAATAATAAGCATAGTTACAATTCCATAGAATACAAACGGGGAAAGCATTTCATAAAGCAGTGGATATAGGGCTAAATGACCATACCACCCTCCCCGTGCTATTTGCTAGTTTATTATAAAAACAGAAGACCTCTGGGCATTGTCAGGCGGACCCTCATACCTCAATATCTAGATGCAAGGTTTACATCATCAGACAAGCACAGCTCTTCTCCCTGAAAAGGTTTTCCTCCAAGTGCCTCTAACAGTGAAATCACAATATTAAAAAGCACACGAATTTCTCCAGTGCAGCTGTACGTAGTGTTATGTCTAGGTGCGAGGGACTGGCCAGATCAGCAAGAACAAGGGACGTTGTTTTTCGACCTTGTACATGTTGTGCAGATGTAACCCACAGGGAACAGGAGAAAAGGTGAAAGGCAGAAATGCAGACAGTTCTAAAATAGCCGGGCATAGGCAGAGGCTGGAAAAACAAAGTCACAAAGTAACGTGCGCAGAAAAGGCATCATGGCAGCCAGGCCTAAGCCAACGTAGCAAGGCAGACCAGGAGGCCACAAACCACATGACACCCTCCCCTGGTCAGTCCATTGGCCAAGACATAGGACGAAGACAGAGTTCAAATCGATGGAGCAAAACAGAAACGTTTGTTGTGGAATAATCCCCCATGAAGGACAATGAATGGGAGAGAAAAAAAATTGCTGATGTAACCCACAGGGAACAGGAGAAAAGGTGAAAGGCAGAAATGCAGACAGTTCTAAAATAGCCGGGCATAAGCAGAGGCTGGAAAAACAGTCACAAAGTAACGTGCACAGAAAAGGCATCATGGCAGCCAGTCCTAAGCCAACGTAGCAAGACAGACCAGGAGGCCACAAACCACATGACACCCTCCCCTGGTCGGTCGATTGGCCGAGACATAGGACGAAGACAGAGTTCAAATCGATGGAGCAGAACAGAAACGTTTGTTGTGGAATAATCCCCCATGAAGGACAATGAATGGGAGAGAAAAAAATTTGCTGAATATATAAAAAAAATCCAATCTGGCAGTTCGCTGAAAGTGGAGGCCCCCTTAATCCAATAGAGTGTAAGTGCAGAAAAACGCCACACCTTCCAAGAGGACATCGTTGGAATCGCCAGAAAAAAGAGACGCCATCCAGTTCAATAAATCAAAACTGCAGTCATGTTCCTCGCAAGAGGGAGCAGTGAACAGCATTGCGGGACAACTTGCGTGATACTCAATATAACTTTGTTGTAGGAGATGCTGAGCAGCTGCACAGACATCCCATTGTGCCAAAATTCCAAGTGCAGCCGCACGCGCCATGTAGCCAGCACCGGAACAGTCCCGCTCATGGGCCTCTAAGGGACCCACCAACTGGACAAAATCCGGGCGAGACCGGGACGTAATGGAGAGGCAATAATCCAAGGACCATGAGAAAGGACATCGGATGCAGGACATCACAGGTTGCACGCAAGTGAAATACGCAAAGCGAAAAGAAAGTCTATAGGACACACTGAGTGTCGCCAATGGCAGGATGCCGAAGCCGGCGAGGATGCGCTCACGCAGCATCCGGAGTCGACCTGGGTCGTGAAGGGCCCCAGGAAGTGCAGCCATTGCGTAGCAAACAGACCAAAAGCAATATACCAGCCGCTAAGGCGAGGATCAACGGAAAGCCGCCAAAGACACTGGAAAAAATGGAATGAATAAAAGCCGGAATTACACCAAAGATGGTCTGAAAGGAGGTAACAAGGCCAGAGCCCACAACTTAAAAAAAGTGCACAAGACCTTCGGTGCGTGATGCATTTAAAATACGGTGAATCAGTTCACCGAAATGTTGTGGGAGGTTTGTGTTCAAAAGGGCCTGTATTTCACTGTGGGTACTAGCCACCTGGAGGATGAATGTCTCCCGGGCGGATGTGAGCATAACCTCCTGGTTCAATAATAGCGCCTTTATTCTGCTCAATTTATTGAAATCCGCCTTCAAAGTAGGAATGGAAGGCCAAATGGAACTATCTATAATGTCGTGCGGGGGAGGAAAAAGCACATTTTTGCAGCAGACAACCCTGTGGGAAACTGTTACAATATAGGGTATGCCGGCCAGCATGCCACAGCAGTCCTGATTATTCAGAAGCAGATAGCTACCATTCGCAAGCACAGTGAAAGTAGGAGATATAGCATGAGCAGGAATGCCCTTCAAAACACAAGCAAGATTCAGAGCCGAAACGTTACAAGCTCCGTGCAATTTAATGTTCTTGCAAATAAGGGAATGACCCACAGTAGAATCGCATGACTCTCCTGTGAGAAAAACTTCTTTGCCATCCCTAAGGCATCTATAAAGGAAAGGCAGGGACCAAAGTTCATGCAAGAAGGCACTGCCTAAAGGCTGAAAACGGCCAACAGGATAATGTTTCATGCAGGAGCTGAACTCAAATAAAGAAAAAGGTAAAGCGATAACCCCGTGAACAAGCCACACTGCAGAATCCAATTCCGCTACAGAGAATGGTAAGGGCTCTATTCTTTCGATATGTAACAGAGTGTATGTTGCATCTTTCATGGACATGAACTGCTGTTTCTCAGTTAAATTAAACGGCAAGAATAAGGCAGAGGTGTTTAAAAAATGCCAAGGAACCTTACCCATTTTAAGTGTTTGCAAAGTCCATGCAAACTGCATCACTGAACGTAACTGATTTTGCCCATGATATAACACAGAAACATCATCTTGTACAATATCAACAACAGAGGAAACAATATTCTCTAATGTGTAAATGCGGGAAGACAGGGTATTAGTACTATTGTCAACAACAGCAAGCACCTTTTCTAAATTTGCTTGATCTATTTCCCGTAGACAGGAAGCAGCTTCAATTTGCGAAAGCTTCCAGAGTTCATTATAAGTTTCATAAATGAATCTCTTAGGTTGAGGGCTACGAGGCCCCAGAACAAAATCGGACAGATCAATGTTGCCTGATAGGAGGGATAAATGCTGTTTTACAGATTCTAATGAAGAGTGCTGCAACCACTGTTTACATAATTTACCAACAGAATATGTTGTAACAGTACGAGAATCAGAAAACCTCGGGTCTGGCCTATCCTGTTTGTAACCAGGAGCTGAGTCATGAAAACGCAGTTGGCAGGCATTTGCAGCCGTTGGCCAAGCCAACCAGGGTGACTGAATAAACGTGGAAACATTAAATGAATTGTTCTGAAGGGAAACATTGAAATGCAAGCTCTCGTTGGTGTAGGAAGACAACACAGGAATGGAAGGTGCATTTAATTGTTTGGAAGTAGCCAAACCCCAACACGTTGTTTGATAGATTGAATGATTTAAAAACAAAATTTGGGTCGGGATGAGGCAAGCACGGTGCAAGGCTTCTGTGCCTTGTACCTGCCATGATTTGGAGCCCCAAATAGATTTCAAGTCAATGGTGTCCTGCCAGTGTTCATAACCACCCACAGCCAAGGCGGCCAAAAAGGAACCCGAATACAGTAACTTGGTGTGGGTCAACATGATCTTCTGTGTAGATGAAGTGTTCAATTTAAAATAATAGGACCCAGGGTTCGATCTATCAAAGTCAGTAAAATAAGTAAACTTATTTTTAAGAGTCTGGGAGCTACCTGGCAAAGGCGGTCGAACAATGCTCCCATTGGGTGTAATTAAAAGGACCCCGAAGGGTACTTGGTTTATGGAGAAAGTCGTTGCCCCAATGATGGTAACAATATAAATCGGCATAGCTTGCAGAATTCATGTACAAATCTTCAGCATTAAAAGCAGCATAATATTTCAAATCAGTAAATAACGATTCAACGGCATGCACATCCCAATCGTCAGAATGAATATTACTTTTCACGACACCCATTGAAACACGGAGGACATTTGGTACATTAATAATCTCGGTCGGTCCATGAATTTGGAAATTTACCGCATCCCATACGATGCCATCAGCGACTGGGAAAGCTGAAATGTTCACAAATGTGTGGTCACGCTTCATGATGTGAGATGAAGAATGTGGAGCCAAAGTTTCCTGCGACACAGTTCACTGCAGAGCGTTCTGGTAAATAGTGACCATTGATGAGTAGAAAAAAAACTGTGACAAAGCCAATGGACATGAACAGAAAAATCAGGAATAGTACCAACCAGATGTATGTCCATGGAGGAATCAAAAAATTGTCTCTGAACCAGGATACAAAAATACTGAATCTGGACAGGATAAGTGATGAGGTGGAATCCAAGTCAAAGGAATAACGTGTTGGGCTCAGTGGCGTTGTTGGTAGGTGAGCCACCGACTCCTTGGCGGAGTAGGTATACTCGGTCTCCTCGTTGCAGGGGGAATCCGGGTAATCGAGTAAGCGATCAGGCAAATCTACCATCTCAATGGCTACATCATTGACCGTTCGGGCTGGAAGGCCACAAACATGTGTCCTAGATATGGCTGGACAGGAGACCGCTGGTGTTACACTATTCAGGATCGGCCAGATGTTGTAGCTTGACCTTTTCCACTGAGATGTATCTGTTCTCTTTGCGACCAGGAAGCGGTGGTAGGATGACAGTTCGAGTACCCTTCAAGCCAAGGACTGGAACCGGTGCACGATAAGAGGGTCCAAATTATTTTTTGTTCTCCACCTTCTCTCGCGCCAGATCTCCAACCTTCGGAAGCCAGCCGGCAACCGGAATCTGCAGCGCAGCTCCTGTGGCTGAAGGTAAATGTTCGTTTGCAAGTTTGTCTTGGGCTTCTTGTAAGTCCTGTAACATAGTAGAATGGTTATCTACATCGAAGATTGCGGATTGCGCCGCCATGTCTAGACCATCAAGGTCGGGCACAAACATTTGGATGCCAAAGAGCATTTCGTATGGGGTCCGCCCACCCAGAGGTCTTCTAGGGAGATTATTAAGTGCACGTTGCACGCTATACAAGTGAGCCAGCCAGTTCCTGCCAGTACCTAAGACTCTAGCTGTCAAGGATTGCTTTAAGTCACGGTTCATTCGTTCAACAATCGAATTGCCCTCAGGTCGATATGGAGACGAACATTTCACCCGCACCCCCAGTGACCCCATTGCGTCCTTGTACGCCTTAGAGGCGAAAGCTGGACCTTGGTCAGAATGGAAGGTGCCACAGGCAAAAATTCCCACAAAGACACGCAAATCCCTTATGACATTTCGAGCGTCAGCACTCCGTTGTGGCCAAACCCAGATGAAACGTGTGCACGAGTCTACTGCAACCAAGATGTTTTTGTATGCAGTGTCAGAAGAAAATGGACCGCAGTGATCCAGGTAAACACACCCAAAAGGTCTGTTTGAAATGCAGAGCGGTGTTTGTGGTGGTCGTGTAACCGTTGAAGGCTTAATTTGCTGACAAACATCACAAGAAAGCACATAAGTACGGGTTTGTTTATATAAACCACGCCACCAGTAACGCTGCTGCAAGATGGAGACCGTCGCAGACACACCAGCATGAGCCGAAGCCATGCCTTCGTGTGCGGCCGTTATCAAGGAAAGTCTGCGGTCCGCGTTGGGAATCAGCCGATCACCAACGTCTGGAATTTTTACGTAAGGAACCTGATCGGGACCTACTTGATAAGAGTATTTGGAAGGGAAACCCCGTGGGTAATTAGCACCTTCCTTTGTCGCAGCAATAGTCGCCAAAATATCATTATCTATTTTAGTCATGGATCTTGTAACTGCAGCTACTGAGCACGTGGCTACTGCTGATTTGGCAGCTTCATCTGCCAAACCGTTACCGACAGCGTGTGCGCCCACACGCCGGTGGCCAAGAGTGTGAATCACCTGTGTGAGAGGCAGACGTTGTTTCAAATCTGCTACTCGAACCCAAAGCATTTTATGCTTAATTGTGCTGCCTTTTGCATCTCTATAGTCGTTTTGCGACCAAAAGAATAAATTGTCATTAAAAGATTGAACACAGTAGTAATAATCGCATACAATAAGAGTGGTCACGTCCGGATTAGCGAACTCAAGTGCGAGCACCAATGCGCGCAGCTCGGCCAATTGTGCGGTACTGTCTCCTAGTGCCTGTGTGTGCACTACAGTCGATTTGAACTCTCCGTTCACCATAGTACCTGCAACAATAGCACATGCTGCTGAATAAGCATGCTTGGAACCCGTGGCCGGCTGTGCCGAACCATCGGTATAGATGATACATTCGTACTCCTCAAGCGGTAGCAAAGACAGAGGAGGAGGATGAACAAATTCATACTGCAAAAACTCCTGTGTCTGAAGAGAGGAATCAAAGATAAAAGTGACGACCGGAGATGTCAGAGATGTAGCCCATTGTATCCAATGGGGGTGCAAAGCCTTTGAGTTCGGAACACTTGCTTTCGTCACTGCCTCAAGGGCAGGATATGGTGTTACCACCAAAATGCGTTTTTCCTGTGCCAGTGCGCGTTCCTTTAGAATCGCCATTTGCACTGCAGTCAAAACTTTCTCCACAGAGGAAAAGCGCATTTCAGCTGAAGTGTAAAGATGTGACTTGTATGCAGTCGGTACTGTGTCACCTTCATTAAAGGTTAAGTACGTGAAACCCACTGCCCCTGGAATTATTCTAATCACCAGGTTAGTGTGGTTGTCACAAGTCAACAAGAATTTCGATTCAAGTAAATCTGCCTGCCAAGATTGCAGTATAGAGGAATGCTCAGGAAGCCAGCATGACTTCGAAAAGTTAGGTTGTATCAAGGCATAAAGAGGCTTGATACGCTGGGCATATTCGGGTATGTACATACGCCAGAAGTTTAGAAAACCCAGCAAAGACTGAAGCTTCTTCAGAGTAGTTGGAGGGCACAAAAGTGCGCATTTCTCCAAGAAATGGGGGGGCTAAGCCCTTACCTTCATTGTTGAGCTCATAGCCCAAAAACAAAACGGTAAATTCAGCAATGTGAGATTTGGCAAAATTAAATTTGTATCCTAAGACCGCAAATTCAAGAACAATGCGGTCCACTCGGGAAAGATGCTGCCATAACTCGTCGTCTGTCAGATAAATATCGTCGACGTACGAACACGCATCTGGGTCTATGCTGTCCTATAAAGAGACAACACGGGCGGCGAAGACACCCGGACTGTTCTTGTAGCCCATGGGTAAACGCCGGAATTTGAATTGTTTACCACCGGAAGTGAAAGCGCTCCATTGGCTGCACGCCGTGGACAAGTTGTGCGTGTAAAATCCATTGGATAGGTCAAGTGTCGTTTTATATTTTTTACGAATAAGACTGTTTACAAGCGCAGAACTGTGTGTATTTTGTACCGCAAAGGTCCGACAATGAGAGTTCAAATGTCGGTAATCCAAAACTAGGCGGTACGATCCATCGGGTTTAGAAACCGCGAAAAAGGGATTATTCATTGGTGATACACATGTTTCAATTACTCCTTGATATTCTAACTGTGTCAGAATTTCGCAAACGGGACCCTTAGCTTCCCGCTTGATGGGATATTGGGGATGTGGCTGTGGCAGCGACCGCAAAGGAATATCATGGGGGGGAGAGTCTTCATCCCAGCCCACGTGGTTGCGGTATAACGCTGGAGCTAGGGACACAGCCCATTCAGCTGCGAGATCCTCCGCTTTGTCCTTGGGGACATGACGAGAAAAGCTCTGAAGGATTACCTCCTCCCCTCTACGAGCCGCAAGTACGAATGGGGGCGGCCAATCCGCCTCTGCTAACAAAATGTCGTAAGATGAGGTCAGATTCTCCCAAAAAATCCCTTTAATTACACACTGTATGTCACCTTCAATTTGAAGGACAATATTATATAGTCTGTCAGGGGGTGCCACTCTGGTGTCTGCCGTCTCAACAGTAATGAATGTATCAGTTGCTGTCGCCTCCACATGAGGACGTAGTGCCTCCCGCACTATGGTAACTTCCGCGGTGCTGTCTAGGAGCGTCACTGCCCACGTCCAATTCAGGAGTCTCGTTCTCACCGTTTGTGGCATACCTCGCTGTTACAGCTGCAACTTTCTTCTTCTGAAACTGTGGGCGAGAACGTGGAAATTCGTCTGGTTTCCCTCGGACCTGTTGTCGAGGTTGGTCTCGTCCCTGTGGAGCCTCACGACCCCTGCCTCTATCCTGGCGATCTCCTCCACCTGTCTGGGAGGTCGATAGTGCTTGTGAAGAACGAGGAGAACGCGTATCAGGGACTTGAAATCTCTCTGGAGATTTAATTCTCGCCCTATCGCGCAAATCATAAGTGCGTTCAGAAGAAACGGAAACCGGGGATGCGCCTCGCGACCCTGGCTTCTTCTGTTGCTTACCCTGTTTTTTCAACCTCCAGCTCTTCTTAGTAAAGAACGGTTTCTCATCTTTCTCAGATTGAGTTTTCGGTTGTGGTTGCGATTGTGTTTGCGTTTTAGCAAAAGGCTTAACGCCCAGGCTATTGCGACCAATGGTTTTGTAAGCCTGTGCAATAATTTTCGGTAATTCGCGCGGCTTGTCCGGTTCTGGGATCAAAGCCAAAGCATTAGCTACTTGAAAGTTCACTGCATCGCCCTTGACATTCGCAAGGATCAAATCAGCTACTACATCGAACACTCCCACCAGTCTCATCCCTAATTCCACAGCCACTTCAGGGCCATGCTCATCCTGCACTCATTTAATTACAGAGGGGAGAACTGTCATGGAAGGAGTGCCGAAACACTTCGCATATACTGCTGCGAATACCTTACCCCAGTTGTTGCATTCTGACAACTCTGGGATCAAGTCTTTTGGCAAACTAATCGTCAAAATCCTGTGTTTTTCCACAGGAGAAGTATTTGGAAAAACTGCCTCCAGCTGGTCAAATTTTTCTGCAAGCCAATAAGGCAAATCGTCCTTATTTTGTGGGCATTTGCCCATCACCAAATTAACCATGACGGGACTTATGGTCACACCGCCCGGTCCAGCTGGATGCGCCGCAACTCCAGGCAGGGCTCCCTGGATATTGCCTGTAACATACTGTACTAAAGCTCTGTGCACACGTATCAAAGACGTATGCAATTCACGCAGTTCAGCAACTGCTAGCGTCATTTAACGCGGATGTGGGGTATACCCGGCCAAAACTTGCCAAGTGGCCCCTTCAATTGATAAGGGGCCTAAACGAATCGGGGTAACCAGTTTGGGTAGGGCGCCATTAAACCAAACACGGTGTTGCCACGCCGTGAGCGGTACTTCAAGATTTCGATAAGGCCTATAGATTATAGGAAGAGCTGTGGCTGTATATTCATGGAACACATTATCAGTCCCATCCACCGCCGGGAAAGTGACCCAAGAGTAAAACACCTCAAAGTGGTAAGCAGGATCTGCTTGTACCACAAAGATCAGATCGACACCCGCGTCAGGCACTCCATACACTGTCATGTGAGCCCGGAGCGCTGCGCGGCTATGTGCCGCAATTTGAATAGCCATTGAAGGCTAAAAAGAATTTGACAACCTAGTATGAGGCAGCACAATATGGGGTTTTATTTAAACACCTTTTAACAACTTCAAGCTTGAAAGAACCTATAAAAACGTCAATATAGGAGGTATCACCCTCACACACGCTTCCGGAAGCGTCTGTGAAGGGGGTTGTGGACAAGCACAAGTACTACTCAAGCGTCTCGCAGATAAGCAGCCCACTTCGTTGGTGGCGCCATGTTGTAGGGATTCTGCACATACACAGAGCTATGCACAGGATAATAGGACCTCGGAGTATAGTGGTGAACCAACCATGCACCTTAGTACCCACAATCCCAATCCGACTAGCTTTAGCGTCTCATTAGCAGCGATGCTACCGATGATTAGACAACCCAGAACACGGTATCTCTCTCTCAGGACTCGCGGGAGCAAGAACACCCTTTCATAACTCACTCATACCTGTCCACAACGTGCGTAATAAGAGACACAGTATAGTTTAAAATGTTTATTTCAACTATCGTGCTCTAAGGTACAGTACACGTGCCAGTACTATCAGCATAATGCATAAGGATAAAATAATAAGCATAGTTACAATTCCATAGAATACAAATGGGGAAAGCATTTCATAAAGCAGTGGATATAGGGCTAAATGACCATACCACCCTCCCCGTGCTATTTGCTAGTTTATTATAAAAACAGAAGACCTCTGGGCATTGTCAGGCGGACCCTCATACCTCAATATCTAGATGCAAGGTTTACATCATCAGACAAGCACAGCTCTTCTCCCTGGAAAGGTTTTCCTCCAAGTGCCTCTAACAGTGAAATCACAATATTAAAAAGCACACAAATTTCTCCAGTGCAGCTGTACGTAGTGTTATGTCTAGGTGCGAGGGACTGGCCAGATCAGCAAGAACAAGGGACGTTGTTTTTCGACCTTGTACATGTTGTGCAGATGTAACCCACAGGGAACAGGAGAAAAGGTGAAAGGCAGAAATGCAGACAGTTCTAAAATAGCCGGGCATAAGCAGAGGCTGGAAAAACAAAGTCACAAAGTAACGTGCGCAGAAAAGACATCATGGCAGCCAGGCCTAAGCCAACGTAGCAAGGCAGACCAGGAGGCCACAAACCACATGACACTTCCTTTCGTCCCCGCAGCACCTTCCACTGTCTACCCAACAACTGCTGGAGGGTCATCTCTACATTTCGGACAGGAAGTGCAAGCCTTTTTGCCCAACAGGGTTATCATGAGGGTGCCCGTGCCAGAAGTAGGATGTGGTTGTTATTCTCGCTACTTTCTGGTGCCCAAAAAGGATGGAGGTATTTGGCCTATTCTAGACATGCACCCACTCAATGTCTTCCTCCAGAAGGAGAAATTAGGTTGGGTGTCAGTCTTGTGACAAGTTTGTGGTTTGGTATGGCACTTGCCAGGTTGACCCCATCCAGGCCAAACTGGCTGATGTTTTATTATTTTGTTTCACACCTGGCAAGGCCTTGCTCTGTACAAGGTTAAAGGATATCTTCCAGCCCTCTCAACCTTCCTAAAGTTACCTGATCAGCCCTCTTTGTTTTAATCATCAGCTGTGAGGCGATATGTGAAAGGGCTACAACAGGTTTCCCCCTTCTCCATTTGTGATGCTCCAATGGGACCTCAATCTTGGCCTTACTTATTTAATGTGTACTCCATTCAAGCCGTTCCACAGCCGTCTCTCGCAGCTTCTCACCATTAAAACGATGTTCCTGATTGCCATCAGTTCTGCATGGCATGTGAGTGAGCTTCAGGTTCTGTGTGTGTTCATCCACCATAGACCACCTTCTTCTCTGATAAGCTGGTTTTGCGAACTAGAGCCTTCTTTCTACCAAAAGGTGTGATGTCGTTCCACGTCGGCCAAACCATCACCCTGCTGTCTTTCTATGCTCTGCCTCACCCATCTAAGGAAGAGGAGAGACTGCGTTGCTTGAACACCAAAAGAGTGCTCAGTTTCTACATTGTTCGTACCAAAGACCACCGAGTGGACAATCTGTTTTTGGGATTCGCCGGAGCTAAAAAAAAAAAAGGCAAGGCTATGCAGAAACATACCATCTTACGCTGAATTATGCTCTGTATTAAGATTTGCTACGCATTGGCAAAGAAGCAGCCTTCAGAAGGCTGGCAAGCTCACTCCACCAGGGCCAAAGCTGCTACCACTGCATTAGCACGTGGAGTTGCTGTCCTAGGCATCTGCCGGCAGCTACGTGGGCATCCTTCCATACGTTCACATAGCACTATTGTCTGGACAGCCCAGTCTGCCAAGAATGGCACTTTGCCCGCTCAGGTCTGCAAGACTTTCTCATTTGAGTCCATTCACAGCCCATCTCCCATAGGCACTGTTCTGGTATCTATTCAAAAGGTGCGCAATCTTTTTCTAGAAGTCTCTACCAGAAAGAGCATTACCGAAGGTAAGTAACTTGTTCATCATTAAGCTTGCTACAATAAACTTAAGGTGGAGTTGATCACTTCAAATTCGAAAATCAGTAATCAATTAGCAGAGATCATGTGATCCCTATAAAAAGATCAGTGGGTTTCCTTAGGTGTTACCTGTCTGTTGCTGATGACATATTGTAAAGAATAAAATACATAGAGTGGCTTATGAGTAGCCCCTTACTTGTGATTGGATGGCTTTGTTGTCTCTCTCACTTCCCTGCTCCTGATTAGATGGCTTTCCTCTTGTTCTTTTGTTATGTCCATTTTTGTTATCCTTTTTTTGGCACCAAGTCCTTCCCAGAGGCTAGTCTATGGTGGTCACCTGAACTAGGCGCTGCTCCTTCCAGCACAGATGGCTAGAAACCTTGGGGTAAAAGTCTACGCTGATCTCACTTTTGAGCCCCAAATTAAGTCATTGTCCGCTACTTGTTTTGCTTCCCTTAGATCTCTTAGAAGGATGCTCCACCTCATTCCGGTGAAATCCAGAAAAACTGTTGGTACACTCTGGGTATATCTAAATTGGACTACGCTAATAAGTCTATATTTGGGCCTACCGGCTTTTTTAATCCAACGGCTCCAAATCATCCAGAATTCTGCCGTGCGCCATATCCTGAGCTCGCCAGTCTCTCATCACCTGCAGCATCTCCACTGCCTTCCTCTTTTTAAGGGGCTCACTTTTGTCTTCAGAGCCTTCACTCATAAAGGCCCTCTTTACCCGAGGAAAAGGCATAAGCCATACCTCCCCTCCAGAGCTCTGATATCTAACAAACTCAAACTGATCCAAGTTTCCCGCATACGCAAAGCTAGACGAGGCAGTCGATCCTTAACTTATCAGGCCTCCAACTTATCAGGCCTCCAAACTGTGGAATGCGCTGCCATTCAGTTTGCGTTGCCGTCCCTCGGCACCCACCTGTCTTGTGGGTGTGTAATGCTTGTGGTCCCTTTTTTACTTATGAGCTATCCGCTAGCACTGGGACGCCTCCTTCGAGGTAGCTGTGCACTCTATAAATGTCATGAATTGAAGTGAATCAAATGTCCACCCCAGGAACTTTTCGTTCTCACTATGCTTTGAATGAATGGTATGTATCTTTTATTTCAGCTGGCATCGGACCTTGCACTGCAGTACATATGAGGGATTATTTTCTCTCTCTCTCCCCCCCAGTTCTCCCAACCCCCTCTTTTTATTGAAAAGCAACCCCCAGCACTGGCTTGCACCCCAGTCTCCTCACACTGCAAGGTGGCAGTCGGTGATTGCATATGAACATGTTGTGGACATCTTTGAGTGATTTTTCCTATGCTTTAAGAAAATCCATTCAGAGATGGCCATCGCTGATACCAGCACATTCGCCATGCTGATCTTTGAATGGATGTTCATAATGCATAAGAAAATATATTAACACTTGACCGTCACGAGTACACATACATCTTCAGTGGCTATCTTTATTTTGGTATGTTTTAAGAAAATCCTTTCATGGATGGACGCAGATGCATGTGCACTTGTGTTGGGAATACCATATTTGAATGAATTTTCTTATGCTTAAAAAAGATCCTGCTAAAATGGCCACTATATGTGCACGCCAGGCAGCCTTCTAGGTGGCAAAAAAAACAAGCATTGACAAAGCCAATAGGTCTCATGGGCGAGATTTATTAGTGTTGTCAATGTTTATTTTCAGTAGCAACGATGAGCCATTAGTTTGTGTTTTTGTGGACAACTGGAAAGTCAAACTTTCTAATTATTCATGACAGTTTTGCTGGTATTTTCCAGCTCAAAATGCACACAGATATTGAGACCTTTAAAAATTAGGGGTGTGCACTAATCACCCCCATATTTCATGTGGGTATAGTAAAAAACTGTTATTCAAAGGGAAAATTATTTCTCTTGTTAAGATACGAGATAAACATTAACATAAAATAATAATGCTAATATCGTCTTTTCATGCAGTTCTTCATAACAGTTTTTACTGTTTCTAAGTATTGTATGTAAATGATGTTACGATCAGATCTTCCAGGCTTAGATCTGGCATGGATTTCTATGGTTTTTGCCTAGGAAAACGAAATGTTTGGTGTATGCCAGAATGTCAAAAATTTAAAGACCACAGTCTACACAAATCTCCTTTCTAACTTTGTTCATGATCTGGTCTAAAGCGGCTGTTTCATTAAATTATACACAATATTGTTAGCCCCTTAGATTCATTGTAATTTAGAACTCCTTTCAGTTTCTACAACTTTACTTACTGAATTAATTGGCATGCGGGCTTACGCATGAAAGAGTGTTTTTGCGACTTGTGTTTCAGTTTTAATAATTCATGTTTACTCTTTCAATATAACTTTTTTTTGGTTCATTTTTCTTGGCAGACTTTTTGCTGTTGGCGGTCGGGATGGCAGTTCTTGTCTCAAGTCTGTAGAGTGCTTTGATCCACACACGAACAAATGGACTCTCTGTTCACAGATGTCAAAGAGACGAGGGGGAGTAGGAGTGACTACCTGGAATGGGTTCCTTTATGCTATCGGAGGGCATGATGCACCAGCTTCTAACCTGACCTCTAGGCTCTCGGATTGTGTGGAAAGGTAAAATGTAGGCAATTTTATATAATGATAATTCAGTATATAGTTTTATCATGTGTATTGGCCTCTTGGGTACACGCCAGTCTCTCTTGAGTAGCCTCGCTTACACTTCTATACATCTACATTTAGCAGCAGTTGCTGCTTTTCTACAAAACATGCAGCATAATTCTTGTTCAAGGTATCCGCTATTAAGGCATTCATGGAAGGCCTTAAAAGAGTAATCGCATGGAATCTCAATACAGTACTTACCAAACTTATGGGTCCACCATTTGAACCATTGGACAACTGTCCCCTACAATTCTTGTCTTGGAAGGTTGCTTTTTAGTGGCCATTACCTCACTTAGGCGTGTCTGAGCTCCAGGCATTGACCTTGGAAGAAAATAGGGTGGTCCTTAGAACCAACCCAAAATTCCTTGCAAACGTGGTTTCATCTTTCCACCATTAATCAGTCCGTAAAAATTACCTGTTTTTTATCCCGCAACCTGATTCACTTGTGGAAAGAGTTCTTCACACCCTAGATGTCAAAAGAGCTCCAATGTATTCTTTTGACAGAACAAAGAGTTCTGTAAAGCAAAACAATTCTTTGTTGCTTTTTAAGCCTCCCCCAACCCCTCTCCCCCACAGGAAATCCCATATCTACAACAGGCATTGATAGATGGATAATTAAATCCATAATTAAATCCATTCAGACATGTTATGCCAAAACTAAAAGAACTTTGCCTACACCCCCTAGGGCACACTCTACCCGTAAATTACTGGCTTCCGTGGCTTTCCTGTGCATTATCCCAATAGCTAATATTTCTTATGCAGCTACATGGCCTACACCACACATTTTCACTAAACATTATTGTGTGGGTGTTTTAGCACACAAACAAACCAATGAAGGACAGGCAGTTCTACGTACTCTCTTTCAAACAACTGCAACACCCCCAGGATAGCCACCACTTTTGGAGAGGGACTGCTTTACAGTCTACGCAAAGCATGTGTATCTACAGCCACACATGCCATTGAACGTATTATGTTACTTGCCCTGTAAGCATCTATTTGTAGCATGTAGTGCTGTAGATTCACATGCGCCCACCCTCCTCCCCGGACTCCTGTGGCCGTTGCAGTACCTTTACACTATTTCATTCACATTGACATCTCTTTACTGATACTTACTTCACTCCATACTCACCCATCTGTGGAATAGAGTCGATGCCCATGCGCAATATCACCAGAGGAGGAGTCACTTTGTCTTGTGACTCGAAAGACTTCTTCGAAGAAAAATAACTTGCACAGATCCAGACCCAACACTATATGGCAGAAGTATGCAGAGCATGTGAATCTACAGCGCTACATGCCAAGAACAGATGCTTACAGGGTAAGTAACATAGGGCCTGATTACGAGTTTGGCGGTCTTGCAGCGGGCCGCCAAACCTGTAGTCAGACCGCCCGCCAGATTACAAGTGAATCTGGTATGGGCGGTCCTGTGGCGCCGGTCCCACGGTGGTGCCTTTCTAATGCTCAAAGAAGAGCCATAGAAAGCCAGTGCTGCGGGAGTGCTGATGCAGGTTCCTGCATGGGAAGAAATGCACCATGTTGTGCATTTCTTCCCGTGCAGGAATTGGGGGTGTTAACATACGGGGGGAACAACATGTGCTCCCCTGCATGCACCCCACCTGCACCCCACCTGCTCAGAGGCCTGTAGGGGCTTCCTGAGTTGCCTCACCGCCACCCTTTCTATGGCGGGTTCACCGTCGTGGATAGGGTTGCAGTGAAGCAACTCGTAATATGCTAGGCGGCGCCGCCAGCATATTGCAGCCTCAGACCACTGCGCCACTGCCTCAGGATCCTTGATCCCTGGCGGTTGCAGTGCTCCTGTGGTGGTCCCACCGCTGCACTGGGAATATGGCAGTCGGACCACCAGTGCGGCGGTGCCGCCGAACTCGTAATCGGGCCCATAATCCTTTTCTAGTACTCTGGTATTCGGATTTGTTTCATGATGGATGAAGGTTTGTTTATTGTGTGTAAATTGAAGATTGTGTGCAGTAAAATCAGAGATTAAGGTTACCGTGTGCACTAAGGGGAGCTCTATTGTTCTTGGTTTTTAACTATCCCATCCCCTTGGTTTGAGGGGTTCTTTCTCTTTTTTTTACCCATAATTGAGTACCATGCTGAGCTTTTCCATTTAAGCTTTCGAATGTGAAAGGTCCTGCTTACCATTTGCTGTAAATGGAGGATGATGCATGGTTTCATTGCTTAATATATATCTTTCACTTGTCTGAGTTCAATTAGGCAGCCATGTGCTGCACTGGACACTATACAGGGACAACAAAATAAGAATAGTGGTAACTAGGCATGCAAACAAAAAAACTGTGAAAACAGAGCTGAACGATGGCACCAGAGAGCGAAGACACAGTATTGCAATGTCACGAAGTTTAGAGTGTATGAGTAGTGGCTGCATAGTTGTAGAAAAAGCAGGCAATAAAAAATGTAACAAGTACAGACTACTGACCTCTTGCCTCAAAAACACTTTCCTCTGTATGAATCTCCACATGCTATGTTTTAGTAGAAGTCAACCCCATTTAAAATGTTATCAATAAAACACAGTATTTCTTTTACAGATATGATCCTAAGACAGACATGTGGACAGCTGTTGCGTCTATGAGCATTAGTAGGGATGCTGTAGGGGTGTGCCTTCTTGGTGACAAACTTTATGCAGTTGGAGGATACGATGGACAAGCTTATCTGAATACAGTGGAGGCATATGATCCTCAGACTAATGAATGGACACAGGTAAAAAACATCTAACTATACTTGCCAATTGATCTTAATTGCTGTCCTATCCAATTTACCTTGTGAAATAGATGGTAGAGAAAATGGCACTGAAGTTGATTCATCAAGTTTTGCAGATTGTCAATTTTAATCCCAGGCAGTTTTGTAGAATTTTCCCAAACTGTATCTACATCTAATTATTTCAGGTATGTAACTTTTACTGAGGAGTATTTTCTTCTTTTACAGGTTGCGCCATTGTGCTTAGGAAGAGCTGGTGCATGCGTTGTGAATGTAAAAATATAATGTACATTCAAAGACAATACATTCCAGACCTACGTGGATTAGTCCAAAGAAAAGTTCTACACATTCTGGGAGATATTTATTTCTAAAAACAGATTATTCCACTTGAAGCGAAACTGCACAAAAATCCAAAGGACCATTACAGAACACCCGTCCAAGAAGTTCCTGTATTTCCAGAAATGTACAGTTCCACGAGCATACCCTTGTACATGTAGGACGCTGATGGTATACTTGTTTATACTGTAAGACAAGATCAGCTTTTATATCTTCTGATGTATCATATGTAAAAAAAGAAAAAAGTTTAGGAAGGTATGTTTCCTATATTTGGAATGTAAGCAAAGTTACTACAGTTAGAGTATCGGATTGTTTTTTATATATATTTCAGAGCAACAGTTGTAATCAGAAAGTGCTCTCTACATATTACCAGTGAAAAGAAGGATGACCACAGTTTATTGCACTTTTACCAGAACTTACCACAATTCCTGTCTTGTGTACGTATTTATTTAACCAAAGCCTTATGTTAAATATTATCTTTTCGCATTTTTTTTTTGTTTTGTTAAAAATGTGACTGTCAATTTAATTAATGCTTCCCAAAATGTTCTTTGTGTTTGTAAAGCACAGGTTCTTTTTATTGCTGTTTTTCTGTCATGTTTCTTCATACCTTTTCTTTTATCGAATTATCTCGAATGCGAATATTGACAATTTGTTTTTAGAGAAGTGTTGGTATTAAGTGAGTGGTTTGTTTGCATCTGTTATTTTTGATAGTATTCCGTGATTTTTGAAGCCTTCTATTTGATCATAGCAATGCCTGTTTTCTTGTTTCTGCTAAAAGTCAAAAAACGCCCTGAAGAAAGTCATTCAATGAATTCCCCTATGGAATGGAAAAAATACTGTTTACTTTCAGAGAATAATTAATTTTGGGTAAAAAGGAACCGAGTACATCCAAAGAGTGTCAGGTATGGGAAATGGCATTGATCGTCAGTGCTGTTCCCTCCCCTCGATTTGTGGAATGTACTTTCCAGAAAGATGACATGCCTTATATGTTAGCCCTCATAATAATTTGATGGGGCAGATATGTCTACATTCCTGAGCAGCATTTATCACTTACTTAGCATTATGGGACATATTTATGTAACCTTGTCTGTTCCCTTCCTTACTGAAAATATCTGTTAGGCACATCCAACGAACTGCGAAGGTGAAAGTTGCTTTGCTCTTTTCTTTGTGTGTCGTAGGTGGTGAAACCCAGACGTGGAATAAAAAGATATGTCCTGTTCTCCTTCCAAACAGCAGTTACGTCCTCATCGGCATGTTTCTTATCAGACTCACACCAGTTTCGTGTTCTATTGATACTTTTATTGAGAACACTCTGGTTATTTAAGTGTAATTGTTTCATAGTATGTTCTGAGGAATTCAAAAATTATCCTAGCAACCTTTGTATTCCTGGAAAAAGTCATTTTAGCATAGTTGGATACTGATTTTGAAATATGTTTGTGTCAGTATGGTCTAAAAGACCGACTAGACTGTGATTGTACAGGATGGATTAGTCTAGAGTTCAAAAACGTGAGTAACACTATGCTCCTATGACTGTGCATGTTAAAGAACACAGTTTTAAATCATGCTCTTTGTCACCCAAAAACTCTGAATACACTAAACATTTGACAGTGCATCATTTACACTGTTTTAGATGGTCTGCAAGAAAATGAGAACTCCTACCAAAACCTCAAAATCAATCTTCTTCAATTTTCAATAAGTTATTTTCCTCATTTCATCACCAGCTTCAGAGTAACAAACAACGTTGCTTTTGTTTTCATCATTTTAGTTGAATCAGAAGGTTTTCTTTCCCATGGGAAATTTGCCAAAAACACTCTGGTTCATAACTGGTCCACTGGCAGCCTCTCCCCCTCTCTAATCTTGGAGCTACCTACTGCCCCCACACCCCACAGTGTTAACCAGCCGCCTTCTCCTTTTCCATTGTCGAATCTTGCTTCCTCCCCGTCACCCCAGTCTGATTCATTGGTCCCCTCACAATGCTTCATGGTGTCATCCTTCTTCCTACTTGATGGGTCACATGGTGTCATCTTACTTATGTTGTCCTGCCACAGTGTAGCATTTACCTTACTAAGCCATCTTCCCAACTGTGGACTCTCTTGCTTCATTGCAGCATCCTTCCTGTATTGTTTGCCTCAGTGTCAGGTCCTACTGTATTAACAGCACCCAAGTGGTGTGGCATCGCCTTACTTACCCCCAAGTCCTAGTATGGCATTGTATTTCCTTTCTACTACCAAGCGTGTCAACCTAATCCTAGCATGAAAAGTACACTGTGGACGTCCCCTCTGCCCCAGTGTCTTGTATTGCTTTCTAGAGTAGTCACAGCACACATGATACAACAGGGTGAACACAGCTTAGAGTACTCTGGAGCAAATGAAACCCAACAAGCGAAGGATGCAGCTCACATGAGATGGTGACTGAATATCAGGAATGCATGAGGGACTTGTGATAGGAGGGTAGCCTGGTGACTGGGGATTGTTGTGCCTTTGGTGTAATTCTTGTAAGAGATTTTGACATCCCTACAACTTTCTAACTATAGAAGTGACACTGTTGTATAAAAGACCTATCATCACTACAGCTTTTCATGCTTCTTCTGTAAGGAGGAAGCCTTTCTCTATTTGAGTCTGGAATCAATATAAATGAGGTATTCTGACCAAGTCCTGCAGTGCCTTTTCATACAACCCTTCTTCAAAAACGATTTAACCTTCTGGATACTAGTGCATGGAGGTGATTCTAGTTAACTGGGAGAAAGCAGGTATTTTATTCTCTTATGACGTTATCCAAAATAGATTAAAACTCAGACCATGTTAGACCTTGGAGGTCAAATCTGGTGCAGGAAAAGATTCAAAATAGTGTCTCTGAACCCAAGATTAACTAATTTTTAGAGGTGATTGGAAGTGTACGAAGGGCATACTACTTTCACGTTTCTTCAAGACCACCTCTGTGCAGCACACAAAAAGCTGAAATTTCAAGTAGTCTTCATTTACTTTAAAAGAGTAACTTTCACTAGCTTTATCCAGGATGATATCTCCCTGTGATGGCCTTTTAATTTCCTACCTCCCCCGCTCTGATGACCTATTCCTTGCAGCTATGCAAACTGTGGATTTTTGCATATTAGAAAAGTGACTCTAAGTAACAGTGTTACCTTGTCCTTGTCACATATAGTCCTCCTGCATAATATCTTGTGCCAACAGGAGAATGGCCTGCTGTCAATAATGGTAAGTTATCTTTAATACTAGCATTACTAGTAGCTTCATTGTCAAAGCAGTAACTTCTTTCCATCACTCACTGTATTATTGTGCCAGGTATATTACCCAAACCCATATTTCCATTGATGGAATTTGGATGAAACAACACTTTCACTAAGGAATCCATGTACCAATGACTAGTTAATTCCATGTTATGCTTTCACAGACAGCATCAGTGTCCATTCTACAAGGCCCATGGCATTTTTCAGTGAAATGCTAGACCTATGCAAGGCTGCTACCCTAGAATCTGTTACTTCTTTACCAGAAATGTATTATGTGGCTATTGGATCATTTTATCACAATAATATATTTCCTCGTACTTCTGCGTACAGTTAACTATCTGATTGTCACGTTCCTGTAATTGTCCCTTTCCTGTAACTGGAGCCCTTTAAACTTTGAGAAAGGGGCAGGTCACACTACGATCCTGCCCCTTGCAACCCCTTTCTATGTTGAGGTCTGTAGTTGATGAAGAGTCATTCAATTGGACCTGTAAATAGTTAAGGATAGATGCCAGAGATAGTTTATTCCACATGGTGTGCTATGAAAGTTCACTCATTTGCCGAATCACCTTGGCTTCATAGTTTACTATATGGAGGGACACTGGTAAGCTTAATTTCCTGCTACCCAATCCTTGATCTGAAACAATACAAGTGAAGGGATGGGATCGCCAATTAAGACTCAAGCCAGTGATCACCAAGATATACATTATGGGGCTGATTCAGGAAGCAAAAAAGAATTCCACACTGATCAGTGCCACCCTCACCACAATCATCAACTACTCCATCCTCAGTGGAAACTTCCTGTAGAGCTGGAAACAGGCAGGAGTCACTGCTCTCCTGAAGAAAGCCTCAGCCAACCCGAAAGATCTCAGCAAATGCAGACCGATCTTGCACTTTCCTTTTCTGGCAAAAGTCCTGGAGAAGGAGATCAACAAGCAACTCGCCATCCATCTTGAAAGTCACCACCTCCTGGACTCCACCCAGTCAATGTTCCGCAACAATCACAGCATGGAAACTGTCATCCTTTCAGCAACTGACGGCATCCGGTCCATCATGGACCGAGGAGAAACCACTGCTCTCATCCTGCTCGACCTCTTGGGTGGCCTTCGACACCATCTCTTATGGAACCCTCCTTGCTAGACTCAAGGACTCAGGAATTCAAGGGCCTGCCCTGAGTGGGATCGTCTCCTTCCTCTCCAACAGGACTCAACGAGTCAGACTCTCCACTTTCACCTCTCTACACAAGAAGCTCAGCCCAACCCTGTCTAACGTGTACATGGAACCACTCTACCTGCATCATAAGAGCACACAGCATTTACATTGTCTCCTATGCTGATGACACTCAACTCCTCCGCTCCCTCAAGGACGCAACCAACTCCACCAGAACCAATTTCACCTCCTGCATGTCCAATGTGGCCAACTGGATGCGAAAGAACTGTCTTAAACTCAACAGGGTCAAAACAGAGATCTGATTTTCAGAAACAAGAACTCCCCATGGGACCCCTCCTGGTGGCCACCTGACTTAGGCTCCACGCCCACCCTCACAGACCACGGCAGAAACCTAGCATCATCCTTGACGGCAAACTCACAATGAACAAACTGGTCAAAGCTGTGATCACATCCTGCTGCCTCATCCCCAGAATACTTTGCAAGATTTTCAAATGGCTCCCCACGCACACAAGATGCACGGTCACCCAGGCCCTTATAAGCAGTAGACTCGTGTTAGAAATGGAGCTTCTGGTTGACTAGGGTTTGCACCTAAGCCAGGCAGAACCCATCGCTCTAGTCAGGGTAAGTCAGATACACAACCTGAATTAACCTGTGCACACCCTCTGGAAGCTCAGCGCAGAGCAGTCAGGCTTAACTTAAGAGGCACTGTGTAAAGTAGTTGTGCAACACTTCATACAGTAAGACAGTGAAAACACCACACTAAAAGAACCCACACCAGATTAGAAAAATAAATATATTTTAATAAACGTAATCACAAGGAATGTGCTGATAAGAAAATCAGATCAAAAAGCAGTGTTTTTAAACTGCGCTTCGTTTAGAGTCGGTACAGTAATTTTTGCTTACCAGTTAGGTATTCAAACCTTTGTGGGAGGTCAAATGTTCGGGGGAGTGCTGGGATGCTACTACTCTAAAGTTCGCTGCAAAGCATTGGGAGAATATAACAGGAATCCTCCCTGGTTATTGAGAGTGCACCATGGCACTGCGGGGACCGTACGGGTCTGACTTCAAGGTACATGAGTTCAATGACTGAGCTGGGGGAATACTAGCCATGCTAGCACGTCGGTAATGCTTTGCAAATAAATCAATGGTGCCCAGTAGTGTCCCAAGCTGTCGGTTCATTATTGCAGGACAACAATAAGGTGCCAACACTCACCGGGACCGCTTCTGCTCCATGAGGGAAAGACATCCATCACCAGCATTGCGCTGAGGCTCCCTGGGTTAGGGTTCCACAATAGATTCCCTTCAGCAGCCGTAGACCACAGTTCTGCAGAAAAGGAGGGCCGTGCTGAGGAGGGTGCGGTGGTGAGATGCCCCAGCTGCGATTGCAGACGGAAGGGGGCTGCACTGAGAGAGGCTTCAGCAGTGAGGCGGCTCGACACAGCAACGTGCCTCCGGATCGGCACTCTGGGCAGGGAGGCGGTATCAGTCTTCTGCAAGGCGATTTCCTGGGTTTTCCCAGCAAAGTGTGCACACTCGTATGTGGCTTGCAGTCCTGCGGGGCCCCAAACAATGAGCAGCAACCTCAATGCAGGGGCATAGCTTGCGGGCTAAAACTGCGAAAGGAGTTGCCTCTGTAGGAAGCAGAGTGTGTGGCTCGGTCAAAGTTGCACTCAAGGGATACCAATTATAGAGCGCGAGTGCAGCTGGTAGTGATGGCGTGTAGAAAGCACAAATCACATTGGTTAGGTTGCAGGGAGTGCGCGGACTGAGCACTGAGAAGTCTTTTGTGGCCCTGAGACTTTTAACAGGAGGCAAGCTGGATAAGCCCTCGGAGTTCCTGGGGTAACTGGAAGTAGAGGGCAGGAACCTTCCTCCCTAAGGACAGAGGTAGCAGGCTAACAGAGCAGAGCACAGGGCAAGGTGGCAGTCCCTCTTGGCAACACAGCAATCGGCTTGTAGCAGGCCAGCAGAGCAGTGGCAGTCCCTCTTGGCAGCGTAGCTCCTCTTAGTTGCAGAGTCTCCCCTGGATCCACAGAGTGAACTGAATTAGGGGTGTCAGAGGCCCAGTAACTATAGCAAAATGTGTATTTGAATTGAGGGAAACAACAAAGGGGCATTTGATCCTTCCATGGTACCTGCCCTTCCTTTCCTTGATCCAGACGCATTCTAGGGAAGTATTTCGCTGACACTCGCACCTATTCAGGTGCGAGTGTCAGCTCCTCCCTCCCAGTCTGCCTCAGGAAAGCCCATCAGCCTGGTGATGGGGCATCAGGATGCACATGTCACACCCCAGCTTCCTTTGTGTGACTGTCTGGAGGGAATGCACAAAGCCCAGCTGTCATTCTAACAGAGACAGGCAGAGGCACAAAATGGTTAAAGTAAGAAAATGACGACTTTCTAAAAGTGGAATTTTCAGACCTGCAATTTAAAAACAACCTTTACCAAAAGATGTGTTTTTAAATGGCGAGTCTAGAGACGCCAAAATCCAACTTTCCAACTGCTCCCAATCAGAAATTACACTTAAAACTTTTAAGGCAATCCCCATGTTAACCTATGGGAAAGATTGGCCTTGCAGTAGTGAAAACGAAGTTAGGAGTATTTCACAACTAGGACATAAAAGCTTAAAAATACAAGTCATTCCTTTTAAGTACACTACACCCTGCCCTTGGAGTTGCCTAGGGCCTACCTTAGGGGAGACATATGTATTAAAAGGGAAGGGTTGGGCCTGGCAAGTAATTTAACTTGCCAAGTCGAAATGACAGCTTAAAACTGCACACACAGGCTCTGTGGTGGTAGGCCTGAGACATGTTTAAAGGGCTACTGAGTGGGTGGCACAATCCGTGCTGCAGGCCCGCTAGTAGCATTTAATGTACAGTCCCTGGGTACATATAGTGCACTTTGCTAGGGACTTAAAAGTAAAATATGCCAATTGTGGATAAGTCAATGTTACCATTTTTAGAGTACAGAGCATATGCACGTTAGCACTGGTTAGCAGTGGTAAAGTGCCCAGAATCCTAAATCCAACAAAAAGAGGGTCCGAAAAATAGGAGGAGGAAGGCAAAAGGTTTGGGGATAACCCTGTAGAAAGGGCCAGGTCCAACACAACTCCCCTCCAGCCTGAAGCCAGCGTAGACTAATCAATACCTTGATGGACTTCCCTGCTTAGGGGGATAGAACGTGGACAGTGGCCCACTACAGCAGGAGTACTTGCCAGTTTTACGCCCTTCTGAACCCGGTTTGATCCCTCTACCTACTATGACAATGCGCTCCACATCTGCACGTCCAACCAGCTCACACAAAGACTCCAGACCATCTAAAAAACATCCTATACGTCCCAAGAAGTGCTTAAATCTCTCCCTACCTCACTACACTACATTGGCTACCCATCCAAAAATGTTGCAAATTCAAGCTGCTCATCCACACCTACAAAGCCCTCCACAACACTGGACCAACATAGCTCAACGACCAACTTCAACTCATCCAACCTTCCGGACAGCTACTCTCTACCTCTCTCTCCCTCACATAAGTCCCTCGTGTCCGCAGAAGCGAGTCAGAAGGGCGCACCTTCTCCTTCATATCCGCCAAGAATTGAAACAAACTTCCTCAACACATCAAGACTGCTACTCCACTTCTCTATCTCCTCAAGAAACTGAAGACCTGGCTG
This sequence comes from Calotriton arnoldi, assembly GCA_963921515.1. Lineage (NCBI taxonomy): Eukaryota > Metazoa > Chordata > Amphibia > Caudata > Salamandridae > Calotriton > Calotriton arnoldi. Next base: position 1,978,168 of record CAWUFW010000057.1, read on the forward strand.
TTCAACTAGAAACACCGCCTGGCCTATTCCTGCTCCAGCGCCTGGATACCTTCATGGTTGACAATCTGCGCCATACAAATCGACATAACAAAGCGGCCCTAGGCATACCTTCAAAAATCTACTACTTCTGTATATTAAGTGGAATATGCCAGGTAAACCTATACCCACGCAGGGGAGATTATCAACAGGCAGACAATATGCCAGCACAAGTTTAAGGTTGCAGTGCATTTAGAGGGTATTTTAACCTGCTTGTTTCTGCCCCAGGAAAAAGTCCCCTTGGAAAACCTCCTACCCTACCTCCTCAGTTTAGCAAAGGGGTGTTCCATCCCTCGTCCAAACCCAAAATACTTCTACATTTTAGAGAACCACATTTCTGTGTGCTTTCCAGATCTAAAAATGTGTTAAAAATGTTTGTCACTCAACACAAAAATTCCAAATTAGTGGGTATGCAAAATACTTTCATGAGCAGTCTTTCCTGTGTTCCTTCAGATCCATAGCCTCACAGTTTCCCACCATAGCCCTCATTTCCTACGGTAAAAGAAAAGTCCACTTATGTGGTGAACCTTACCACAGGAGTAAGTGGATTGCTGCACAATCAAATGGATTCTGTGAACCAGGATTTCGGTTTTGCATGCAACTGCGTTCTTCGTACCTCCCATAGGTAACACCTACATGTGCAATAACTTTAGTGATTAGACACAGAATTTTGCTACCCTAGGGGTACAACTGTATTTGGAGAAACATTTCAACTTTCTTGTAATTCTCAGTTTCCCTGAAGCACCCACATGCATAAACATACATATTCGGAATTATAGCAAGTGTATATTTTGAAGTGTATAAATTTAACACATCAATGTATTTTCATGTAGAGAAACTCCTTGGTCAATACTCCAATAACTTTACCATAGGTATCACCTATTGGTGTAATACCTTTTGTGAACTGGACACAGTAATTTGCTATTATAAGTTTGCTACTATGTCCAACTCTCTTGCAATTTACAAAGAATTCCAGGAGGACTCTTAGGAGGCTGTGCCCGTTGCAGCTTCCCTGGGGTACCTAAATGCATAAACGTTTTCATATTTGGAAATGTAGCAAGAGTATTTCCTACAGCATAAATGTAGCAAATCAATGTAGTTTCCTGTGGAGAAACTCCTTGCCTAATACCCAAATTGATTTTGGGGTTATGAGAACGGATTCACTCCTGCTCTAATAGAGCTAACTATACGTCATGTTATAAGGAACTTATAAAGCGCACACTTACCAACTTATCAGAGAGTCATAGGACAACTCCGTTAGATCTCGTACACAACTGTTCTTAGGGTGGGAAACTACCCACAAAAGGTTTGGGAGTACGTACATATGTGTAAGTTTGTGGGTGTGCTCCACTTTTTACAGGTTTCACCGCCTTAAAAATACCCACAGCCTGCTCCTGCTCGATCTGTTCACAATTACCGTTAAGCCATACTGTTGAAATTTTAGCTGAGTAATTAAGCTTTGTAAATCACAAACTTGAATTTGCACCTGTAAATGGTCGTATTTAGGCATCTAGATGTCACTTGGGTGCAGAAATAGTTTAGTGAATCAGGCCCACAATCTCCGTGTCCGAGGCCATATTTCATACAAAAACAAATGCAAAATGGCCAAAGCACGCCTGTACTGCACACCAGTGATATCAGTTACTTGTTAGCCACTCACCGTTGACATTGAGAATCTGATTTCAATGAAATTTTATCCTGTGCTACAAAAGTTTGAAAACATTAGCTTTTAAAACAAGCACGGGCAAAACCAATAGGCCTTGACTCCAAAATGCAAACCTTTTAGCTTTGTCAATGCTTTATTCGCATTTGCATGTGAACACATGGGTTATGATGCAGGCGCATGGCTGGCAATTTTGAGATGGGTTTTCTATTAAAGAGAATCCATTTCAAGACTGTCGCGAAAATGCGTGCTTTTTGACACATGCACGTGTATTCTGATGCGTGCACAGGTGCATCATGATGCATGCTTAGTGACACATGGCAGACATTTTTAATTCACCATTCTAAAAGTGTACGCAAGAGCCCAAAAAAAGCAAGTAGCCCATTAGAACAACTTTGCAGCTACCAGCTTCCCTCGTAAATTAAATACATCAATAGATAAAAAATGTATAAAGCGAGGAACTGGATGTAAAACATCCGGGAACGGGGTGGAGTGAAGGAGTTAAAAACAGAGTGCGCTGGCAGCCACAGGACAGATAGGCGAGAGAGCAATGAAATGCATGCACTACCATGTATTACTGAATGCAAAATTTAAAAAAAGAATCCTATCTGGTCTGCAGTGAAAGGATATAACTCATACAATCAAAACACAGTGAGACTGAAGTGCTCTTGCCAAGATAAACTTGTGAATAGGGAAGAAAGCTATTGAATCAAACGCAGACGCCTGAGATGAACAACAGTGCCATCCAGTCATGAGCAAGGGGTTGCCCTACTGCCCACTCTTAAATATATGTCATGCATTGGAAACAATAGATCAGCCAACAGACAGCTGATGCTGCCGGCAGCTAAGACCTTAAAAAGTCGAACGTCATGGTCATTTTCCGAGGCTTCATTAAATGATAACCAACAACACCACCATGCTACATCTGTGCAAAGAATATCAATCGATTTGTGTGCTTTACAAGTACATTGAAAATCATTAGTCACTGTTCCGACATTCAGAAACCTTAACAAGGCCTCTGTTGCAGTTCCATTACTTACACCTGAAACCGAATCCTGCTCCTCTGTCTTTTGCTTTAAATGCTTGGACATTTCACCTTGGCTAGTAGATCCTTGTTCAGTCTCAAATCATTGGACTCCTGTTGTAATCAGCACCCATCTATTCTGGCTTGTTTAAACCAGCCTGCATCACTCATAACTGTGTAGACATTTGTGTTCTTTTTTTTAAGTAATTCTTCCACACTCTGGGTCACAGTGGAGGGGTGCAAGCACAGGATCCAGTAATCTAAGTATTATAAAAGATAACCAGCTTTCATTCATTTTGAAACAACTTTAATTAGTACCTCCTATCTGGAATGTGCTCCGAGACCCTCCCCCAAAATTACTTATTCTTTTGCTGAATCTTTGCAAGCATTAACCATCATGACATAGTTAGTTTTCAGGGCGAGGACACAGCACAAGTTACTTAAAGAGCTTTTCCAATAATGCAGAGTACAAAATACTGGATTCATGCGTGCACAATGGCTCAGTAAGTTAACACTCATCGCTGACACCTGTTATGATGTGCAGAGTGCAGATCAGAGGTTTTAATTTTTGACGGTTGTGGAGTGCCATGAAATTAGGTAATAAGGGGACCTGTTATTTACAGTGCTTAAAACAGCAGAACTGTAGTATGAAGCACTATATGAAAACCTTTTCATGTTAGTCTCCAATTGGGTTGTGCTTTTAATCCCATGCCCAGATCACTTATTTCAATCTAAGAGGCTTAATAAAGGCTTTTATTGACCAAAGATGTTAACTGCATCCCGCATTTATGGATCCTGTAACCTTATGTTACACCATCAATTTTGGGAAAGCCTCCACAATATTCCTTTGTACAAACCTCAGTAAGCACACACTTCAACACCAGAGCAAGCTTAGTGCCATCCCCATTGTCTGTCACTCTGTCTGCATTTCATGACCTTATCCAAGTTGGCCGTATTTGCATTTTGTCATGCACCTGGGCCTAGCCCACTACCTGTGATTGTTTGGCGCTCATACCCGTCAACATGCTAATTTTTATTACTCCACCAAGGTCTTACCTTTTAAATATCTGAAGGTGCGTTTGTACATAAAGGAAATACTTCACATACATCAATGTCAGAATTTTATGTTGTTGGTTTTTACTTATTTTTCACTTTTTATTACTCAGAATATGCTTTTAAAATCCCCATATTTTAAGAGTTATAATGGAGTCAAATTGACAGCAGTGAAATTACGGGTAATGTATCATCCAAATCAATAGCAATATCTGACAACTTCAAACATACTACAGATTTTGAGAAAGCTATGAAAGAAAGTTGTCACCAGAAAGCTTAGTAACGTACTTATTAACAACGAGAAGGCAAATTTATATGTGGACAAATGAATACCTGACTGAGTTTCATTAAGGGAATATCAACTTATACAGCATAAATATGTTTTGTAATTACATATTTGAATTTCTGCACTGCATATTCATTTACTGCATTCATTTTGTCTTTGTTTGGCAATCTGTTCTTTTTAAATTACTTGAATGCTTGGCTTCTTTCCTTGAATTGCATTATTTCCTTTCTGTGCTTTCTGTATTTTATTTATAATAAGTAAATATTTTGCTAATTATTGGCAATGAAAGATGTTTAGTTTTTTTAATGTCCTGAAAGCAGTATTGTTTAACCTCCTCAGTCTCGAAAGTTTTTGTACTTATGCACATTCTCAATGTGAGTGTGTGTGAATACCTGTGCTCTCTATATTTATTGTTGTTTTGACCCTGAAAGGAACATTTAATGAATCATCTTTTATTTGATACAATAGCTGTTATAGTACAGTAAATAAAGATTATTTAGTAAAACGTTAACTCCTGTTTAGTCTTTATTTCAATCAAAAGGTGAGCTTGAGGTATGCCTATGACCACGTGGGCTACTGCATGAAGGATGGCTTTGAGAGGTGCAATTGTGGACTTGGGAAGGCCCACAACAAGTATTGCACTGCTTTTGCCTACATAGAAGAGTCCCTAAGTCTGCACTGCTGTGCTCATAACTGTTGGTAGGATGGAGGGTTTTAGCATCCTATACGAATGTGGAGCTGGAAAGAGGCAGACATTAGCAGTTTGTAGATGTTTTCCAACATTAGAAACTCTATTTCATATCCAGACACTTAGGGGCCGATTCCGATTCGGGCCGGAAATCTCTCCGACCGAGCCAGACCCGGAGAGATTTCCGACCGAATCGGACCCGTGCAGCCCGACCGAACGAGTACGATGCACACGTATGCCATCGGACTCGAGTCGGTCGGACTCCCATTGAAGTCAATGGGAGCCGGTCGTACAACGCGTACGTGGGCTCCCATTGACTCAATGGGTGCGAGCGGACAAGGCGCCCCCTACAGCGTGTACGCGGCGAGCGACTCGTGCCGTACACGCACAGGTAGGGGGACCCATGGGTCCCCCTGTGTGCGACTCGCGCGGCTACGCGTACAGGGTGGTCCGACACGGACCCCCAAAGTACGGCTCCGACTGCTCTTTCGAGCCAGAGTGTGCGGCTCGGTCGCACTGCTCGCGGCGCGCATCGTACTTACCCGGCCGGGGAACGTCTCCATTGCGCGGTCCGAGCGAGTCGGTCGGTGCGGTTAGACCCGGGAACGAGTCGGTCGGAGCGGTCGGGACGCCCGGACGAGTCGGTCGGCGATTTCGCATCGTACTCGCTCGCCCGGACGCGCGTACGAATCGGTCGGGCAATAGGGCTCCGAATCGGATCCGGTTAAGCCGAATCCGATTCGGAGCCCTACCGGCCGAGATCAGAATCGGCCCCTTAATGTCAGTGTTTGATTTCTTTCAATTACGAGATAAGTGATTAATCGGAGTTAACACATGGATCTGAATTCTTAGTAATGCTGAAATAAGTGTACCCTACAATTTTCCCCTAGTAAATTTCATCAGGTCAAACTGGGGAAACTGTTGTAAATTCTGATAAATGCTGCCTTTGGTGAGAAAAATACTGATCCTGCATGTAATTCTCCATTTTCCAGAAAAAAACTCTGAATATACAGTATTTACCACATCCAGTAAACAATACACCCAGATGTGGTAAATGCCTCACTCCAGCTTAGTAAGGTGTATCTTCACCCATCCTGCTACTTTGCTCCCCTCCCACCGATTTAGGTGACATCGTGGCTGTTGTCTGGGACTGTAGGGGGGGCATTTCAACCACCTCTGGGGCCTGTGTTGACCTCTTTTGACAATTGTTGCAGCCAGGGTTTGACTAGTGATGCAGACAGTGGCTGAGACCCTCTTGGGGTGGAGGTAAACCTACATTGAGCATTGAGATTGAAACTGTTGATCTTTACACTTGCAAGGTGCCCCGATAACTTTCTCCAAAGCCTTCACAGCCCTGCTCTAACCTGGTACCACGTTGCCCACACCACCTCACCACCTCACCAGATTGCTTTGACTGCTTTTCCTCATGCTCCAAAAATACAAAAAGAGAGTGGCCGGCCCTTCATTTGCCTGATGGTACCTAAGAGCCTTTGCCTAGTGCTGTCCTTTGTCGGCAAGTGGTTCTGGCAGGCTGGCCAGATGTGTTACTGCCATGAAGCTGCTGGGCTGTGAACATCATCCACCTGAAAGTGGGGAACAATATATTAAGATCACTCTTTCTGAATCAAGTCTTGCTGCTTGGTGGTGTAGTCTCCCTGCATATTACTGTTCATCAGATTATCAGTATACCTCCCTTTAGGGATGCTCTTTAGATTTTCTGATTGGATTGATCCCTCCCTTTGGAGGTCGGCCCCTCTCTCTCCTACACCTCGGGTTACTGGGTTGCATGAACCTTGCTGGAGCTGCCTGCCTACGACCTATGTACTCTGGTTCAGTCGTGTTTGCACCTCTGCATGAGTTGCTGTGCCATGAGAGTCCTGGGCTGGGCTATGGTCCCCTCTTTCCACAGTACCGGAATTGATAATTACTCTGTTCCCTTTCAACAGAAGTAACTGTTGGAACTGTAACATTTTATATCATCTTTGTGGGCAGTATCCTGGCTGTGGCCTTGGGTTCTAGGGTTTATGGGCCCACGGCTGGATTCCTGGCCTGCCTACTGTGCTAATCCTTTTGATGTGATAGTTCAGTCTTTAGGACTCGCGAAGGCAGTGCTTGTGCTGTCTCTTCGAGACATGCTGTATTCAGGTATGGGCTTTGAGCTCTGCCTATTTTCAGCCCATCTATTCAATTGGACCCTATTACTGTCCTTTGTAAATTGTGGCTTTTGATTTGTGAAGAGGCTTAGTAGTCCCTCCTTAGTATCTCCCTCTCTTCAATTGTTACCTCCCATGAGGGCAGCTCCTCTTACGTGTCCTTACTCTCTAGGTTTCATTAACAGTTAGTGAGCACTATTTAGTTAATGTCTTGCTGAAGCAGGCACGACAGGCTGTCTGGCTTTTATATCCTGCCCTCGTTTGTAGTTACTGTATGAGGCATGACATGTTATCCCACTTCTGCAACCTGTGACGCTGCAGAGGAGATAATTTGTTTAAAGTTGCTTTACTGTTAAATTTAGAAAGTTATGCTTTTTAAAAAATATTTATTAATTTTATTAGCATTCGCAGCACGCCGTTCTTTAGCTTCACATGTTTCAAGCTAAAGCGCGACGTGCCGCGATTGCTTCAAAAATAAATAAATGGGGAAAAAAAGCATGCGGCTGCCGCATTTGTTTTCCATTTATTACTTTCGTAGCAATCCCCTCATGCCGCGCTTTAGGCTAGCTTTAAACATTTCAACCTAAAGGGCGGAGTGTTGTGATTGCTACAGAAGTAAATAAATAGAAAATAAATGCTGCGGCCGCATGCCCTTTTTTTCTATTTTTTTACTTTTGTTACAATCGCGGCACGGCATGCTTTGGCTTTAAACATCTTAAGCTAAAGCGTGGCGTGCTGCGATTCATACAAAAGTAAATAAATAGATTTTTAAAAGTGGGCAGCCGCTGCTTTTGTTATTCATTTATTTACTTTTGTAGCAATCACGGCACGTCACGCTTTAGCTTTAAACATTTGAAGTTAAAGCGCGGCGTGCTAGGATTGCTACAAAAGTAAATAAATAGAAAAAATGCGGCAGCCGCACACTTTTTCCCCCTTTATTTTCTTTTCTTCAGCTCGCTGCTTCATTAGGTCTCGCCTGAGCCAGCGTGCATGCACTGCTCTGCGAGGCATTTAGTAAGGGCTTTTCAACTCTGAACACACGCTCGTGCGTGTGCTTTTTTTTTATTAACCCACGATTGGCCTTTGCGTGCGTCTTTCTAAGAAAGACAGCACGCAATTGGCCCAAGGCGGGTGCATGTACCGCCTTCTTTCTCCCCTGGCCTAGGGTGCTCAGGAGCGAGCATCAGCGCCATCTGTTTCCAATTAACGCGCTCGCGGTCGCGTTAATTGGAAACAGATGGCGAAACGCGGCACTTTCACTTTCGCCGCCGACCTTATGTATTTCTAAGAGAAGTTATTTAAGGTCCTCTTTTTGTAATTCCAGAAGTCTGTGGCCAAAAGCACCCAGTGCTTTAAGTCCGACTGATATGATATTATGAAATTACTAAGGGCTAAAACACGTGTAACATGCTCTCGTGCTGCTCGTTCTATGTTCACACTGCAGGTTCTTCGGTGCGCTTTAAATCTCGAGACAGAAAAAAAACTGTATATGCCTCCTGGGCTGCACGGAACGAGGGGCATTTAAAAGCTGACGCGTACGGGTCTCTTTAGAAAGTGTGTGTGTCTGTACGGGTGTTGTATGTGTGCGAGAGAGTGGGTTGCTATCTGCAAGAGAGAGAGCATGTGTCCTTGTAGGAATGCTTGTTTGTTTGTCAGTGTGCGTGTTCATTAAGTTGTCGACAAGAAAAAAGGACACGTAGCGTCAAATGAACCCGCATGCAAACAAATGTTGCCCGTGGAGGATTCACATTCGTTTTTTAAAATAATAATTCATTAGCACTTCGTTCGTGTTTCAGATTTAAATAATTAGTGCGTGCCTTTGTTGTTGGGTTTGTTTACTTGGTAGGAGGATGATGGGTCGGGCTGGCTACGGCGGTGGAGGTGCTTTCAACGCAGTACAAAAGGAAGGAAACTGTTCAAATAAATAAACCGGTCATCTTTTTCATGCCAAGTTTGAAGACATGTTTTTTTGAGCCTGCATTCGAGTATATTAAACGAAAAAGGATTAAAGAAGTAGATAGATGTAGTCTAGTGGCTTCGTCCTAAGTGACTTAAATTTGAAATTCCATTCCGACGTGACCAAACAGCGTGACCCTGGGCGAATTTCTTTTCTTTTTTACAGTTTTATATAGGCGAACTCGACCGCTTTACATGAGCACCTGTTACATTACACAGTCAAGGACACATTCGTTTTAATTTTGGTAGGCCCGGGGAGATTGTGATTTGCCCACATTCACAGGATGTTGAGCTGACGCCGAGACTCAAACCTGGTTCCCCAGCTAGATAGTAGTCCGCTTTGGCCATTGCGCCACCTCCTCTCCCCGAGTGTTGCCAGTGCCATATGTGATGTGTCTTTGCGCAAGCCAGATTAGATTTCCAGCTAATAGACCAAGAGTTATATTTTCTCTTTTACATGATTTGAAATAAGGGCAGAAGAAACCCAAATATGCAGACTAGACTACTGTTGGTGATAAAAGACTGGTGTCATTGATACTCACAGGCACTGCTAAGCCACCAAGGGAGCGCCTACAGAAAAAGGTTGTGCAATAGAGGCGAGCAGCCAAATATGTGACTTTTAACGACAGGAAGATCAAAAGTACAGGCGTTGCGTCTTCTGCCTGCTGACTGCCTCAATGAAAGCGTGCACGGTGCGTGTCTAATTATTTAGAAGGAACACCGGCCGGACCTTTCACTGGCAATCTTCCTGTGAAAGGCCCTGCCGGTGTTCCTTCTAAATTGGTCACGACTCACGCACGCTTTCATTCAAGCTTCTGAAGCAAGCTGCAGCCATCAATCATTATTAGTCGGGTCAGGTCACTCGGCTGTACTTACTTAGTCAGTGCTCGCCTCTCTACCTCCAGGAATCCTAAGAGCTCATGTTCTCTCGCGCGGGGCTCCGAGTGGCAATGACGCAGATCCCAAACAAATTGGAAAATTCTGGATTGACCCAGACCCCAGCACACCAATCACTTCCTAAACAACAACTGTTACTGGGTCTCTCTCGAGGCAGAGGCCACTGCCACACCCCACTACTTTCCCGAAGCTGAACTGGCCTGCCCCCAGCCATTGGAATTAATGGGGAGCTTCTGACTCCTCTCTGGGCTCTACAAAATTCGCCCAAATTAAAAGCTGTATTCCGGCAGTGATACACAGATCCTGCCCACCTGTGTGTCGTCACTGCTCTGCTTTCTGGCTCCAGGTCGAAGAAATCTTTTCCCAGCCAAAAGCATGTGCAGCAGAGGCAGAGCCAAGAGCCATCATCCCCCACCCCCTCAAAGAACAAGCATTGGCATAGCCAACAGGTCTCTCCTTTGGGACCTTATAAGTATTTAATTATGCAGCACAATATCCTTGGTGCAACATCAACTGTTGCATGGCTAAACACTTATAATGTCCCAAAGGCGAGACCTATTGGCTATGCCAATGCTTGTTTTTATTAGGCCACCACAGGAGCCCACCTCAGAGCTTCAAAGTCGGCCGCTCTCACCCTCCTGATTCATGTTGAGCCCTCTCCCCACCCACCGAGCACAAATGTAGTGTTTCTCTCACGCCACCCGTTCCGTGTGCATGGAGTGAGGTACCATCCGTGTCGTTATTTGAAAAGGGGGGACAATTTAGGCCCTTTTCTATAGGCAAATCGCCAGGGCATAACTTTGTGATCAAACTTTTTTTATTTTAACATTTCTGTTGTTGCTACCGTGCCCTGCGCCTAGGCAACTGCCTGACAACCCATTCTCCCCACCCCCCCTCCATTTGGCAGAGTCCGCTCACACCCCAAAGAGGCAAGTTCCTGTTTGGCTAAGGACAGGAAAGAGGAGTCGAGCTGACATTGATGGCTGGCATGCTCTAACGGATGGGATAGTTAATTGTGCACTTGACTGCTGAGTTTCCGGCTTCTGGCACTCCTGTACTGCTTAGGCAACGTATGTTTTGTGCAGAAAGATGCATGTGTGCATTTATATGACATGACATGGATTTTGTCTGCGCTTGCCCATGCTGTTGTACCTCTGTAATATTAACCGGACTTGTGGTCTTTCTACAGCTTGTTCTTGTTTATCTTGTGCTCACTACTTTGGTGCGTGTCTCTCTCTGTCTATCTTTCTCTTTTCTTCCATCTAGTGCTCCGTGCAAGCCTCTGTGCTCCTCCATCCTGTGTTCTCCAATTTACTCATTTAGTCTGGCCTCTTCCATTCTGTTCTTACCTATTATGGGCTCCTTTGTGTGCTGAATCCACCTACGGCCTTCCATCTATGTGTCCCCATTCCTTTATCTCCCATGCAAAGCTCCGCACCATCTCTCTGTGCTCTCCATCCAGTGCTTTCACATGTGCTTTCTTGTCCATCTTTTGCTTTCTTTAGTCCAGTGCTCTCTCCAATGCAGTGTTCTCATGCCCTTTGCTTTCCCAACATGTGCTCTCTCATTTCATGAACTTTCATTGCATTCCGTACTTTCCCATCATCTGTTCTGCCTCTGTTTTTCATTTCCGTGCTCCCCCACTCTGGCCACACTACACCACCCTGTGCTCTGGTGTGAAAATTCTTTGCTAACAAAAATCTCACTTCCAATAAAAACAAATGGAAACATATGCTCAGCTGCAATCTTTCTCGTTATGATTGCATTAAGGGTGCAATACCTTATGGAGCTAATAGAGGTCCCTTTACAACTCCACAGGGACACCTAGTAACAGCCTGAGGTACTGCACCCTTTCCTTGGTTCCTGGAATATATTTTATTGCTTATGCTACTGCTGAGATATTTTTTAACAAAAATAGAAAAGAAGAAACATTAGCATTTGCACTGCCAATAGCTCAAAAGTTTCACTAATATTAGACCTATTGCATTGCAAATGCTTGTTTATTGTACCTTAAGTGTACCGTAGGCAGTCACAATGCCACGCAGGGAAGGCATTGGTAGTTCCCCAAGACTATGGAGATGACCAAAGCAACTGCTAAAGCCAACCAGTCTAGGACATAACCCCTTGCAACCATCAATGTGTTCATACTGTTCCCATGCCTGTATCAGAGCAGAGGCCCAGCCCGGAACCAGCCTGAAAGTGAAAGCACACTATTGACATCAACGTTCTAAGTAATGGCCAACCACGTTTTTACATCCACCAAAATTACACACTTGCAGGGAGGGTGACAGCATCTAATTATGACTGTGCAAGATATCCAACCACGCCCATTAGACAGAGGAGCGAGTTAGGGGGGGTGGGGGGGATAAGTGGCTGGAGTCAGGGCCGTCTTAACAGCATTATAGGCACCAGGCAATGCAGTGCACTGGGCCCTGCCTACACAACCACTGGTCTGCATGGGGCCCCTATGCTCGTGGGGCACCCGGGCAACTGAGGATGTGGTCCGTCGGCTAGACTGCCGACTTTGGTGCTGGAAACCAGGGTTTGATCCTCGGGGTCGCGTCCGCATCCTGTGATTCTGGGCAAATCACTTAATCTCCCCGTGCCTGAATGTGTAATGTAAATACGGTGCTCATGTAAAGCGCACCAATACCTTCGGGTCGAGTTCGCGCTATATAAATATGCAACAAAAAAAAACCCAAAAAAGTGTGCCCCCTGCGTTAAGGCTGCACTGGCTGAAGTGTCTTAACTTTCCAAAAAGAAACGAAAAGAAGCTCAATCAGATTACTTAAAAAGACGAAGACCTGGAGAGGAATGTCCGCTACAACAACATATGCATGGTGAAGCTAAAAGAGAGCGGAAACAGGTAAAATGGAAGACTTCATAGAAAAAATGATTTCTATTGCACATGAGATATCCCATCTGTCCACGGATTTTCTCGGCGAGTGAGCCCACCAATCTCTGGGACCCCAGCTAGCTTTGGGTGCCCCCCCCCATGCCTGATGATAGTCAAGCTACTCAACTGCTATGGCAGTGATGAAATACTTAGGACTGTGCGGATAGACGCGGTAGAATTACAGAAAAGTGATGTTGGAGGCTTGGGCAGGTCAGAGTTTTGCTACGTACAATAAAAGATGAAGTACAAACACAAGTAGAGAGGCCACAGGCGGCTGTGGCAAGCTATGTGTAAACTGCAGGAAGCTGTGCAAATCATGACATTGTAGTTAAACAATTGTTCTCAGAAAACAAACCTATGGTTAGAGGTTAGGGAGTAATTTCAACTGACTTGCTGGAATTTAGCTCTGTACTGGTGACACATTCCAGTTGTTTAATTTGCTAACAATACACAATGCCTTATATGGTAAATTGTACTGCTACCCAGATATCAATACGTTTTCCTCATACTGGCTGACCTGTTAGAGGTCATGTAACGCATAATCAATACCTGCCTGTTTAGTGATGCATGTATCCAGGCTCCACTAGAGTGATGCTGCAGAATACTGCTATTGGCTGTGTATTTTACATGTAGAGTCTTGTATTTTGTATATAAGCTAGTGCTTTTATCAACACCAGAGGACCTCGGACTTGTGCAGAGAACCCTCTTGCCGAGCTCCCCCTGCGATCAATGTTGACTGATGAAAGAATAAACTTTCCTTGCTGGTGTCCGAGACTCCAGAAATGTTATTCTGAGTGAGCCCAAGTTGCCTTTATGACAATTTTCGTGGAGAATGTGGGTTGACTTGGATTGACTGTAGGACTGAGGGGCCATGGTATAAGTTGCTCAAGTGATCTCTGAGCAAGCCCGGTCCACCAACAATAGGTAAAAGATTTTCTCATTTTGGACTTAACCAGTGATCTGATCAAGACCACACCTAAGGTCAGTGTTCCAACATCTGCTATTTCGTCTGGCTACAGTTTCAACAGGAGGGATGATTAGTGATTTATTTAGAGTGAGTCTTTGTTCTGCGATGTGACTTGCTTGAAACATACATTCTCCCTTCCTTGTGCATAGACTTCCCTTTTTTTATTTTAAATATGTTTATTAGCCTTTTCAAATGACGATTTCATAACAAAACAATGTCACGAGTGCAACCATTCCCCAAAACATACCGTTACAAATCTCTTTAGTCACATTTCTCAGAAATTCTCCCCACCCTCAATCCAGCCCGCCATATGTTCAACCATTTAGTTATCCACAACAAGTGCGTGCATTCCCACTGCGACATTTATGGCGGCCTAGTATCTGGGGGTCCATTCTTTTCGTAATCCTATCCCCCCCAGGTCACTAAATCTTCAACTACCTTATCCTCCCTGCGGGTACGTTTGATGTGCTGCTGCTCATTCGCTAATGCCCATTCAAGTAGATCTCGCCTCCAAGTTGGGAACTCCGGCGCTTGGGGTGCCCTCTAGTAGAAAACGATCCATTGTCGCACCAGGACCACCCCAAGCTCCAGCATTCGGGACGGCATTTTCAGTACCCTATCTCGCGGGAGCACTCCCAGCAAAAAGTTTCACTGTTTCCGTCAGGGTCCCGCAAAACTATATGGGACAGTGTGGTAACCACTTCCATCCAGGAGCCTACCAGCCATGCACAGCACACGTGGGTCTCAAGATCTACTTTAGAAAGCTAAACTGGCTAAGCTTGAAGCGGGCATCGGGTGATACCAGCCGAACCTGCTCACATGCTCTCTTCTATTCAGCATCAGTCTGCTCATCTACACAATCCACGCTCCACCTGTCATTGCGCGTTGTCTATGCCCCTTTGTCTACAAGTAGGGCTACATGGAGGTGTGTGATAAGTCTTCTACAGCCTGTCAGATTCACCAGCTGTCTCATCACTACATGTCCCTGCTGCTTTTCCGAAAATGAGGTCCAGAGCTCACTGAGGCAACCTAGCTTATTGTAGGAATTGTTCACTCCAAGCTGCTCCTGCTCAAAGGAGATAAACCGCTTGAGATATAGATCCCCTGCATTCATGCAGCCAAACTCCCACCACCTCACAAAGGACATATCTTTTAGAAGAGCAGAAAATGGCCTCAGAACCCACAGGGGCAGATCTTGTGCGTAGTGCGCTCTTCGCAAGACCATGGCCACTACTCTCTGCCACACCCTACCCATCTATTACAACAAGTATGGGAGGGAATTAAGGGCTGTTTTCCCTATCATGAAGACCTGTAGTAGTGTGTGCGGGCCATACGTGCCAGCCAGGAGAGCTTTTCCAAGGTAGGGTCATCATCAAGCCATTGCACCACATATTGTAATTGCATGGCCGCGTAGTATAAGAAGAGATAAGGTAGACCGAGGCTTCCTTCCCTCCAAGGTAGTCTTAGCGTTTCTGGTTTTACCCGGCACTGTCCACCCTCCATACCAGTGCCCTAGCAGCTTATCCAGTTGTACAAATGTGGATCGGGCACATTGCACTCTGAATCACATACAGGCAGTGTGGCAAGGACACAATTTTAGTCACTTAGATTCTTCCCATCATGGATAGCTGGAGCATTTTCAAGAACTCGATGGACCAAGCCAGCCCACAAGCATCCTTCCCACATTAATGCCATAATGAGCTACAGGGCATCACCTGACCCAGATCCCGAGGTAGCGGAAGTGTCTCGCTCCCACTGGAGCCCCAGTTCCTGCAGGAGCACTGTGTCCGCTCGCCCTGGTCTGGCTAGAGTAAATAGTTTGGACTCAGCTCTGCTTGTGTGTAGCCTCGAGACATCCACAAATCTGCTCAGCTCTTCCATTGTGCTCCTCCCTGGCATAAACCCTTCTCTGATCTGAGTGTAAGTGTTTGAACCACTTGCAGCAGTTTATTGGCCAACACCTTACACCAGTCGTCTTCAAACGTTTTAATGCCGCGTCCCACAGTGTAAAAAAACAGATCGTTGGGGTCCCCCAGAATGGAAACAGCTTTTTGCAATTATTCTGTAAAACTGAAAAAGGTTAAATTTGTCTAATCATATTTAAACATTCCAGTTAAGTTCAGTTAACCCTTTTAAAAATACATTCAAATACACGTTTGCCAACATACTATTCTGGTCAGTCAGGCCTTATTAAGGAGTAAAAATATCCAAGTACTAAGGTGTAAAAGTGTGATTCTTTATCAGAAACGGAGGAGGTGGGGGTTGAGGAGTATTTGGAGTCCCTTCCCCTTTGACGCCTACTCCCAGCCCGGATATGAATGAAAAAAGATGTTAATGATGGCCCATTACAGAGTGACTTACTGCTCCCCATTTTTTTTCCACTGAAAACAAAGCACTGTTGTCAGGGTGATGCTCCTCCTGGGCAGTGCCTGGCACCCCCCTGGGATCAATTAAGGCCCCCTAGTTTTAAGACCTATGCCTTACACAGTAGCTTTAGGTCTGTGTTGAGCATGGGCAGGGGCCTATAGGAGGAGACCTCAGCAGGGTCTTTCCCTCCTTTAGGTATCAGCACTATTGTTGCTTCTCTCATAGTCTGGGGTAGCTCCCTTTTCTCTCTCGCCACTAAGACCGACGGCAGTATCAGATATAATTCCACCGGAAGGCCATCAGTCCACAGGGTCTTACCCTGCTTCATTTCCACCAGTGCCACCTTCAACTCTTCCAGCTCCAGGGGTTTCCTCTAGGAGCTTTTGGTGCTCTTAGCTCAGCCTAGGCAGTGCAGCCGTCTAGCGATAACCCTCCAGAACACCAGCGGCTGCCAATGGTGACTGAGAAAAGACATCCTGCAGATAGCCTGAGCAGGCAGCATTTATCTGATTGCAAGCCACCATAACCTTCCCATTTTCCCCATGCAGTGAGAGGATGTGAGACTGTGGCCTATTTCTCTTTAACAGCCAGGCCAACATCCTGCCTGATCGGAACAGTTTTGGCTGTATTGGGTACGTGAGTATATCTCCAGTCATGAAAAAGTCTCTTATATTTGGCACTTGATCTGTACCAGCTGATGACAAGTGCTAGGATCTTGGACTGTGCAGCTATCCCAGCCTGTCTGCCTATGCTCCTGATCAGTGAGCTCTTGCCCTAGCTGCGCCGGCACCCCATGCATGTAGTCAATACATTCCTCCCTCAGTGACACTTTATAAGCCTCCCATTCAGTCAGCCAATTGTCAGTAGTATTGGAGTTCTCTCAGAAGAAGTGTGTGGTGAACTCCTTCATGTGTTCCAGACATGTTTCATCTTGGAGCACCTCCATACAGAGTCTACAAAGTGGGATTTTAGGCCTGGTCCTCCCAGAGAGCAGCGTTACAAGTAGTGGCGAGTGGTCCAATAATGGTTAAGGTACACTGAACTTTTAAACAGATCTATGTCCTCTCCCCGCTTTAGCACCATATCTAACCTGCTGTAAACCCCATGCACAGGAGAGTAATATGAAAATCTGTTTTCAACTGGATGATGGTGACGTCGGATTTCCAACAAGTGGAGGTTCTCCATCACCTCCCTCAGAGAGGCTTCAATGTGAGGCTTATGGCTCTGTCTAGGGGGAGCTCTGTGACCTCTGTCCAGACTCCAATTAAGCACACAGTTTATGTACCCCGTGCACAAACGTCTCATGTGTATGTATAGAACAGTTTGTCATCCACACTGAGTGCATAGGTATTTACAATGCAAGTGCCTAACCCATCCAGTGTCGCCACAACAATAATGTAGCACCCTTGGGCTATTCATGTCACCAACCCTTGAGCCTAATTGGAGTATGTAGCTGCAAACATATGACCCCTCCATCGCTTCCCCAAGCGTGTGGCCTCTGCCCTCAGCAGATTGGTCTCCTGGAGGAGTGCCACCTGTACCCTATATCTCCGCAAGTATGAGTGCAACTGGTATCTCTCAGTAGAGTTGTTTAGCCCATGGATGTTCCATGTAATCAATGTCCTAATCATAATTTAGTAGTGAGGTCTAATGGGTGCTCTCCCCCATCGTACGTCATTGGTAGGGAGGTTGCATAGGCTTCTAAGGCCCACAGGACAGGTGAGGAAAAAAAGTGACTTTTACCTTGGGAAATCACTTTGAAGCGGGTGGGCAAGAGCAACATATATTGGAGATTCATAGTTCTCAATTTTGTTTTGACCTCTGCGTAGGATTTTTTGGGTGATTGCACTCTCCTGGTATAATCTGTATTCATGGAGATAGTCCTGTTTTCGAAGGCTAGGACGTCAGCCTCTCTTTCCACCCGTAGAATACAGTCTCGATCTTTATAATTCAGTACACTGGCAATTATAGCTCTAGGTGGAGCGCTCCGCGTGGGGCGTCGGCATCATAGCCTTATGCATCCGCTACAGCACAAACACAGCACGAACACAGTTGAGAGGCCTGTTGGTCACAGTTTGCAACAAATCCAGTGAATCCAGTTCTCCAAAAAGAATGCTGCGTATGTACCCTCTGCCACTCTGGGAAACCCATGAAGCATAAATTATTGCGGCTGGAATGATTCTCTGCATCCCCTGCCCTTTCATTCAACATGTTGACTGCCGATTTTAGGGAGGTCGCCTGTTCCTTTGGTGCTTTCATTTCAGTTTGTAGGTCTGACATCGAACCCTCCAAGGTGTGGACGCTTTCAGCTACAGTACGCTAGTCTGTGCACACCAAGTTCACATTTATAGCAATTTGTGCTATTTTCCGCTCCAATGCTTCTCAGAAGTTCTGTATAGGAGCTAGCCAGTCCACCCACGAGGACTCCTCAGAGTGACATCCCTACTTTTGCACCCTCTGGGATTCTGTAAGGTGTGTAGTACGGTGAGGAGCAGTGTATTGCATTATGGTATTATTCTGCTGTGGCATGGGTTTTTGTTTCCTTAACCATGATTGCGCCACCCAAGATGGAAAGCAGGCAGGCTAAGCGTCCCAATCACTCAAGTCCAGGGCAAGGTGTACCAGGCTCCTCGTCCCCCTCCCCCTGTCAACAGCTCAGGCAGAGGCCTAGGTGCAGGCTGTCGAACCACTCAAGGCAGGGATAAGGGCAGCTCATGCTCATCTCCGGAATGCATCCCTCCATGGGGAGCCCTGACGGAAGGATGGGGGCAGCACCACAGAGAGCCACAGCCTCACCAAGATAGCCGCCGGAGCCCAGCCTCGCCTCACCACCATGGTAAACGCCAAAGTAAGCGGCCCAAATGTTGCAGGAGGTCAGGAATCTTGTTGACATCAGCCTATGGGCCAGTTCTCTCCCCTTCCATCAAGTGTAAAGGTTAGTGCAGTCAAGATCACGTAGGGTTACTCCTGGGGTTGCTGGAGGAGCCAGAGCACACGTCTACTTTGCTATCTTGCCAAGCCACGCCCCCCCCTGTCTTTCTCTTTTATCCGTGGATTACCAAGAGCTAAGGGTGCCTAGAGTTTTCTTCCCTATGTCCTTTATTGTGTGCATAGTGAGTCTGACAGAATAGAAATGAGGACTGAAGGACATAAGGAAGTCTTGCTGGAGCAGTCCTAGGCATCCCCTGCCTATTATATGTGGTTAAATGAGAGTCTGCGCATAAGTTGTTGGTTAATGTTCTGGTGGTTTTGTACTTAAGACAGAAGAGACTTAATGTTCCCCAAGGATAGCACTTTTAGGTTAGATATATTAGATTATTTGAAATCTGTTATGCATCAGAAGGGGGGGAAATGCTACAAGGTTAGCTCAGATCAGTGGAATTCTCACCTCCAGTGGAGTGAGAAAGCAACGAAAACAAAACGTAAATTGAGAGTATAGAGTCTGTTGGAGGAAAATGGAAAAAAAGTTGCAAAAGTGCTGAAATATGCTCAGAAATGCCATAATGAGGTAGCATGTATATACCCAGCATTAACACAAGACATAGAAAGTGATGTAAAGGTTATAGACAATAGTAATGAGGAAGATTTTTTGTTGGAGGCATTAATGAACCAACCCATACTGTGTCCTCACCACCTAATCAAGATAGTCCTGGGGTGATTGCTTCTGTTCAACCATCACACGCACTCATTCCCATCTCATGATATTTCAGTCCTGAGCATACTCCTGACACGAGTAAAACATTGTTGATTAAAGGAGGCAAGTCCTGGGCTGACACATAGCTTGACGAGATGCTGAAATGACTTCACAACCCTCCCCACCAGGGAATTTGGAGACCACAGCAACAGCATCCAATTAACACCTTGCAAGGGCTCATTTATCTCTACTCCAGTCTCCAGCACTTTGCTCACCCCTAATCTCATTGCACTTTGATAAAAAACATAACATTACCAGGAAGTTTACATGCAATAAGGGCCCATGGGCAAGTGCCTACTGCAACAATACCTCCGCGGCCACCAACCACTGGAATTCCTCTGCCTTCATGAATAGATGGAGAGCAATTAAGACAACAAAATAAAGATGGAGCAATTCTGTTGCAAGCAACAAAGAAGGTGCAGTAGAAGACATGGCTTGTGGCCACCTAGATGATGATGATGATTTAAGAACAGTAATAAGTCAATAAAGCAGAATGATCAAGATTTTGCAAACAAGCAACTAGGGTCAGGTAATTTAAAAGTTTGGACATAGGAACTCCATTTAGGTCTGAAGAGCCTGCAGATTCAGGTGCAGATGACCTGAAAGAACATGTAAAATTGCTCCCTTTACACAAAAAATAAAATCTGCTTACTCCCTTTGCCAAAGGTAGACAGAGTGTACATATATGTTTCTTGACTGACACAGGACATGCACAGATTTACTCTGCTATTTCCTGATAGTATAGAAGGCTCAGAGAAATTAATGCAAGAATTAAAGGACCAAATTGACTGCTGTGAGCCTACAAGGTCTGGCTGTAATAAATTAATGATAGTGATTCTTTCCTCAGATTTATGGACAAAGGCTTATCATGATGGCGAATTGGCAAGACCAGGAACCAGATAGAAATGCAAATGGGGTTCTTCCTGCAAATGCGAAGGATAAGAGAGAAGAAGCGTTACACAGATATGAAAATTACGCCGAAGAAAGGAAATTCCTGCCAGCAGGAGGAAAAGGAATGAAAAAAGTATTCTGCAGTACACATTCAATCCATTTTTAAAAGGTATTCGGGTAGTGCAAATGCTATGCAGACTGCACAAATATTGTTGGTGACAGTTTATGTGGTGGGTTTGCAACCTAATATTAGGGATCACTGGCAATCAGTTTGTGTGGGTCGGCAGACTGAGACACTTCAAAGGTCATAGAATGTGCTAATTTTGTGCACAAGTTAAGGAAAAGGAGCATGGTTAATGACAATTAAAAACTTTGCCGATGCAGAACTTACACACACTTAAACAGACATATGGGAAGAGGTAGAGGACAGACTTTGCAATGAAAAGGACACAGGAGGGGAACTAGAAGTCAGGGAAGATAAAGGGGATTTCTTCCTCGACCATAATTGTGTTCAGTTGGGACACTGGAAGAATGAGTGTTCTGTTAGGAGTGGCCGCTCTAACCAGGCTTTCTTCAGTCCTCAACCTTGGGGACACACCCCTGAGTGGGTATACAATTCCAGGCACCTTTTTTGGCAGGTTCCTCAAATTCCTCACACGCAACAGCCTCCTCACATGCCACAGACATTCGTTCCACAAAACAGTTTCAAAACGTTGTTGCAGCCCATCACTGTAATGGTAGGACCCCTTTCACATCAACATGCTTTCCTTCCTAACCCAACACCCCCTGTTAATTTGTTATGGCAGGACCGTCTATATAAATTAAGTTGCACTATTTACCGCACCCAGGACAACGCTTTTTTTTTGTGTTTCTCAGCATTTCAAGAGAAGATTGCTGCCACTCTTTATATATTTTCTGCTGTCCTTCTCACTTCCCTGCATAGATCCTTTGCTCTATACCTGCTAATTTGTGGTCCAAGGGGCCAAATAAGTTGGATCAATGTTTGATGTTCAGTCTGTTACCATTATGTTGACATCAGGCAATCTTCCTAAAATACCCAGTATCCCCTAGAAGGCTGAACATTGTTTAGCACCTGCCCTTGCCTCCCTTCTGTCACAGATCGAGATTGTTCCTACAAGAAGCTCCTATAATATATTTTTCCTTCCTGTGAAGGAGCCTGGCTGTCACTCACCTATTTGTACAAGACTTCCTAGCTATTAATGCCGTACCCCGTCCATCTTTACCTATAGTTCCAATCCTTGCTACAATTTTTTCTGTTCCTCTGGATTCCACTTGTTTGAGTATAGTTGTTTTGTGTGTGGCTTTGTTTCCATACCACCTCATCTCATCCTGATAGTATTTATTTGTTTATACCCACCGGGGACACCAGTACACATGAATAAGACTGATCCAGTGGTAGACTAAATTACCTTCAGTCTTCTGTTCACAAGCCCTCAAAAGAGACAGTGGATACTGGGTTATGTTGGGCATTGTTGGGCTTGGTAAGCCTTTACAGGATCTTACTAAGCAAATATTCTCTTGTCCTGTCTCCTGATCAACTGAAGCAGAACAGTCTGTCATAGTTTTCAAACAAGTGTTAGTCTCTTCCCCTGCCTTGGGACTGCCGGTTAGCTATTACCCTTTATACTTTTCTGCCTTGAGAGATTGTTTAGCTCTTGTTGTTCTCACCTATAAGCACAGAGGTCACCATTGTCCTGTTGCCTATTATTCTTCCGATTTGGATCCTGTGGCTGCTGCTTTGCCTCCCTCTCTCCATTCTTTGACCACACCAGCTGTGTTAGTGCAGTCTACAGAACACATTATTTTGGGTACCCCACTTACTGTGGCAATTCCTCATGCAGCTCCCAAACTTCTTTTGAAAATAAGGACTGAGCGCCTTACTAATGCTAGGCTCAAAAAGTATGAATTAATTTCCCTTCCCCCTCCTAATATATCCTTTGTACACTCCACGACACTCAATTCTACTTCATTGTTACCTACTCCCTATGGGAGAAAGACATCCGATTGTTTACTAATAAAAGCTCATGTTGTTTAACAATGTATTGTCAGTCATTCCTATCCCTAATGCTGATTATGTAATTTATATTGATAGTTCATGTCTGTGAAAGTAGTATAGCACGTTAGTGACGTACGATGCTTTATGTACTGTCTTCACTGTTGTCAAAATCACTGTTGGAGGCAGCTTATTCTGCCCAGGTTGTGGAAAGTGTAGCCCTTATTATATCCTGTGTCTTGGCAACGAGAAAGACAGTTCTAATGTATGTAGATTCAATAAATGCTTTCCACATTGTGTACGACTGTGGCCTGATATGCAGTCCTGCCAAGTACCACGCATCAGGCGTTAGACTAAGGCCTTTCAGTGTGGTGTTCCGCATGACCGCACTGAAATGGAAAGTCACGTATTATAGCGCCTCCTCAACTGTCAAAGCAGGAGCGCTAAATGGTCCATAATCTGATGTGGCGGCGCGGTAATGGTGCATGTTGCTGAGTGCTAGGGCAGATTTGGGGGCTGGCTCAGTTGCTGCTACTACAATTTAACACTCACTCACCCAGCAAACGGCGCACCTCGGCATTTCTCTTACAATTTAGTGAGGTCTTTAAAGGCGGGTCCTCCTGCCGCCCGAGGCGCAGTCCTGAGAATGTTTTGGCTGGCACTAAATCTCTTAATCCATCTGGAACTCATGGAGAATTGTCGGGACCCTCCTAAATTATCTCCTTGATGACTTTCGGGTCTTTCCTCATCACACAAATGGCATGGCTCGTTGTTAGTAAAAAATACAAACCTTTGAGCCATCCTTCACCGCATCCCTATTCCTCGCTGCTGCCTTAGTCGCCAACCTCCCCCCCCCCTCCCCGTTTGCGAGTAAACTAGAAACCCTCACTGGAGTGATCATATAGCCTTTCAGACACCGCCACAAGAAGTATGTGCCTCTCTCTGCACATCCCCGTTAAAACAATGTTGTGACCTCCCACCTGGGCACATTGTGCGGTACCGTCACAAGCTTCAATTGGTCTTTCCCTAAGACTCTCCCTGTGCCCCCTCTTCCTACTCTGCAGAAGATCAGCTGATGCAACGTGCCCCCAACTGTTACGTTTCTTGCCCTTGAGGCTCAGCTACATCATCTTACCCTTATCTTCAATGGGTTCTACTCCTCGCCCTTACCCTCCAATCACCTTTCTTACTTAATTTTTCCTGAATAATGTGCCCTCTCCTCCTTCTGCTTCTACTTGCCTTCACATCATTCGTAGCATTCTCTTCTTCCCCTACAACTCCCTCACTTCACCCTCTCCATCTTACAAATATGTCGTCCATACGAGTGAAGGCTGGAGCCAACTGTTTCAAGATCATTTTCCCACCCAATTTGTCCTAAGCATCAGCAAAAAGGTTTAAACGCAACACCCTTGAACAATTTCCTGATTCCCTTTTCGTTGACCAATACCATAGTGGTCGTTATGGGAGGCTCAAAACCAACCTCATGTTCTTCACCTGCAACATCTCATCCTGGACCACCATTTTCAATAACTCCCTCAATGTTACTTCCTCCTCCTCAATCCCACAAGGGCAGCAACTAAAAATCTCCCGTTCAGCTTGTTTCGATGGCTCACTTACTATCTCACTTTACAACTATGGCAAAGTCCTGATCCAAGCCAAAGACACTTATCTCTCTCTTTTCAACCACCTATTTCCATCCCTGCTCTCCATCCCAGGCATTCCGATCCCTCCAGTCTCCTCTCCTAACTCCTCCCTCAATTCTCTCTCGCCTCCCCTTATCCACTGGAACACCATTTTGCAACCTTCATCTAACCCCTCCCTCAATTCTACCTCGCCTCCCCTTAGCCTCAAGGACACCTGTTTGCAGTCCTTCCTTGGGGCACAGCCGTCCACCCTGGCAGTCCTATTCCCCTACTGCACCCCTGCTTCCCCTCCCCCCCAATCTCACCTTCCCCATCTGGAATGCTACCCTCTTTCCCAGCCAATGGCCTGTTCCCTCATCTACACCCCTATACAAGCCTGGAATTACGCAGAAATCTCCCCCTCACCAGGTTAACCACCCCTATCCAATACATCTTTCCAACATCCTGACTTCAAAGCTCTCACAGTGACTTCTCCACCTTATGCTCTCCCTTCTTACCCTCCACTCCCTTCTTCCCCCTCCCCCTTTTTTATGAATCCTGGGCAAACCCTTTCATTTCTCTCCACCTCCCAACACTCCAGAACCACTGCTTTAACCATAATCCCCTTATGACAACCTCCTCCCTCCTCTCCCTTTTCCCCTAATCTAGCAGAACTTTACAATTTCTATAACCACCAGCCAGGGCTACCACCCTTTTCGTTCTTGTTTCTAGCCCCCTTACACTCACTACACCCAGCCTGTGCACCTTCTCCACCTCTCCCTCTTCTCTCCCCCCCGACTTTCTGCCTTCCTATTGTTGCAGGGATTCTGCACATACACAGAACTATGCGCAGGAATATGGGACATCGGTGTATAGGAGCTAAGCCTTCCCACCACCTTAGTGCCCACGAACCCAGGATCGATAGCTATAGTGTCTCACTCGCTCTCCTACACACTCATGAAGAAGCAAATGATTAGACCCCCCAGAACACAACACTCCCGGATCTCTCAGGAATCGGGGTAACAAGACACACCTTTTCGCTCACACTCTCGTACCTGTCCACAATAAGAATTGACTGAAACACGAATATAGTTTAACATTTTTATTTTAACTATCGTGCTCTATAACGCAGTATACAAGCCACAACCAGCAGAAAAATCCATAGAACTAATACAGTTAGCATTGCAGCAAGGCCATATATCATAAAGGGAGATGTCATCATATAAAGACAGAGGATAGAGGACTGTAAGGCCTAACCACCCTTCCCTTGGTAAGAAGAAGTATTATTATATAATAGAAGATCTCTGGGCTTTGTCAGCAGACCCCATACCTTAGTGCCTAGATGGTATATCTACATCATAGGAATAGCATTGCTCTTCTCCCTGGAAAGGTCCCTCTCCAAGTGTGTGTTGCTTAAACATGCATCCCCATAATATCAAAGTACGAGTTTCCAGCAGCAGCTGCGTTAGCATGTTTTGTCTAGGTGCTAGGGACTGACCGGAACAGAATAACAAGGGGCATTGTTTATCGACCTTGATCACAGTGTTCAGACTAAACTCCCGGAGTAGGCAGAGAACGAACAAAGCAGACGGTTCTCATGTGAAAGGCATAAACAGAGTCTTGCAAAAACAAAGCCATGTAGTAACGTGCACAAAAGCAGCATCATGGTTGCGGGGCTCTTGCTAACTTAGCGATGTCAACAATGTCCCTATCAGCCACGTGACACCCTCCCCTTGGTAAGTTTGTAGCTCTTAGATAAAACAGAATGCAACTGTAAGCAGAATCAAAATCCTAAGAAAAAGGGCCAAATTGGAAAAAGTAAAAATTCCAGAGTAAAACTGTATTTAATGCGAGTCCGGAAAACTCATCAGATTACGTGAACCGAGGAATGCAAGCCGTTCCAAAAGGTCATCCCTGTCGTTCATGGCAAAGAGGAGCGCCATCCAGTTGAGCAATTCGAAGGAACACACGTGCTCCTCATAATCAGATGCCTCCAGGAGCATATCCGGGCAACTTGCGTGATACTCGAAACTCTGTTGCAAGAGGCGCTGTGCAGCCTCACAGGTATTCCAGTCTGCCAACACTCCCAGTGCAGCCGCACGCATCAAACGGCCGTCCCCAGAACAGGCCTGGTCATCGGCCAGTAATGGACCCATTAACAGATCATAATCCAGGTCCGTGCCGGACGCATTGGAAAGGCATATATCCAAGGCCCAATAGAAAGGGCACCGTCGGCAATAGAACACAGGTTGCATCCAAGTGAAGTAGGTGAAGCGAAAAGTAAGTCCATAACTCATGCCAAGCATTGCCAATGGCAAACAATCAAACAGTTGTTGGATTCGGTACAGTTGCAATTGGCCGGGTCTGTGCAGTACCACAAGATGGGCAGCCATTGCGTAACAGGAGCAGAAGTACCAGCACGCCGCACGCCAGCAAGAGGATCAATGGAAACCATCCGAAGGCGCTGGAAAAAATAGAATGAATAAAGGCCGGTATTACTACAAAAATTGTCTGAAAAGAGGAAACAAGGCCGGATCCCACAAGTTAAAAAAAATTAGTAAGGCCTTCAGTATCAGAAGCATTAATATTTGGTGTATTAATTCTCCAAAATGGAGTGGGAGATTGGTGTTTAGTAGTGAGTGTATCTAACTTGCGGTTCTCGTCACCTGCAATTCGAAGGTCTCGCGCTGATGTGAGAGCCACTTCTTGTTGAAACAATAGTCCTTTGAGTCTGCTTAGTTTATTGAAATCTGTTTTCAAAGTTGGAATGGAAGGCCAAAGCGAACTATCTACAATCTCATGCGGGGGTGGAAAGAGGACGTTGCTGCAACAAGTAACACGTTGCAAAACTGTTACTATATATGGGATGCATTTGTGGTTATTCAAAATAAGATAACTGCCATTTGAAAGCAACGTGAGCATGGGAATAATAGCTGGGATGGGCGTACCTTTTAAAAAACAAGCCAGATTAGGTGCCGACACGTTACAGGCGCCGTGCAATTTAACTTGTTTGCAACCTAGTGAATGTCCCACTGTGGAATCGCAACCCTCCCCTGTTAGGAAAACTTCCTTATCCGCACGCTGACATCTGTAGGTGAAAGGCAATGACCACAATTCATGGATGAAAGCACTTCCCAAGGGCTCAAAGCGCCCAACCGGGAAGTGTTTCATGCAAGAAGTAAACTGAAATAGTGAGAAGGGCAGTGAAATAACTCCATGTATTAACCACACATCTGAATCCGTCTCAGCTACAGAAAAAGGTAACTGTTCTAATTGTTCTATATGTAACAGTGTGTAAGTTGCATCTTTCATAAATTTATAGTTTATCAGTTAAATTAAACAATAAAAACAGTGCAGAAGCATTCAAATAATCCCATGGAACTTTACCCATTTTAAGCGTTTGTAACGTCCATGCGAATTGCATTACAGAGTGCAATTGATTTTGACCATGATACAACACAGATACATCAGTCTGTACAATATCAATAACAGATGAAACAATATTATCCAAGGTGTATACAGGAAGATAATGTATTAATGCTATTATCCACCACTGCCAGAACGTTTTCCAAATTAGCTTGGTCAATTTAGCGCAGACACACCGCAGCTTCCATCTGCGACAGTTTCCATAATTGCTTATATGCTTCATAAATAAATTGTTTTGATCTAGGTGATTTAGGACCTAAAATAAAATCAGCCAAATTGATGTCACCCGGCAAAAGGGACAGGTGTTGTTTCACTGACGACAGTGTGGAGTGTCCCAACCATTGCTGACACAATTTCCCCACCGGATACGTGGTGACTGAATGAGAATGCGGAAAACGTGGATCAGGTCTACTTTGTGTGAAACCTGTGGTGGTATTAAGAAAACACAGTTGACAAGCATTGGAACCTGTTGGCCACAACAACCATCGCAAGGGGTCGACATCAGAAACATTTATACTACCATTTTTGAACAGGGCAAGCAAAATATCAACTGTATGATTGGTGTGTGTACTCCACATATCGTACTCTGCCAATGAAGGAATAGAAGGCACATTCAAATTTTTGGCTGTAGCCAAACCAAAACAAGTAGTCTGTTGCACCGTGTCATTTAAAGACAAAATTTGAGTCTGAATCAGAGACGCACGATGCAGGGCTAATGTACCTTGAACCTGCCAATCTTTTGTACCCCAAATAGATTTCAAATCAATGGTGTCTTTCCAATGTTCGTAACCACGTAAGGACAAATCAGACCTAAAGGAATTAGAATAAATCAATATCATGTTAGTCAATATGAATTTAGATTGAGCTGGCAATTTTAGCTTAAGAAATTAGACTCTGGATTGGACGTATCATAATCGGAAAAGTATGTGAACTTACTCCGTAGAGTATTAGAACTCCCCTGTAAAGGAGTCGGACAATGCTCCCACTGAGTAAAATTAAAAATCGGTCTTAACGTGTTCGTTTTGTGCAAGAAATGATGGCCATAATGTTGGTAACAGAATAAATCCGCATAATTGGCCGAATTCAAATACAAATCTTTGGCATCAAAAGCAGTATAATATTTCAAATCAGAAAACAATGAATGAACTGCCTGAACATCCCAGTTGTCTGAGTGTATGTCCTGTGATACCACATCTCCTAGTGAAACGCGGAACAAGTATGGAATGTTCAGGACCTCCGTCGGACCATGGATATCGAATGCAACTTTATCCCAAACGATGCCATCTGCAACATGAAAGGCCGAAATGTTCACGAGGGCTTGATCTCTTTTCATGATATGGGATGATGTATTGGGCGACAGAACTCCATCAACCGACTTCACAGCAGAGCGTTCAGGCAAATAATGACCATTGATGAGCAAGAAGAACACTGTCACAAACCCAATCCCATGAAAAGGAATATGAGCGTGAGCACCATCCAGATGTATGTCCAGGGTGGGACCAGGTAAGTCTTCTTGAAACAGGAAATTAAAAGACTGGTACGTGTCGGTGGTGGTGACACAGATGAGGACGAAGAAGATGAATCGTAAGAGAAACTTGTACGATCCATGTAATAACGGCTTGCTCCCAAACGCAACAATGGAGGTTGTGCAGCATCAGATGGACAATGTATAGCAGTGTCAGGAGCGTCTATGAGGACCTCAACTGGAGTAGAATCATACTCGACATCTCCATCAGGGGAATTAGAAGTTACAACAGGCAAGAAATCAATAGAATTCTCCAACTCCCCCTCCATCACATGGGGAGTTGTCGAACAAGTTGAAGCCATTGGATTCAGTGAAACTGCTTGGCTTGGAATACTGGGAGTCATAATATTCAGTATCAGCCATATGGTGGAGCTTGACATTGTCAATAGAAATAAATCTGTTTTCATTGCGACCAGGCAAAGGAGGTAAAATTACTGTACGGGTACCCTTCAATCCAAAAACTGGGACAGGTGCACGATAAGAGGGACCACATTCTTTTTTGTTCTCCATCTTTTCTCGTACCAGATCACCAACTTTAGGAAGCCAGCCAGTAACCGGAATCAGCAACGCTGTTTCAGTGGACGAGGGTGGATGATCACGATGGGTGAATGATGTGTGTCACGGGTCTTTTGTAGTTCCTGCAACATAGTAGAATGGTTATCTATGTCAAATGTTGCAGCAGCCGCCACAATGGCCGCTCCTTCTCCTTCCTCGCGGCCAAAGCATGGAACGCCCTTCCGCTCCACCTCAGACAGACAACATCGCTCCCCATCATCGCAAGAAACCTCAAAACCTGGCTCTTCGACAGACCCCCTTCTTGATGGAATGGAACCTGCACCCCCCCCCCCGCCACCCCTACCGCCTTGAGACCCTTACGGGTGAGTAGTCGCGCTTTAACAAACCCCTGATTGATTTGATTGAATGTCTAGACCATCATGGTCTAGCACAAACATTTTAATGCCAAAGAGAATGTCGTATGGGGTCCGCCCACCCAGAGATCTTCCTGGGAGATTATTTAGGGCACTTTGAACCCCATACTAATGAGTCAGCCAACCCCTGCCAGTACCTAAGACTCTAGCTGTCAAAGATTGCTTTAAGTCACGATTCATTCGCTCCACTATAGAATTGCCCTCAGGCCTGGATGGAGACGAAAACTGCACCAGCACCCGCAGTGACCTCATTGCATCCTTGTAAGCCTTAGAGGCAAAAGCAGGACCTTGGTCAGAATAGAAGGTGCCACAGGCAAATGTTCAGACAAAGACACCAAACCTCTAATGACATTTCGAGCGTCAGCACTGCGTTGTGGCCAAACCCATAGAAATCTAGTGCGTGAATCAACTGCAACTAAAATATGTTTATATGCAGTGTCTGACGTCCAAGGACCGCAGTGATCAAGATACAACCAAACGGTTGATTACAAAATGTATAGCTGTGTATGTGGTGGACGTGTAACCGTAGATGGTTTAATCTGTGTCACGACTTGCTCCCTGCTTTCCCGTGTCCACCACCAGGGGGCTGAACTGGGGGACTTTCCAGTCCTCTAATAAACTTCCAGACCCACGCCTGCATGCAAAGCCTGACTTCCAGCCATTTGGACATTTATTGGGAACTAACATCCATTCCCAGTCCGTGCCGGGTTTTGTGAAGCCAGCCTACTCATGCCTGAAAACTCCATCACCCAGGATTCCCTGCTCACTGCTTAGTCTCCACCCCTGCAGGCCAAGGATGGGTGGAGGAATTCAGGTCACCTGTGGCTGGCTGCTGCTAGCCTGCTCACACCAGCTGCATATGATTACTGTGAGCTCTTTTAAGCCCCAGCTCCCTTCAGCCCAGGGTTGGTCATTGTAAGCTGTTTACCGGTGAGACCAATCCTTGTTTCCAGTGCTTCCTGAGCCTTTGCTATTGTTTCCAGTATTTCCTGAGCTTTAGTCCTGCATTTTTCCTGACCTGCTGCTATTTTTCTTGTGCCTGACTTGCACTGCTTGTAGTTCGCTCTTGACTCCTTGTTTCCTGAGCTGTAGCCATTTTCCTGTTTCCTGAACCAGCACTGCTTGCAGTGCTTCCTTGATTCCTGAGCCTTTACGTTTCCTTGTTCCTGACCTGTAGTGCTACTTTGACCCCTGAGCCTTTGCTCAATTCCTGCCCCAGCTCTGCATCCTATGCTACTTTGTTTTCTGGTTTCCTAACCCTGCACTATTCTAGTACACCCTTGTAGCCTCCCTTTCTGTATATCCTTTTCCAGTCCCTGCCTTTCATCCCATCTCCTTGGTTCCAGTTCTAGTTTGCTATCTTTCTATTCTGCTGTCTTACTTCTGTTACCTTGTATGTTTGTTACCTGATTTCTGCCAAGTGTGCCCTGTGATTTCCTTCCTTTTCTGTTAAGCACTCCTCCTTGCTAGCTCCTTGTCTATTGTGCTTGTATTTAGTTCTACCCCTTTGCTGTTACTGCCTTGCGTGTTCCTGTTTGATCGCCAGGATCCGTGGGCACAGCTGACTACCTAGGTGGTGTTTCTTGTTCACTGTGAGTATTGTCTTTGAGTTACTGTTATAACATCACCATAGGTATAAGCTCCACAGACCCTGCCTTTGTATACATATCCTATATGTGGGTATTTCCAGTTGGTGTCTGTAACAGCAATTGTGGGTAAGGAACTTACTGAGCTTCAGTCTTACCGTGTGGAGCTCCTGAGTGCTTTACCCCACACATCCCCTTTATTGTTAATGTTGTTTTATGTTTAATTGTATTGCACATCCGTCCTGGGTTTAGTGATTCTGAATGCTGAGCCGCCTCATGAGTGCCCTTCTTTTCTGAGTCTCACCCTTCTTGTTCACCTCTACAGGCTTCCCCTTTGGATCCCTTTTCTCCTCTGTCTTCCTGTGTGATGCAGGGCAGCGCTGTACTCCTCTCTGTGTTTGTTATCTACCCTGTTCCCAGTCCTTACCCAAGTCCCTGACTGTGTTCCCCACATAGTCCCGGATAGGCCCTGACAATCTGTTGACAAATGTCATAAGACAGTACATAATTACGGGTTTGTTTGTATAAACCACGCCACCAATAACGTTGCTGTAAAATAGAAACAGTCGCAGAAACTCTGGCATGTGCAGAAGCCATGCCTTCATGTGCGGCTATGATCATAGGAAGTATGCGGTCCTCGTTGGGAATCAGCCGATCCCCAACGGATGGTATTGTAGCAAATGCGACTTGCTCAGGTGACAAATGATAAGAATACTTAAAAGGGAAACCCTGTGGGAACGCTGTCCCACCCTTTGTAGCAGCAATCGCCGCAAGAATATCATTATCAATTTTAGTCATGGACCTAGTAACTGCTGCTACTGAACATGTGGCTACTGCAGATTTGGCTGCCTCATCAGCCAAAGAATTACCAACAGCATGTGTACCCACACACTGATGGCCAAGAGTATGAATAACCTGTGTGAGCGGCAAACGTTCTTTAAGTTCTGCCATTCTGACCCAAAGCATTTTATGCTTTATTGCGCTACCCTTAGAGTCTCTATAATAATTCTGAGACCAAAAGAACAAATTGTCATTGAAAGCCTGCACACAGTAGTAGGAATCGCACACAACAAGAGTGTTCACATCAGGATCTGTGAATTCTAGAGCTAAAATCAAAGCACGCAGCTCCGCCAATTGAGCCGTGCAGTCCCCAAGTACCTGTGTATGTACTATTGAAGACTTAAATTCACCATTTACAATTGAGCCACCTACAATAGCGCAAGCCGCTGAATAAGCATGCTTCGACCCGACGGCAGGTTGAGCAGACCCGTCGGTATAGATGATACATTTGTACTGATCCAAAGGAAGCAACGACAACGGAGAAGGATGAACATGTTCATATTGTAAAAGCTCTTGTGTCTGCAATGAGGGATCAAAGATAAAAGTGACATCAGCCGATGTCAAAGAACTCGCCCATTGGATCCAACGTGGATGCAAAGCTTTAGAATTCGGAACACTCGCCTTTGTCACTGCTTCTAAAGTAGGAACTGACGAAACCATAAGAATGCGTTTTCCCTGCGCCAGAGAGCGTTCCTTCAGAATCGCCATCTGGACCACTGTCAAAATGTTTTCAACTGTGGAAAATCGCATTTCCGCTGATGTGTACAAATGCGATTTATAAGCTATTGGTACTGTGTCACCTTCATTGAATGTCAATTATGTGAAGCCTACAGTCCCTGGCACAATTCTTATTACCAAGTTCATAGAATTATCACACGTTAACAAGAAGTTGGTCGCAAGCAGATCAGACTGCAAAGACCGAAGAATCGAGGTATGTTCCGGAAGCCAGCTGGAAGACGAAAAAGAGGGTTGTATCAATGCGTAAATCGGTTTGATACGCAGGGCATAATCAGGAATGTAAGTCCTCCCGAAGTTTAAAAATCCCAGCAAGGATTGCAGTTTTTTCAACGTGGACAGACGTTGCAATTGTGCACATTTCTCCAGAATGTGGGGTGCTAAACCCCTACCTTCGTTATTGAGCTCGTAGCCTAAGAAAAGTACCGCCAGACAGGCGATATGTGACTTGGCAAAATTAAATTTGTACCCCAAGTCGGCAAAAGACAATATGATGCGATCCACACGTACAAGATGCGGTATTAACTCATCATCTGTCAGATAAATGTCATCGACGTATGAGAAAGCATCAGAGTCAATGTCGTGTAAAAGAGACATGACACGCGCAGCAAAAGCCCCAGGACTGTTCTTATAGCCCATAGGCAAACGCGTAAATCGTTTCAAGCGATCAAGTTGCGGCTACCATGAGCCAAATTGTGACTATAAAATCCATTGGAAATATCCAGGGTCGTCTTGTATTTTTTGCGAACAATATTATTCACTAATGCAGAGCTGTGCGTGTTTTGTACTGCAAATGTATGAATGTGACAGTCTGTAATCCAAAACTATACGATATGAACCGTCCAGTTTCAATATCGGAAAAAGAGGATTATTCATGGATGAAACACAGGGTTCTATGACACCCTGATATTCCAACTGGGTCAAAATTTCACTTACGGGTGTTTTTGCTTCACGCCTGATCGGATATTGAGCCTGCGGCTGTGGCATAGATCGTAAAGGAATTTCATGCGCTGGTGAATCCTTATCCCAGCCTACCTGATTACGATACACAGCCGGCGCTGGGGCCAAAGCCCATTCCGAAGCGTAAGCTTGTTTAGCCTCTTCAGAGACATATCAGGAAAAACTCGGGAGTATCACGTCTTCCCCTCAGGAAGAAGACAAAACAAATGGAAGAGGCCAATCTGTCTCCGCCAACAAAATGTCATAAGAGGAGGTAAGGTTGTCTCAAAAGACTCCCTTAATTGTCCGTTTAATATCACATTCAATTTGGAGGACTATCTCATAAAGCCTATCGGGGTGCAACCCGTGTATCTGCTGTTTCCACTGTAATGAAAGTATCAGTTGTTCTCACCTCCAGACAAGGATGGAGTGCCTCCCGCACTATGGTAACTTCTGCCGAGGAGTGTCACCACCCATCTCCAATCGAGGAGCAGGGTTCTCACCGTCTGAGGCATACTTCGCTGTTAAAGTGGCAACTTTCTTCTTCTGAAACGGGGCTCGAAAAGGAGGTAGTCCCTCAGGTTTGGCTTTTGCGTCAAACTGGTGTGGCGGATCACGTCGTTGTTGAGTGGTCTCGCCTTGTCTGCGATCCTGTCACTCTCCTCCACCGAACTGGGTATCAGATGTTTCCTGAAAGGAACGAGGAGAGCGAGGATCAGGAACTTGGAACCTCTCAGGAGTCTTAATTTTAGAGCAGTCACGCAAATCATATCTACGTTCAGAAGCATCTGGTGTTGGTGAACCTGCATGCGAACCTTGCTTCTGCTGTTGCTGCTGCTGATTTCTGTTCCAAGCCTTTTTAGGAAAGACTGGACGCCCCTTCTTTTTAGGAGGCGGCTTATTCTGCGTTTGAGTAAAAGGTTTAATTCCCAGATTATTGCGTCCTAAAGATTTATATACTTTTGCAATAATCTTCAGTAGTTCACGTTGTTTATCCACGTCAGCTACCGCCTCTAGGCGCTGACTCACCTGCAAGCTAACTGCTTCCCCCTTGACGTTAGCAAGGATCATGTCGGAGACAATAGGGAACGCACTCACTAATCTCATCCCCAACTCTAGGGCGGCTTCTGCCCCATGTTCATACTGAACCTTCTTAAGAACCGTCGGAAGCACTGTCATTGAGGGGGTTCCAAAACACAGTGAATAAACTGCCACAAACACCTTCCCCCAACTGGTGCAATCAGCCAGATTGGGAATAAGGCCTTTAGGTAAGGTCATGGTAAGTATCCTGTGTTTATCCACAGCATAGCAGTCTACTCTGCTCTACACCACTCTACACAACACTCAACGCCACTCCGTTCTACACCACTCCATGACACTCTGCAGCTATAATCTACGCCACTTCATCACACTCCACTTTTCGACATGCCACTCTCGTTTACCCCACTAACTTTTAGCCATGCTGAACAGCAGACACGCTGGTGTACAAGATGAGATGAGATTTTTTATTTCAAACTCTGTTTTATTGAAATTTTTCTCAGAGAGTGCGACCATAGCATTACATAGGCAACATTAGTTGTAAATACATTCCACCCAGATAAACGGAACGCTCATGCAGGTTACATTTTCCCACAAGGTCCGCGGCGAATGCACTTTAATATATAACACAGCTTCGTCTTAACATGTTGCTTTCATACCCATGTTTCTGAATACAATCTACCCTCCCCAAAAATTAACCTAAAAAGGAAACTTAATTATACCTAAAAAAAAAAAAACAGACAAAAAAACAAAACTGTGATGTCATGGTGCGGATTAGAGAAATGTGAGCGCGAGGAGTGGGTTATCTGGGCCTCTATTTGGGTGCTCAACGCCCTCCTCAGAAAGCCCGTTCATTTGGAACAGTTAGATAAGGAACAAATGAAGGGCCCTAAGCCTTGGACCGCAAGCCGTCAAAGGGAGCCCCTCCGACAAGTAGCTGACCAGCGGAGACCAGATGTGATCAAAACCTTTTCTAGTGTCTTCAATTATATCAGTCATGCGCTCCAAAGCCAAAGCCCTCCACAGTCTCGCATGCCATTGGGTTAGGGAAGGGGCCTCTTGTTTTTCCAAGCCGCAGCAACTGCCATTTTGGCTGCCCCCAAACAAAGCCGCATCACTGATTTGTCACCCTGTGTCTGCCGCTTCAACGCTGGATCCCGGACCCCCAACAGAACTTGTTCCATGGAGGTGGGAATAGGATATCCTAAGATAAGCTTGATTTGGGACAGAATTTCTTTCCAGAAAGGTTTAATGGCAGGACAGTCCCACCATATATGTCTGAAATCACCTAACATCCCACATCCCCTCCAACACCTGTCCGACGAACTAGGAAAAATCGTGTGAAGTTTCTGAGGTACAAGTACCAATCGTACATGATTTTGTAGTGTGCTCCTCTGAGATACATTGAGCGGTTGAATTTCACTATATCTCTGCCCAGATGTTCCCAATGCTTATCCTCCAATGGAGCATCTACGAGAGCGTCCCAAAAGCGTTTAAAACGCGGTGCCGTTCTGGGACTCGTCGCTTGTATGAGAGCGTACAGATAGGAGATACATCCCTTGGAAGAGGACCCCGAGTGAGCAAACCTCTCGATAGGGAGCAACTCCCTGGTGGCGGCCAGCCGCACCAGGGGCCGCTGCACCCAGTGTTTTAGCTGCAAGTAGTGGTATTCTTCTTTGTCATTCAATGCAAATTGCTTCTTGCACTCTTGAAAAGAGATGAGCTCTCCTCTTTCAAACAGGTGAGAGATCATGAGGCAACCGCCCTCCCTCCAAGCCTCAAAGGGACCCTCTTGTAGTGCGGGGGGAAAGGCAGCATTGAAATGTATAGGCGTATGAGGGGAGGGAAAGGTCGTAAGGTGCAGTCTGTTAGTGAGGGTATCCCAGACTTTTAGTGTGGTGGACGTTGGCGTGCTTATGTAGGCATTGAGAGGTCTGTCTTGCTTTGGCTTCCATAGAAGATCCCAAATAGTACGCCCTGTTATCTGCCTGTCTATATGCAGCCAATGCTTCTCCGAAGCCCGCAGCGACCATTCCGTAATTACCCGCATTTGCGCCGCTCGATAATAGGACTGAAAGTCCGGTAGTGCTAGACCACCTTCTTTACGCGGTCTAGTAAGCAAATTATAGGAAGTCGTGCCCTTTTCCCTTGCCAAATAAATGTGGTCAGCATATGCCGCAGCTCCCTAAATAGGCCTCCCTCCACTGGGATAGGCAAACCCTGAAAAAGATAGAGTAAGCGAGGGAGAACATTCATCTTAATGGCATTAATCCTGCCCAACCAGGTGATGTAAGCCCCTCTCCACTTTCCCAGATCCGTCTTTAGTTGTCTCAGAAGGGGGAAGTTAGCTTTGTATAGATCCTGTATTCGAGGAGTAAGCTTAACACCCAAGTAAGTGATCTCCTTGATGGTGCAGCGGAATGGTGACACCTCTTCCACCCCTCGCCAATCATCTTTAGGTATTGTTAAATTTAGTAGGAAGGATTTGGACCGGTTGATCCTGAATCCCGCCACCCTTTCAAACGCCTCTAGCTCTGCATGGATGGCCGGAAGAGAGACAAGAGGGTCCGACACTGGAAGAAGCACGTCATCGGCGAATAGCGATATCTTGTGGTCGTCCGTGCCGAAACGTATACCATGGATCTCTTGGTTTCCTCTGATCCTATGTGCCAGGGGTTCTATGCTCAAGGCAAAAAGGAGGGGGGACAAGGGCAGCCTTGTCTCGTCCCGCGAGCCAGGCGAAAAGGGGAAGAAGCAACTCCGTTGACAAGGACCCGAGAGCTGGGGGAATGATAGTTAGCGCGAATCATCCCTATAAAAGTTTCGTTAAAGCCAAAGCGCTGGAGCACTTTAAATAAGAAGGGCCATTCCACGCGATCAAAGGCTTTCTCCGCATCTAGGGAGAGAAGCGCTGTTGGGATGTTTTTTTTGCGGGCCTTTTCAATGATATGGATGATGCGCCGCAAGTTATCATGGGTTTGACGCCCCTTTATAAATCCAGACTGGTCTGGATCTATGAGACCAGGGAGGATGGATTCGAGACGAGTGGCCAGGATTTTAGAGTAAATTTTTGCATCTAGGTTTAGAAGAGCAATCGGGCGGTAAGAAGAGCATGCAGAGGGATCCTTACCAGGTTTAGGAAGCACTGCCACAATTGCTTCGCCCATGGAAGGAGTGACCTGTTGCATTGAGGCGATGATGTTAAAAAGTATTGTTAGGAAGGGAACGAGCTCTGGCGCGAAAGTACGGTAGAAGTGGGCTGAGAAGCCATCCGGCCCTGGAGCCTTCTGGAGTTTAAGGGAGTCGATTGCTTTCTGTACCTCTTCAGCGGTTATGGGTTTCGCTAACTTTTCATTAGAGCAAGCCCCGACCTGAGGGAGGTCTATGGGGCTCAAGTACCCCGATGGGTCATGCGTCCCTGGAAGTTCTGAGGTGTAAAGAGTCCTATAAAAATTCTCAAAAGCCCGTGCTTTCCCCTCCTCTGACCTGTGCTCTACACCCTGCTCATCTACTATTAGTTTGATATACTCTTTTTCCTGCTTGGCCCGGAGTTGGCGCGCCAACAAGGATCCCACTTTATTCCCGCCCTCATAACCCCTAGATTGTAGGCGTAGGATGGATTTCTCCGCCCTGTTGGTGTAGATGGCCTGCAGTTTCCCTTTTAGAGCCGTGACCTTCCGTAGTGCCGGAGCCGAGGGGCTATCCTTGTGGGCCTGCTCTGCAGCTGTTAATTCCCGTTCTAATTGAAGGCGCTCTGCACATTGTTGAGAGCGTAAAGTAGTGGCCAGTTCGATGCACTTGCCTCGGACAACTGCCTTAAGAGCGTCCCAGGTAGTTGCATGAGAAGTAGCCTCAGGGTCGTTCAGCTCTAGAAATTCGTTGATGGCCCTTCTGAGGTCATCACGTAGAAGTCTATCCCTGCACAGGAAATTGGGGAAATACCATCGAGCATGTTTTGGACGCGGGTTTGGCCAGGTGATTGTCAACTCCAGGGGGCGTGGTCCGATAGACAGATCGGATGGAACTGAGTTTGCAGTACGGATGGGAGCAAGAACTGGCTCATGAAAATGTGATCGATACAGGAATATGTTTTATGTGAGTGAGAGAAGAACGAGTAGTCTCGCGTCGTGGGGTTGACCTCCCTCCATACATCTACCAACCCCATGCGCTGAAGCTGTGAATGCAGCGCCTTTCCAAACGCCCCTCCTGGAGCCCTGTGTGAGTGTGTCGTATCCATACCCAGATCCCAGACTAGATTGAAATCCCCCAAGAGCACTATGTCCCCCTGGGCAAAGTTCTCCAGAGACATAAGGAAGGAGAGGATGAAATCTTGTTGACCTGTGTTGGGAGCGTATAGAACTGCGAACGTGCATTGGCGGCCTCTAAGGTCCCCCGAACCATAAGGAACCTCCCGCTTTTGTCTGTTTTAGTGTCCTGGACTTGAAAGGGGACCCCTGCGTGAAACAACAATGCCACCCCGTTTTGTTTCGAGGAGTGTGAAGATCGAAATATGAGGGGATAAGCTCTATGGCGTAGCCGGGACTCGTCTGACTTTTTGAGGTGCGTCTCCTGCAGAGCTGCTATTTGGACATTGTGGTCATGCAGGTACTTCCAGAAGCGTTGACGCTTGTTAGGGAATTCAATCCCCGAGCGTTCCATGTAAGCACTCTAACCGCCATCTGTACCTAGAAGGGGATGCTGCCCTTTCGGCGTAGGATTCCTCTGAAAAAGCCCCAGTTGACCCCCCATCCCCCGCCCTCGCCCACAAACCATAGAAAAAGAAAGGAACCATGACATCTAACTGAAAAAACCCAAACAAATACTTAACATGAGTGCATAGAGTCCCCCTCCTAGAGGGAAACCCCTGTACCAGAATACACTCGAGGAACATGACCATTACCATTCCCCCAGCCCTTATCACCGCAAAGATCAAGGCATATGTTGCATTAAGAAAGAAAAAGAGAGCCCCCTTTCCCCAACGGAAGAACAAGTGGCGCTGAATTTCAAACCCTTGCAGCGGATGGGGTTATCAAAATACCCCAAATGCAACTCAAACGGTTAGCCGTGTACCAGACCTCGGCCGTCAACACCCTTCCCCCTGAGCCCCCCACCACCGTGTAGATAATACTGTCCCCCGACCTACTACTGCCGATACAGTGTTCTCTCATGGTGTCCATGTCAAGCGCTGGGATCAGAGCATCACGTAGCGCCTGGGCACCCCGGCCCCAACCTGGTACGGAAGATGCAAGTCCTCTGCCCCATCCAGCTCTCCAAATCTTCGGCAGGAGGATCCCTTTGGGTGGGAAGGAGGGGAAAGGGGTGTACCCCCACAGCTTTACAGCAAGTTCATGCAGAAAGACAACCGAGCGGTTGCACGTCTAATGATGCCTCAGTCTGGTGATTTCTTGTTTCTCCTGCCCATTTGACGCCATTGCCCCCCATTGCGTCGCTCAGGTTGACCCCTCCCGTTCGGGTCCGGTAAGGAAGAGGAGAGTTCCACTCCTAGCAGATCGGCTGCCTCTGAAAGTTCCACAAAGTGGTGCTGTTTGTTATTCCATTGGAAAGAGATCCCAAAGGGGTATGTCCATCTGTACCTAACTTTCTTCTCCCGCAGATGTTCGGTGATTGGGCGGAACTGTTGGCGTCTCATGAGAGTGGCCTGCGCTACATCTTGATAAAGCGAGCATGTGGCATTTTGGAAGGTGAGCGTGTCGGTGACCCTTGCCCTCTGCAAGACCATCTCCTTGACCCTGAAAGAACTGAACTTTGCCAGGACATCTCTTGGGCGTCGACCTTCCCCCGGCAGGCGCGGGCCAACTCTATGCACTCTCTCCAACTGGACTTCAGGGCCGTCTTCACCTAGGGCTGAGGAGAAGAGTCCCACCATGAATGCTTCCAGATCCGGGCCTTCGCAATCCTCCACCAGGCCTCGGACTCTTATGTTTTCGCGGCGAGAGCGATTTTCCAAATCTTCGCACTTGAGTAGTGAATCACGGAGTTGGCCACGCAAGTCAGCAGTTCCCTCTTCCAGGATCTTAATCTTGTCGGACACCTCCCGTTGTTGCACCTCAAGATCGAGGGTACGCGTGCCGACCGAGTCAACATCTGTTTGAACAGCCACCAGTTTCTCTCGTACCTCAGCACGGAAAGTTTCGAAGGAGGCCTCCATCTCAGCCTTGATATCCGCTCGTAGCTCTGATCGCAGCTCCTGTTTGAACTCGCGAAGAGAGGACATGAGGTCGTCTCGGGTCAGTGCCATATTCGCCGGTCTTACCGTCGCCTCGTCCTCGACCGCCCCCGCTCCGCCCGACGTGAAGTAGTTGGAGACCTTATTATTGGGGGTCTTTTTGGGTGGCATATGTGGACCCTCCCCTCGGTCAGCTCTCGGCCGCCTCTTCAAATGCGTGGAACCAGTGCGCCTCTGTTATCTTCGTGTGGGGACCCCTTCGCTTACCCTGCCATCTCAATTGTGTGGGACCTGAGCGCCCTTGATATCCGCCAGTGGGGCCCCCGTCGCTCACTCCTCCACTCCCGGGACCACACTGCTCTTCTCTTCCAGACGCCCGGCCAATTCAGGCTCACCCGTCTCTCCCGGCAGCCAGCGAGAGACAACCGGCTCAATGATGGTGCCAATCAGCCTCCGCCTCGGCCCACTCCCGTGAGTCTCCCTACGGGGCAGGTATCCTCCCCTTTCAGGCGCCGCGTGGGGGCTACAAGCCTGCAAGTGGAGATTCCTTGGCAGCCATGTTGGGGTCAGGCACCGCTCTGCTGTGCTTCTTCAGTGCAGGACTCCAGCCCCCTGCCGATACGCTCCTCACCTCTGCGCTTGACCCCTTATTGCTGAAGCCCTAAAAGGAGAGAGGCATGCTGCTCCTCCGCGCACACCCTCGGGGCCCCTGCAACAACAGAGGGGTTCGAAGACTCACTCAGCGCTTAGCAGGGCCGCTTCAGCAACGCTCGTCATTGAGGTGATCTCGGGGCCGGAGGGGAACTTCATCCCTATTCCGAGGGATCTTCACAGGCAGGGCCAGCCGATCTGGGCGCTCATATCTCCTTCGCCCCATCTGCCCGCCATTATGACGAGCGCTGTGTGGGAGTCGGGTCGGTCCCGCATACAGCCGCTGCCTACCTTCGGGGACAACAGGGGGGCCGATATACTCGTCCGCGCCCCCCCCCCGCGAGTGCCGGTGACAGGAACCTCCGGGGCAAATCCGCGGCAAGGTGATGCGGGTAATCAGCAACCCCGCGCTCTCGTTCCCAGCGCCCGGGCGCCCGCCATTTCTCTCCGGCGCCGCTGCGCGCCCTCTCTGCTCCGGGTCTCCTCTGCGCTCACACCGGGACCTCAGACGCACCGAAACAGCCCCCCGTGGTCAGCGCCTCCACAGCATCGCGGATCCGTGCTGGCGACGCCGGTGAGGTGCCTTGATGCCACCAATTCAGCAGGGCCTGGGAAGGAGCCGATCGGAATCACGTCCGATCGGCCATGTTGTTTGGCCACGCCCCATGAGATGAGATTTTAACATATACGTTAGTGACACTGAGTATTTTATATCATGTTTGGGTTTTTTTGAGTCAGTGATTAGAGTTTGACCTTTTTGATTGCCTAGGGATTTCACTTCAAAAGTACAATATGGCTAAGACATAATGGCATAATGGCAAACCAATAGCTCTTGCAAAGGCCAGACCTTTTGGCTTTGCCAATGCTTGTTTATTTTAACCAATACTGCAGACCATTGACAGAAGACATTGGCAAGCCACTTGGTCAAAAAGGCAAGACCTATTGGTTTTGCCAATGCTTGTTTTTGTTGCAATAATTTGCTCTGCCAACAAACTAATAAAACAGTGTGGGGCACATGCATCAACCTAAATACCGATCGCAAACGGGCCGATTCGCAGAATCGGCCCCTTTGCGACCGGTATTTAGGCAATTGGGATGCATCA
The DNA here is from genome assembly GCA_963921515.1 of Calotriton arnoldi. Taxonomy (NCBI): domain Eukaryota; kingdom Metazoa; phylum Chordata; class Amphibia; order Caudata; family Salamandridae; genus Calotriton; species Calotriton arnoldi. The sequence goes on from CAWUFW010000057.1 coordinate 2,021,334, forward strand.
ACCCAAAACCCATTCACAATATAGGTAATCACAAATTTTGCGTTTACCTAAATTGCGAATGCTTTTAGGGAATCGCAAATTGCGATTCCCTATTTGGGATGCATCAAAGCCTTTCCTAAATGCGACTTCGCATTTAGGAAACGCTAATTACCATCAACTGCAAGTTGATGGTAATTTGCAAAAACTTTGAAAAATCCACAAAAGTGCATTTTTCAAAGTGCCATGTGGCGCACACATATGCCCTTAGGGCATATGTGTGCGCCACATGAGCACAGATGCAAAATCTGGGGGTGCAGCAGGGTGGCCTTTAAGGCCCCCTAGCACCCTTCAAATTGCATTCACAATTTGCGAGTACCTTTTTGGTACTTGCAAATTGCGAATAGCTTCCCATTCATTCCTATGGGCCTCTAGGCCCGTAGGAATGAATGGGAAGGCATTCCTTAATTGCGAATCGCAATTTGCGATTCACAATTAAGGAATGTGTAGGAATCGCAAATATTTTTGCAAAACCTACATGCATAGGCAATTGCGATTTCCTTAATAGCGATTCCTTAATAATCGCTATTAAGGAATCGCAATTTCCTAGCTTGATGCATGTGCCCCTGTATTTCTTAACATCCAGTGTATGTCAAACAAGTATTACTACTCAAGATCATCCTAGAATAATACATCTGCATATTGAAACCGCCATGCAGTAATACAGCCAGAACCCATCCTAGGGTAATATATCCCCATCATGAAATCATCGACTAATACGGTCCCAGTCCCATTCTAAATTTATCCTTGGATTATCCTTGAGTAATGCAGCCTCATTCTGAAGTCATCACAAGATCATTGTGTAAAAATACAGCCCCATTCTGAAATACTCACAGGATCATCCTGGTATAATCCTGAAATCATCATGAGATCATTCTGGAGTAGTACATTATCATCACATGTTTTCCACTGAATTAATCAGGAACCCATCCTGGAGTAATCCAGCTTAATCCTGAAATCATCATGGGATCATCCTGCAGTAGTACAAGATCATCACATGTTTTCCACTGAAGTAATCAGGAGCTAATCCTGGAGTAGTTTCTCTGATAACTCTAGAGTCATCTCACTTAAATATTTTGCCCTATAGCAGTGTTCTTCAATCTGTGGGGCGCGCCCCCCTGGGGGGGCGCGCACTCCACCCTAAAATCTCACCTTTGTTTACCAGTGGTCAACGTCGCAAGTACATTAGCTTCCGGTATTTCTTCACCCATTTCAAATGGGGCCTTTGGATTGGAGAACAGCAGCCAATCAGCACATAGAACGTCACCACTGACGTTCCACCAATGAGGGGGACAGCATTATAGATGGGAGGAAGTGCGCGTAATTTTGCGTGCATAAACTCCTGCATACTGCTACCTTTTGGTTGTGTGGCGCTTCTTCACTCCTGCCGTTTGCCCCGTGCTTGCTGCCTTTTCTTCTTTGGTTGCTGTCCTTTGTCTGCTGCCTCGCTGTGAAGGATCGCACCTCGGAACATTTTACATCACCAACAGGTAAGTGAAAGCGAACAGACAGTCCTTCCCAGGGCGATTGCTTGCCTAAAATAAGTCTGTTCACTTTCGGTTTGACAGCACAGGAGACTCCGTTCCTTCCACTGCAGCTGAGGCCTTTCGGGGGTGGGAGGGGGAATGTAGCTAATACAATTAACTTTATTAAAAGTCAGCTGCGAGTATCTTATTTAAACTACTTTTTGGATGTGTACATTGTCTGCCCACGAATCACACATCAGATCCTGTGACATCACGGGGTTTTGCTGATACTATTTAGCCTCCCCACTATTTGTTTCAGGGACTGGCCCCGACAGTCCTAGAAGTTAATTGGACCTGACAATAATATATAATAAATGCACTACTGAAAATAGCTCTCAGATGGGGCACAGTACAAAGGGGAACTCGTACCGATCATGAGCTATGTGCGGAGAGCCAAGGACTGCTCTCGGGTGATGCAGGCTGTTGAGGGCAGGCGCTGCACTCCTGGAGTTGTGTGCACAGAGCTGGTGCGGGCTGTTGAGGGCAGGCGCTGCACTCCTGGAGTTGTGTGCACAGAGCTGGTGTTGGCTGTTGAGGGCAGGTGCTGCACTCCTGGAGTTGTGTGCACAGAGCTGGTGCGGGCTGTTGAGGGCAGGCGCTGCACCCCTGGAGTCGTGTGTAGAGACCTGAGGGCAGCTCCCTGAGCTGTTGGGTGGTGCAGGCTGTTGAGGACAGGCGCTGCACTCCTGGAGTTGTGTGCACAGAGCTGGTGTGGGCTGTTGAGGACAGGCGCTGCACTCCTGGAGTTGTGTGCACAGAGCTGGTGTGGGCTGTTGAAGGCAGGCCCCACACTCCTCGAGTTGTGTGTACAGAGCTGGGTCAGTCTGTTGAGGACAGATGCTGCACTATGCTTCATGTCTTGTCTTTCCATACTCACATTTTCTATACTGCCAAGCAGTGTGAAGACGAATACTGCAGCTGCTTGCCAACCTGCTAGCAGGCTCTGTGTTCCTCTGGATTTTCTTTAATAAGATGGAATCTTTAAGTTCTCTGATCCTTCAGAATTGAAGGTTCAAATGCCTCTGCGTCAGCATCAAGAATTGCATTCCCTTTCCTGGCTCTTTCCCAATCTGGAAACCCACTGTATATATCTTCCTGCTGCCTGCCCTGAATCGGAGAAAGCGTCTTCCACTCTCCAGTTTGTCTGCTCGCTGGTAGTGTAAGGGGATTTATAAAACAACAAACAAGAGACCAAACTTGTACCAATCACTGGTTGCATGTCTGCATATCCAGTGCGTTCCCAGTCGCACAACTGATGTCTTCCCAAATGCCTTGGCTTCAGAATTACTAACAAATATGCTTCATTTTTGTTTTCCTAACTGCTGAAGATGTACATTATGTAATGGACAATTTGTTGTGCGTTTCAAAAAATGACATCCTCCTGCCTTTCATTTGACACTCACTGTACCCAAAATAGATTGACTGCAAAGTGAGAGGAGTTTGTAAATACCAATTCCAATGTAAAAAAAAAAAAAAACAGAAAGTTGACATTAGACACAGCCTGACATTTGGTCTCTGCCTTTGAAGCGCAGCAAATGAAACAAGATAAATACAGATTTTTTTAAGACATCTTTATTTATTTATTGCTTGAACTTTCGGCCCACCAGTGCATAACCACCCAGAGTTTAGGAAACACTGGCTTAGATTATATAGCGTTTACCTTCAAAACGGCCACCAAGATTTTAAAATCTCATGCAATATTTTATAATGGATTGCAATGGGCTCAATGTTAGTCTATGTAAAATTCCAAACAATCATTGCTACTTTTTCATAATGATAACAATAAACTCAATCATTGCAATACCTGAAATTCCTATGTCGTTGTCTGGGGCAGTCCACTCAGTGATTTCATGGAAGCCAACCTCCGCAATTATACATTAACAGACCAGGAACCCGGATATAACCGCTTCCTTGCTGCAACCGTCTTTGATGTATTTGTGACAAAATGAAAAACGGGAACAGGATGTTGGCCATTCCAGAAACCCTGCACAATCCTCCTCTAGACTTCTGCACTTTTTGTTCGGGAAATCGAGCACATTACAGAGGATGGAGAAAAGAGTTCTATGGGAGACTAGAAACCAAGTAAATATTTCAGCACAGATTGAATCTGGCTGGATATTGCCACCAGTTGCAGTGCAGTGGGTATTCATGCTCATAGAGCCTGGGAGTGCAGAAAGCACAGGGAGTATCTTTTCTGCACTGGACATGCCTGAAGGTACAGGAAGGGCTGTGGATATTCTTCCAGTCTTATTGACAGTACCCCAGGTTCTGAGCCTTGCACAGAGGGATCCTGAGAACAGCTTGGTAGGACATCTATGCACAGATTGCAGCTCATGAGTAACAGAAAGGTGGTAAGTCTTAACACATAAATAATCTTGTATCCGTAGATTGAAAGGTTGGTAGTGCCCCGTCTCATGTTTAATTAGTTTTTTATGTCCATGTTGCCTGTATTATATTCTATAAAGAACTGTTTTTTTCCAGTTTTTGTGACTTCTGGTGCCACATAGGCAATTGCATCACCTGCTTTTGCAGCTGTACTCCCCTACACACTGTACTCCCCTGGCCCCCACATTTTAGGGTTCCTGTTATCAATGAGCAGGTCTTTTAGGTAGCACATGGGTTAAAATATCCCTGGGCTTGACTTTGGGGTGGTAGGATTTTTCGGAAAAAGGCAAATTGGGGATTATACCTGAGGAATACTTTGGCAGTACAATGCACCATTTAAAACCATTCTCTTTCATTATGTATTACGTTTTTTTCTAAATGTATGCGGTACAATGCATTGTTTGAACTATTTTTTTTCATAAGATAATCACACTTATTAAACCCAACCCTCTTTTAGTTTGCGCTCATCCACTGTGCTCGTTCGCGTGCTGTACATGGATTGATGCTTTCTGCCCCATCACTTTTACCATGAGTTTGTTAGCAGTTGCACAGGTGGGAGAAGGGTAACCGAGCCCATGTAAATAAATAGTAAGTCGTTACATTTCCAATTGTATTTGTTAAGTTTGCTCAAAATGCACCAGAGTTGCTGACTTATAACTGGGGAATCAGGTTCCAGAAATTTTGCTGGATATGGCCTGAGATATGCGGACGACGGTCGATTATGTAGTGTACCAGGTTCCAGAACTTTTTGTCAGGTGGTGGGGGGGCCCGACATCTAAAAAAATTCAGCTGGGGGGGCTCAACCTAAAAAAGTTTGAAGACCTCTGCCCTATAGGCATACTTCAGGATGGCTTCGGATTACTTCCCCAGATAATTGCAAGAATAGCCTGGCTGAAGTCATCCGAGGATGACTTCAGAACGACTCCAGGATGATCTTCCTTTTTGACTTGGGATAGCACTCACATGAGGCCAACTTTGTAAATATGTATTTTACTCCTGTTTTAACCTAACAATGACACCTTTTATTTTTTTACAATATAAATATGCAACTTGTTGCGTTGTAACTGCATGTATGTAACTTGTTAACGTGCTCAGCCTATCTTTTGTACCTTTGTAACTGTATATATGTAACTTGTTAGCGTGTTTAGTATATCTTGTGTACCTTTTGTAACTTACCTGGTTCTTTTATAAAGCGCTCTGACACCTTTGGGTAAAGTTTGCGCTATATAAAACTGCATAAAATAAAATAAATAAATAAATGTGCAGAAGGGCATTCCCGTAATACTAATGATATTAATTATACGTTGGTTAGACTAGTTCACATAAACAGGCATATATAACATAAACAACAATAGGATACAACTTTAAAGCGAGTTCATATATATGGATTTCTCTAACGAACTGGCCACGGGCAATAGCAATCGCAGGTGACGTTAATGGGAAAAATGTAAGCTCTCGCTGCATCTATTGCTCTACTAGAATAATTCTCTTTAGTCGAAAATACCACTGTAAGATGGCGGACTCGTGAAGGAGCGTGTCCCTTTTTTGTGTTCCTGCTCGCCACGGTGTTATGACGATTCGTACAGTAGCAGGTGATCTCTAATTGGCTAAAACACCCCCTTTCCCATTTCTATGGCGACAGCAGACGCCTCAGACCCAATGCATGGTGGGATTACTATGGTGATGCGCATGCGCTTTGCTTTTACTGCTCATCTTGGCCCGAACCTGGGAGAAGATGAAGGTATGTTCTTGAATAGACCCGGGGCACGGTATTTAGAGAACCGGAATTTTACAGCGGCATGTGTTGTTCTAGTTTGGTAGGGACGTCTGCCGTACGTCGCTCCTTGTTTTTTGTGATACACCAGTTGGCGAGTGGGCAAACTTGAGGAAAATTGGATCAGACCGCAGCTGGTCAGTGTGTGGTTCACGTTTGCGAATACATACTAAATTTCCCATAGGACATAAGATATCGGGTTAGTAGTTAGGGTCTTGTCCTACCACCCTTGTTTAGTACGTCCGTGATTGTTTATGGCGATCAATACTGCGGCGCTTTTAGTGTTGTCAAAAGCCATGTTAGACAGTCTCAACTGGTTCTCCCTGTCCACATGTGTATATATGTGACCAGATCCTTATTCTGGTAAATATATTTTCTAGAAAGTGTACAACGTTCATCTAGGAGACCGGACCTTGGAAATAAAGGTGCTTCAACGTTCAGAAACTCGTGAGAGCAGACTGAATCGGGACTAGAGCGCCCTTACGATGCAGCCAAGGGCAGTTCTCATAGCCCTTGGGTGTAATGTGATCCACTCTTTCAATCGGGGCACGCCGCCTAAACATTTACCTGCGTTCTTTTGTGATTTTTTTCGCATTTAAAGCAGCTTTTCTACATGTCTCGGCTCTTGACGTACACAATGCTTCTGGGATGATCAAAACTAATGTGCTTCAATCAGCAATCACGTTTTGCAAAAGTTATTACCTGGCTTCGATCAAATATACAAAAAAAAAACACAGATCAACACCTACTGTTGTGACACATTGAATTAAAGTTGGCAAAAGTAAGACGCGATTAGTCGTTCTTAGAAACAGTAGTGCGGCATAATGATGTTTCAAAAATAGGATTTATGATCAGAGCTGGCCTTTGCTCAGAAAGCACCCTGGACGAAAGCAAATTTAACAAACATTCCATTCGTCTTCTTTAACTGTCTATGTGTTGTCTAAAATTGGAAGGTAGGGGAATGTTGAGGGGGGCAAGAGGAAGGAGAGCAATGAGAAGAAAAGCAGACATGCGCACCATCAGCATCCAGAAGACGCAACGTTGAATGCACTTTTCTTTGGAGCCAGGTCGGAAAACAGACTTCTCTAGGCAGCTCCAGCGCCCCCCTAAATGCATGCTCCCTACCATGGGCCCAGCTTGTACATCCTAAAGGCTGGCGCTGGTTATAACTTGTATATCAGTGAGACTTTTTCTGTGCGACTTGGTTCACATTCGTATGTATTGAACATCCCACCTGGGCAGTTTATCAGCAGCTATGATTTTGTTATCTATTAGATAACACAATTTATGTGCATGAACACGGCCAGCATGTTTGTTGCGTTCAAGTGAGCAGACCATCAAATTCAGAGAGGTGAGTCGAACCAGGAGTCTGGCTAGGTCACAAGGTCCAAAGCACGAGTTGAGCCATTAGATTTAGAAAAGATGTCATGAAAATTACGCGACAACTGCCATCCGTTGAAACCACAGTGCTTCCCTGTTCTGCACACTTTTTGGCTTCTATGGTTTTCCTACAGTGAACTTGACAATCTGCACGCTCACTGGTGGAACTCCGTGTTTTCGCTTTGCTGTTCGCCAGAAATGCTTAGCTCTTATAACAAGGTCACCCAAAGTGGAACCCATTCCTGAGTGAGGTTGCATGCTTCCCCTCATCCCACTAGGCGTGAAGTAACTGGTGTAGGTGACAACAGATTGTAGCCTCCCTGCACACTGTTTTTGTCTATGGTGGAGAGCACTTGATTGATTTAGGCCTCCAGCTCTGACCACCAGGGCTGATAAAATCCTCATCCCCCTCGAGTCAATTACTTATACATCATCTGGAGTTTGATGAGTCTTGCAAATAGTGCTCGATAGACACATTGCCAGAAACAGGCTGTTTAGTTGATTGTTGTACCTCAGGGTGAGGCGTAGGGATTGGATTCATAGAGTCCCTTATGCTGTGACCTGTAGAAGAAAAAGCTTTCCTGGCCTGTGAAGAAAGGTACTTACTGCCTGACTGTTGGAAGAGCCACATAGGACCCAGCTATAGAAAAACCTGTGTTTAGGGTGCCTCTAAGAAAGAAAACTTTCCAGAATCTCACCTGGCCTGGAAGAAGAACCAAAGACCACACGTGTGGGTTGTGAAGCTGCAGGGATGTTTTCCTGCATCATCACGGATGATCCACGACCAGAAAGCTTGATTTATTTTCTTTGAAAAGCCGAAAACAAGCGAAAGGTTCAGTGTCTGGAATGCTTGTCTGGACTCTAAAACGGCTGGCCAGATGCAAGAGGAAGTAATCTGGCCAGAGCCACACAGTTAGCCTGAGGCAGATTTGTGCTTTGCTTGGCTGGCCCACATACCAGGCATGTGGAATTCTTATCGGCCAGGACTTATTATGATTAAGAGTGAAAGGCTTTCATGTATTTTTGCCCTATGGACAAGTAGGCTGCACACCTCCTTCTCCCCTACCATCCTCTTCTGAAGCAAAAACCCAATGGCTGCTTGTTTCCAATGTCACACAGTATGGCTATACGATAGGCTGCTGCTATTGAAGACATGCATTAAAACGAGCCAGCTGTTCACCAGTAATTTCCTTAAGCATTTGGAGTTAGAGGATTCTTTGCTACTCAACCTAGGATTCTGGGTCAGGTTCACGCCCAAGGACGTAATTACAGGCAGGTGTGAGTGGGGAATAAGCACAAAATATTTGTTGTTTTTCCATAATTGATAGAACATGTAACATTCCCAAACAACCTCTACAACATTTCCCAATTTTTTCATGGCTGTTTTTTAATAGCATACAATGATATACCTTTCAGTGATTTGTGGAGAGTAATGTATTAAGTGAGTGTACCAACGCAACGTTTCTTAGCTTCTCAGATGTGACGCAGGCCAATTAGTCCAGAGATACATTATTGGTAGTGATTTTGGTGGTCTGCCATTGCTGCTAATAATCTTTCATTGATGTAGGTATATATATATATATATATCAGAGCTCTAAAAATGTTACTAGACCTGCAGGTCTAGTAACTTTAATAATCTACTCGACCTAACTGTAATGTACTTGACCCGTGAACTGGTCTCAAATTGTCTGATCCTCTGCAAATATTTTGTCTTATGGAGCCGCCTTTTTCTTTATTATCACATAAGAGCACACCTTCAAATTTGCAAGTTCACTATTTCTGCTGTACAAAAAAACTCTGTTTATTTACTAGACTAAATGTTCGCTCCTTGTATAACAAGAATCAAGCCCATATATATATAGGGTACACATGATTCCTGGCTTGCCTCTTAGTTCACTAATAGCATTGTCATCTGGGCAGGAGCAGTAATAATTCCCAGTTCATGTTTAAAAACTCACTTTTCATAAATATATTACCAAACCATGCTGTGGTAGTGCATTGTCCTTTACAGATAGCAAATTTTCCATTGAAATGGCCACAAAACGTTCCCACTAACGTAGTTTTACTGATAATAGCGCATAAACAATTTTTGGAAATTGGGTTTCAGCAAAAATATTTAAAATTTGCACACATCATCAAGTAAAGTGTTCTAATTTGTTTTGATCCTATAAAAATAAGTTTTTCACCACAGAATTACAACAAGCATTTGCAATGCAATAGGTCTCGCGTTTACGCAAGTTTAAGCTATTGGCATTGTAAATGACAATGCCTTTATTTATGTTTTAAAAACGAAAACAAAAATAAAAGGCATTGTTATTTGCAATGTCAATAGCTGAAACTCGCGTAAATGCGATTGCAAATGCATTGCAAATGCTTGTTCTTTTTTAGTCACTCTGCACAGCATCAATGATGCTGTGCAGCGTGACTAAAAACCATAGGTAAAGCCAATAGGACTCACACATGTGAGGCCTAATGGCTTTGCCAATGTTTGTTTAACAATGGCATGAGGCGCGGAAAATCAGCCAGGCCCGAGAAGGAGATAAACCACCAGATGCTGTGATTTGCACATAATCACCTGGCCGGGCAATATGTTGCATAACACGAGTGCCCAGAAACAACAGAGCTGCTGGGCGGAAACAAAAGGCAGGCCACCAGGTGTTCTGATGTTTACACACGTGCACAGCAGCAGCAGAATGCACAAGACCAGCATCAGGGGATCCTAAGGCAGCAGCTTGCTCGAACTACAGCAGTGGCTCAGAGGCAGTATCAGCGAAGCTTCTAGATTCCCTGAATGTAGCATAGCAGAATCTAGGGACCTGCCAATCAAGATGTCTGCAGCAGCAGCAGCCTATCGGCAGCATCGCTGCCTCCACCAAGTGTGCTGAATGTGCGTGCAATATGTCAAATTCTCTCAGATAATATGACCATTGTGTCATGACACTGACACGGCAATCATCTTACAAAATGTGAGGACTCAGAGGAACTCTTTTTTTAGGTCAGGAATGTTACTGTGCAGCTGTCAAACAGATCTAATGCTAAAAATATACACAGTAATCTTTGGATCTGCCTGTATCAAAAACCGTCTTTTTCAACCTTTCTTTTTTACAGTCTTGGCTCAGCCCACTGGAGCATGCCTATCTCACCTAATTCTAGTGGCTGTTTGCGTGTATCCTTTCTCTTCCACTTAAGTACTTGAACTGAACTACAGGAGGGCTGACTTTCCTACAATAGTCCTGTGTACTAGCTTACCTCCCCCTTGTTTCCCCTCCATTGTGCTAACACTGTATGCCCAATGGCATTGCCAATGGTTGATCTGCCGTGTCAAACTGACACAGTACAACAAAAAATGTAAACCTCATCAAAATGCACAAACATGTGATGGACAACCCAGCAAGCCAATGCCTGCAAAAGGCTGAAGGGAGCTGACCCAAAACCCACAATCTTTACTTCCAAGTTTTTCAACTATTTATGACACGACTAGGTCTCAGAATTAAAGGTGACCGTTGCCAGACCTAACAAGTGCTCCATAATGACTACCCCAGCCTTCCACCCAGAGGCACCCAGCCTACCTCCGCGCCAGACGCTGCCTGCCAGCTCCCAGCCTCTGGATCTCCGAGCGAGATGATCTGGAGCCGACTGGGGGGAGGGAGGGAAAATGAAAGCGGAAGAGACGCCGGCGGCCGCGCGCGTGCACATCTCCTGTCCTAGTAGTGATCGGGAGAGTGACGACTGAATGCAGCGCACAGAAGAATGGGGAGGTGCAGTCATGGGAAGCAGCAAATATCTTTTGAAACCGGTCCATTGGAAAAGGGCTATTAGGGTAGGTTCCGATTTGAAAGCTTTTCCTAATGGATGAAAGAGTTGCGCTTTGCGTTTGTGATGGGGAGTAGGCACTGTGAATGGAGCGTGTCAAGATGTTCACATTTGCGAGTCATGTTCTTTTGCTATACGCTGCTTTTAAGTGAGGTGGTGTTTGTGAGGATTATGGCACCCTCTGGTAAGGAGATCACCGTGCACGGGGGCATCCTGCACACGCGCGCGTGAAGGCGAATGAAGAAGACAAGGCTGCGAGGAGCGTGCGCTATCGCAAAGCAGCGTCCCGCGAGTGGTAAAGACACGCCGTGCGCGTGCCCATGTGCTGTCCGGGACCAAGCTGATAGACACGCCGTGAGCGTGCACATCGGCTGTCTGGGAAAGTGCACATCTCCTGTCCCCCTTCCAAACTTAAGTCGACGACAATAGATCTCGCTAGCGAGCAGCTTTGCTGCGTCGCTAGGCGAGACCAAAAAATGGGTCTTCATAACTAGTGAATGTAGGACTTGGCCTTTTTGGCTAAAGTTCCCTAAAACTTTTTGCTTTCCCCCTAGACCGTTTTCCTGGCATAGAATGCCAATTTAAATGCTTTGGGTACTTTGCCACTGCTAATCAGTGTCAAAGTACAGTAGTTCCCTGTGTAAAGTGTAATGGTAATTCGTTGGCCATGATTGGTATGTTTGCCTTACTAGTAAAGTCCCTAGTGATGTGCACTGCGTGTGCCAGGGCTAGTAATGCAAGGGCTCGCGGAGAAGGGAACTCAGGCCTACAGTGTAGGGCCTGCGCGCAGTTTTCTAAGTTAGCATGTGTCCTGACAAGTACAGCTACTTGTCAGGCCTTACTTTCCCTTTTACATGCACTGTGGGCACCCCTGTGGTAGGTCCCAGGTAACCCCAGGGCAGGGTGCAGTGTAAGTAAAAGGCAGGACATATACTGAGGTGTGTGTTATGTCCTGACAGTGAAAAACACTCCATTTCGTTTTTCACTGTTGAAAGGCCATTCTGCCCATAGGACAGAATGGGGGAGGCTGGGTATTGTGTTTGTTAGCCTGGTTTCCCATAAGTTTTTAGAATGGAGAAGTGAAGTTTGGTATGTATGAACTCACAGCTTCGTAACCCATCTTTCTATGAAAGTGGTTTTGTCACTGTGTGTTCAGAAGCCGCTCTTTTAGGAAGTGGCTGAGTTTTGTGCTTTAAGCTTTTCTGTGTGTCTCTGTTGAATGTGGATTGACTGTCTGGATCTGAGAAGGGAGGGGGTGAGATGGCACCAGGCTGACCTGCAGCTGGAGAGTATGCGAGGAGAAGCCCCGGGAGGTGAAGAGGCCTGGGTTGCGGCTATAAAACAATTGACCCATCTCCTGCTGAGTGATTAAGGATCCAGACCCCCAGTATCAAAGGGAGAAAGGTGACACTGGGAAGGAGACACCCAGAACTGATTTAGGCAGGGGTCAGGGACCCCTGAGCACAATGAACTTCAAAGACATTTAGGGGTATATCTATGAGAGCTGAAACCCCTGAACGTTGGAATAAAACAGAAATGGATTGAGACTGAAAAGGCTTGGACCCATTCTGTGGTCAAGAGGAACCTCTGCTAAAGAAGGAGCAACTGAAGAGACTGCTGGGGGAGACCAATCCTTGCTTCGTGATCTGGGGCTGGTCTGCAGTTTGCTGTTCTAACTAAGGGAGAGGCTGTTGGGACTGTGCTTGGAGGCACTGGGTCCCCCTGCTTGAAGAAGACTGTGCTTTGTGCTGTGTCTTGTAACCCCAAGGGCCCGAGGTGAGCTGGCTCCCTGTTTGGAAACACAGGAACATAAAAGTTTCCGGAGACGTTTCAAGCAACGCGGTGGGCGCGTGTTGTGGCAGCTTGAGACCCTCAGAAGGTCAGCCCGGTGATCTTGGACACACGGAGGAGAAGCGAGACTCGGACGCGCTGGGTGCGTGTCGTGGTGCACAGGAGGCGTCGGTGAGGGGCGCCTGGTGAAGTGTGCACCGGAGGTGAAACGAGACTCGGACGAGCAGGGTGTGTGTCGGGGTGCACCGCAGGCGCTGGTGAAGAGGGCCTGGTGAGCGGGTGCATCGGAGGTGAAGAGAGTCTTGGACACGCTGGGTGCGTGTCGTGGTGCACTGGAGGCGTTGGCGAGGAGCGCCTGGTCAACGCGTGCATCAGAAGTGGAGTGAGTCTCGGACGCGCAGGGTGCGTGTCGGGGTGCACCGAGGCGTTGGTGAAGAGCGCCTGGTGATCGAGTGCACCGGAGGAGAAGCGAGGCTCGGACACGGTGAGCGTGTCGAGGTGCGGCCGGAGGCATTGGTGAGGAGCGCCTGGATATCGGGGCACCCGAATTGGAGTAAGTCTCAGTGAAGCAGTGTGCGTGCTTTGGTGCAACCTGGGACTGTGGAGGTGATCGGCTGATCATCATGTGCACCGGAAGAAAGTGAGTCTCTGCAGCGTGGTGTGCGTGTCTTGGTGCCAACTGAGACCGCAGAAAGGAGTGCTGGTTGAACGTGCACTCGGAGTCGACGTGAAGTCCCATCAGCGTTGTGTGTGTGGCTTCGTGCCAGAAGAGACCCGGAGGGTGCGGTGGTGAACTTGCACCCGGAGTAACGTAATCTCAGGGGCGTGGGGTACGTGTGCCCTGCGTCTGCCTGAGACCTTCCTAACAGTCGCGGCCCGGACCGGCAGCCCCGGAGGAGCTGAGCTGCCAGGCTGAGCCGCTGAGGCCCATTGAGAAGTTCTGCACGAAAGGCCTAGTTCATTGAAGGAGGAGAGGAGTGGGGTCGCGCCCCCCAGGTAGCGTGGATCACTGCCTGGGCGGGGTGCGGGCTCGGAGGGACACTCTCTCGGCCTCTCAGTCCTTCTGACGACGTGAGCCTTTGCTTCGGCTCAGATTGGGGCCCGTACTGACCAAGGAGTGGTGGTACTGGGGCCCGAGTGGGAAGCTGTACTGTATTTCATCGTGAATACGTGTGGGGGGGCAACTGTTATTGAAGAGGTTGACTGTCGTAATACACATTGCCAATATTGCTGCTAACGAACTGCCGGACTGTCTTATGACGCCTGTCATTATTTCCGCCTAACGAAGTTCACGATTGTAGCGCTACGCATTGCATTATTTCTCCCTTGCAAAGTACAGGATTGTAGCGGCCCGCATTGCATTATTTCGTCATTGCAATGTACATGATTGTAGCTACGCATTGCATTATTTCTTAATTGCAAAGTACATGATTGTGGCGGCGCGCATTGCATTGTTTCTTCATTGCAAAGTACGTGATTGGGGTGTGACGCATTGCATTATTCCTTCATTGCGCAGTACATGATTGTAGCGGTACGCATTGCATAATTTCTCCCATTGCAGGTACCGGAGTGTATCGTTACGCATTGTATTATTTCTCCTGTGCCCAGCACAGGATTGTATCGTTAAGCAGAGCACTATTGTTTGTCCATTGCAACGTGTGTGATTCTAGCATTACGACCAGCATAGCGTTTGGAAAACGGTGGTTGGGATTTGAACCTACCAACCAGCCGGAACGAATATTACCCTTTATTATATGTTGGCTTTTGTAACGTGTGGTCTGATCGTATATCTTTCTATATAAAGTTTATACTCGTTTCTATCAAGCTCGTGTGGAGTCCATTTGTGGTGTCACCAGGGGGTTGCTGTGGGCATGGTTGCACACACTGTACACTCGTGCCTTGGAGATAGGCCTGGCTGCTCGTGCCAAGCTACTAAGGGGGTGAGCAGGGCTATCTCAAACGGTGTCCTTACTTGGCCTAACGTTGAGTGGGGAGTCCCGGGTCGCGCATTTGTGACAGTGACGCGTGGCGGGGACTCCGGCTTCCAACAGTGAACTATATTGGAAATGTTTGAACAGTTCACTTAGTTATTTCAGTGTTGTGTTAGAAAAAAGCCTGACATCTTACAGCCTTTCATTTAACATGCTTTGCACAGTTCAACTGTCACACAGTTCACTTTAAAAAATCCTCTAACTTAAGTCACAGAAAGAAAAATAAATGTAATAAGATAAGCTGACTTTTGAACTTTGTCTCTGAAAGCCAGCAAATGTGACAAGATAAGATTTAATGGCATTTTTATTGCTCTTTCACTTTGTGAGCAATCAAGATGCCTTTAAATCTTGTTATCTTGTCACATTTGCTCTTCTTTCAGAGGCAGAGGTCAAAAGTCAGATTGTCTTCCCTGAAGTTGGAGGATTTTCAACAGGGCGAGTAGTCCTAAAAAATAGCTCATCCTGAATAAATCTTGCTCGACAATGAAAAAACAAAGATTAAAGTGATCCTATAGTTGGGTATTGGAATGGGTTAAAAACTACTGTTTATAAACCAAAAGAAACACTGAAATTCGCCAATTATAGTTCAGTGAACTAACTATAACTTGCACCCCCACCATTCACTGCCAAAAAATCTCACACATTACTGTGAATTTCAGTTTTTTTTAATGAATGGGAAGATCATATTACCATACCTAGCTATAATGTATCTTTAACTTTTGGTGTTTTTTTGGTTATCAGCTTCCTGCCCTTTCCCACCTCTCCTGCCCTCCATTCTCTGTCTGAGTGCGCCAGCCTCCTCCCTCCTACCCCCACCCATTCGTGGTCCATTGTGCTGCCCCTGCTGGCATGCCATGGGTCAGCTTGCTTCCCCTGCCTCCTCCCTCCTGACCTCCGTGATCAGCTTGCAGCCCATGCTGGCCTGCCCTTGGTGGTCAGCTTGCTGCCCTTGCCACAACCCTCTCCCACCTACCCTCCTTTCTCCATCTGTGTGCACCTGCCCCTCCTACCTGCCCTCTGTGGTCAGCTTGCTGCCTCTGCCGGCATGCCCTCTGTGGTTATCTTGCTGCCCCCTGCTCCTACCCACCAATCTCTCCATTCTCTGTGTGTGTACCTTTTCCCCCCTCCCTCTTGCCTGTCGTGGTTCGTTGTGCTGCCACTGCCCATTTCGGCCTGCCCTCCATGGTCAGCGTGCTGCCCCAGCCACCCTCACCGCTGCCCCTGCCATGTGCTTGTCCTCATTTTAGTTTTCTAGAGCACTAACCATAATTTCTAAGATCAAATAAACCCCCTCATTTTGTTCATTTCTAAAGGAAATGCTTTAAGTTTGAGAGCTTTGGAAGTACACGTTTTTCTCAGAATGTCAGGCTTTATTCTCTTAGTACTGAGGACGATAGTGTGAATTGTAGCGTCTGGAGCGTCTTACATAACTTATATGAGAAAACCTTGAGAGAAAACAGTTTGTATGGTATGTTATGGTATGTTATGTGTATTTGTATAAAGCGTAACTTACCGGGAGGGTATCTTGGCGCTGAAGCAGGAGCTGTATGGGCCAAGCCAGTAATTGGGGCTAAGTGAAGAGCCAGGACTTCAGTTTCTTGCGGAATCCAAGAACTGAGGCAGCTCTCAAGTGCAGGAGTCGGGTGTCCTAGGCTTTAGGTGTGACGTAGGAGAAGGTACAACCGCCGGATCTAGTTCTGTGTATGCGGGGGGGGGGGTGTGCGAGTAGGAATCCGCTGAGCAGAGATGTCTGATAGGTTTGTGAAAGTTTATGCCGTTGTTGAGGTACATGGGGCCAACATTGTGTAAGGCTTTTATGTGTGCATGAGGAGTTTGAAAAGTGCTCGTTCGTGGATTGGGAGCCAGAGGGGCTCTTATCGGTGCGGGTGGGAGGTTGAGGGTGAGTCTGGCTGCTGAGTTTTGTATGGTCTGGAGTCTTCTGGTCAGTACAGCATTGATTCCAGCATAGAGTGCATTACAGTAGTCTAGCTTGCTGGTGATGAAGGCTTGGGTGACGGTTCTGCAAGTGTTGGTGGGGAGGCATTTGAAGGTGTTCTTGAGCATCTTAAGTGTGTGGAAGCAGGAGACAGAGGCCATCATGGAGTGTCTTTGTCGAAGATTTCTATTTCTGTGATGTCTGTGTTGAGCTTGAGGCAGTTGGTTTTCATCTATCTAGCGACTTCGGTCATGCAGGCAGAGAATTTGGTCCGGGTGTGATGTTTTGTCGGAGAGGGAGAGTATGAGCTGAGTGTCGTTAGCATAGGATATGATGAGGATTCCGTGAGTGCAGATGATGCTGGCTAGTGGGGTCATGTATGCGTTAAATAGAATGAGAATCCTTCACGGAGATTGGTCAAGGGAGTGCAAAGAAAAAAGGGTGATCCCAAAACATATTTTGTCACCAATGCATTTTCCATAGACTTTGTACTCATGCATAGCGATAAATCAGCTGAACAGATTAGAATGAATTTTGGCAGGAATATAGTTTTTGGTGTATAGGTGATCCTTTTGCGTAGTACAAGTAAGTAGGGTAAGGATTTTTAAAGCTATAATTTATTTTAACTTGGTAATATCTATTGCTGTGGTACTTTCATGAAATTTCACAGAAGTACTGTAGTATATAGCGATTACAAGACATTATGCGATTGGCTAATGACTTCCTTTGCAAAAGTTAAAGGCAACCAGGTTGTTTTAAGCATACTTTGGCTGTGTTTTGCATTACTCCCTTAGATATAGGTAAGTACTGGGTTTTATATTTTATCCCTACCTATTACCACTTCATTAAAGTGGTAATAGATAGGGAAAATTATTTCTAAGTTTCTACGTATTTAAAAAAAATAATTTAAGGAATACCGCAGTACTTAAAAAAAAAAAAAAAAAAGTTCAAACAAATAAATATGTTAAAAAATAAAAAGACCCTTTACTACACTATATTTTAAAAATATTGTGTACTAGTGTATTTTCCATTTTTTCCGTATTTGTTTATTTACAAAAAAGTCTACAGAGTATCGCAGTAATATCCAGACATTTCTCTACCTATTACCACTTAAAAAAAGTGGTAATAGGTAGGGAACAACAATAAAACTTACTGCTTACCTTTATCTAAGGCGCTAACCCAGAATGCAACCCAGAATGCATCGAAAGTGTGCTAAAAGTACTAGAACTTGCGCCTTCTCCATGCAGTGGTTATACCCTTGCATATTACATCACTTATACCATGTGAAATCATAGCATTGTTAACAATACTTATTACATCACAAATCACATTATTTGTGAGAACACAGTGCATGGTAGAGTGGTAAGTTCTAGTTAATGTAGTGTGGCAAGTGAGGTGACGACACTGTGTATGGAGGTGTGCGACATATAGTAATTTGAAGGTATTGTGTAAATTATAAATATAAGGTATAAGTTCAGAATTTCAAAAATTTGTGTAGTTTAAGTTTTGTTTGTATAGAAAGAATAAATAAAGTTACAGTAATTTAAAGGTGGTGCGTTAATTATACATTTAAGGTATAACTTTAGCATTTATAATGTTTGTGTAGTGTAAGTTTGATTTGTCTAGAAAGAATAAATAAAGTCTTCCTAACTATAACAAAGGTTTAACCTTTGTTTTTTTCATTGAAAATATATATAAATACATTGTTAAGTACTTACACATACTTCCCCTATAATCATATACTGTGATATATATGTATTATCATAGAAAAAACACAAACCTTAATGCAGAACACTACAGCGCCCACGCTCCAGACCATCAGATTACGGCTGAGATGATTGGGGAACCCCCCGCCCCCCCCTTTCCTTTTTTTTTTTTTCCCACGATAGGATGGGAGTCTGGGGATTGGCTGCTGGAAGGCTCCAAGCTGAGACGAGGCTTGACGTTGATGGAGCCCTGCATCACAATGGTCTGAAGAGTTGCCCTCTCTCTGTCTCCTTTATCTCTTCCCGGTTCCTCCCCCGCCCGCGTCGGCCCACCTACTCTCCTTGGCCCTCCCCTGGGTGCTCAACCACACGCACGACATTCTACCCAAGAATGGAACTTCACTGAGCCCGGACAGGCAATTTACTACTAAGTTTTCTTACCCTGTTTGACAACATGTTTGTAAATATGATTCCGATGCGGCATAGACACCAAGTACCCCGACATAGCTAACCTAAGTGACAGACATAATAAGATATACACTGAAGCCATATAAAACAGGGAGATGTTATCAGGAAACTATAATACTGTAATGATTGCAATGTGCACTGCTACCTGGCACGAAATATGATGGCTCCGACTCACCTTGAAAACAAACTTAGGACATGAAGTGGTTTAATGTTATACTAAACTCTGTAATACCTTACATAGAAGAGACTGTAAATGATTTATGCCAAAACAGTAATGTATACCGCTAACTGTATAACAAGATGCCAATAAAAATGTTTTAAAACAAAATAGAAAAAACACAAACCCCTAAGCACACAGTCTACATATGTTATCTATATTATGTGAAATACAGATAGAACAAAAAATAATATACATGTATACCAATAAACCCACATATCTAAATATATCCATATAATTATATATATGCATAAATGCATATACAAATATTTGCTTCACACTTAGTAATATTTTTGTACAATTAATTGATCCTTATATATCTACACATGTATGTTGTGCATATGTTTCTTTAATAACACATTTTTATTGGTTTTGAAACTACCAAATAAGGTACAGATACAGTTGCATTACTCTTACACAACTTAGCCTGCCTTAAACCAATCACATCCCCAATCCGTAGTATACCACACACCTCCCCTATGTGCTGCATAATTATACATAGGTTCTTTTTATTTCTTTCTTTCTTTTGTTTATTTTTATTTTGCAATATCTAAAATATATTGTTATACTCGTGCCGGTACATTCCATATGATCATATTTACATACTGAGACATATATGTGTTATCATAGAAAGATGCACATACCCATATACAGACACTCATCTACACATGTCATCAATATACAATCACATAGTTATATCTTTTATATATTTCTCCATAGAGGTGCCAACTCATATTGATGCACATATGCATACAACGTTTATGTATATAATATATCAATCTTTTTTCATTATTTTTTATTTCAATTTAGTGAGCTGTTCATGTATAATAATAAATATTTGCTTAAAAAAATATAGACATGGAAACATACAGCAATATATATATATATATGTGTGTGTGTGTGTGTGTGTATATATTTATATATACACACACATGAATTGGGAGTTTTTTTGGATACCATAAAGCGTAGCGGTGACGCTTTTAACACGCACCACCAGTGTTAGGGCACGTCCTGTTAACAACCGCAATCTTGAGGAGGAGGTACGATAGTGCCACATCGACGAGCCCCCAGACTTTGGATTGAGAAGAGGAATATGAGGCGCTGACTGAGGTGGAGGGGAGGACTTGGCGTGAGGGGAAGTCTGGCGACTTTCAGTGCGGGGACTTTGTTTCTCCACGTTAAGCATGGGGCCAGACTCAGGATGTCAAAATGGATATCTGGTACAGGGCACTGGGGAAATCATCGCTGCGGTGAGGACTGAAGGTTTAAATTGTTTTTATGGGAAGGCTTCTCTCGACTTGTGTAGGAAAGTAGGATCTGCTTTCATGGTTACCCCCACTTTTTGCTGGTGTTATTCTGTTTTATGACTAGTCTGACTGGGATCCTGCTAATCAGGACCCCAGTCACTGTGCTTCCTCCCTAAATTTGACAGTGGTAAGTACTTTGGTACCTCCACAATTGGCTACTGGTGTACCCATGGAAGTCCCTAGTATATGGTACTAAGTTACCCAGTGCATAGGTACACCAGGGGTCTCCCATGGGCTGCAGCATGTATTATGCCACCCATGAGAGACCACTCAAACTGTGACTACAGGCCTGCCATTGCAGCCTGTGTAAGCTGGTGCTAGTACCACTTGCGACAGATATAAGTTTCCTTATATCTGAGGTCACTGCACTTAAAACCTATAAGTCACCCCTAAGGCAGGTCTTTCAATCCTGAAGGCAGGGTGCTAGGTTATAAGTGTGAGGGTGTCCTGCATGAGCAGAACACCCCCTACAAACCCCTGAGTCGAGTCTCCAGGCTTTGTAAGTGTGGTCAGCCATTTTCATACATATAGTGGCCTGCGTCATTACGCGATGGCGAACTATATTTTGGCTGTGCCGAACCTGGGCACGTTTGGTATCAAACATGTTGGAATCATACCCCAACACCGTTACCGGTGTTGGATGTTTGATTCCATGCACTGGAGGGCTCCTCCGGGAAGCCCCCAGTACTCCCGGTAACAGCCTTCCAGGATCTGCAAGCAAGCTATTGCTGCTGCCGACCCCAGGCACGATTCTGCCCTCCTGATGCTGAGCTGAGCTCGAGCACGGGAAGGTAGAAAAATGGGTTTCCTGTCACAGTGAGGTGTGACCACCTCCCAGACAGAACTTAGTGTATTGGACTGGGGTGGGGGGGCTTGCTAGCGCCACCAGACTGCTTTGAAGGGCATGTTTGGTGCCCTCTGTGCATACTCTAGTTAGAACCAGTTCTGGGAGCCCTTGGCTCCCGCTCTGGCGCAAAACTGGACAAAGGACATGTAAGTATCCTCCCCTCTGTCCATCCCCTCCTCTGGCAGGGACCCCTGAATTGTTCCAAGCCGTCCCTAGGGTGGCTCTTCGGATTAGTCATGGGACAAGATTCAGACCCGAAACCACTTCAACTTCGATCGTCTGGGCACCTGGCTTTCACCTGGAACCGAGACTGCACCAAGGAAGACTTCTACTGCTCCTGGTCTCGCTGTTCTGCAAGTCTTCGTCGTCTGTGCCTTTTGCTTCTTCCAGGTTCCTCTCCAGGCCTGTGGGCATCAAGGTCACCAGAAGTAATCTCCCTTGGAGTGAAGGAGTCACTCCCCTGCATCTGCTGGCACCTCAACAGAGCTGATTGGTCTGCTGCTCCTGACGTCCCACGGACTTTGATAAGCTCAGCAACACAGGTGATGGTTCTGCAACTCCCTCGATGCCTGACCTGTCCTCTCAGCAAGTTTGAGGCCAGTATCCCTCATCGGATCCGCTGGAGCAGAATCCCTGTGCACAGCGTCGACTAGCCGCTGCCAAGGCTTGTTGGCTCTGTACTCCAGAGATCTTCGGGCTACAAGAAGCTACAGCCTCTCTTCCTCTGCACCGTGGCCTGCATCTTTGTTGAGCTGCTCGAGGTCCTCTTGTGAGTCCTGGGCCTTCGGGTCCTCTTGAGGGTCTTCTTTGGCTTCAGTGGGCTCCCTGGCTTGCTCGGGCCTGCTCTGACTCTGCTACAATTGGTGAGTCCCTGGGACCTTGCTGGTCCCAACGTTGTCCCTTTATCGTTTACCACGTCTGTTGCTGCTGCCAAGGCTTGTTGGTGCTCCCGCCAGACACCGACCCCCTGGTTCTCGACTTCTGGCATGGGACAGCTCATGCACGGCTCCTGGTCTCCCACAGCATGGCCTGGTCCTCACAACTGCAGCGACAAGGTCACTGTCTTCACTCCTGAATCTTCTGTCATCGGTGGTCATTGCTCTTCCGTACCTCCTCGCCACCTCCGTGTGCCATAGACTCACTGGACTCTTTCACCTTCGTTGCCAGCGGCATCTTGCCTGAAGTCCTCCATTGTGGTCTACAGCGGTTTCCGACGTCACTTCACACCTATGCACCCGGCTTCCTGGGTGTAGGTATCCTGGTTCCTGGGGTATCCACGGGTAGCGTGACTCTCCAACCTTCTGTCGTCCACGGGGTTTCTTCAGGGTCCACTGGGATGGGTCCTTCTTCTTTAAAACTGCAACCGCGACTTTCCCTTTGACTTGTATTGAGCATGCAGCTGGGTTCCCACTCTGCACACAGCCTCCGGGGGGTTCTTAGGTACTTACCTCAGGTGGTTCCTCGAGACCCCAGCTCTTCTGAGTCTCCTGGTCCAAGTCCCAACTTCGGTCACAGTTCGCATTCCACTTTCTTAGTAATTGGTTTGGTCTCCCCCTGGAGACCACTGTGTATTGTGCTTACTTACCTGTTTACATAATTAGATCTGTTAAAACAAGCTGCTTAACACTCCTTCTGGACTAAGCCTGAAGGCTGCTCTCCACAGCTACCACTTCGAGAGCTTTCTATGGTTGTCTAAGACCACTAAAATCACCATAAGGGTTGTGTTGGTTAGTACAAGGTGCTTCACTTAAATAAGTGTGCACCATATACTAAGCCAGCCTCCTACAACTTGGTAGTTTGCAATTGCTCTCCCGCCTTTGTGACATCAATGTTTTTATGAAACATGCGAAAAGTGGCACTCCAGGCATAAGGTGACATTATAGATATTTTGTCAACACGATGACTTATTGTGTTAGTGAAAGGGATTTGTAATGCCGAATGGACTCCCATGTTTTAGATGATGAATAATGTCTACTATCAGCAAGCGGCACACCTGTTTGAAATAGTCATTGTGTGCACGTTCATTTTAAAGTGAAAGACTCAATTGCTATCTTTTCCCTTATAGCAGCGAACGTGCATGTAATGCCAGTTTAAATATCCTTGTTGGTATTAGGAACACTATTGAAATGGTGCAAAGTACTTTGAGTTGTGATTTATTTATGGCCCTAGCAAGGTAGTAGCAGTATATTGTTTTCCATTTTATTCATAAAATGCTTTTATGATTCGAGTTGCAAATAAGCTGCCAGAAATGTATATGTCATGTTTTTATTAATCACAATGTCTTTGCACGTGATAATTGCAGAACTTAATGTACAAGTGAAATTATTTACTGTTCACGGAAATTGCAGAGTATATTGTTTATGTTTACTGTTTGCTGTGAGTATAAATGAATCATCAAGATGGCGCTCTTCAGATTGAGAAAGGCTGGTATACAGCCGAAACGCTTTTCTGAAGTACTTCTAAATTACCACGTCAGTAAAGACCCAGCGCATTAAAGGAAGTTGAATACTCCAGTCTTCATGTGCTCTCTGTTGGATGACTTGGGAGGATATATATATATCTATCCTCCCAATATATATATATATATATATATATATATATATATATATATATATATATATATATATATATAATGTTCCCACATACATATAGGGTACAGTGCAATCCCTATACAAAGTACAGACATCAATATTTTTACATATCCATATACCCATAACAATGTGTCTATGCATAGACATATTTATATGTGAGTAAAATTGTAACTATATATGCATTGAATTTATATATAGACTGCAGAGTTAAATATGTATACTTTTTAAAGTAAATATATATACTTCTTAAATATATAGGGGGTGGCATGACTGTGCAAAATGGCGGTCTACCTTTTATGACGCTCCGCACTGGAGGATTCTCACTTATCCTGCCTAATCGGCGCTCCTCCACAGCCTTCACCTAGGGGAGGTGTGCGCAGACTGCGGGGGCACCGCTTGCTGCCTTGTTTGCCGGGGACATCGTGGCGCTTATCAACTGAGGAAGCCCCCCTTCCTCTTTCTCTCCAGCACAGTTCGGGCACCACAGCTCTACTGTCACCCAAAGCTGACTTCACTGCCAGGCCTGGGACACAGTAGCGCACAGCCCAGGTAAGTACCTCCCCCTCCAAGGACTGCACCACTGTGAGACTTTGCATGAGGGGTCACCTGGGGGCCATTTCCTCAGTCTCTGTGACTCTTACACCCCAACAAGTCTCCCCACCCTCTTACATTGCTGGCCTGCTGACTGTGGACCTCTGATCAGGGCCAGACTGTCCTTGACCCTGGGGGGCCATCGCCAGTTGCTAATCTTGGTGGAACCAACCCAAGCGGAGTCCGCTCTGTACTAATGCGAGTTGCCTGACCCTCCCTGGTCTATCTCCCAGCTGCTGCTCTGCGGGCTGAAACCGTTGGTGCTTGCGCCTGCATTGGAAGTGTAAGGTCCTGCACTAAAGGGGCGCTATATTTCGGTGACGCCACCGCGTGCAGCACCCAACTCATGACCAGCTCCTGACACCGCTGTTGTCCGTCAGCTAGATAGTGTGATACAACGGTACCCCATACAGGTGCTGTCCTGCCTCTGTCACCTCAATAGCAAGGTGGCCATGATGGACAATGGAACGCCGGGCCCAACGAGGGAGCCCTCATGGCTGCCATTCCCCTCCGGAAACTCAGCAGACAGGCAAGATCAAGACCCCTCACAACAACCTTTGGACGTTAAGGATAAGTTGAATGCTAACCTGCAAGCCATCGCCATGGTCCGGACGTCCGTAGAGACAAAGATTGAGGAGCTGCGCGCCGAACTCTGACTACCAAGAGATGATCAACGAAAGCTCACCTCCAAGGTGACGGAACGCACATTATCTGATGTCGTACCTCAATTAGAGGCTCAAGGAAAATGCACCCAGGATCTTGCCGGACGCCTCAAAAGGCTTGAGGACTGCGCTGGGGATGCCAAGGGCTGCGCACGACGTACCAACATTAGAGTGGTGGGGCTCCCAGAGGGACTAGAAGATTCCAATGCCATGATACCCTACCTGGAGACTTGGATCCAGTCCTTCACCTCGGCCACTGACCTATCCCCTTGCTTTTCCTTTGAGCGAGCCCACCGGATCGCCGCCTGTCGCTCTCACCGAGCTCACTGCCCCACCCAGTTGTATCCCGCCTCCTCCATTACAAAGATGGGGACTCTATTCTTCAGGTGACTCAACGAGCTGTCCTGCTGAAGGTTGAAAACAGAGGAGTATCCATCTTCCCAGACTTCACAATGGCCGTACAGCAGCAACGTTCATCCTTTCATAGAGTGAAACGCTGGCTCCGAGACCTAAATCTTCAATGCTTCTTGCTCTTCCCAGCCAAACTTAGTCCTTCAGGGCGAGCATACCCACTTTTTCACTGACCCCTCATTTGCATGGGACTGGACAGAGTGCCTAAATGATCCGGGTACCTCCTCAGTTGGCAGGACTGTGACACAGCCGAGGGCCGGACTGTGTCAGAAACATGGCCGTGGTTCCAGGGACCCACCCAGCTCACCAAGACCACAGCAGGAGCTCCATGAAGGCCAGCAGTCGGCCAGTGCCCTGGCGTTCCGCCAGCCGGTGGTGCCCTCTGGCTCCGATTCTGCATTACAGCCAGCGACGACCGCCTTGGTGCGATCTGCCCATGTCTCCAGGGTCTATAACAGGCCCACATGTTAGCCCCACAGACTTCCGATGACATCCTGTGATAGTCTCATTGACTTAGAGCGGTCAGAACCCGGACCCATGACTTTTTTCCCAGGTTGTTCGGTGATGACTCACTTCCCTTCTGCCGGGGGCCTTCTGTTCCGAGACTCCAGCAAGCACCAATATGTCCTGTACCTAGCCCTGCCAGATGTTGCCCTCCCTATTCAGCCTTTGAGACATGGGCCCCAGCAATCTGGTGCCGGATCTTTGTTCTGTCTGGACCCCCGACTGCTCCTCCGGAATTCACCCTTAACCGCCTGATATCCTACTTTCTTTCTTTTTAGATACTTTAGTTTGACTTGTCAAAAGATGCTGTCTCACCCCCGCCCACCCCACATTCACGATAGCTAAGTTGCACCTCAGTTTGGGCGTGCAGCCTGTTGCTGCCAGCTCTGGGTACGATTTTGTTCTTGCCATGTTGACTCACCAGTTTTTCCCTGCGCAAGCGTCTAACACCACATACTACATATCCCTACAGCGTTTGGGAGGGAGGCGACTACCCCTGGGAGACCTTTGACCCTCCTGTTTGTACCACTTAATCTGCATTAGAAGTAGCACCGTCCTCAGACACAGTTTCTTTCCCTAAACATCAGGGGCATGCACATAGAGTGTTGCCGCTCTTCTATCCATTCTTATCTAAAGGGTCAACAGGCTCTCATCTGCTTTCTGCAGGAAATCCAAATTACCAGTGTAGAATTACAGCGCAGGTGGGCAGTGATCTATGGCACAACCTATTCCGCTTTTGCCCGAGGAGCCTTAATGTGGGGCCCATCGGGCATAACCTTTCACCTGTTGTCTTTCGGTGGTAGACGCCGAGGGCAGGTATGCCTTTGCAGACGGCCGCCTTGACGGAACCCTCGTCCTTCTAGTTAGCATTCTAGGTTTTTGGGCCACCCTCTCCAGGGTCCTAGCACAATGGCCTGATATCCTCTTGATACTAGGCGGGGGTTGTAGGAAAATGCCCCTTTTTGACACAGTCACCCCACTTTTTGCCTGGTAATTGATGCAGTTTTGACAGAAGTGCACTGGGTTCCTGCTATCCAGGTTCCCAGTGCCATATCTCTTTTCCTAAAACTGTGCAATTGTTCCCCCAATTGGCAATCCCTTTAGCCCCCATGTAAGTCCCTAGAAAATGGTACCCCTGGTACCTAGGGGATGGAGGCTAAAGAGGGTCCTGAAGGGCTGCAGCATGTATTGTGCCACCCTAAGGGACCCTCACCACACTCATGCAAACTGCCATCACAGGCTGTGTGACATGAAGACACGACATGGCACACCTCCTGTGTGCCATGCCTGTAAACACTGCATGCAATATATGTAAGTCACACCCTACAGCAGGTCTTACAACCCTAAGGCAGGGTGCATTATATTACATGTGAGGACCTATCTGCATGAGCAGATATGCCCCTGTGATTTCCAAGTCGATTCTTGGACATTGCCAGTGAACAGGAAAGCCATCTTGAGTATGTGTACTGAGCACTGGTGATTGCGAGTTCCCCAGCTGCATGATGGCTTAACTGAAACCAAAGATGTTTGGTATCAAACATCTCGTATTAATCAACCCACACTGATTCCAGTGATGTGTTTATTAATACATGCACTAAGAGGGTATCTTAAAGGTACCCCCTGAAACCTATTAGTCCATTAGTGTGCTGGCTGACTGGTCCAGGCTAGCCTGCCACCACAGACGTGCTTCTGAGACCCTAAGAGGTGAGACACCTGCTCTGAGAGCTCCGGAACAATGCCTGCTCTGGCAGGTGGTGTTTAAACCGCCTCCAAACAGGATAGCCGGTAATCAGCATACCAAGGCTGAAGGCTTCAAAACCATGCTGCCTTTTGATATGTGACCCCGGCATCCCCCAGACCTGGGAGATGCCACCCCCTGCCTGCCCTGAGGCCCATTTGGCATCAGGACAGGCAGGAAATTAGTATGTGAAGTCGGCGTGCAGCACACTCAGGAGAGTAACACCCCTAAGGTGAGCTGCTTGATGTGCTACACTCTAGGAAACTTCCGCCATTTTGGTGATGGCAGAATTTAGGAAACTGGGAGAGGGTCATGCCCACTTCCCACAGGAAGTGGTCATCTAGGGGGCGTAGTGACTCCAAGGGTAGGTAAGCCATTGGCTACTACTCGCCACTCCCCTAAAACCCCTAAATTTAGTATTTAGGGGCTCCTTGAATCCACAACTTCAGATTCTACTGCCTACTAAGAAGAAGGGGACACTGAAGAGCCGAACCTGCAAGAACTGAAGACTGCTGTGGACTTTTGGTGCCAATACACTGCCTGCCGCACAGAGACTCGACAGTTGCAAAGACCTGACTCATCCTGCAGCTATGCATCCTCCACAGGTCCCAGAGGGTTGCCAGTGCTAAGCCCAGCAGCCAACATCTCCCTTGGAGTACAGGAGCTACTCGCCTGCAGGCTCCGACCGCGACGACCAGTTTAAAGAAACTGCTGTCCACCGAGCAGTAGCTGCCCAGGAGAAGATCAGCGCACTTTAGGAGGTCAGAGCTGTCTTCCTGCCAAGCCTGAAGACGCCAGGACCTCCACGAGCCCTCCTGCTCCAATACCCGGGGTACCGGACTCTTGCCACGACCAAAGCTTGTTGAAAGTCCAGTTCGGACTCCAACAGCAGCACTGACAACCAGCTGCCGAGGGACGTCTGCACCACAGAGGCCAGCACCAAGAGTGCCCCAGCTGTCCTGTTTTTGTACCCTCTGCTGGCCCTGACCGACAACTATGAGCACCTTGACGCACAAGAACCAGCTGACCACAAACACTCTGCACCGAGTCCTCCAACTGCTCCCCTGCGCCAGAACCCTCACGACCCAAGCCCCCATTTGGAGCTCCTGGATTTGTCCCCAAGTCGCCCTTAGTAGCCTATTTCCAGGTCTTTCTCTTCTACTGCGTAGCTTGCTAGGCTACCAACCCGTCCAGCACCTCTGCACACGGACTCACCAGGGCTGATACAACCGATCTGCTGGTGGAACTTTGGTCCTTGTCCCTCTACCACCTCATGACCGAAAAGGGTCCAACGGAAATGCCTCACAAGTATATGTATGCAGTAAATGTTCTTTCTCCCATAGGAAAGCATTACGCGTAAAAATGCACGGTTGGTTAACTGTGCTAAAACTAGAAAATGTCTATTACGAAAAAGTACTTACCTAATAACTAAGTTCTGGTGTTCAAACTATATGTAATGATACCTGCTAGTTATCCAAATTGGTGTGGATCTCCATTTTGAGTGGGTGCATCATTTATTGACTCTATGTGTGTTGCAAATGTCTAACACTCCTCTCTGATAAGCTTGAGGCTACTCGACCACACTACCTTATGTAGAGCACCTTGGGATTGCTAGAGCAAGCCCCTGTCCACTCCTAAGGGATACCTGGAATCTTTACACAGCATACCTCTTTTTGGTATACTATATAAAGAGCCAGCTTCCTACAGGGATTATAACAGTGTATTGGATGTCCAACTTGACAGGTCTCACCCATCCCTCCCTCAGGAGCCCTCACACCTGCACTCAGCACAATTAGCACACTGGGCCAGACATTGGTCATTGTCAGATGCCTGAAGAGCACATCATTCAAAACCTAAACAATAGTCTAATTATTCTGCCCCTCATGACTTGTATGTCCATATTGATCGCTTCCTCTGCTCTTTCACCCACAGCTTCAACATTCCGATTATTTAGGGCATATCATTTTCGATCATGCTACACACATACTGGATGTGACCTGTAGTGTGCCACTTGCCCCAATCCCCACCTGCCGGATTCCCTGGGACATACTGGAGGACCCTAGCTTCAGGGCCACTCAACTCGAACATTTCGGCCATTATTTAGCAAATAACCATGCTACGGCCACAACACGTGCCATGGAGTGGGAGGCCTTCAAGGTGGTCACGCGGGGTGTGCATTCAAAACGTAGTGGGAGTGCACAGGGAGCTCGAGAGGGACTGCCAGAGCAGATGACACAGCCACTCAGGCGACCCTTGCTGATATCTAATAGTCTTCTAGCTACAGATTCCTTACCTTTGAATTTCCCAAGGGTCAAACTGGATCCTGAAACCTTTGCATGAACAGTACCTCTGCACGCCATTCGGCTCTGCGTGGTGTAGTTGTCGCCAGATATGACGTCCTGGTCACCTATATAGGTGCCACCCAGGTGCGCGGGCGTCAGTTCTTTTCTTTCTGCGCCAGTTAGCGCTGATCTGGAAAAGAGCTACCCCTCTGGGTTTTTTTTTTTACAGACTTTTTCAACGTTTTGTCGAAGATTTTTTCATTGTGTGTTGAGGATGACCTCTAGAAAGGTAAGGTTTAAACTGTGTGGGGCCTGTTCCTGCACCATGTTGGTTATCAAACCCCCAAAAAACACAGTGGACGAACTCACTAGTAAAGTCGACTCAGTTGTAGTTTTTGAGTGCCAGAAACCCATTAGGTTTATAAAAAGACCCCTCACCCACCAACCTAGTTGGTGGCATGCTTCATCATTGGGGTCCCAACTGGGTAGCCGAGTGCCACCCAGTTGTGCTACAATGCCTGATTACAGCGGAGCTGGATTTGTTTGTGTGAAAGGAAAGTGCTATAAAAGTGGTGCAAGTTAAAAATGTCTCTGGGAATCCTTACTGAACAAATTTTATTCCCAGCGGCCCAGGACAAGGTTAAAAGAGAAAAAAGGACAACGTCAAGATTAATTGATCTCAGTTGTTCCTGTGGTCAACATGTTTCAGCCTCTTGAAAAATTAGGAGGCTTTCATCAGGACCAGGTGATGTGAATGATAAGTGGATTAGTGGCAAAAACACGCCACATGTATATTTGTTCAGCACACGCGCTGTGTGCCGTGCATGCAGTGGTGTCTGCGTACTTACGGACCCACTGGAGGAATATAAAAAACCTGTAGAGAAAAAGAAGAGGACAAGACAAGTAACATAAAATGCAATCTTTAGTACAGTATCTTTGTGCCGCTTTACTTGACTTAAAAGGTGTCTTTTGTGAAATAGCACAAATGTGAGCCGATCAATGCTGCCTTGCATACAGTCAGCAGTTAGTGCCACATACTCCTTTATACTGTGTTTCAACATGCATGCGGTACACGCACTGCTCGAAAAATAGACCATCTATAGAGGTGCATGTTTAGCTTGCCATTGTGTTTCAATATACTGTTAAGCAAATGGAGAAACCGCAGTGACACTGGGAGGGAGCCTCACGTGTGTCCCCGTTAATGTGGGGAGTGCATGGTTGTGCCATTAGCTATACGTTGTCTGCATATCACATAAAAACGTGCCTACGTGTAGCGTGTGATGTCATGTACGTCAAATAAACCAGAGAGTAGACCTCATGGAATTCCGTGTTGGAACCGGAAGTTATGTAATCTTTGCGGAGGAGTTCTCGTGAAGATTGTGAAATACATTGTATAAGAAAGTAAAGGAGGGGTTGGCAGAACGTGGCTCGTTATTTGCTGATGTGATCTGCAAATATTATATTCATGGAAAAATAAATTGGGATTAATTCAGAAAGCCGGGTCGGGTTGAAACACTGGAGCCCCCTTAGAACAGACCGTGAGGGTAGGCTCAAGTGAATACTGCTAGTATGACAGGATATGCTCAGAATGAACAAATGTGTACCGTGTGAGCAATGATTTTCGTGCCTTAGGAGATATGGGTCATTGGATAACGCCTATCCCATATATATGCGTCATCCTAAGGCAAGAGAATTATGCATACACCGTGGTGCATTCTGCCATGAGTATTACCAAATGAGTGGTAATGAGTGCAGGAGGGCTGAAATATCCTGCATTGGATAATGCGAGGTTATCAAAAGTCAGTGGGTGATGTAAATCTAGTAGTCCCTATTTGTGCTCAGTCACGACGGAGGGCACCCCGTGGTTATAGGTTGTGGGCACCCTTCGGACTGGGTGAAGAACTAGACCGGGTGAAAAGCCCCTGGGATGTTTCTATGGGGGTTTGTTAAGGGCATTCCACAGGATGTTGTCGTTTAGCCCGTGTAGATGAGTAAACAGACGGTAAATCCACCGCTGTTCTTTCTCTAGGAGACGGCTCTGGAGATTTGGCATGTTGGTTTCCAAAGTTTCAATCACCACCCAATTCATGTCATTAGTAGTATGCCCAGCTTCTAGAAAATGATTGGTCATGCGTGTGGTGTTTCTTTTGCATCGGATATTGCTCCGATCTTCGCATATGCGTGTTTTGATTTTTCGGCTAGTTACCGAATGCTGTTCTCCGCCAGTTCCCCTCTGTTAAAATACATAGATCCTGGTCACTGTTGGCATGGGTAGCCTGTAAATGCCTGGCACGGATGTTTCCGCTGATGCCTAATGTCCTGCCCTATGCCCCTCGGATCCCCCTTTGGGGACTCCCTCACTTTCCAGCAGCATTTACATCAGAAGACCGGACCCCTTGGCATGATAGTTCCCTCGACACCCTGAGAGATCTGTTCCAAGACCACCACGTGCTGACGTTCGACGAACTCCGCCAGGACAATGGTATCCCCAGGTCAATTCCTCCTTCATGGCCAGCTTTTGGTGACATGCCGCTGGTTGTGGCACAAAGTAGATGACGAGCCCTTCACACATGCAGTTATTCAAACACTATGCACCATGGGTACCGGGCGGCACTTGATCACTTGGCTACACAAGGCTATTAGGGAGCATACCGGAGTCTCCCTTACGCCCCTGCAGCACAAGCGGAAAGATGAATTTGGGTGACCACTACACGGAGTGGGAATCAGGCACTTAATTCACTTTGTGTCATTTCCCACAACGTGCACTTTAAGTGCATTCAATACAGTCTTACACCGAGCCTATTCATCCCTGGCAAAACTTAACTGCATATTCCCCACTGACAGCCTTACATGCCCCAGAAGCCACTCTGATGCCGCTGACCTCTGGCATATGTTGTGAGAGTGCCCCGTGCTAGCCGTCTATTGGCAGGCGGTACATGCAGCCCTAGTATCTGTTACTAAACTTACACATCTCAGTACATGGAAGGCGACTGCCCTTGGTTTATAGGAGGGAACCAAAGCATATTGCCAGTTTAGCACTATTGCTTGCCAAAAGAGTTATCACCCTACACTGGAGGGCCTCCCACCCAGGGCCGGCGCTAGGCATGGGCAGTGTGGGCAGCTGCCCAGGGCCTCGCACTCAGCCCACCAGCATGGGGCCCGCACCAGTTCAACACACCACCAGCTCCTGCCGATTCAATTGAAAGAAAGGCGTCTCTTTGCAATTGGGCCCATGAGAGGGAGGGGAGGGGGCCCTCCCTGGGCCTCTTAGGGATGGTGGCCCAGTTGCAAGGAGACGCATTTTGCAGGTTTGTCCTGCAATTAGGCCTCTTGCCCGACTGCCATTCAGAGACACTGCGGGACGCCCATTGTCAGCGCCCCACAGGTTTAACTCGGCCCCCAAGCAATTCTCACACCTTCAGCCCGAAATGGGCAGTAAAAGAGGTGCTTGTAGGGGGCTGAGAGGAGGAGCTGTGGCCCAGGAGAAGTCTCAACAAAGCAGCTTCCGGACCCCTGAATATGTCATGTATGCAAATCAGAGGGCCTCGCACATTCCCTTTCGGCCCAGGGCCCCAAAAATCCTAGAACCGGCCCTGAGTCCCACCACCACTCCCGATCCAGTTTCGCAACTCCCTTCTCCGGTGGGGAGATGCCAAAAGCACAAACCTACATTCCGAAGAGGCCCGCCGCCTCCGTAAGCGGCCCATAGCTGATATATGGGATACAATGCTTACGCAGTTCCGTGAGGAGATGCGGAAGGCTGACAATCCCTCAGCGCCCCCGAGTAGTCAGGACATAGCCCCCCTACTCTTTCCCCCTCTTCCTCCTTCACAGCCCCCCCCCCACCCCCCAATTGATTTCTTATATACACTCGTAGCTCCCGCCACGCCAAATAAGCCCCTCATGGTGTCCCTTGTGCAAAATTTGCCCCTGGTGTCATCTTCTTATCACGAGTTACACTCCCTGTCATGGTGCATCCCTGAGAGACTTCCCATCCGTCATGCTTCCTCTCCTCGAAGTGGTGTTCTACAACTCGCGCTGCCATGTTCCCAAACCCCTACCCCGAGTTGATTGTTTTAGAGGTACCCGTACATGCAAATGATATGACGAAACACCACACCTCTTCCAACCCTAGGCACAGCATACTCGCGCTCTTCCTCGTCTAGTAGCGCATGCGTCTTAATTCTCCATTTCGCACCCATTCTGCACTCCACAGCGGATTTACCCCCGGATTGATATGTATATGTTGCTTTGTCGATCCTGATACACATGTTATGTAGTCATTATCCTGCTATGTCATATTGTACTGGTAAAATTCCTCAATAAAAAGAATTGGGAAACAAATAAATATATATATATATATATATATATATATATATATATATATATATATATATATTTATTTTTATTTTTTTGAAATTTATTTATATATATTTTTTAAATAATTGAATTTTTGGTTTTAATTATATATCTTTCATTTTTTAAATAATGTTTTAAATTTATAGTTTTTAGGTCTTGTCTATACTATTGCTGTATATCTTTTTGTTGTGAGTGTTGTGGGAAGGTTGTGGAAGAAAGGTAAGATTGGTGATAGGAAGGATACATGAGTGGGTAGATGGAAGAGTGGATGAATGAGCGGGTGAAAGGATGAGTGAATGAATAGGTGGATAAACGGGAGAAAGGATGGCAGAGTGTGGATGGTTTTACTGATAGATTGGAAAGTCAAAGGATTGATGTATGTATGTATGAATGAATAATGCATGCATGGATGATGGAAGTGTGAACGGATAGCTGGATGGAATGGTGAAAGACTGAATGATAGATGAAAGCATGAATGGATGACCGAATGTAAAGGTGGAATGCTGGATATCAGCGGGCGGATGGAAGGGTGAAAGGATGAATAGAGAGAGGCTTGGATGGAAGAGACAAGAGAGCTATTCTAGGAAGGGTCGAGCTCACTTGCTTTGCTTGCTTGGTACAATCAGAGTTTTGCTACTCCCTTGCTAGGTGGTAGCATATCCCACGGTGTAGACCCAGAACAAAACGTAAGAGGCTGATATATTTAGGACTGAGGTATGCTCACGTATAAGTTACTATTGACTGTTTTAGTTTACCAGGGAATAAATCACAGATGAGAGAAACAATGCCTTTTAGCATCAAAAAAGCAAATCAGTTGAACTTGCAGTTGAGCATAACTGACTAGTGCAGCTCAGATCCACGTTAAATATTGACTTTTATCTGGGTGAACATGAGTCCTCTAAAGAATGTTAGGGGTCAGAATAGGGTCCTGCCTTTCCAGCATATCACCAAGACCCACCACATAGACCTCTGTTTTCCTCACTAGTCCGCTTGTGACTGCTTTCGACTTTCTGTTTTTCAGTTCTTGCATGGATTCATATTCTGTGTTATTCTGGCACTAAGGACTTGTAGATATGCAGATACATCTGTGTAATTAGTATAAGCAAGAACTGTTATGCAACTCCGGGATTAAAGAGCTATATGAGTGGGGTTACATCTGTAAAACATAAGTATGAACTGGTTGTATTTGTTATTTCTAGCTCTAAGACTACAAAGTAAATTGTTACATGTTGTACTCATGCAAACTAACACCATGCAACATCAGCAGGGCACACACCATTGGGATCATTGTAATGTAACCGAGCCCGAGTCACAAAACTGCTGGAAAAAAAGTCAGAAATTGTACATGTGACATTACTTCAACATTTGCATTGAATTACCATTTTTGCATCCTTACGGAAAGCATCTCTTGCCCATGGGGAAAATCCTTCTGCAGCACTACAATAAATTATTAGGAGGAGGTGTTCCCTCCCTCCACTTTCCCACTTTGATTTTGATATGATTACATTTACAGCAACAAACAACAAAGTGATGAAAGGAATGTTTACATTATTAATCTCAGACAGGGATGCTGGACGTTTCAGTCCCTTGTTTTTCAGCCACCCTGCTGCTCTAGGAAGATTCCAACTGTGTAGGATAGTAGGATCTGCTTCATATTGTTACCCCCACTTTTGCTTCATGTGATACTGTATTTGACTAGTCTGACTGGGATCCTGCTAATCAGGACCCCAGTCTATCTGCTCTCTCCCTAAACTGTTGTTATGTACTTGGGTACACTCCAGATTGGATACTGGGGTACCCTTGTCAGTCCCTAGTATATGGTACCCAGGGCATAGGTACCCCAGAGGCCTCCGATGGGCTGAAGCATGTATTATGCCACCCATGAGAGGCCATGCAAAATGGAACTACAGGTCTGCCATTGCAGCCTGTGTAAGCTGGTGCATGCACCACTTACTTAAGATATAGGTTCACTATATCTAAGGGTCATTACACTTAAAACCTATAGTTACCCCTATAGCAGGCCTTCACAATCCTGAAGGCAGGGTGCTTGGTTCTAAGTGAGAGGGTGCCAATGCATGAGCAGGACACCCCTGCAGCCTACGGAGTCCATTCTCCCGGGTTGTTAGTGCTGCAGCCATTTACAATATATAGAGTGGCATTATGCGACCGCGTGATGACCAACACTAAAACGGCTGAAAGTAACCCTATTGTGTTTGATGTCAAACATTGTGGAATCATACCCCCACAGAGGTAACCGGGGTGGGAGGTATGATTCCACCCCTCAGAAACGAGCTTTGTGAGGTCCCTGGTGTTCCCGGTAACAGCCTCCTAGTCCCGGGCAGCCCAAAATGGTTGCTGCTGACCAGAGACACATTTCTGCCCTCCTGCTGCTGAGCCAAGCTTGAGCAGGGGAAGGCAGAACAATAGGCATCCTGTCACAGGGAGGTGTGACCACCTCCCAGACAGGATTTAGTGTATTAGGCCTGGGTGGGTGCGCTTGCCAGCGACCGAGAGTCTGCATGAGGGGCACATTTGGTGTCCCTGTGCATAGTCCAGTTCAAACCAGTCCTGGGAGCCGTTGGCTCCAGCTCTGGCGCAAAACTGGACAAAGGACATGGGAGTAACCTCCCCACAGTCCTGACCCTCCCCTGGGAGGGTCCCCTGAATCTGTCCTTCCCTTTCCCGTGGGTACAAAAGGGCTTACCTGGATGTAGGACCCTAGATTCGATGTGGACAAGATTCTGAACCAGAAACCACTGAACTTCGACCGTCTGGACACTCTGGACTTTGTTTGGGCCCGACTTCGTCTGCCCCTCAGTCTGAAGCATCGTCTATGCCCGTGTACCATACATGCTCCGTGCAGGACCTGTGGAGCATCAAGGACAACCGAAGATACTCCCTTGGAGTGAAGGAGTCACTCCCCTACAACTGCAGGCACCACATCACGATTAACCGGTCTGCTGCTTCTGAGCTCCTACGGACTCCGAAGGCCCCAGCAACACAGGAGGTGGGTTTCCAAGTCTCTCGAGGTCCGAGCTGCCCTCTCACCAAGTTTGAGGTCAGAATCCCTTGTGGGGGCTGCAATACCCGTAGCCCTGTGCACCGCGTTCATTTGCCAGTGCATATGCTTGTTGGCGATTCCCGAGCAAGTGCATTGGGCTCCGAGTAGCCCCGACCTCTGGCACCATTTCCTCCAAAGAACTCTGGTCTCTTCGCA
This sequence comes from Calotriton arnoldi, assembly GCA_963921515.1. Taxonomy (NCBI): domain Eukaryota; kingdom Metazoa; phylum Chordata; class Amphibia; order Caudata; family Salamandridae; genus Calotriton; species Calotriton arnoldi. Next base: position 2,058,866 of record CAWUFW010000057.1, read on the forward strand.
CCGAGTGCTCCTTGGGCTGTTGCTTTGCGAAACTGTTCGAGTTCCCCTCGCGACTCCTGTGCCTCCGGCCTGTGCGTCCCCTTAAGGGTCAACTTTGCTTTCTTTGGGCTCCCCTGGTTGCTCCAGGCCTGCCCTGACTCCCCTGTATTTGGGGAGTCTCCTGGACCTTGCTGGTTCGACCTTCTGCGTGAGTTGGTGTTGCCAAGGCTTGTTGGTGCTCCAGCCGGACACCGACCCCTCAGTACTCGACATCCTTCGTGGGACAGCTCGTATCCGGCTCCTGTTCGCCCTCGACGTCTCCTGGTCCCGGTGGCTGCAGAGTCAAGAACTCCCTCAGTGCACCTGAAGCACCCGACATCGGTGGGCATTCGTCTACCGAGCCCCTGGTCACTCCTGAGTGACCCAGACTCTGACCCCTCTGCTTTCAGGTACTCTTCAACTAGAATCCACCTTTGGATTCCAACTGACACTTTTCTTCCTTCCAGCCGCAGCTCTTCTTCGAAGTCCTCATTTGGGTTCGACTGCGGTTTCTGACACCACTTCAGACCTATGCACCCGAGTTACCTATCCCTGGGATAGGTAACTCGGGTACCACGGTATCCACAGGTGGGGTGGCTCTCCAACCTCCTAAGTTCGACGGGGTTTCTTCGAAGTCCACTGGGAAGGGTCCTTAAACTTTAAAACTTCAACTGCGACTCTCCCATAGAATTGTATGGCGCACACGGTCGTGTTCCCACACTGCACCCGTCCTCCGTGGGTTCCCTACTTACTCACCTTGGGTGGTTCCTTGGGGTCCCAGCGATTCTACATCCTCTGGACACTGTCTTGACTCAAGTCGTGGTTCTTATACCACTATTTTAGTATATGGTTTGGTCTGCCCCTGGAGCCCACTGTGTTTTAGTGCTATTTACTATTGTTTCTGTGCTACAGTATTGTGTGCTTTGTGAGTATCTTCGTGCAGAAGATACTGTGTCGTACTTAGAGTGTTATATCAATAAATACATATTTTTATAACTAGTGTGTGGTTCTCCTTTCATTTAACCAATACTATAAGGTTGCATTCTGGTAAAACAAGCTGCTTAACATTCCTTCAAGACTAAGCCTGAAGGCTGCTCTCCACAGCTACCACTTGGATAGCTTTCTAAGGTTATCTTTGACCTCTTAAATCACCATAAGGGTTGTTTGCACTGGTACAGGGTGCCCACTTTAATCAGACCCCCCAGGATATAGCGGCATGGATTAGCAAATTTAGCAGCACAAATATGGAAATTTAGCGGCACAAATATGGAAATTTAGCGGCATTTTTGCGGCACTTTATTTTACTCATAATCATTCATTCTCAGCCTTAAATCAATGAAAACTGTTTTAGCAGAGTATTCCGCTTTGAAATAGGCAACCTGGGCTATGGAACAGAGGAAGCAGCCCACAGGTGAAGGCTGTTATCCCTTGGAAATGCAATCCTCCATTTGCTTTAGTATAGGTTCTGAGAAGCCCATCAAAGATGGCCTGGTAGCATCCCATAGGAAATGGCATTCCAGAACCTACCTTAGTGAAATTAAATATTTGCCTAAGATCACACAATTTCAGCATGAAAGCCACGATTTTATCCAGATTTTCTGGTTTCACTCTGTAGCGTGGTGAGAGGCCCCCGGGCAGTGAGTCGGTGCCCCCTTTGTGGTGGGGCCAGGGGTCCTGTTGTGCGGGGAGAGGACCCCGTGCAGTGACAGTCAGTGCCTCCTTTGGGGTGGGACCAGGGGCCCTGGTATGCGGTGAGAGGCCCCCTGACCGCCAAGTGAAGGGGCAGTTGTGAGGGCCTGTGACCGGCTGGGAGCAGCCAATGCGGCCCTCATAGAATTTACAAAACGCTGGGAGCAGTGAACTGCGCGTGCCCCAATTCCATATGAATAAGCATCCTCAGGGCGGGCCTCTGCTAAGAAATCACTGGCAGGGTCCCGGTGGCACAGAAGCGACGGGTTTAATGCGCTGGAGCAAAGTTCCTGCAAACTACGAAATCCATTTGTAAGCGCATCGAAGCGAACAAAGGCACCGGAGATGCCCATTAGGTAGCTCTGTCCGAGCCTAAAACCTCAACACTGACAGATGCACGACTCAAACCGACAAGAAATAAAGAATGTAGAGACTACACAAAAGTATTTAAAAACGGTAAAACTGCACGAGCTAATTAAACACTTTCAAAGGGGTTGAAGATGCAATAGGCACAATGAGAAAAAATAGATAAATAAATAAATTGTTTACTCAAGAATGGATACACATCCCCAGCCAGTCGACTAGGATTAAACTATTTTGGCTTATCTGGAATAAACTCCCCAAACCATTTGAGGGGAGAAGAAACTAATCGCTACAGTAAAGAGAAAAAGAAAAAAAACAACTTTATACTCCGAATGTCTCCCTGGGTGACATCAGACGGAACATGCGTTCTAGGTAAAGTAGTTCCCAGCAGTTTTACTTTTACCCCAGAATCCGAGGCTAATATTCACAACAAACGAGATTAACCTAGACTCCAGACTGTCTATATGATGTATCTCGGGAACTGCGTGGCCTACATGAAGAGAAAGGATGCACCAGTACTAAAAGGGTGTTTGGTTTTGTCATTGTCATGTAACAACCTTTTCCCTGCATTCCTTCAATTTCGCGGGCACTTTTGTAAAAATCGCGGAATTTTTACAAAAGTGCCGATTTCGCCGGCACTTTTCTAAAAATCGCTGCATTTTTACAAAAGTGCTGATTTCGCGGCAAACCGCAAAATCGCGAAATCCTGGAGGGTCTGTTTAATTAGTGGACAGCATATACTAGGCCAACTTCTCACATTGGTGTGCAGCGGTTGGGATTCAAGCCTGCATTGTTTTACCAGATAAATCTTTGTATTGATTAACTGAAAACTACTAAGTACATATAATACTAGCTTAGAATAAGTAAGTTCTACTGAACTTAGGGTTGGGTAAGTCAAGGGTCTAGCACACCCTTTTTCCAACCTAAGAGAGTTTAGTTCCCAGTAGGTTAGGTAGGTGCAACACCTCACCACACTTAGTATGTCTACTAAAGGAGATGCCAGTGGCTCTCTGCCTTCTAGATACAGTGAGCTTTCATTCCACGAATTGAAAGCCCTATGTGCCTCTAGAAAGTTGAAGACAGGGAGAAGTGCCAACAATCAACGCCTCATTGAGATGTTACTCCTAGATGACTTAAGGAAGACCCCTGGGTCAGATGAACAGGAGAGAGTGGGTGGGACAGGGAATGAGGACAGGTCAGGAGGTGACACCTTTTATGACCTGGAATCTAACCCTAACCAGGGGGACCAAGATGGGTCCCACCTGGACAACTCAGATCTTCAGGGAGATGAAGAGGAAGGCCAAGATGGCCCCCTCTTCACCCCTCCTGGAAGAGTGCAGAGTTTACCAAGGAGATCTAGATCTCCCTCTGCAGAGTCTAATTACTCAGGACAGTCTGTAGGGACCTCTGTATCTAGCAAGAGGAGCCACTCTTATGACAGGGAGTGCCAATTCTTGAACTTGAGAAAGCTAAGCTTAGGCTCAGGCAAGAGCAATTGGCCCTGGATAAAGAGTCCCTAGAAGTCCAGAGAGCTAGAAAAAGTTGGGTCTAGAGTCCCATGGTGGCAGCAACAGTGTCCCTAGAGTTAAGGAACATTCCTTTGACCATAGGAACCTGAGCAAGATTGTCCCTCCCTACCATGTTGAGAATGACCTCCATAAATGGATAACTGCTTTGGAGAGGGCTTGTAAAGTTCAGAGGGTCCCTCAAGAGCAGTTGGCAGCTATCTTGTGGCTCTCCTTTGCTAACAAAGGTAGAGATAAGCTCCTCACTGTTAGAGAAGAGGATGCTGACAACTACTCAATCTTGAAGAGTGCTCTCATTGATGGGTTGGCTTAACCACTGAACAGTATAGGATTAAGTTCACAGACACCCAGAAGACACAGAATCAGGATTGGGTAGACTTTGTGGAAAGTGCCATTACGGCTCTGGAAGGCTGGTTGCTTGGCAGCAAAGTGAATGATTTCAAGAGATTGTACAATTTGATTATGAGGGAGCAGATCCTTAATAATTTCCAAAATCAGTTATTGCATCAGTACCTGGTTGACTCTGATCTGACTTCTCCCCAAGAATTGGGAAAGAAGGCAGATAAGTGGGTCAGAACCAGGGTGAAGCTGAAAAACCAGAACAATGGTAGTGACTAAAAGAAGCAAGATGCTAAAACTCCAGATAAGGGTGGGGCAAGGGTAAAGATCAAAAGTCTTCATCAGGGCCCTAAAAACCTGGGGGGGAGTCACAATCCAACAAAGGTAAAGGCAAAAAGAAACCTTGGTGTTATCTCTGTAAACAGAAGACACATTGGACAAGAGATGCTGACTGTCCAAAAGCCAAGGAAAATTCTCCTACCACCACTGCCCCTAAGGCAACTGCGCCCCCTAGCACTAGTACAGGTGGTGGTACAGGGAACAAGGGATTAGTAGGGTTAACCTTGGGCTCTGAGGTGGGTTCTGGCCTAGTCAGAACTCCAGCTCAGGCTGTGCTTGTCTGTGATGGTGGCATGGATCTTGCCACCTTATTTGTCAGTCCAAGTAACCTGGGCAAATACAGACAGCAGCCTTTGATCAATGGTAAGGAGGCCATGGCATACAGGGACACAGGTGCAAGTGTCAATATGGTGACAGAGAATCTTGTGGGCCCTGACCAAATCATACTTGGAGAAATGTACCAAGTGACCAATGCTAACAATGTCAGGTCTGCTCATTCCTTGGCAGTTGTTAATTTCAGCTGGGGAGGGGTAACTGGCCCTAAGAAAGTTGTGGTTGGCTCAGACCTTCCAGTGGAGTGTTTGTTGGGCAACGATTTGGAAACTTCAGCCTGGGCTGAAGTAGAGCTAAGGACTCATGCAGCAATGCTGGGCATCACTGCAGATGTGTTTGCTGTGACCAGGTCACTGGCCAAACTGGCTAACACTAAACGGGCCCTGGATCCTGGAACAATGGACCAAGGGCCTTGCAAGAGAAAGAGCAGGAGGGGTAAGGCTGTGTCTTCCCCCCAGTGTGAGGATCAATCTCTTGAGGGAGAGGATCTCAGTCCCTGTGAAGGAACTGTCTCAGAGGAACTAGAACCTGATCAGGTTGAGTTCTTGGGGACAGGGGGCCCTTCCAGGGCAGACTTGAGTTTGGAGCAGAAAACCTGCCCTTCTCTTGAACCTCTCAGACAGCAAGCTGCTGCTGAGGCTGCTGGGAGTGTCAGTGGATCCCACAGGATCTATTGGTATGAGGGACTCCTGTACTCAGAGGATAGAGACCCCAAGCCTGGTGCCACCAGGAGGTTGGTCATACATCTGAAACTTAGGGGCTTCCTACTCACCTTGGCACATGACATTCCCTTAGCAGGACACCTAGGCTAAAGTAAGACTTGTGACCGGCTTGTCCCTCACTTTCACTGGCCTCACATGTCAGAGGACACAAAGGAGTTTTGTCGCTCCTGTACCACCTGTCAAGCCAGTGGTAAGTCAGGTGGTACCACAAAGGCCCCCCTCATACCACTACCTATGGTGGGGGTTCCCTTTGAGAGGGTTGGGATTGACATAATTGGTCCCATGAACCCTCCTACTGCATCTGGGCACAGCTACATTCTAGTGGTGGTGGACCATGCCACTAGGCATCCAGAGGCAATACCCCTTAGAACCACCACAGCTCCTGTGGTGGCCAGGGCCCTCTTGTGAATTTTTCCCAGAGTGGGTTTCCCTAAGGAGGTCTTAACTGACAGAGGTACAAACTTCTTGTCAAGCTATATTACTGTAATGTGGAAGGAGTGTGGAGTGAACTATAAGTTCACCACACCCTATCACCCACAATGCAATGGGTTGGTTGAAAGGTTCAACAAAACCGTCAAGGGCATGATCATGGGCCTCCCAGAAAAGCTTAGGCAAAAATGGGATGTCCTGTTGCCCTGCCTTCTCTTTGCCTACAGAGAGGTCCCACAGAAGGGGGTTAGCTACAGCCCTTTTGAACTTCTGTTTGGGCATCCAGTTAGGGGTCCCCTGTGTTTGGTGAAAGAGGGATGGGAGTTACTTCTCAAACCTCCTAAACAAGACATAGTGGACTATGTACTTGGTCTTGGCTCCAGGATGGCTGAATACATGAAGAATGCCAGTAAAAACCTTGAGGCAAGTCAAGAATTACAAAAAGCTTGACATGACCAAAAGGCTGTTCTGACTGTTTATCAGCCAGGGCAGAAGGTGTGGGTGTTGGAGCTTGTGGCCCCAGCAGTTCTCCAAGACAAGTGGAGTGAACCCCATACCATTCTTGAGCAGAAGGGAGAGGTCACCTACCTGGTGGACATTGGTACTCCCAGGAGCCCCATAGGGTGCTCCATGTGAACAGGCTCAGGCCATACATTGACAGGGCTGACATGGGCTTGCTCATGGCAACTGATGAGGGACAGGAGGAAGATAGTGACCCTCTCCCTGATCTCCTCTCTCAGAACCCTGATGATGGGTCAGTTGATGGTGTAGCTTTGGCAGGCAGCCTCACTGACCAGCAACAGATTGATTGTAGGAAGGTCCTCAATCAATACAGACACATGTTCTCTCCGACTCCTAGTCAAGCCACCTGGTGTACCCTTGAAGTGGACACAGGTGAGAGCCTACCTGTTAAAAATAAGATTTACAGGCAGATTGACCATTTCAGAGACTGCATCAGGACTGAGGTCCAAAAGATGCTAGAGTTGGGAGTAATTGAGCCCTCAGATAGCCCTTGGGCTAGTCCAGTGGTCTTGGTACCAAAACCTCACACCCAGGGTGGTAAAAGAGAGATGAGGTTTTGTGTTGACTACAGGGGACTCACTGCAGTCACTAGAACTGATGCTCACCCAATTCCTAGGGCAGATGAGCTTATTGACACTTTGGCCTCAGCCAAGTTCTTGAGCACATTTGACCTCACAGCTGGCTATTGGCAAATCAGACTAGCTGAGGATGCCAAACCAAAAACAGCATTTTCAACCCCTAGTGGGCATTATCAATTTATTGTGATGCCCTTTGGTTTGAAGAATACACCTTCCACATTCCAAAGGCTGGTGAATAAAGTCCTTACAGGCCTGGAAGCCTATAGTGCAGCATATCTTGATGCTATAGCTGTCTTTAGCTCCACCTGGGAGGATCACCTGGTCCACCTGAAGAATGTTTTGGAGGCTCTGCAGAAAGCAGGCCCCACTATCAAGGCTACTAAGTGCCAGTTAGGGCAGAGCAAGGTTGTGTACCTGGGCCACCTTGTGGGTGGAGGCCAGGTTCTACCATTACAGAGCAAAATCCAGACCATCATGGACTGGGTTGCTCCAACTACCCAGACTCAGGTCAGAGCTTTCTTGGGCCTGACTGGGTACTACAGAAGATTTGTGAAAGGATATGGGTCTATAGTGACTCCCTTGAGTGATCTTACATCAAAAAGAATGCCCAAGAAGGTTCAGTGGACAGTTAGTTGTCAGAAGGCATTTGATGATCTCAAGCAGGCCATGTGCACTGCTCCCATTCTGCAGAGTCCTGACTACTCCAAGCAATGTATTGTCCAAACAGATGCATCTGAGTTGGGGGTAGGGGCTGTGTTGTCACAACTTAATGCAGAGGGTCAGGATCAACCAGTAGCTTTTATCAGCAGAAGGTTGACCCCCAGAGAGAAACGTTGGTCAGCTATAGAGAGGGAAGCCTTTGCTGTGCTCTGGGCCCTGAAGAAGCTGAGGCCATACCTGTTTGGCACTCACTTCATTGTTCAGACAGACCATAAGCCCCTCCTATGGCTAAAACAGATGAAGGGTGAAAACCCCAAACTTTTGAGGTGGTCCATTTCCCTACAGGGGATGGACTATACAGTGGAACATGGACTTGGGAGTAACCATGCCAATGCAGATGGACTCTCCAGATATTTCCACTTGGAAAATGAAGACTCAACTGGGCAAGGTTAGTCTCATCTCCTTACGTTTGGGGTGGGGGAGTTGTGTAGGAAGCTAGGATCTGCTTCTTATGGTTAACCCCACTTTTTGCTTCATGTGATACTGTTTTTGACTAGTCTGACTGGGATCCTGCTAGTCAGGACCCCAGACTATCTGCTTTCTCCCTAAACTGTTATTTTATGTACTTAGGTACACTCCAGATTGGATACTGGGGTACCCTTCTTGTCAGTCCCTAATATATGGTACCCATGTACCCAGGGCATAGGTACCCCAGAGGCCTCCCATGGGCTGAAGCATGTATTATGCCACCCATGAGAGGCCATGCAAAATGAAACTACAGGTCTGCCATTGGAGCCTGTGTAAGTTGTTGCATGCACCACTTATTTAAGATATAGGTTTATATCTAAGGGTCACTACACTTAAAACCTATAAGTCACCCCTATAGCAGGCCTTGACAACCCTGAAGGCAGGGTGCTTGGTTGTAAGTGAGAGGGTGCCACTGCATGAGCAGGACACCCCTGCAGCCTACGGAGTCCATTCTCCCGGGTTGATAGTGCTGCAGCCATTTACAATATATAGAGTGGCATTATGCGACCGCGTGATGACCAACTCTAAAACGGCTGAAAGTAACCCTATCGTGTTTGGTGTCAAACATTGTGGAATCATACTCCCACACCGGTAACCGGTGTGGGAAGTATGATTCCACCCCTCAGAAACGAGCTTTGTGAGGTCCCTGGTGTTCCCGGTACCAGCCTTCTAGTCCCGGGCAGCCCAAAATGGTTGCTGCTGACCAGAGACACATTTCTGCCCTCCTGCTGCTGAGCCAAGCTTGAGCAGGGGAAGGCAGAACAATAGGCATCCTGTCACAGGGAGGTGTGACCACCTCCCAGACAGGATTTAGTGTATTAGGCCTGGGTGGGTGCGCTTGCCAGCGACCGAGAGTCTGCATGAGGGGCACATTTGGTGTCCCTGTGCATACTCCAGTTCTAACCAGTCCTGGGAGCCGTTGGCTCCAGCTCTGGCATGAAACGGGACAAAGGACATGGGAGTAACCTCCCCACTGTCCTGACCCTTCCCTGGGAGGGTCCCCTGAATCTGTCCAACCCTCTCCTGTGGTTACAAAAGGGCTTAACTGGCTGTAGGACCCTAGATTCGATGTGGACAAGATTCTGATCCAGAAACCACTGAACTTCGACCGTCTGGACTCTCTGGACTTTGCTGAACTTCGTTTGGGCCCGACTTCGTCTCCCTCTCAGTCTGAAGCATCGTCTGTGCCCGTGCACCATACAGGCTCCGTACAGGACCTATGGAGCATCAAGGACAACTGAAGAGATCTCCCTTGGAGTGAAGGAGTCACTCCCCTGCAACCGCAGGCACCACATCACGATTGACTGGTCTGCTGCTCCTGAGCTCCTATGGACTCCGTCGGCCCCAGCAACACAGGAGGTGGGTTTCCAAGTCCCTTGAAGTCCGAGCTGCCCTCTCACCAAGTAAGAGGTCAGAATCCCTTGTGGGGGCTACAATACCTGTACCCCTGTGCACCGCATCCATTTGCAAGTGCATATGCTTGTTGGCGATTCCCGAGCAAGTGCATTGAGCTCCGAGTAGTCCCGACCTCTGGCACCATTTCCTCCTAAGAACTCCGGCCTCCTCGCACCGAGTGCTTCGTGGGCTGTTGCTTTGCGAAACTGTTCGAGTTCCCCTCTTGACTCCTGTGCCTCCGGCCTGTGGGTCCCCTTGAGGGTCAACTTTGCTTTCTTTGGGCTCCCCTGGTTGCTCCAGGCCTGCCCTGACTCCCCTGTGTTTGGGGAGTCTCCTGGACCTTGCTGGTCCGAACCGTAACCTTCTTTGACCTTCTGCGTGGGTTGCTGTTGCCAAGGCTTGTTGGTGCTCCAGCCGGACACCGACCCCTCAGTACTCGACATCCTTTGTGGGACAGCTCGTATCCGGCTCCTGGTCGTCCTCAACGTCTCCTGGTCCCGGTGGCTGCAGAGTCCAGAACCCCCTCAATGCACCTGAAGCACCTGACATCGGTGGGCATTCGTCTACCGAGCCCCTGGTCACTCCTGAGTGACCCAGACTCTGTCCCCTCTGCTTTCAGATACTCTTCAACTGAAGTCCACCTTTGGATTCCAACGGACACTTTTCTTCCTTCCAGCAGCGGCTCTTCTTCGAAGTCCTCCATTGGGTTCGAGGGCGGTTTCCGACACCTCTTCAGACCTATGCACCCGGCTTCCCTGGGATGGGTAACTCGGGTACTATGGTATCAACGGGTGGGGTGGCTCTCCAACCTCCTAAGTTCCACGGTGTTTCTTCGAAGTCCACTGGGAAGGGTCCTTAATCTTTAAAACTTCAACTGCGACTCTCCCATAGAATTGTACGGCGCAAGCGGTCGTGTTCCCACACTGCACCCGTCCTCCGTGGGGGTCCCTACTTACTCACCTTGGGTGGTTCCTTGGGGTCCCAGCGATTCTACATCCTTTAGACACTGTCTTGCCTCGAGTCGTGGTTCTTATACCACTATTTTAGTATATGGTTTGGTCTGCCCCTGGAGCCCACTGTGTATTAGTGCTATTTACTATTGTTTCTGTGCTACAGTATTGTGTGCTTTGTGAGTATCTTCGTGCAGAAGATACTGTGTCGTACTTAGAGTGTTATATCAATAAATACATATTTTTATAACTACTGTGTGGTTCTCCTTTCATTTAACCAATACTATAAAGTTGCATTCTAGTAAAACAAGCTGCTTAACATTCCTTCAAGACTAAGCCTGAAGGCTGCTCTCCACAGCTACCACTTGGATAGCTTTCTAAGGTTATCTTTGACCTCTTAAATCACCATAAGGGTAGTTTGGACTGGTACAGGGTGCCCACTTTAATTAGTGGCCAGCATATACCAGGTCAACTTCTCACAAACTGTATGAAAATCAGTCTTACTTCTGCTCCTATAGGGACATCGCACAAACTGCCAGGCCAGTTCTCCTCAAGACAGTGACGCAAACAGTGAGGCAATGGGTAATACCACAAAGCCTCTGAGTTGCTATCATTCATTGCTGCTGCGGAATGTAGTCCCGGCTTGCCTGCATGGATGTCTTGGTTGTGTTCATTTGACACATTCCTTGCCATTGGCTGTCAATAAAAGCAACACTAGTTGTTTAACAACATTTATTTTAAGAATTGTCAATAGCCCAGCGACCCCTGTGGTAGGACCTTATTTTTTTTCTGGTACTCCTAGATCCAGACTATATCTATCTATCTATCTATCTATCTATCTATCTATCTATCTTTAAGGCATTGTTCCTGTAGCTTCATCGGAAGATGTTATAGTTTATTGTGTGTGTGTGTGTGTGTATATATATATATATGTGTGTATATATATATATATATATCGAGAACACCAACCAGCGCCCCTCCTTTACTCCCTCCTCATTGCGATCGCAATAGAAGGGCACGAACTCCACTTTTAGGTACGCAATTCTTTATTTCACGCTTTAGTAGTCATTACGCGTTTCGGTAACAGCCGTTACCTTGATCATATATATGCTGTAACATCTTTCGATGAAGCTGCAGGAACAATGCCTTAGAATAAGGATGGTATCTTTGTCCTTCCTTGACTGACCTTACAGCTAAATAGCTGTCAAGCACAAGGGTTCTTCCCCAGTCTCTGGATATGGATAGCTGGTGATCTAGGTTTAGTTAGCCCTTTGACTTGTTTGTCCTGTTTGAGGGCATTGACCAAGCTGTGAATATTTCCTCTTTTACAGACCTCAGATAAAATATAGCCTATTGGATATTCATTGTTGGATGCAGGAAAATTAATTCAAACATAATGAGGTCAAAACGGAGTTTTAAAAATGTACGTCCCATCATTGGTACAGAATGCTCTCTAGGCCCCAAATTAATGCAGTGGTGCAGGCCTGTCTGAGCCACCTAAAAGTGCTCTGCAGAGTGCTGCCACTGTTAACAGAAAGTCAAAGATGAGTTACTGGAACCCACTTTTGATTTCGGGCTCAACTATTGTCAGAGAGTTTACTCTGCCCTCCCCAAACATCAACTGTCAAAATTCTTAAACAATCCGCTTATCTCGACATTTACACCACTATTTCTTCATGTGTATTGGCTTTCTGTTGGACGACACATTCAGTTTTATATCCTCATTACACTTTCTGTTGCAGGTTGCGGGGGCGGTGGAAGGGTGGCAAAATCCCTGACATATGGCCACGCGTGATATCAGCTGAACAGACCCCTTAGATCAGGTGATCACTGCACCTTTTAGTCTAGTGGAGACCAAGACAGCAACATTAGGTGGCAAGGCATTCTCCACTGTTCTGGTTAAATACTAGATAACCACCCTGCTTTAATGTTAGTCAATAATTTGGTGGATTTCATGAAAAGGGCTTTATTTTACCTTCCCTGTTGTCAGGATAATCCATCTGCCTGGGACATCCTAGTAGTTTTAACACCAAGGTGTCACTTTTGTTGAGGCAACACTCTAACAGAAGCACTGTACAAAATTAGATTAACAACTATTCCTAAAACAGGCCAAGACAATGGAAATAAAAATGCAATTTTAACACAAAATAACAACAAATACTAATAAAATAGGCAACAGTTATCTATCCTCATCCAAGCAGACACCTTCAAGCAGTCAAGGCATCATAAAAATGCTGTTAGGAAAGTCTGTCTACTAAAGTGCTGATATAACTAACACATTCCTGTGGCATGCAAAGAATCTCAACTGGTTGAAATCTCACAGCCGTAGAGCTGTGACTGTGATTGATTATTTACAGTATCTTGAATGTCAGAATCTTGGGACATGTAAACATGGTGAGCTCTGCATGACTGTGCAACTGACTGCAATGCACAGCTTCCATGCTAAGTTACCAGCCTGGCGCATGACAAGTTACAAAAGTAAAGCAGCCACTTTTGAGTGAATAGAATTCCATACCATAAAGGAATCCAGAGTAAATTATAAAGAATTGGGGTGATACAATCCAATGTTCAGACTTTCACTGCTTCTTGGAGTAAAAAGCAGCTTTTAGTGGAGCCAAAGCAGAAACAGGAAATTCTGTGAAAAAAGGTAATCAACGCCAACCAGTCTGGTAATGGCAATAGCTTCAAGGTGGATTGAATGACTGAAAGGAGGAGAGCATGTTTAATTATTCTAAAATAGGAAACTGAAAAGACACGCCTGGACAAAGTATGCAATGTAAATGTGAAATACCACAAAATGATACACTGTAAAAATCTTGAGGTTGTACCACCCAAGTATGTATGGCGAGTTGTTGAATGAAGAAAGACTGGCAATTCTGTTTTGAACAAAAAGTACTGTAGATAAACGGAACAGAAGAAATTAAATTTGTTTCCCAATTCATTAACACTAGTCTCTTGGGACATCCTGTCTTCAGTGGTGAACATCTGCCAAAGACAACAGCTTTAAATGGAGCGGAGTGTTTTCTGCATACTGGTCAATGGCAATGCTCAAGCCTAACACTAGGTACCCCAGTGGCTCACATTTTGAATAACATTAGATTCCATTATTTGCAAATATCTGTCACCCAAAGCATCCATTGTCTACTATTTTTGTCCCAGTATCAAGTCATTGATTTGTATTAGCGAGTTTAAACAGATATCATGACCAAAAACTGGCATTCTTGAGAGCAGTACAGCAAGAGGCTTTTTCACCTTTACCAAATTCTCCACCTGCACACATGGAATAAAAAATGCAAAGCCATACAAGCACTTGGCAAACAAATGTATCGAATCAGTATCTGCCGTACTTTTTTTGTCTATTTTCGTTACATTCTATGCAACAAAACATACATGGATAGAATTATTCACCTATTAAAAATGGTATGCAAACACATGACCATACTGTCAAGAATCTTGACTCAAACAGTATTTTAGCACTGCATTAGAATGATAGAAAATTAGATTCACAGCAATTGAACGAATTGTTCCTTGTAGCAGAAGGAGAGATACAGAATTGAGACAGCACAAAAGAGAGACATACTGTATTGTAATATTTCTGTAGTGCTTTCCTACTTCTTGTAAAGGCGTCTAAGAGCTTTGGTGGTAGTTGGTGAGTAATTACTGCACCTTTAGTGCATGAATGGAAGAGAAGGGTGTTGTTAGTAGTGAGGCCTACTTGGGTTGAGTTTCGGTGTAGTGGGTGAGCCCAAATAGTGTGCTCCAGACTTGGTGCGCAGCTTATGTTTGTAACATGTATTTGATTGGGTCCAGCTAGGTATGTTTTTCTCTTTTCAATTCGTGATCGTTTTTAGGGTCCTTATCCTCTTTGGCACTGTATTCCGTCCTCAACTTATTTAGAAGGCTCCCAGCTACACAATGTTTTGGGAATGGAGGGTCTTTCAGGCATGGGAACATATTTGAGCTAATGTTTATTTGTCTTTTGGTTGCATGGCCTTAGTTTATATTGTGAGTAGGTTTGTCCTGTCCCATGGATCGCCCTGTGCACAATGCAAAGTGCATTGAAGAATACCCTTCTTGCCACTGCTACAGGAGTAATGTGGACTTGTCTGTTTGAATTTAGTACGTGTTATCCTGCTGCATTTAGGATTCTTTGTAGTTTGAAAATACATGTTTTGAGTCCATTTGCAAAGCTCAGACAAAATATAACTGAGAGGGGCCTCTATCCTGTGTGAGAGACCTAAGTAGGAGAAGATCTGTTGAAGTGTTATCATATAGACTGAGCCTCTTGTCAGTTTATTTTGGATTCAAGTAAAAGCTTAGAATTGATCACTCAAAGTTTTTCTGATCTCTGTAGATGTTGTAGGTGGCTGTCACATTTCTGGAGGCCAGAAAGATATGGTGTTATTCATTGCTTCATTTGAGCTGGTGGTTGCAGGATGCAAAATCTGAAAGTGTTGGATGCTAGCTCAATTTTTCTGGCCATTACCAGGAAGACCAAATGACGGGAGGTCCCCCAAAAGATTTTCACACATCAAATGTACACTTTTGTGGCGCACATGGCAAAACTCGCTGAGCTATATATTACCAATAAACAAATTGCTTACTTATTGATTACACTTCTGTATGTGTATTTATCTGTTGTTGAAGAGCTCCCCGTTTTGCACAAAGAGGAAACTAAGGTGCAAGAAGCGAACGTTATTCCACCTGAATTATAGATGGGGGCTATTCACAAATGTACGATAGTACAGTTGTACTACTCGCGTATACTACAAAATGCTATACACAAACCCGCGTGCAGATGTCTCTGCCTCTCCTATCGTTTCTGTGCGGAATGCGGAAATCTCTGCACAGGTCTGCCTACAGTTTAGTTGTAAATGTGGGAGGCACGGGGCAGTGGCTAGAAAATGGGTAGTACTTACTAAATGGACAGCGTTTTAGGAGGAGTAAGGAGAAGTTAAGGGAGGACTAAGGAAGAGTCTAGTGACGGACATGCACCCACTCCCAAAAGAGTAAGCACATTTCTTTCCACACACTGTGCTCTAAAGCAAAACTGAACCTAAAACAATAGTAAATATTCTCCAGCTCAGACCTGGAGTAGGTCCAGCACCACAAATGGTCAGCCACTGGTACTGCAACACCCTCCAATAGAAAATAATGGAGGCAGGGACTTCAAAAAATCCTCATAGGTAATAATGTTAAGATACATTGTTTTGTTTCGACTTCTCAAAAATATATATAAACATAATTAAATTCATTTAAATTTATTCTGTACATAACTTTTAATATTTTTAATACATTATCATAAATATAAACATTTTACTTTAGGTGGCATTTTTTAAAATATCTTTGAAAGGCTAATTTTAATTTAGTAGATTTAAATTAATGAAATATGTAATTCAAACTCAAGTTAATAGTGGTAGCATTTTCTAGTGTGTTCTAAATGTATATATAATATAAATAAAATTAATTTACATTTTATCATAAAAATATTGTTGCTATTTTCTTTAAAATTCACTAAACTTTTTACTTTTCCCTATACTTTACAATAAAGAGACCTCTGCCCCGATAGTGTAGCTCTCTGCCTACATGTTAAATGTTACTAGTAGTAACTTTACACTCGTAAATTAGTCTCCACCCCACCCTCCCGAATTCAGGGGGTGACAACATGTATATCTACACTTTGTAGTAAATTTACACTTGTAAACGGTGAACAAGCATAAGTACTACATTTGCTACAATCTAAGAGTAAATTTACACGTGTAGATTCACTCATGTGTAAGATTACGTTTGTGAATAGGCCCCATTGAGGGCAAGTAGATTCAAGATAGAAACCAGGGGCACATGAGACTGTATTGGTGTGCAGCTTGGATGTCACAGGTTCAAATTCTTGCTAAGTCATTTTCACCTTGAATTATTTTCAAGCTGAAAACACAGTGGCCAATTTAGTGATTTGCAGCTCCTCTTAGATAAGGGTTTCTTCCCTATTGCAACAGTTGAAAAATTTCCCAAAAACGAGTATTTCTTAAACGCTAGTAGTAGAAAATTATGAATCTGTGTGTCTTACCGCACCTATAAGCTGTTTTCCAAATTGATTTTTGTTTTACAATGTTTCCAGCGCACTGGCATTTGACATTTACAGTAGAAGAGAGCAGTTGTGACTATCCTATTAAGCTCCAAAGTATTTTATCCAAGCCTGATATATTTCATGAAACACAAAATATATATAGCTTCAGTTAAGTTTAAAAAACACAGAGACCCTTAACCCAGTCCTTTTTAGGCTGTCTGGTTTGCTAAAGACATCTTGGAGACATTCAGATAGCTGATCTAGGAATGCATTACGCCCATTGCTTACCATTGGCTTTGTGGTTTTGTAACTCACATTTTCTGACTTTCTAGTTGCTATCTTTATTTGCATTAGGCTGTCCAGCTTGAGTTCGTCCCTCCCATTGCCAAAACCTTGTTTACTGTAATCTTCCACAAATTCACTTTCCTAAAACAGGCCTTTAAATCTTGTTATTTATCTTGTAACATTTGCTGTGCATTTAAAGTCAGAGGTCAAATGTCAAGCTCTCTCTTCCGAGGGAGTTTGGTGCTCGGTGTCGAATGTTTTGTTTCTAGGACGCACACACAAAAAAAGAAAGAACTGCACTGATGTTTCAGAATATATCAGAATTAGTACAAATAAAGCACACTTCTTTTGTAATTCTTAAGTGTGGTGGAAACAAATATTTGAATATGATCAAAACACATCAATACGCTAGGTGATGACATTTGCACACATTATCAATTGTGTGCAGTAAAGCTGTATTTCGGTGCAAATGTAATGGCCATTTCAAGTGAAAATGTGTTTTCTGTAATGGCAGTGCGCTACCACACCATGCATATTCCACACTATGCTACTCCACTCCCCGCACTTCCACTCTATGCCACGCCACTCCATTCTACGATAATCCTCTCCACTACACGACATGCCACTCCACTAGACTCCACGCCACTCCAGTCTACGCCATTCACTCCACAACACGCCACTCCACTCTAAGCCTCTCCACTCCACACCACTTTCCCACTCCACTCTACCCCACTCCACTAGTCTATCCCATTGCACTCTATCCCACTCCACTTCAGTGTGCCCCAATTTACCCCACCCCACTCCTCTTCACTACAATCTTCCCCAATCTACTCCACCCAATCTACCGCACTCCAGTCGATCCCTCTCCACTCCAATCTACTTCTCTCCAATATACCCCAGCCCAATTTACCCACCCCACTCCAGGCTACCCCTTTCCTTCTCCAAGCTACCCTACTTCAATCTACCCCAATCTAACCCATTTACCCCTCCACTTTACCCCAATCCACTCCACTACGATCCATTCTACCCCACTCCTCTACAATCTACCCCACTCTTCTACAATCTACCCCACTCCAATCTAGTCCACTCCACTCCAATCTACCCACTCCACTCCAATCCACTCCAGTCTACCCCAATCCACCCCACTCCAATATACCTCGCTCCTCTCTACTCCACTCCAATCAACCCCATTCCAATTTACCCCACTCCATTCCAGTTTACCCCTCTCTACTCCAAATTCTACTGGAATCTATCCAACTCCTCTCGAGTCTATCCCACTCCACTACAATCTACCCCACTCCAATCCACCACAATCTACCCCACTCCAATCTACCACAATCTACGTCACTCCACTCCAATTTACCACACTCCAATCCACCCAGTCTACCCCACTCCACTCTATTCAACACCACTCCACTCTATTCAACCCCACTCCACTCTAATCTAACCCACTCCACCCTAATCTAACCCACTCCACCCCATTCCAATCTACCGTACTCCAATCGAACCCACCTAGTCTACCCCACTCCAATCTACCTCTATCAACTCCACTACAATCTACTCCACACCACTCTACCCCACTCCACCCAACTGCAATCTACCCACCCCGCTCCACCCCACTCTACCCCACTCCACTCTGACCCAGTCTATCCCACTCCACTTCACTATAATGTACCACATGTAAGAAAATGGCTCTGTATATACTGAACCAAAGTGAGGTTCAGTGTGCACAGAGTCCACAGTCCCCAGAGGTTTGGCAGAGGCTAAAGTTAGATATAACCTTACTCTCTAAAGTGGTAGCTTGGTCGAGCAGTAAGGCAGTATCAGAGGACAGTGTAAAGCATTTGTTGTACACACTCAGTCAGCAAATGGTCTCACACACTCAAGAACTCAACTCTAGGCCAATTGTTTTGTATATAAAAATATATAGTTGTTTTATTTTAGAACCAACAATAGGTATCATAATACTTTCTCAGAATCAAATGCTGTAGTTGTATACTTTCAATAAGTAATAGACTTTTAAATGCAATAGTTACAGTTGTTGCAATAGGCAACACAATTTCAACACAATTATAACATTGAGCTCAATGGGGAATTTTAAGTAAATGCAATTTCAATTACTTTGCGTATGTTTTTCTTACTCAGGGCTGGATCCTGGATTCAGCCCTGGTGCATTTCCTGTAAACAGTTGGAAGAAATCGTTTTTGTTACACAGGCGATTTTTAAGGAATATTTGTTTGTTTCAAAAATCGACACTTAGAAGGATTTCTGGAGAAAACCAGGCAATGTTATCCTAAGGAGGAAAATCAAGTTATCGGTAAGTACAGTTGTAATTGCTTTTCAGGGTCAGTGCTGGGCACCAAGATCCAGCACTGGGATCTCTCCTGATAACAGGTGAGTAATTTCGTTTTCGTTGATCGGACGATTTTTAGTGAATATTTTAAAGTTTCAAAACTCGACACTTAAAAGAAATTTCAGTGTAAACCAGTCAATGTTACCCTATGGAGAAAATGTAGGTTATCGGCTTTCAGGTAAGTACTCGACTGGCAGAGTTAAGGTTCTGGGCATAGACTCAGGGGTCCCCCAGGGTCAGGTAGGTACAGTTGGTACACCCTCAGCGGCACAGGGGCGGCCGGGTGCAGAGTGAGTTAGGCCCAATGTTAGCCTATGGCGGACAGGGGGCCTTTGGTTGGTGGCTGCTGGCAAGCAGGCCACGCGGCTGTGGGAGCTGGGCTCCTGGTCACTTACCCAGGGCAAGTGGGGAAGTAGAGTAGGATAGGTGTTGCACTTCCAGGGGCACTCGGGCGGCTGGGTGCAGGGTGCTTTTGAGCCGTCGGGCGCTCAATAGTTTTCAATGGAGAAGCTGGAAGTTGAACAAAGGCTGCAAGCTCGGGCACGGAGATTCTTCAGGTGCGACCACCACTTCGAGAGGTAAGTTGGGTAGTTGGAGGATAGGTAGGCACCCCAGAGTTGGGCACAGGAGGCCGCAGGGTGCCGGGTGCAGGGGTGTCTTTTCGCGTCGGGAAATCTTACCCTCTGCTGGTCGCGGTTGGAGGGGTCCCTGGTTCTGAGGCTGCAGGCGTCGTCAGGATCGTCGAGGAGGGTCCTTGGGTGCTGGATTCTTGGTCACAGTCGCTGGGGGGACGTCCTCGTGGTCTTTGTCCACTCAGGCACAGGCCGGGCTCGGCGGGTGCAGAGTGTGCTGGAGTCGCGGTTCCTGGCTGGCACCAGGGGTTTGTTACTTGCTTTGAGCAGAACCACTGCTCGTGGGAGTCCCAGTCTTTTAGAGTCACAAGGCAGTCAGGTCCTCCGGGGTTTTCGAGGTTGCTGACCACTGGAGACGCCGGGGTTTTAGCAGGAGCAGGTTCGAGGGTCGACAGGCCTGTAGGGCTGGGGCCAAGTCAGTTGGTGTCTTCCTCTTGTTAGCAGCTGCACGGCAGGTCTTCTTTCTTCTTGCTTGTTTCGGATTGGGGATCTGAGGAAGGAAGGTTCAGGGTGCCCCTAAATACTAAATTTAGGGGCGTTACAGGTAGGTAAAGGGCAGGGACCAATGGGTCCCTGCCCTGGGGTGGTTACACCCCCTATCCTGCCACTATCCAGTGGGAGGGGGGCAGGAGCCTAGTCCTGATTGGGCAGGGCTCCCCATCTTCAAGATGGCGAGAGCCCGGAGATGTGCTTCACCTCGCCTCCCCCACCTGAGGGGTGGGGTTGGCAGAGGCTGGCACACCCCCTTTCCTCACTTGGGGTGTCCCGCCAGTCTTCCCGCCAGAGTGGGGGCTAGAACCGGTGGGGACCAGTTGCTGAGTACAGCAAGTGGTCTGGGGAGGCTCACAAAGGCGGCATGCCTTGAAGCTTCCCTGCCCATCCTGGGAGGAGACCTAGCACCTCGCCCAGGACGTGCATTGTTGCAGGCCCAGGAGAGCGGATGGCTCTCTACCCAGGGGTCCAGCAACATGTCTGCTGGGTGGCAGCCTAGGCAGGCTCTCAGGCAAGACGTGGATTGTGGGTTAGGTTCAGGGGGCAACTCTAAGTTGCCCTCTGTCGTGCATCTTACATTAAATCCCACACTGCATCACTGTGGGTTTAATGTGCTGAGAAGTTTGATACCAAACTTCCCAGTCTTCAGTGTAGCCATTATGGTGCTGTGGAGTTCGTAATGACAAACTCCCAGCACCATATACTCTTAATGGCAGCACTGCACTTACAGTGCCCAGGAATGGACCTGGGCACTGTAGGGGTACAGGGCTCATGCCCCTGTACCCTCACCACTGGCATAGGGCACCCAGCTAGAGGGGTGACTGATGTATGCCAGGGCAGTGGTTTGTGGGCATGGCACACAGGGAGTTATTCTCCTCTTCCTGTGTTTTTGGCTCACATCTTGTAGGAACAGCATAACTCTTTTGTTTACACAGGGAGGTGTGCCATGTCGACTCGTCACTTTGTTCTGCACCAAGACACGCAGCCTGCAAAGGCAGTGTGTGTGTGTCAGGGTACAGGGCCTCTAAGGGTGGCACAATAAGTGCTGCAGCCCTTAGAGGTCTCCCCTGGTCACAGTGCCCTGGGTACTTGTGGTACCATTTACCAGGGGCTGACCTGTGGCCAGAGATGCCAATTGGGTACAGTTTTGGGGAAGGAACACAGGCCCTGGGAACCTGATTGGCAGGGTCCCAGGGCACATCAAGTCAAAGTGCATCAGTGGTCTGGCAAAAAGTGGGGGGGTTACTGCAACAGAAACCCACTTCCTTACACCACATGCCACCCCACTCCAGTCCAATCTTACCCACCCCACCCATCCCACTCCAATCTACCCCAGCCCACCCAACTCCAATTTACCCTACCCTACTCCACCCCAAACTACCCTACTCCAATCCACCCCACTCCAATCTACCCCCACTCTACTCCAATCTACCCCACCCTAACCCATTTTACCCCACTCCAATATACCCCACACCACTCTATCCAACTCCACTTCAATCTACTCCACTACAAATTACCCCACTCCTATCTCACTCCAATCTACCCCACTTCGCACCAATCTACCCTACCATAATCCACCCAATCTATCCCACTCCAATGTACCCCATTCCACCCTAATCGACCCCACTCCAGTCTGCCCCACTCCACTGCACTCTTCCCCAATCTACCCCACTCCAACCTACCCCAATATATCCCACTCCACCCCACTCCAGTCTACCCCACTCCAATCTACCCAACTCCACCCCAATCTACTCCACTTCACCCAATTTACTCCACTTCATCCAATCAACCCCAATTAAATCTACCCCAATCTACTCCACTCCGATCTACCCCACTCCAATCTACCCCACCCCAGTTTACCCCACACCACTCTAATCTACCCCATTCCCCCAAATTAACCCACTCCAATCTACCCCCCACTCCATTCCATTCTACCCAACTATACTCCACCCAATCTACCCGACTCCGATCTACCCGACACCACTCCACTCCAATCCACCCCACTCCCATCTACCCCAATATATCCCACTCCACTATACTCCAATACATCCCGATCTACCCCACCCCGATCTACTCCACCCCAATCTACTCCACTCTACCCCAATTCAATCTACTTCACTCCAATCTACTACACTAATCTTCCCAACTCCCCCACTCCAATCTACCCCACTCTAATCTATCCCACTCCATTCTACCCTACTCTACCTCCACTCCACTCTACGCCAATCTTCAACAATCTACCACATTCGACTGTACCCCAATCTACCTCACTCCAATCTTCCCCACCCCACTAACGTTTAGCCATGCTGAACAGCAGCCACACTAGTGTACATAATGGCTAAAACACATTACCAAAGCCAGTAGCTCTTGCACAGGCAAGACCTATTGGATTTGCTAATGCATGTTACACAGTGCTCTCGAGATCTTGAATTCTTTTCCTCCATGGATTTTGACCTACCTTTATTACAAAGTACTTAGAAAAGATCTGAAATGTCTTCTGTTTAAACACCATTTTAAATCTGACATGTTGTCCACATGCTATTATTACCATGAATTGTTAAAACGTCGTTTGAGTTCAGTAGTAATTTTTACTTTTCATATTTATTAAATATGTATCATTTTTGTAATTGTTCTGCACCTATGCTATAGTTTTGCATCATCTTGTCACTCAGAAAGCATGCTGACATCGCAACGGTTTCATTTGAGCTATATATTACCAATAACTAAATGAATAAATGATATATACATTTATGTCTTAGTGTGTTTATTTATAGTTTGGCATTTCTCTCCTTTTCAGAGGGTGTTCACTTTGTCCGAGAAAGGCTTGATTGGTGCTCCTATCCAGTACATCTGGCAGAAAAGTCTAGGAAATTATATTTGTGTTACAGGGTAAGTTACTATGATTTCGAATTATGACACCTCATTTTTTACTGAATGTTTTGAATACTGCACAAAGATGTTATGTTTCCAAAATTAGTTTAGTGCTAATATCTGCTTACAGGTTGCTGCAGAGCTCTTAGGGCACTGGACTAGTGGGAGCGCAGGGAAGCCGTGTCTTTTTCTATTTCTGTTGGCCTCATTAGTCCAATTTAAGAAGCACGAGTGTAATTAGATCTGTGCCAGTACAATGAGGTTTGCTGTGTTTTCCTTCTGGAACTCCATTTCTGAATATTGCTTCTCTCCAGAGACGGGTCGGTTGCAAAGTATTAACTAACTAGCTCTTCTCAGATCTGATCAGCCCTCTGAAACGTTCTTTTATCCTAAGGTGTTTGTCTCATCACTAGCTCCCTTATTCCGCCTGACATTCGGCTATGCCGTCCACAGGCGGCATTCTATCACTTTCAGCTACTGCCAAACTGTATTTCACTATTGTTTTCTGGTTGTGGTTTCAACCTTTGTCATCCACTATCCTTTATGCATGTGGCTCTCCAACTTATGTTGCTTTATCAAAACACCATATTGTGTTGGTTCATCTTGGAAGTGTTTGCAGCTGTGGGCCATTAGTTTGTCCTGTTAGTGCTCGCTTGTTTTATTGAGGTGCCTCTTCACATCCACCACTCTCAAGCCAGACATTTATGTATTAAACACAGTCCACTCTTGCAGTGTGAGGATGTCTGGAAAAAAACATTAAATGGTTAATTCGTCAGACAGGTGAAAGGGGGACTTATCTATGTGTTTACAATGACATGGAATAAAACATTGCAACTGAACTAGAGTGGTTATGCTTTTTCCCAATCAGTCAGTCAAATATCATGTCAGGCTGCAAAAACTCTAAGGTATCCAGGCTTTGTGCATACATGACACGCCTGCAGGGAGCCAGAAGGAGACTAAGACAAAAATGTTTGCACCATACTCGTACAATCAGGGCTGGATTGGGGAACCAAAAGCAGCTCTGGCAAAAATGTTCAAACCAGTCTCTTCCCTTTATCTCTTTCCGCTGTCTTTATCTTTCCATCCATTCTCTCTCCTTCACTCCTCTCTCTCTTCTCCCTCTCTGATCGCTTTCTCCCTACCTTCTCTCTCTCTCGCTCTCTCTCTCTCTCTCTTCCTCCCCCCCCCCCCTCTCCTGAGGGAACTGTGGGAAAGTGACAGAAGCCCTAGGAGTGGGCCTGAGCCAACTGGCCTCCAAGGACTCCAGCCCACCGGGGAAATGCCATGTGGAATAAAAGGCCTGTCCGGCACTGCTTAAAATGTAGCAAACGGCCAAAGTTTCAGAGGCCCAGCGAGAGTTTGTTCCCCTGTCCGACCCCAGCAGCCTGAACAAGATTGTTCCCCAGTGTACCAGTTTGGTTCTCGGAGCCTGCACCCAGCCCATATCCCTGTGTGCTGCTGGGTGTAAAAGGCCATAGTCTCGTTTGCCAATGTAGGTGCACCCTGGTAAAGTACCTTTAAAAATCATTGTTGAGGTTTGGAATTTTTCGGATTGGCTATTCATAGCTAGTTCAGACTCTACAGCATTTGACTAACATGCTGTCAGTGGTTGAACTTGCTACAACTGTAGGTGAAAATCTTGGTATCCTTTGAAGGTGACCCACCATTTCTTGCAGATGCCAATGGTGGCCCTGGCAAATGAGGCTACATTTTCTTCAGTTAACCAGGACTGGAAACTTGATAGTATTCAGATGTAACTACAGAACGTTGTCAGCTGGTCCCCCTGACATTCCAAGTTCAGTGTACTGTCAGCCGCCACCAAAGTGTTAACACCTTTTGAGATACTTTTGATTGTTGAGTCGCCCAGGACCCATCCACTATGCCCAGGACCCATCCTCCAATTCTGTACTCTCTGCTCAAGGGCAACTGGCTTGGGAATGTAAATAATCCGTGCTGGTTGCCGGTCGTGAACAATGAGTAGAGCAAATCCGGGGCAGAAGCAATAAAAACCTTGTTTATGCAGCTCACTTTTCTCTAAATTTCGACTGAATAGTGTTGTGGTAAATCCCTTCACATGGCCACACTTGTAGACCTGTGAACCTCAACATTTTTCACCCGAAGAAAAGGCTATGAGAGTCTTTGTGCTCTAGACTTTGATTGTCTTAGGCTATCAGTTAGTTTTTACTTGATTTCAATAGCAAGATGTATGCAGTACGTAAGCAGTTAGTTGTCTGGAACGTAAGCATATGGAGGAGTATCTGAATTTGAAGGGTAATGGATCATCACAATGGAGATAACAGCAATCAAAAAATATTTCTCATTAATGCATATTTACTGTGCCAGGTCTGGTGTGGAAGTGTGGTTAATTATGAAGCACATTTTAATCACGAGAAAATTCCAATAATGGGAAAGGATTGAAATCTAGATGTCCCACAAGGGTGCTTGGATGTGGCCACAAGATTAATTTGCCTGAACATAATTTATGAGTTGGGTTATGTTTAAACACCAGATTCAATAACCTATAAAGAGCAGGGGTGAGGCACATTTATTTAATTGAATTGATGAGAACAACATCACACTGAGTACCTAAATATAGATCAGTAGCTGTCCTATAGCAATGTACTTTAACAATATTTATATACAGCACGTGCGATTCCAGGATGCCACAATCATGATATCCCCGCACTATGCGGCCCATGTTCAACAACAACGAAGGTCAAAGCGAAACTACGGGCGATGCAAATCGCCTATAAGCGCCTCTACCCTGCGCGCTTGATGGTTATTTATATGGGCAAGACTTATTTTTTCAACACTGTTGAGGCCTAGGCCACTGTGTTCAGATCCGTATTTAGGAGAGCTAGGGTCTGCCCGGCTCCCAAATCTAGGAAACGCAAGAACTGAAATTTGTATCTTAGTTCACAGTTTTAGGAGCACACCGGGTCAAGATACACATGGAGACACTGAAACCGGAACTGGCTGGTCTACTTGTTTGTTTTGATATTGAAGGAATGATGCTAAAGCTTATGAGGGTACACTTGCATATACAAATTAAATCGCATCGTTGTTGTCAAATTCGCCTGTCGTGAACTGTCCATCAACCCCGACTCGAAAATACGTGATCAAGCAGGTTCTGCAACCCAGGCCCAAGGTAACTGATTGACAGGTCACAGGTGGGGTGACACGTAGCTGGCAGACAAATGTGCGAACAGGAAACTCAGATCCGTCCCCACATAAGCGCAGCAAAACCACAATGGTCCAGGGAAATTGGCCCAAATAAAGCACACATGGCCAGAGAGGTGCGTGCATTCCCCAAACACCATAAATTTAGATGCCACATGGAGTTAGGAACACATAGTCAATCAGGACACAGTACACGCACCGATCATGTGCCCCACATGCCGCACATCTGGACACACTACCCACTGGCCCATATTGTGTCCACACAAGGTCAAGCCACCTACTTTTGTTGTCAAAGGCCATTTTTTATGACTCCAGAGACAAAGCCCACATTCCTTCATCAAACAAGGATCGCCGGATGTACTTTTATTGTACCCAAAACTGTATATAAGCCCTTATAAATTGCTTGTACTTTGAGACAGTCCTCAGACTTGTTTCTGTGGTGTGTACTCCCAGCCAAAGTGTTTAATTAAACCAATTGTTCCTGTTTTGCCATCCGCCTCTTGTCTTTGTTTTTTCAAGGTAAATTCCTATTTGAGCAACATTTGTCCCAGGAGATGAGGTCGGTGGGTGCGTGAGATGGAGCTTCTTGATAGTTATCTCTACACCTCACTGTGAGGACTGGTTTAGGGAAACCCCCATTCCAGCATGCTTGATTCGTGGGCATTGCAGGACAGGGGGGTCGTCACAGCCCTGCAGGTAGACTCACAACTGTACTTTGAGGAAAACAAGGGATCTATGGCTTCTCCAGTCATACTCTGGGAGGCCTAACCCTGCTAAGGGACTAAGCCCAAAACATAATTTCTATGAAGAAGAGCAGAGACAGACAGGTGAAGGTACTGGAGTACAAAGTATTGTCCCTCGAGTCTGCCTGGTTGCAGACCGGGGTCCAGGCAACATACTTGTGGCTAGTGGCAGTTTAGGAGCAGTACAGAAACCTCACTCACAATGCCGTTCGACAGCATTATCTCTCGATGCAGAAGAAGTTGTATGAAACTAGGGATAAGACAGGCTGCCTCCTAGCGTGGCTAGAATGGAGAGAAGAGGAGGCACTTTGGGTGGCCGAGATAAAAACAGAGTGAAGAGACTGTGTAAACTGACTGGCAGATAGTGCAAGCCTTCATACAATATTATCAAACCCTTTATAAAAGTTGGCAACCCTGCACTCAGAAGGACATAGAGGCATTTCTTGGCGAGCTCCAGGTCCCAGTCCTGAGCCAAGTAGACAGGGAGGGCTGCAAGAATGATCTCTCATTGGAAGAAGTCAGGTAGACCTTGATCGCTTTGAAATCGGGGAAAACACCGGGAGCATATGGTCTCCCAGTGGAGTTATATAAAAGACTGACACCACTCCTTTAGCCTCATCTCTTGAATCTCTTCCACACGACTAAAGGGAAGGAAGCACTTTCTGATGACCGTAAACATGCTATTGTTGTGCTGATCCCCATAAAGGATAAACCTACCAATATTTGCGCGTCATATAGGCCCAATTCGCTTTTGAACACCGAAAGTAAGATACTGGCAAAATTCTGACAACATGACTATCCAGGGTGATCACCTCCCTTGTCCACGAGGATCAAACGGAGTTTATGCCGGGGAGCGCAACAAGCCTTAATCTCAGATATTCCAGATCTGGTTAGACCAAACGAAAGATGATCCAGACTCCAAGGCCATATAATCGCTAGACGTCGCAAAGACTTTAAACTCAGTTGATTGGTGTACCTCCATTTCACCCTAAAATGCTTTGGATTTGGTCCTAACTTCTGTAGGTGGGTGAAACTGCTATATAAGGCGCCTACTGTGGCGATATGGGTGCATGGAGTCCTCTCTCATAAGTTTGATTTGGGGAGAGGCACAAGCCAGTGATGCCCATTGTCCCCCTTGGTGTTTGCGCTCTGCCTGGAGCCGCTGGCGTACTGGGTACAGAAAGAGCTAATATAGTGGGAGTTCCAGAAGTGGTCAATTAGCAGGAGCGACTATATATGTGGATGTTGCCTCTATCTTACGGACCCAGAGGCATTGTTCCTGATGTTCCTGACTGTGTTCGGCAACTTTGAGACCTACTCGGGAAATCATATCAACTGGGACAAATCGATCCTGTATCAGATGAGAGACTGGGCGGTGAGAGCGGGTACTTTTGGGTAGGTAGAACAAGCTCCAAGTATCTGGGAATAGTCATAATGACGAACAGAGGTAGGTTCTTGGAGTGGAATCTGGGTTGGGCCCTCGGTAAATTTCAGGAGGATGCAAAGAGGTGGCGTAAACCTCCTTTAACACATATGAGCAGGGCATCCATTTTTAAAATGGTTACTCTACTCCAACTATGGTATATCTTGCAGAATGCCCCCTATGAGATACCAGAAGCATACTTGGACAGGTTGGCTAAAACACTACAGACGTTTCTCAGGGCCATGGGTGCCGGGGTGAGGGGGGGTCACCCGAGGATAGCCCTGCAGACTCAATATGTCTCGTGCTACAACAAGGGTGTTGCTCGCCCAGATGTAAGGACATACTATTGGGCTGCACAATTTCAGGTTATTAACGAATGGAGGTTCAACCTACATACTGAGCCGGGGCCCCGACTAGAACGGCTACTTATGGAGCCCGACAGATAAAACATTGCATCTATGGGCACAGAGACAGAAAACGTGTGGTGGTGAAGCATGAGATGTCACTAATAAAGCTCCGGCTTGCAGGGAAAGAGAACACCGGCCACACCACTCTGGAATGGGACAGTGCTTCAAGGGGTCCGAAAACCGTCTGGTTTTAATCAATGGGAGCACTTTGGGATCAGCTTCTTATGACATGTGTTGGAGGGGGGTGACTCGTTCTGCAGTGCCCTTCAAGGCACTGCAGAACGAATTTCAGCTATTGCCCACTCAAAGATATACATATGTGCAACTGCCACCTGTCGTCAGCACAGAAGGGCTCAGAAGATCAGATATTCCGTAGTACATCCCAATGGAAAACTGGGTCCTGATGGGTGCGATTACACAGAAACTGGTGTCTCATATTTACTGAGCTACCCTTAATAATACTTCAGGCAAACACCAAAGCAGATGGGAGACCGACCTGGGACCCATGGAATGCATTGAGGGAAGGTGGCTTTGATACATCCTAAGAAGGTAGCAATTAAAGCCAGACTGAGACTAATACAACTCATAATCTTGCATAGGATATATTGTAATAAGAACAGGTTATTCAAAATGAGAAGGGACCAGAGTCCCATATGTGTTCAATGCTACATAGAGGAGGGCGCTATTATCCACATGAGTTGGACATGCCCAAATGTGAGAGCATACTGGGTACAAATATCCCCAGCACACCACAGTTCGTCCTATTGGGTATTCCGTGGGATGTGGATATCCCGAGGTCGCAGCTGTTTTTTGTACACTGAGTCTTATGGTCTCTAAATGTGATAAAGCCCAAATGTGGTGTCAGATGCAAACACCAACTAAAAGTTTGTGGCTAAGGGGTATGAATAGATGCATGGAAGCGGAGAGGGCAGTCTATGAGGGGTGGGGATGTTCCAGATAATTTGAAAAAGTTTGCCGGAAATGAAGGTTCTTTTACGATTTGGATGCTGAAGTGGAGGTCCTTTCCCATGCTGCATCCCCGGCAGAGGACCCATATCTGTGACCTGTGTGGGTGCATTTTAAAGGGTGCGAGAGGGTGGTTGGAGGGTAGATCCCCAAAGGGCTTGTTGGGGTTTCTCAGATGTGAATGACTACTTTTTTTGGCCAGTGTTCTATGTTTCTGGTGTTGCTGTATGAAAAATAAAGATCAACAAATTATACACATTTGTCAATATACAACAAAGTATTCATGCGTGTTGTATTTTTTATTTTTTTTGCAGCGCTGATCACACTGTAAAAGTCTTTGATCGTCATGGACAAAAGAAAGATGAAATTAACTTACCAGGGTTAGTACCGATATGACTTTGTTGCACTTTATGCAAATTTAATGTTCACTTTAGCTACAAGTGGGAAGCAAGTCCTGTGGTAACTGACATTTGCTGCCTGCTGCGAGTGTCACAACTGCCACTGTTACTCCGCCTCGACCACTATCCAATCAGAGTTCTTAGTGGGGGAACAGCACCTCTTGATCTGGAAATTGCTGCTGGGCTCTCGGATCCTCAACCCTGCAGTGCTTGCTGCTTGACTCTCAGCTGCAGTAAGTGCCACCCTTCAGATTGTGATCAGAACTGCTCCCCTCACCACAGAGGGTGTTGTATGATGCTTGTGGGTCCATGGCAGCCTTCTAAAGGGATTCCACACTCTGTCAGCACCCTTGCTCCAAATTAACTCTGCTACTCCTGGGAAGTAAATGCACCCAAGTGTACTGTTCAAGCAGTCAGCAGTAGGAAGCTGGCTGTTAAATAAGCCCACACAAGGGCTTCTGCTAAATAATTGCTTCGCTTATGGCCCCAGAAATGTGCAAAGAGTTTGAGAGATTAATCGGTGATCGATGTCTGGTGCAATGATTGATGAAGGAATAAACATGTGTCTCTCGTGTCCATGATGTCATGGACCTGTGGCGTTCAGCTGTGACATCACATGTTTGTCTGCTATTATCTCTTGCTTGCGTTGTATGTGTATTTGAGTGTCTTTGTATCATTGGAATGCACAATCTTATTGCACAAAAAACAGTTTCCAAGAAAGTGCACCTAAGAAAATACTGTAATCTTAAACAGCGTGAAATCTGTACATAAGCACATCTATGTGTTCTTGACCCCGCCCCTCCCTCCCCCACTTTCCAGACCTTCACTTTTCAGACTTTACATAGCCTAAGGCTGTTTGGTACTTTTCTCAGAAACATTGATGCCTTTAATTGTTGACTAATGAGTTTTGACATCCTGTCAACAGTGGAGTTTAATATGCATTTCCTCCCCACATGACGCTTTTGCCATTACCTGCAGCTTCTTTCCCCACAACATTAGAGAAGAGTGTAATTGTGATTCAGTTTCACAGCAGAAGCATAGACATTTATTAGGCATGCCATTTGGCCTTTTTTTAACACACCTCTTAATATTATAGTCCTCCCTTCCTGTCTGAGAGTACCCCAACCACCCTGTTAATAATGCGTGTTTTCAAAGTTTCTGTATGTAGCTGAGAACATACTATCCTCCTAGTTCCAGTTTGCCATTTCTCTCTTCGTTCAGCCCTGTTTCCTACAGCCCAGTAGCTGCTGTTCCCATGCTTCTCACATGTTATATGTTGAGGCTTTTGTTGTAATTGACACCCATGACATCACAGATCATTATTCTATATTATACCATCCTTAGGTACAGCTTGCATATTGAGCAAGGGGATGCACCTTCCTTATCCCTGTCCTCATGACAATCCTGTTGCTACTGTCATTAAACTATGGAAATGTCTGACCCCCTTCCCCTTCCCAGTTTTCAACTAGGCCATCTAGGTCTATGATGCATCACTGGCTATGGCACTGTACAAGTGCTAGTAAAATAACATACTGTGCATGTTCTCAGGCATACCTTGTCGCCCCCAGCTTCTCTTGTTTCATCCAGTACCCCACACAACCATACTTTGATGATAATGAACGGGTGAGAAGATATTACCTCCTTGCTGTGATTAGGAGTAAGCTACCCATGGAGAACTGTAAGCTTTACAACCTTCTGTACCAGTCCACTTCCTTGTCAAACGTTTTCCTACCCCTCTGACTTCCCAATACCATTGTCGTTTCACCAAAGACGTGGGCTAAATTACCACTGAGACAACTCTGTAAGTGAGAAGTGAACTTCTGTGCAAACC
Organism: Calotriton arnoldi; assembly: GCA_963921515.1. Lineage (NCBI taxonomy): Eukaryota > Metazoa > Chordata > Amphibia > Caudata > Salamandridae > Calotriton > Calotriton arnoldi. The sequence goes on from CAWUFW010000057.1 coordinate 2,090,902, forward strand.
ATATCATTTCCTCCCTGCCCGCAAACATGTTTGGCCACAGAGTACTCCTCCCAAGGCGTCATCCCAGTCATTTATTCATTTTACCGGAGATGCTTCTCACCCTGGTCTGACTCGGTTTTACTCACGGTCTCACAGTAGCTGGTCACTCTGGTGATTCTGTCTGATTTTCTGTCTTCCCACTGCTGAGTCCCTCTCAGGTATGTGATGCGCCAGGATTTGTAAATGGTGTTAATCCCAAACGTGGCTGAAAACATGAACAGTATTTTATCCCCAACAATCGCAGTTTCATGTTGACTCAGCTGAATGTTTTTCTGAAGTGCTGCCCGTTTTGCGTGCAGTGGGCAACAGTAGTTCAAAGTATTACTGTTAACAAATGACCAGTTTCTCTAAACTGAATGCAGAATTGAGTATAATCCCTGTAATTCATTTGTTTTGCTATTATTCCTCTGTGTGACTCTTATGGCATTGGTTTAAGTACAGATGCATTGTGCACTTTTGTGATTGACAAAAAATGTGTACAGACATTATTTAAGGGTCCGTTTGCCCCAAACCACTCTTCTACAAAGAATTACTTTTTAAAAAATGTCTTTTTTTTTAAACAGATTTTATTTGGGTTTTATTCAGCATAGTACAAACGTCTGCTTTCAATATTTCTCATAAGTCAATATAAAGCAATGGGGTAACCCGGTTATGTGCAGAACCTGGGGATTCGTACTTTAAGTAAACAGTGGTTCTGCCACCTTTTAGCTTTAGAAAGCGTCAAAACTATTTCTTCAGTTGGTCCCTCTACTAAGATGAGACTATCATTTGATGAAAAATGTCCAAATTTAAGTCCAAACAAAAGAAACTCATGTAATTCTGAATCAGTTTATGATTTTATAACAAATTGGTGAAAGTTATGTATTCAGAAATGAGAATAAAACATATATATGCACACACAGATATATAATGTACAATTACACTTATTGACAAATTGGTGACGTGAAGTGAAAACAAAGAAATATATTTACATATCACAACACAATATATACATCACAAATGAACATATATTCAAGACACACATTTAAACACAGTGTGAGGTAAGTGAAAATATGTTTCAACCCAACTAGCACTTGGTCTAGTTATTCTTGATTTGTTCTGGGTGAACATTAACACTTGATAGTTATGCGTCGACGTTTCGACCCCTAGACATTAACGCGATTTAATGATCGTCTGAGGGGGGGTCTTCTTCAGGACTATATATAGAGTCTGTGTGTGGCCTTAAATAAGGTTCCACCTTGATACCAGATTTATTGGTATTGACAGCACGGCAGCTTGTACAAAATAAGCAGTTGACCTAAAACAAAAGCAGCTCTTCTTGTCAGCTAGTGGTTTAAAGGTCTGTGGCACAACGTGCCTTCAATTCTCCGGCGTCTGGCGCTCAGGGTTTTCTAATTATTATTCCAACTGGCAGCTCCGAGATAATCACTTGAGGACATTCAATGCCCGAGTGAATTCTGAGGCATTAGTTAGCCCTGAGTCCATCGAGGAAGTTTAGTCTGGAGGCGGCCGGCCCCGACAAACCACTGCCCCAAAGAACAGTTGGAATAATAATTAGAAGACCCGAGCGCCAGACGCCGGAGAATTGAAGGCACGTTGTGCCACAGACCTTTAAACCACTAGCTGACAAGAAGAGCTGCTTTTGTTTCAGGTCAACTGCTTATTTTGTACAAGCTGCCGTGCTGTCAATACCAATAAATCTGGTATCAAGGTGGAACCTTATTTAAGGCCACACACAGACTCTATATATAGTCCTGAAGAAGACCCTCCCCTGCCCCCCCCCCCCTCAGACGATCATTAAATCGCGTTAATGTCCAGGGGTCGAAACGTCGACGCATAACTATCAAGTGTTAATGTTCACCCAGAACAATCAGGAATAACTAGACCAAGTGCTAGTTGGGTTGAAACATATTTTCACTTACCTCACACTGTGTTTAAATGTGTGTCTTGAATATATGTTCATTTGTGATGTATATATTGTGTTGTGATATGTAAATATATTTTTGTTTTTACTTCACGTCACCAATTTGTCAATAAGTGTAATTGTACATTATATATCTGTGTGTGCATATATGTTTTATTCTCATTTCTGAATACATAACTTTCACCAATTTGTTATAAAATCATAAACTGATTCAGAATTACATGAGTTTCTTTTGTTTGGACTTAAATTTGGACATTTTTCATCAAATAATAGTCTCATCTTAGTAGAGGGACCAAGTGTAAAAATAGTTTTGACGCTTTCTAAAGCTAAAAGGTGGCAGAACCACTGTTTACTTAATGTTCAATATTTCTCATGCATAAACATTCTTGTATTATCATCGTCCCCTCTCTGTTAATACCTTTGACCCCACACCCACCCCCCCTGTGAGTCGCTTCATTGTTGACTGTCAGTCCTAGGGCTGTATGGTTATGCTTTCGAGTGCGCTGTCTGTTCTTGGAGAAGTCAGAAGGTGAGTTAAGGTACAGGATGGTGATTGCCTTTTCCTATGCTGTCTGACCCATTCTATTCCCTTCTCTCTCAGGTGATGGAGAGCGCGAGGCATTTGCCGCTGCTTCGTCCGAGTTGATTGTCCGTAAATCAACTACTAATCTCCCCCAAGCGCTTGCTGTGTCCAGTGTACCTATACCTCGCCCCGCTTCTCTCAGCAGAATTCTGCCTTCCGAGCTCGTCCACTTTTCCAGCTCTCTCTTCCATGCCCCTACTCTCGGTCCCCTCATCGACTTCCAATTTCTAGTGATTTCCCGCTTGGCTAATACATATGCAAGGTCTTGGAATTTCCCTGTTACCTTCGTTTTGGCTATGTGTGGGAACCAGCTCAGTAAACAGTGCCTTGGTGTGTGTGGAATCTCCTTGTCTATGATATTTTCTACCACGCTTAGTACCTCTTCCCAGAATGTGCGGAGATTGGGACAGTCCCATAACATATGTAGCACATGAGCCTCTCTTTCCCCTCATCTTGGGCAAGCCGCCGTCTCCGCTTGGAAGTACCTTCTGATCGCACCGTCGTAAGATACGCTCTGTGTAGGACATAATAGTTTATTAATTTGAACCGCGCATTTCGTTATATCTTGGGGGTCCTCTCTACAATGGCACCCCAGCTCGCCTCCGGAGTCGGAACTCCCAAGTCCTCTTCCCATTGAAGCCTTAGCTGCTTCATGGGTCTCTGTATGTCATTTCTGATCGCCCTATAGATGCAGGAGATCATTTTGATCCTACCTGCCGACAGGGCCACATACCTACAACAATCCAACGCCAGCGGCTCCGTGGATCCAGAACCCCAATGTTTCTTAAGCGCTGTGGAGAGGGCTCTGCGCAGCAGGAAGAGGCCCTGAGGCAGGTCAAATTCTGCACGAAAGTCCTCGAAAGGGAGCATCTCATCGTCCTAAAAGTGTTCCCTATCACCGTCGCCCCGACCTCTCTACAGTCGTCCATACCGGTCCAGTTCCCCCGTGTGGTAGGTACTGCAGAAGTTCAAGGGGGAAGGCAGGGGAGTAGGGGACCCTGCACTGGGCACGCTGCATATATCTAGTCCAGCACCGGGTCACTACTTTAGTCTCCTCTGTGTCCCCATGTGGCCTTCGTTTTATCCGCAGCAATATTTTTTCGCTGGCTCTGGGGCGAATGGGCAGGGTGTCACCTCTGGGTTCCTCCTGGTCGACAGCCATCGCACTAGCCATTGAAGCTGTGCCACAATGTAATATGCTTCAAGGTCGGGGACTGCCAGTCCTCCCGTCGCCGTGGAGCGCTGCATTGCGGCTAATGCCACTCGCCTGCAGCTCGGTCCCCAAATGAACATTGTAAGCTGCGAGTTAAGGTCTCGAAATGTCACACGTGGGATCCTTATTGGGAGAGTTCTGAAGAGATGCAGCAGGGCCACCATCTTCAAGAGGGCCACCCTACCCGCCACCCACAACGGCAGAGACCCCCAGAACCCCAGGGAGGAACAGAGGGACCGTATTGCTCTGCCCACGTTGCCCTCCATAAGGTCAGCAGCTTTGTGATATATTTTTACTTCCAGATACTCCAGGCAAGTGGGTTCCCACTGCAGGTATCCCAGCCCACCCGGGAGGGGCCTATCAGTTGTCGTGGGGAACAGTCTCTATTTCTGCCAATTCACCTTCAGTCCCGAGAGTCGGCCGAACCCGTCCCGCATATTCTGGGCACCTCTCAGATCCCCCTCTGTGTCTCGGAGGAAGAGCAGTAGGTTATCCCCGTACAGGTCTATGTGATGTTGGATCCCTTGCACCTTCAGCTCTCTGTAATCTCGTCTTAGCCTCGCACAACACTCCAGAGGCTCAATGGCCAAGGCAAACAGTAGCAGAGATAGGGGGCATCCCTGCCGCGTACCTCTCTCCATGTTTTGTCTCGGGGGGGGGGGAAATAACCATCCCCATGCAGATTCTGGCCTTCGGGTTCATGTATAATAGTTTCACCCAGCCCAAAAATCCCCCACCAAGTCGTAGTTTGCCCAGTACCTGGTATAAAAGGTGCCACTCTAGGATGTCGAAACCTTTTCTATATCTACTGCGAATACTGCTGCTGTATTGTATTGTATTGTATATAAAACTTATAGAGCGCACTGCAACCCCACGGGTATCCTGGCGCTTGAGCACATAGGTCAGTTATCTTAGAATATAGGGACAGTTAAAAACACTATATTATACCCTGGGAAAGAGCCAGGTCTTCAATTTCTTTCTAAAAGACAATAGATCATCTATCTGTCTAAGTTCGGTTGGTAATTTGTTCCACGCCGAAGCTGCTGCAACGCAGAAAGCTCTTCCACCAGATCTGACTTTTCTGAACCTAGGCATTCTCACCAGTTTTGCTGAGGAGGAGCGAAGATTGCGTAGAGGAACATACCATTCAAATCTACTTTGTAAGGGCTTGGGCCCAATGCCATGTAGAGCTTTAAAAACTATACACATGGATTTAAATTGCACCCTCTGTACAACTGGGAGCCAGTGGAGCTCAGCCAGGGCCTGAGAAAGAGACGACTGGCGAGGTCTCATAAGTGCCAGCTTGGCTGCCATTGACTGAATTCTCTGGAGTTTCTCCATCAAATATTTGGGAGACTCCAGCAGTAGGGCGTTGCAATAATCCAGTTGGCTAAGAATGATACTTCTCACTATCAGTGGCCTGGTATACTTAGGCAACAGTGGGAGAATTCTACGTAACACCCTCAGCAGGGCAAAGCATTTCCCAACTGTCTGATTCACTTGAGACTCAAGGCTTAATTTACCATCAAAACTGATACCTAAATTACGAACCACATTTGTCGGGGTCAAAGGGGCTGTCACTGGTAGTGGCCAGAACCCCGTGGGTAGTGAATGAGGAACCTTCCCCACTGAACAGCACAGAATCTCAGTTTTCTCCCCATTAAATTGCAAATAATTATTTTGAAGCCAAAGAGCCGTATCTTGCATACAATTGTGAAATTTTTCGAGTGAAGTTGCCTGACAACCTTCCAGAGATAAAATCAACTGGGTGTCATCAGCATAGTTCACTAAGCTAATGTTATGTGATTAATAAGTCACCAGTGGCTTCATATAAATATTAAACAGGATGGGGCTGATTGCAGATCCCTGTGGTACCCCATGTAAAACTTTCCTATACATGGATTGATACGGGGGGAGAGCAACCGCCTGTTCTCTGTCTGAGAGGTAGGATTGAAACCACTTCAGTGCCAGTCCACTCACACCTATTCTGGCCAGCCTATCCAAGAGTACCGCATGGTTAACCGTATCAAATGCGGCGGACAGGTCCAACAAAATCAAGACGGAGGCTTGTCCCCTGTCCGCCCGCATTCGAAGATCATCTAATACGGTCACCAAGGCAGTCTCTGTCCCATGTCCAGGACGAAAACCAAACTGCACATCCTCCAGTTTATCATTGGCTTCTAGGAACTGAGAAAGTTCCCTACTAACCAATTTTTCGATGATTTTCACTGGGTAAGGCAGCAATGAAATAGGCCTGTAATTCTTCGGGCATGCTGGATCTAATGAATCTTTTTTAAGAGTGGTGTGATCAGTGCTTTTTTCCAACTTACTGGTACCACTCCACTCTCCAAAGACTGCATACAGATCAGCCTAAGTACCGGGAGAAGTTTAACTCCTAAGGTTTTCCATAATTTATGAGGTAATGGGTCCAAAGGAGAGCCTGAAGACACACTTACAGCTAGTTTAATAAAATCCTCCACTTGTAATGTTGGAAATTGATCAAAAGCGACTGTAGTCTCAGTAATTTCCCATTCATATTCCTGGGAGATGCAGTGATTCTTAGATATCCCATTCTGGGTATCCTGTGTAGGTGCATTACTGGATTGTAGCCCTTTAATAATTTTGCTAATCTTTTCTTCAAAAAACATAGCTAGCCCATCACAGAGAATCTGTGTAGGGACAATTTCCTTTTTTGTGCAAGTAGGATTAGTGATATCATTTACTATTTTAAACATGCCCTTAGCACTATTAGAAGATTTCAGAATAATATCAGCAAAGTATTCAGCTTTTGTTGTAGCTACTTCTTTTTTGTAAATAGATATCATTTCCTTCCAAATTTTTTATCCTCCCCTATGTAGGTTTTCCTCCAACTCCTTTCTGCCAACTTACAATCCTTTTTCAAATGTTTTAGTTTGTCATTATACCAGGGGGCTGAGGGTCTATCCCTCTTTTTGATAGTTTTTAGGGGTACTAACTGGTCAAGTTGTGTAGTAATTTGATTGCAAAAGTTCAAATAGTTTTCGTCCACCTGTTTATCTCCATCGAACGTCTCATGAATGTGGAACTCAGGTAATGGCATTGTTACATCAGCCAGTCTTCTCCAATCTCTGCCTCTAAAAGTCTTATTTTGCGTCGGGGTGGCAGTGCTAGGTTTCGGGCAAACAATTCTGAATTGTACTAAATAATGGTCAGTCCAATCTACCGGCAGCATTGTACCGATCTCAATTAAATCTTTGTCAGCGAAGATCAGATCCAGTACATGTCCCCCTCTATGAGTAGGTTCTCTAACCCACTGTACCATATTCATATTTCCACATGTCTGAAGGAGATTATGATATCCAGAATCTAGGCTTCCATTGAGCCATAAATTAAAATCTCCTAGAAAGAGAGGTCTTGAGTGGGTTAACGCCATATTACTCAGAACATCTGCCAAGGCGCTTTGCTGTAGGGGGCTAGCTACTCCAGGTGGTCTGTAACAGACTATACCCGTTACTACATGCCCCTTTGAATCCCGAAGGGCAAAACCTAAAAGTTCAGAGCCACTTACTTCGTCGATATCAACTGAAATGAAGTCCCATTTATCTTTAAAAAAGATACCAACCCCTCCACCTTTCCCAGTCTGCCTAGGTTTATGTATTGCCTTATATCCTGGGGGCAACTTAGCCCCACCTCCACATCTGATCCAGGTTGTGTCCAGGTTTCGGTCATAAAAGGACCTCCAATTTATGCGTATCTATAAGTAATTGAACTTCTATCCCATGTTTGTGCAATGATCTAACATTGAGCATACCACACACAAGCCTAGCTTTGTCATTCTGCTTTACCTGCCTCCTTGGTTGTAAAACCTCCTTTGCCAACATTCCAGACTCCCCAATTTCTCGCAGCTCCCTACTTGTGTAGGAGATGCCCCTTTGACTTATGTCTTGAACTTTTATTTGGGCAGCATGGCTGGCGCTGTGCGCTGACGATGCGCGGACGGGCGCAGACGGGCTTGCCTTTGGCGCGCCCGCTGCGCGCGTCCGCTGCGCGGTCGCGTCAGCATGAGTTTAAATGCCCTTAAGCAGAAGAAAACTAGAGCGCTGACCCGGATCACCGAGGGCTCGCTCTAACAGGCGGGCACGACCGGGTTCAAGCGCCGATACCAGAATAAAGGAGTAGCACCGTTTTTAAGATTAAAAATAAGTATTTTTAAAAGCATCCAAATTCATGTGCAAAATAGGCAGTAATGGCGAAAAATAGCAGCAGTACAATCTTCCCCCCACACTCGCAGTGTGAATGTAAGAAAGTGACACAGTATTTTAAGATTAAAAGTAAGTATTTTTAAAAGCATCCAAATTCATGTGCAAAATAAGCAATAATGGCGAAAATAGCAGCAGTACAACCTTCCCCCCCGCACTCGCGGTAACTGACCACGTGTCATAGTCCTCTGCATCTAAGATGGCCATGAGCCGTCTTATATTAATGGCTGTGTTCCTCCCTGGAATGAATCCAGCCTGATCCGAGTGAACCAGCTTGGACATGTATGGCAGCAGTTGGGTTGCTAGTATTTTGCTCACGATTTTATAATCCACGTTCAGCATGGACAGTGGCATATATGCTGTGCGATTATTTGCCAGCTTCCCTGGTTTTAACACTGGAATAGTAAGTGCTTCCCTGGTGCTATCAGGTAGTGTACTCATCTCGCGAGCTGTGGCGTACATCGAGACCAGTCAAGGAGCTAGCTCCCCTGCATAGGTCGAGTAAAATTCAGCCAGTAATCCGTCTGTTCCGGGCGTTTTATTATGAGCCATGTGCTTAATGGCCACCTTCACCTCGTGAAGGGAAATGTCAGCTCCCAACTCCTCTGTGTCCCCTAGTTCTAACTGCGGTAGCCTTAGTCCTCCTAGGTAGTCTCTTACTACAGTGTCCTCACATGGGGGAGCCCCCCGGTATAGTCTAGCATAATACTGGGCAAATATTTCGTTGACCCCCTTCTTGTGTATATCATCTATTTGCATCATCGTCCTCCATCTCAACTATTGGAGAACCTCTGCTGGCTGGATTGGCCAGCCACGCCAGTAAGGAACCAGACTTGTCCCTCTCGGCATGTGTGCGGTCTAAATATTGTTTGTGATCGAAACATCGGAGCCTTTCAGTCTGCTGGGCTGCCTTCTCCCTAGAGTCTTGTAATCCTGTTTGTAGTTCTGGGCATCCCGGTTGTCTCTTTTCTGGGTTTCTAAGCTCTTTTTCGTCTGACTCCCGTGGTCTTTGCTATGCATTGGCCCCTCAGGACCACCTTGAAGGCGTCCCATTCCGATAAAGGAGAGGTAGCCGTTCCGACATTGTCATGAAAATATTGTGTAATCTTCTGCCGGATCCCTTCCCTAAATACCTGGTCCTCCAGCGCATCCGGACTTAGTCTCCAAGTGTGGATTGTAGGGTTAGGGTGCTTCCATTTCAGTCCTAATAGGACTGGATTGTGGTCCAAGATCGTTCGGGCCAGGTATTCAACCTTGTGGACCTTACTGTGGATATCCGGTGTGCACAGAAATGTGTCTAGTCGAACGTGCACCTCATGCGTTGCAGAGAAGTATGAGTAGTCTCGATCTCAGGGATGTAAGGTTCTCCAGGAGTCTACCAGCCCCCAATGCCCCATGTCTAAAGTCTGTGCAGTACGTGTTGTTTGGGAATCTCGTAGTGGCGGGTGGGATCTGTCAAGGTTTACATCCGCCACGCTGTTGAAGTCTCCTCCCACAATCACTGAGGTATGGGGCTAAAATTCGGGTTAGTTGGGTCAAGAAATGAATCTGATCAACGTTGGGGGCGTATACATTAACTATACTCGGGGCTCTCCCCTTCAGTCGCCCTCATACCACTATGTATCGGCCCCCTGGATCAACGAAAGTGTCTATGAGTTGAAAGGGTATTCCCGCTCGTACCCAGATCATTACCCACCTAGCGTAGGCTGAGTATATAGTGTAGTATGCCTGACCGCATCAGCGTCTCTGTAATGCCTGTCCTTCCTTTGCTATTAGATGCGTTTCCTGGAGAAGGGCTATTTGCACTCCCCTTATGTTAAGGTAGGAGAACACTTTGTATCTCTAAGACATGGTGTGCATTCCCTTTATGTTCCATGTTAAGCATTTATACGTTAGTGTGCGTGTCATCTATCATCAGTCCGCACAGTGTGCTCTCCTCTCCGTCCCTCGGACTCTCCTCTCCAGGCTGTAGTGCAGTCCCCTGCATTTTGAGATGTATGTGAAGCGGCTCGGAATTTCCCAACTTGTAAACTAAGAAAACAACAACTTCCCCAATGCCCCTTCCTCAGGACAAGTACGTGGTCTCCCCCCATCCAAACTATTAATCAAAGTCCGTGGAAAGTCCACTCACGGACCGTTCGGTCAGAGTAAGTGGTCCTGTGGTCGCATCCGCCCGCCCGCCCGCCATTCAGCTCAACTACAACATCTATTGCAACATAATTTTCCCCTCCGTTCATCTGGTCATCTTCTTTCCTCGGGATTATCATGCTAACGCTTCCTGACCCTCTCCCCTTTTGTCGTTCTACCTGCCCTCTCAAATGATTTTATCAGCTGTTCTCGGTGTCACCTTTGGCAGGTCGGTACTCGAAGTCTCAGAGACACTGGAGCCGTGCTCCGAGTCTGAGTCCAGGTGACATCCACTGGCCTCCAGAGCGACGGAGTCCGTCCCTTTTCCGCTGATCAGTGCCACTACTTTCATTGTGCTCCGTCGTTCCAGTTGTACCTCAGCTTGTGTTGGGGCTAGTATGTCTCGCTTGGCTGTTCTGCTGCGGGATCGTCTACTGCGTCTTCTCTGGTCCATGGGAGGGATCTCTCCTCTGTGGCGTTCCAGCCAGCCCCAGGCCTCTTGCGAGGAGCCAAAGAAATCTGTCCCCTCAGGTGTGGACACCCACAGTTTGGCCGGATACAGCATTGTGTACTTGTATTCGAGCTGTCTGAGTTTCTGTTTCACGCTCTGGAAGAAGCCCCGCTGTTTCTGTACTTCTCTGGAGAAATCTGGGAATATTCGCACCATCATATTGTTCACTTGTAGATCTCCTTGTCATCTAGCTTACACCAGGATATGATCCCTGTCCTTATAATGTAGGAGTCTTGCTATCACAGGTCTCGGAGGGGCGCTGGGCAGGGGCGGCCTCGCTGGCACTCGGTGGGCCCTCTCGAGGGCATAAAATGCTGAAAGACTATCAGGTGCCACTGCTGTGCGTAGCCAATTCTCAAGGTAGTCCACCATACTGGTTCCTTCCACCTTTTCTGGCAAGCCTACTACTCTGACATTGTTCCTGGGTGAGCGGTTTTCAGCGTCTTCAGCACGAAGCTCTTGTACGCGTACCTTTGATTCCAGTGCGGTGAGTTGATTCTTCATCTCCGCAAAAGCAGGGGCAGATTCTGAGATCTGGCGCTCACTCGTTGTGACTCTCTCGGCCAGGCGCCTATTATCATCTCTTAAAATGCCCAAGTCCTTGCCTATGGAGTCTATCTTGGCCTCTAGTCGCTCACTAGAGGTAGTTATGGCCTGTAGGATGTCTTGTAGTGTCGGATTCATGGAAGGCTCCGTTGGGGAGGTAGGGCTCTTGCTCTCCTCTGGTGGGTTTTCGGTATGGGCTTCATCCTTGTCTCGCCTCTTGGTCTTCTTCCCCATTGTTGCTCGCGTTTCTTACGACTCTGCTGGGCGTCTTCCGAGTCCTGATGCCCGCGTCTTTGGGTAGGTCCTTCGTTCTTCTTCTGTACCCTCTTGCATGTGGGTCTATACCCCTCCGACTGCACTAAAGATTGTAGGTGCGGGGATACATACCGACTTCGCTGTTGTGGTCCCAGTGCATCTCGGCTCAGCCGTCCATGGTCCCGGACGTTTCCCAATGGATTTGTGAGAGCGTTGTGTTCTGGGGCCACTGTGTGGGAGCCCTTCTGATTGCACAATCAATGAGGGAATTCCATTTTATTTCATCCCTGTTTGCGCAGGGCGGGGTCTGCCTATTCTTCTTGTAAGGCCTGGTGTTCTTTTTTCCTGTTTCGTAAGTAGCTCCAAGCTCTCCTCCGCCTTGTGCTGCATGGCCGTTACGTTCTCGCTCAGCTCTGCGGGGTACTGCTCTTCAATCGGGTCCCTCCGGGTCTCACCCGTCCGGAGAGGCCCAAGTTCCACCGGTGCTCTGCCTGCGCGTGTGGTCCTCACCTCCTCCTGCCGCAGTTATCCACGTTCTGGGCCGCTCCTCCCCGGCCTACCGGGAGACCTCCTTCAAAGCTTCTGTGTCCCAGGGGTTTCCTCTGTGGTTCGGCTGCTCACCGTTCAGGCTGCTCTCCCGCCTCCTTCATGCCCTCTCGGGGTCTAGGCTCATGGGCAGGGCCTCAGCAGAACCGCAGTCGCCTCAGGTCTGCTCCCTTCTGTCACCGTCTGCCATCAGGTAGTATTCCCAAGGCCTTCTCCAGCTCAGATCCTGCGCTGTGCCGGGTCTCCGCTTTGTTACTCCACTGCTCTGCCCGCCTCCGGGTCCCCCCACAGCCTCCTTATACAGCTCAGGTGGCCATCTCCATCGAGGTGTGCTCGTAGTTGCGTCGGGCTTGGGTGCGCTCGGGCGTGCACCCTATGAGTTCTTTGTGTCTCGGCTCCTGCAGGGGCTGTAGGGGTCCTAGGCAATGTCAGAATCTTTCCAGAGGGGGAGGCTGGAGTAGGTTTAGCACCCGCTGCTCCTCCGCTTACATGCAGCGGCATGTCTCTGAGTCCATCGCTCCCTCCCCAAATCGAGGTTCACATACCGGACCACGGCAGGTCTGCAACCGCTCTGGGATCTCTGCTCCGATCACCGGTCTCTAGCGGGGGTAGTCTCACGGTCCTCTCGGGTCCCTGCCAGGTGTCGGTCCGGGTCTCTTCTTCCGCGCCGCTGCTGTCTCCGCCACTGGGCCGTTATGCAACTCAGTTCCCTGCGTGAAGGGCTGCCTCCATTTTGAAAGGTTCGCGGCTACAGCAACCTGGTTGTTTTCAGGGCTTATCGCCCTGTGAACTCGCTACTCCTCAGTTTTTGCAGGCTTCCCGAGTGCTGGGGCTTCAATGGTTCCCCTCGCTGTTAGATTGTTCCCAGAGGGGAGACAGGATGGTGCTGAACGGCGGCCGGACTGTCGGAGCTCACAAGCAATGCCGCTCACTGCATCGGCGTCAGGCCACACCCCCTCTTTTTTTAACAATGTCTTTATTAACATTTTAGACAAAAAAACAACGGTTAGAACACATTGCAGTGGCATACAGTAGCTCAGTGTTCCGTGTACAATGATGATTACAGATTTCACATTATTCGGAGCATTCAAGCACGGAACAGCAGGGATACAGAGAAAGGAGTGTCCGCTTCTCAGGCATGTCCAAACAGAGGTACTTTGTGCCGCCTAGGGGGGGAGTCGAAGACTATGGGTAAGGGGGAGGGAAAAGGACACAAACACCTGCAGTTCCAATCACGGCAAAGCCCCGCTCACATCTGCATCACCCATACTCACTTCGAATTTTATACTTGGCTCCGGGGTGTACAAATAATTACTTAAGTGTATTTGTTGACTTGCGCATGTTGCTTGGTGTTCAAACTAATGCAGTAGGTACTGGGGCAGAGTTTAGCAACATGCTTAATGGCTACCACTGCAGAGCATTAGAGGAAGCTTCACTCACTCTCCTGTTTGGCCCACACCCCTGGATTTGTAAGTTCAGTGATTTTTGTTAGGTCGAGCCTAGCGGCAGCGCACATGCGCTGCTCGCTCTGCGAGACTGTTGTAGTAGAGTATGGGAGAGAAGCTGCTCCCACTCTCCTCCCATATTTTTCATTGGCTTGTGTCATTGTCCTTGGTAAATGCTGCCTTCGGATTGGTTAATAGGCTTGTTAGTCCCTCCTTAGTACGGCCTTGTCTTCATTTGTACCCTCCAATGGCGACTGGCCCTTTTACTTCAGTTGTTACACAGGACCTGTTATTTAGTCTGTAAGTACTATTTACCAATACCACCACCACCACCATCAATACCACCACCAATACCACCACCACCAATACCACCGCCAATACCAATACCACCACCAATACCACCACCACCAAAACGAATACCACCACCAATACGAATATCACCACCAATACCACCACAACCACCAATAACACCACCACCACCAATACCACCACCACCAATACCACCAATACCACCGCCAATACCAATACCACCACCAATACCATCATCACCAATACCACCACTACCACTAATACCACCACCACCACCACCAATACCACCACCACCACCACCAATACCACTACCACCACCACCAATAACACCACCACCACTACTACCACCACCAATACCACCACCACCACCACCAATACCGCCACCAATACCACTACCACCAATACCACTACCAATACCACTACCACCACCAATACCACTACCACCACCACCACCAATACCACCAATACCTATACCGCCACCACCAATACCACCACCACTAATACCAATACCACCACCACCAATACCACTGCCAATACCAATACCACCACCACCTCTACCACCAGTACCAATACCACCACCAATACCAATACCACCACCAATACCACCACTAATACCACAGCACCAATACCATCACCAATACCACCACCAATACCCCACCACCACCACCAATACCACCACCACCACCAATACCATCACCAATACCACCACCAATACCACTGCCAATACCAATACCACCACCACCAATACAAATACCGCCACCACCAATACCACCACAACCAATACCAATACCACCAATACCAATACCACCACCAATACCAATACCACCACCAATACCAATACCACCACCACCAATATCAGTACTACCACCACCAATACCACCACCACCACCAATACCACCACCTCAGCGCCTCTTGCTCACTAGTAATAGCAGGGGCACTGTACGAGGCCGGAGCTGCAGCCGAGACCATCCCTCCCTCTCTTCATACCTGCCATAAAGCACAGCCTGCCCTGCACCAGGAGATGAAGCCAGGGCCCTACTACAGCTGGAGTGTTTTTTATTAGGCCAAAGATAGCAATGACATTACGCAATGCCACACTGCACACTCAAATCACGGAGAGGGCAGAAAATAGCCCTCCCCCCCCTCCCGCTCTTCCTCCTGAGCCACAACAGTGTAATCACAGAGCGAAAGGTGTTGGGGCGCTTTGTTAGTGTTTATAGCTCGGATCATATGTAACTCTCACTTCACACTTTGTGTCTGTGTAATTTACAACACTTGCACATCTTCTTCACTGCACTATTTATCACTACTTTGTAGACGTCGCAGGCCAGTCTCTTCCTCTGATATTTACAATCTAACAAACAGTCGAGAAGGCCCTTTATTGCAATGCAATAGGTCTCACATTGCGAGAGTTTAAGCTATTAGTATTGTAAATGACAATGCCTTTTATTTATGTTTTAAAACACAAAACATAAATAAAAGGCATTGTCATTTACAATGCCAATAGCTCGAACTCGCGTGAATGCAAGACCTATTGCATTGCAAATGCTTGTTTAAATTGTGGTTGACGGTGTTCTTCTATAAATGCTGCAAGAGTGCAGCAAGAGTGCAGCAAGAGTGAAAGCCTCTGTACACCAATGTGACTAGTGAGAGTGGCACACTTAGTGTCACAAGGGACTGTTATGCTGGCGATGTGAGAATCTGTGCAAGTGGGCACCCTGTGATTCACCTCAGAGAGCACCAGCCTAAGCAGAGCCAGAATGTAGGTATCTCTGGTGCAGATTTGCAGGGGGATGGAGGAAGAAAACCTACCAAGGTGGTTGAGTGACAACGGTCCCATAGCCAAACCAAGCTGCGTGTGACAGAGTATTGAAAACAATAGGAGATTGAGATGACAGACAGCCAATCTCAATGAGTGAAGCAAGACTTCTTCCAGCCTCACAAGAGGAGGAAGAAGTAAACAGAGTAAGAAGAAAATAAATATGGGGCATCTGGAAAAGTGTTGAGGTAGTAGAAAGAGAGGATGGTGGGCTCGCGTCTCCATCTTGATGAAACATGAGAAAGTAGAGAAATCTGTGACATCGTTCGGGAAAATGGTAAACAGCTTGGCTCGGGTCCAGAATGCAGTGTCATTCATTGAAGAGAAACCACAGACAACTGAACATTTTTTAGGCAGCTGAATATACCAGAAGAACTCAGTGATATTCCGAGATGGTGTGTCTTATGCTCACCCTGAAAAAGAAGGTTGAGCTGTTGGAGAACTCAAGAAACCACAGAAGCAGTATCGGGGGTGATGGAAGCCTGTTTTGCAGAACACTTGACTTTCCCCCAAGATCCTCCCTCCTTGGACCACCCTGGCCATACACCGATAAAAAGTGACTCCACACTACCCTTTACAGCATCCAGATCATTGGAGGAAATAGCGAGTGACACTAACCCAGTGGCCCTACTGGACTTTAAGCAACCCATCTTGAGGAATGCAGCATCGCTAAAGATAGAGCTATAGGTAGAGAACAAAATAATTCTTCTTTTCCCATATAAGAAGCCACAATGTAAACTGAGATGATGAGGAAACAATTTATGCTGGGTTGAAAAGAATTCCTAGGCCTGAACATCCCGGCTTCCCTATGAAACCCAGTGAAATTTAAGCTGATTTTAAATAGAATTCCTACCTCCCACCTTTTCTGATGGTCTGAAAAAGGACTCTCCCAGAGGCTGATGACGACTCTTGTTGGTTAGCTTTTATTGGTTTTCTAGGTCGGTGGATTCTCACCCAGACCCATTCACTGTCAAGAGCCACATGACGTTGAGCTTGGGGGAGAAGGAAAGAGGGGAATTTTTGCAGAAGCAGGAGTCAGGCTAAATGTAATTCTTGATTGTCTCCCTGTTATTTTGATGTCCCCTTTCTCTTCTTTCTTTTCTTCCTACCATTTCAATACTTAAACTCAACCCCTGCCACAACTGCAGTCATGCTAAATTGTAACTTACGGCGTTTTGAAATACAAAACCTGTTTTGAACATTTGGTGGTGATGTGGAAAAGTATTTGGGCAATTATTATAATTTATTTTGCACTCTTCATTTAATTATATGATGTTTGTCTTGCATTGTTATGATACTAAAACACTGAAACCTGCAGTTGCTGTGTAGAGCTAGATCAAATAAAGCAGTCTATCATTGGCGCAAACACAGATTGCTGTAATGCCCCATTGGTAGTGACAACAAAAGGGAAATTGTCATTCTTCAAGTTTTGCAGAACTCCGTTCTGAAGCTAAACACTAGTCTTTGCCTATTAAAACATAGTACTTCTGCATAAAAAACCATGCACGGATTGCCAGTACTAAGGAGGGAAACGGTCGAGGTACTTACCTTGACACATAAGGCAGTTTCTGAAATGGTCTGGAATACCAGAAAACATATTTCACCTTTCATACAAATTGAGAATGATGGTCCAGTGAAAAACAGCTGCTGACCGCATGCAAAATAATGCTTGCTAGGTCA
The DNA here is from genome assembly GCA_963921515.1 of Calotriton arnoldi. Classification (NCBI taxonomy): domain Eukaryota; kingdom Metazoa; phylum Chordata; class Amphibia; order Caudata; family Salamandridae; genus Calotriton; species Calotriton arnoldi. The sequence goes on from CAWUFW010000057.1 coordinate 2,108,137, forward strand.
GGGGAAATATCTCTTCCTACTCAACTGAGTAATTTCTGGAACAGCCTGCCAGATTAGATACAGTTGACAGACCAGATGCTTCGATTTAGAAAAGCTTGGAGTATATATCTGTTTTCTGAACCAGTTGCTGGCTTCTTTTGCGGGTGAAATTAAGCTCTTGGTTGCCTAATGGGTTCAAGTGTAAATGTAGCGATGATGCTTTGTCCTTTTTCCGAGCAGACCTAATATTTGAATGTAGTTGCGTCATGATCTGCCCCCCCCCTTTCATTTACCTCCTGCTTCTGTATCCAGGTGCAGACCTCCATCCTGCCTGTCCGAGGTTTCATCCCCAAAACCACTTTCACCTCCAGAGTGAACTTCTTCCAGGCTCCTATCCGCACTGCCAGCCAGTGCACATCTTTCAAGAGCCAAAGTCTTCCCTTTCACTCTCCCTGAAGTCAAGCCATGGGTCTCCTTCACTTATCCTCCTCTCGCAGAGGTCACTGGCCTCTGCACAACCCCAGTACTCTGCTGAAGATACTCTGACATCACTGCATCAGCAATCTTTGTGGTGTAAAACTGGAATTAGCTGGCACTTAATTGGCATCAATTGAATGGTAATCTTTACTGGAACCTGACTCTTGTATGGAGACCGATGCTCAGCCCAATTTAGCTTGAATTTTACAATTTCACTCCAAGTCACCATTGGTACGTTTATCGGAGTTAAATAATCTTTTTGTCTATGTGTGGATCTTAAAGTTAGCAGGTTCAAAACATTATTGAGTTCAGGTTACTCGGGGAAACTGGAGCCACAAACATCAATGGAAATGTTAAAATTCCTAAAATATGGCTCTTTCAGTTTTTAACTTTTTATTCCTGTCAGTGTTTAGTTTGCAGGCTAATTGCAGCACACAATACTTGTTTTCTTGCCTCTGGTGATACCTTGTCTATTTTCAGGATCTGTTTTGGCATGGATTGGGACAAAGATGGAGACACCCTTGCAATTATTGCTGACAAAACGAATTCTATTTACCTGTGGGAACCCAACACAAGTAAAACCAGTCAGTTGGACAGTGGCATGAGGTAAGAAAATTAAAGTGTGACAAAGAATCCATTGCATACATTTATTGTGGAAATAAATTTAACGTGTGGTAATTTTAGGCCTCATCTTACTTGGGTGTAAATGGTGAGTGTCTCTTCATTTTCTGTAGCTGGGAACATGTAAAAAAGAGAATGTTCATGTTAGTCAAAAATAGGTGGTCATCATAAACTTTATCATGGTGTTGAGGCTACTCTCCTGATGCATGCTTAAGAATTTTGTAATAAAGATGCAAATTTGACTTTCCTTTTACAGGGCAGTCGAGTAAATTAGAAATTATTGGTGAAGTTATGTCTTTTAGGGGAGCAGATTTCCTGGACAAGAGGTGAAGCATGCTGCTATTTTTCCTGGAGATTGTGCAAAGAATTGCTATTTTCATCCCATTCCTAAGTAACACTTTTGTGCTATTTGGCCTTTCCACACAGGATCCTGTACTTCACATGGGCTGTTTAAATCCCAGTTACGTTACTTTCTCTCTCTTCTAAAGTCAGTCCCTCACTCAATTACTCACACACTTTCTATCTCTCTCTGAGCACACTGATTGGGTTATCATGACACCAGTGTTATTTACAACCACATGAAACGGTTGGTCTGTGGTAACAAGGCCCATCTTAAAAATAAGTTATTGTTTCAGTTAAATCCTTAGAAATCGTCGTCTCTTCCCTCCAAATCTCTGTGAATGCTCTCAAGTATCTAATATCACACAAAAGACTTTATGTAAGATGTCTTTAAAAGGTGCACAAATAGTTAATAAATAACTATATCTTTGCTTCTCCTTATAAGCTCTACTCATGAAAAGAATGTGCTAAAGGCATGGGGTCGCCAAAACCTTTTGTCATCCATTATTCTAAAAACGAGAAAGGCTGATGGAGGATGACATTGTTAATCTTCAGTTCACTTCAGCAGTAGTTACCTACTTTCTAAGACCAGAATAAATGACAAAATATAGAAAGTAAAGATCCCTAGGATGTTGCAGGGTGTGCGGCACTTGTGTTTTTAAAAAAAATATTTATTTGTATTTTGAAGTAAACATATCGCAGGTTGACAATGCCAACAGTGCATTTTTAAAATTTGTCAAACATATCGTGCTAACATCAGGATGAGTTGTGAGCTATCACGGTTGATCCTCATCTTGATACGACAGCAAAAATAATGTTCTTCACTCTGAACTGAACCAGAACTGCAAACAGTTAACAGTGCAAGCAAGGAAGTGTATAGGACAGGTGGAATCAGCAAGGTGTGCATTATACCATAAGAATAGGCAATGGGACTGAGGCTACCGTCTTAATAGCGTGCTAGTGGGGTCTAGGAGGTTTTGTCAAGGGGAAGAAGGCAATCAAAGCATTCCCACAGGGAGCCCATTCCAGAGCAGTTCTGAGCAGTCTCATTAGGCGATACGTTGGAAAAAGATAATCTTTCACTATATTTTTTTAAGCTAAAAAAGAATGCAGTCCCACCGGTTGGCTATAGGTCATTTCCTGAGACCTCTTCCTTTCTTAGGGCCTTGATCTCTGCTTCCCCCCTTTTTAATGTGGTTTGTCGCCAGGTTGCTCTTGAAGGAGGTGTTAGTCTCCCATTTCAATGTTATAGTTTGTTTAGCTAGCAGCAGGGCCAGGTCTACAAAATGGGCAGCCAATTTGCTCTTTTTTGGCACATTTGAAGAGACCCAGAGCACAATCCTCCCAGATTGTGAGGTTGGGAAAGAGGTCAGTATGCCATTGATTTTGGACCAGTACTTTGTTGGAGAAAGACAACTACACAACATGTTTTGAAGATCCACTGCTGAGGCATTGCACTGGGGAAAGGAAATTTTGGCGTCTGAGAACATTCTGTTGATTTAAGGGAGAGGTAGGCTCTATGCAAAATATTAAACTGAATATACTTAAACCTGGTATTGTGGTAGACTGCGTGTGGATATGCGAGTACCCTTTCTCATTCACTGTCATATAATACTCTCCCTATCTCCGACTCTCATTCCTCCCACAGCCCCTGCAGAGAAATCTGTGCATGTTCCCCACAGTCCTACTAAAAAAGCTATGCGTCGGCACCCATTGTGTATGGGGCTTGTATGAGGCATATGTTTGTGTGTGGTCCTTGGTGATGATGCCCCATGTGGTTCTACATGTGTTGGTCATAGTTCTCTGTCTGGAATTGACCTTTCTGGATGTTGTATTGCTCTATAATTGAGTAAAAGGTAAGGAGCTGACCATCTTAAAATAGGGTGCCCAGATTCTTGAGCGCTGCACCACTCCAGTGTTGTAATTCGCTCGCAGACACGCAGCCCCAGTGTTTAGGCAAACCCAAGAGGGGTATAGCAGGAGCATTTGGCATCATATGCTTGTGATAAGTAAGCCTCCATGGAAGCACTTTTGGGCAAACCAGTAGCAACCGAGACTTCCTCATTCCAGGGTTGGCACACAGAACAAAAAAGGATAGCAATTTTCCTGGTTGCAGTGGGCCCGGTCTCTCAGCAGGTGTCTAAGGAGTGTCCTGAGAACCATCGACTGACATTTTGCAGCTGAGCTGGCTGGTAAATTGGTTCGAGTTGGGGGCCCGAGCCCACCCTTATCTATCCAAATTTGCAGTTCGGTTATGCAACCCTGTGACGTCCGTTACACCATATGAGATCCATAAGCTTAGTATCCAAATCTCGAAAAATCTTCCCCAAGGCAAATGGAGGAAAAATAATACAGGAGGTGGGGGAGTATTATCATTTTAGACTGCGCAAGGAGGGCTATGGTTGTGAGTAGGAGAGTCCTCCAAATATAGATCTGTGCCAGCAGCACCAATATCACTCTAGTGAGATTTCCTACTAGCAGGTCATGTTCAGAGTGATAGATTCTAACCCCTAAGTATTTGAAGGATTAGCCCTGCCAGGGAAGTAGTCCACCCCCAAGGTCTATCAGTGCTGCTGGTGTGTCGGGCAGAGAGGAAACACAAAGATTTGAGCCAATCTATGTAGAATCCCTCTTCTTTGCTAAATCCCTGAAGTATACATGCAATACAGCCAATCTCTGCACGTACGTCCCTGAGGTAAAGCAGCAGGTCATCTGCATATAGCAATGCGGCATGGATTATGTCATCCAGAGAGATGCCCCAGTGGACCCTGTGTTGGCATAACTTAATGGCCAAACGCTTCATGGTTATATCATAAAGGAAGGGGGTAGTGCGCAATCCTGGCACATCCATCTATTAGTTGTGAAAGGGGCAGATATGAGCTTCCCAAGTTGAACTCTTGCTCTTAGATCACTGTAGAGCATTTTAATTAGTTAAAGCATTCCCTTGCCGAAGGTGAACTTGGCTAACACTCTGAATAGTGGGGCACTTGTGTGTCTTAATGGATTACACTCTTTAAAGCATTTAAATATTGGCAGCCTGCATGTGTGAATGCGGCCCTAGCCTCTGCCCACCCCGCACACAACCTCCCGTCGACCTTGTCACAGAGGTTGGTCTAAATATCTTTTTGTATTTCAGAAACAATCCTCCAGAATGGGGGGGTTGTTTCTTCAGTGCAAAAAATCAGTGGCCCTGAGGTGCAGGGAGGTTTCTCCCTGTGTGAGGGGACCTTTGATTGTTTTTCCTCCTTGCATCTGACATGCCTTGCATGAGTGTCCCTGGGAGGAAAAAATCTTTTTGGAAGTCCTGTCCCAAATAGGGTGGGCCTTCTAACACATTGACTAGTGTACACGTGGTGCTTGGTCTGCTGGGCACCGCCAGTGTTGGAAACCTAGCACTTCCCCCACTTCTAAATAAGGCAAAGGACCTGGTGATTTTGGTGTGGTAGAAGCCATGTCAATTTACAGTGGGACTTTTACTCCTCCAAACTCTAAGTGATGCTCTAAGTTCTCATTTGTTTCATTGTAGCTAATACTTTTGTACTGAGGCAAACAGGTTACAGTAGGTTAGTATTTGATCTCTTGTATATGGTCTCATGTTTGGACTTTGGTTATCGCACCAAACAGGGAGACGGACGCTCCACTGTTCCAGCAGCACTCGGGGGACAAACACCGGCTATTTCAGCTTATCCAAGAGCTCCACTTGTTATTTCCTTGGCGTTCATTGCCCATATACGAAGCAATCGCCTGCAGCTTAGATCGGCCATTCTGCTGATCAGCCAGAGAAACCCACATGGTTCTTGTACCTTGTGAATATCAAGTGCCCCGAGTAACGCTGAGATATCCAGGCCCTGCCATCCTTTCTGCCTAACACTACCCTCACAAGGGTGCCCGGCCGGGTCCCTGTGAGTTTTTTCTTCACTTATTTCACGGTGACACTGCTTTTCACATTAGGCAGTGCAGGCCTCCCCTCAGGTGTCCCTACATCCTTTAGGTCCTGAAGAGACCCTGTACTTCAGATAGGGTCGAAACGTCGTCGACAATTAACAAAGGCGAACTATTATCAAACACTTATGATTGTATAAAGTGTTGTCCAATTGATTTTGAATTATTTAATGGTCGCCAAAATGTTTTCAAGTGAAACCTTGTACATATGTCACGTATTATGTCACTATTAGTTTAGGTTCCAATGTTTTTTTCACTGGGACACCGTTCACTATTTGTAATCATTGTTTGTTGTATAATCTTATTGTGATTCTCAAGCCCTATGTATATATTGTTTATTTCATTTATTTATTATATAAACGGAAAAAAAAAAAAATTCACATTGACTATTCCCTCAGTGTCAGTGGCCAGCTTTCTTTTGACATCCTACTAACCCTGTATATTGCCATTGTGCAGAATTGCATCAGAAATACTGTATTATTATTCCACAGGAGCCATTGTTTCCCCATTAACTTACTTACCCAGGCTCCCCGTGAGTAGGGTTCCCTTGTTTTTTGTTCTCAGTGTTGGAAACCTAGCACTTCCCCCACTTCTAAATAAGGCAAAGGACCTGGTGATTTTGGTGTGGTAGAAGCCATGTCAATTTACAGTGGGACTTTAACTCCTCCAAACTCTAAGTGATGCTCTAAGTTCTCATTTGTTTCATTGTAGCTAATACTTTTGTACTGAGACAAACAGGTTACAGTAGGTTAGTATTTGATCTCTTGTATATGGTCTCATGTTTGGACTTTAGAGCTTGTTGCTTCATATGCACAGCTCCAATTATTCCAGAATGCAGCGATATGTGAATGTGCTTCTTGTTGCATTCATACACAATGGGAATAGGACTGTAGAGAAAGGTGATTTGGTATGAAAAATTACACTTATGAAGTGTTCCACATTATTTTGCATTTTAGACCTGTTTTAACCTTTTCCACTTTAGTTTCTTGATCTGCCTTTCTCTTGTTTTTAGGTCTCAGGCCTAGCATTGCAGTGCGCAGCACTGCTTGCGCAGCCCGAGACCTCTTGTACGGGCTTTTGGAAGCTGACCACACACTCGTGCATGTGGTTTTCTTTTCTCCGGCTGCCATTGGCTGTAGTGTTTTTAAAAAAAAAAGAAATGAACGCAATTGGGCAAAGGCGGGCGCATGTCCCGCCTTTGCTCCGCCCATTCCCATCGGTGGCTAGCACGCGCAGTAGCGCGCGTTCGCCTCGCTGCCGGGCTCCCTTTCCCCCCGCTCCTATGTGGTGCGCGCGCACCACTGGTTTCGATTCCCGCACCCGCTCCTTTGTGGTGCGCGCGCACCACTGGTTTGTTTAACTTTGAAACTGCTGTTAATAAAACGTAAAAAGAATAATTCTCGCCTTCGCGTCCTTAATAGCTTTAAACGTTTCCTTCACTATAGCTAGGAAACTTCTTTTACCACTACTCCACGCCAACAATGCACACACTGAAAGTTTTCGAGTTTTCACATTGCGCCTGCGTCCCTAAATATAAAATCCGATTGGCTTATTGTCTTGCACTACAGACTCCGCCCTTTACGTTTCTGATTGGCGGTTACTTCCGGAAGATCAGCTCTCTCAGTAGGTGAGCTTCCTCCGCATCTTGCGCCTGCGTATCCTAGGTCTCTGGAGTTTCATTGGTCAACGTTGAAGTTCAACCCCGTGCGTCGATGTTTCATTTCTGAACTACCACGCTTCCTTCTCGCCGGATTGGTCACTTATGGAATCTCCGCCCTTTCTATTTTCTGGTCTGCTTTCCTTTCTCTTACCACGCGCTTCGTTGTTTTCAGAGTGATTGGTTGTTTGTGAAACCCCGCCCCTCTTCCTTCACAGACAGTGTTCTGATGGCGCTGGTTGGAGCAGTAAGAGCGGACCTGGCAAAGGCTGTGGCCGAAGCCCGGTTGCTGGTGGTGGGAGCAGGGGGCATCGGATGCGAACTGCTCAAGAATCTAGTACTGAGCGGCTTCAGCTCGGTGCGAGTGGTGAGACCTGGGGTGAAATGGGAGGGCGCGTACAGGATGGTTTATGGAAAGTAGTGAAATAAGGTGTTCTACAACTGCACGCGGCAACGCTGTGAGCTGTTAATTATAGTGAAAGCTAAGAGCTTTACTGCAGTAGTGAGCGGAAATGGCATAACCCAGGACCTTTCCCCCCCGCCCGCCCCCCCCCCACATAGTTCTATTATTTCAGTATTTCTGCCGTCTTTCTCTTACTTGCCACCTGCATTGTTTCTGTTTTCATCAGACCGCCAAGTACATCCAGTGGCACAGATTATCTTCCAGGTCGCCTGATGCCCTTACTTCGTTCCCTCTAGTGTAGAGGTCTGCAACCTTTACCATGATAAGAGCTACTTACATTCAATGAAAAGGATCATGAGCTACTCATGCTTTTAGTGTTGTAATAGTGACCGCATCAGATAGGTTTACATTAGTGGCTACCATAGACAAGATTACCAGTAGTGATTAGCTGTTTGTCAGGCACGGTTGCCAAAAACAGCTTTGTCAATGTAGAATTCCGTTACATGGGTAATAATACATAGTCCTAACCAGGTCATAATATTAGCAATGTTTTCCCAATGCAACATGGTTTATCATGAAATATAACCTTTAAATATATTTTGGAAATTCAGCCATTTTTCTCCAAACATCAGCGTATGGGTTTTGACAATGCACATATTTTCGCCTCGAGTACAAGCCTTTTTTTTTCTTTCAAATTTTTGTATACATATATTCAACCAAGCAAAAGTTTCTATTTAGTATGTTGCGCTGCACACAGGAGAGCTATTTAGATGCAGCTGGAGAGCTACCATAAGCTCCCAACCTACTCTTTGGGAATCGCGCTCAAGTGTTTCATATTTTTCATGCTATATGCCCTCTTTGCATGCTCCGGATCTACTGGATTTTGTGCCCCCTCCTATACACAGTTTGTGAGCCAAAGTTCTGTTTTTCCTCGTACTAAAATGTCGCTCTCCTGGTTATCTGGCATGTTTTTCTTCTGTCTAAACCTTTGGTTCGTTTTTCACCGCTGATGCTGTCCACCTGCCACTCCGAGCTGAACGATTGTATATAGAGCTGTATTGATGCACCTGCTCACCCCGCAGCAGTTCCTTCTTTCTTGGCTGTCTCATTCTGTCTTATTCTGAATATTGACCTCACCCCTCCCCTCACACCCTTCGTAGAGGTCCGCGACTGCTGTCCTGGTCATCAGTAAGGCCTTCATGTGAGAGAAGCTATAGGACAGCAACACAAGCCCAATGACTCATGACGAACCGTGACATGGGCTTTAGACTTAGTGGGACAGGAACGTGGAGTGATTTTAAGTGGTGATAGAATTTTGAGAATCATTGAATGCTTATATACATCCTCTGCTGGAGTTAATTGAAAGCCTCATTTGGATGTCCAGATGTATTGGGAATTGTTTATTTTTGCGGTCTTGCATGAGTACTTTACAAGTTTCTTAAATGCAACATATGATACTTACCAAGGGGCTATAGAAGCATACCTTTCACAATCCAAATTGAAAAGTAATCCCCCACAAAACTTGTATTGATCAATAATTTAATTTTTTCAGAGCTGATTTGAGAGTTCCTGTCCTTGATATTGTGCTCAGTCAGTGAGAGACTGGGGGCCTTATGCAACAAGTAAGGGTTTGATGAGACCTGGGAATTATGGCATTTCATAAATAAGTAACATATGGAGTTGTTATATGTGAGGAATTATTTGATTTGTTTTCCTTTATCAAATGTCAGTAAGAGCTAGTTCGCTAAAGGAGTTTGGGGGTGGTGTGCGTAGTCTTGAACCTAATGATGATCTTCGGGCGGTAGTGGATAAGTCAATCTAAATGCACTGTGGAGACTTATGGATGAACGAGCTTTTGGAAGCTGACCACACGCTCGTGCGTGTGTTTTTTTTTTTTCTCCGGCTGCCATTAGCTGTAGCTTTAAAAAAAAAAAAAGAAATGCACGCAATTGGGCAAAGGCGGGCGCATGTCCCGCCTTTGCTCCGCCCATTCCCGTCGGTGGCTAGCACGCGCAGCAGCGCGCGTTCGCCTCGCTGCCGGGGTCCCTTTCCCCCCGCTCCTCTGTGGTGCGCGCGTACCACTGGTTTTGCACCGCCCCTCCCCCTGCCCAGTGCAGCCATGGCTGCTCGTGAGGAAGGGCTGCTCGAGAATCTTCGCCGGCAGCCTGTCTTTTTCCTGCTAGTGATTCCCCATGGTGCCCGCTTCATCTGCTTTGGCGATCGGACGCTGATCCGACTGCAATTGGCTATCGCGTGCCACTAACAGCTGTAAAGAGGCGAAGTGCAAAGCAGCAGTATCATTCAAAAGCACTTTTGCCTGCGCTCCAGTATACGACTGACTAATTGTTCTTTCTTTATGTGGCGCTGGCATATTTGTCTCCATGTACAGCCTTCCTCAAACACACATTGATGTCATTTTCATTTTAGTCAGTGACGGTGTATGCAGCAGTATTAAAATTATAGTGCTGAGGGGTCTCCCGCCCACCAAGGTGAACATACATGTTACATTTATTGTCCCGCCTTGTCCGCGCGTAGAGCAACTCTGTGATAAGCTCCCTTATTAGCTCTATGTATGATTGTTTCTCCTCCCATTAGGACTAGAGATATCTATATTATTCTGAATTAGTGGTAGGGATGTATTGTATTGAAATAGCGCTTACTACCCCTGACGATTCGTCGAAGCCCTTTTTCGGCCAGTAGCATGCTACTCCAGAACCCATAAAGGATTAATGGTGACTTAGTATAGTGAAATATGGAATTAATTTGAGCGGTGGATATGTTAGTCTGTTATTTGGATTGAGAAGGTTAGTAGAGGGATGGAAGAGGGAAAAGGTTTGCATTTATATAGCGCTTGCTACCCCTGATGAGGTGTTGAAGCACTTTTGGGCGAGTAGGACACTACACTAGAACCAAAAAAGAATTAGTGGTGAATTAGTCTGGGGAAATATGAAATTAATTTGAGCAATGGACATGTTAGTCTGTTATTTGGATTGAAAAGGATAGTGGAGGGATAGAAGAGGGAAGGGTCTAGAAAGTTGTTTTTTTTACGTCTAACCACACCTTTACCACTTTAATAAAATATGCTGATAATAAACGCTACATTAAAATCTGGGCTTGGCCGCCAACAGTGTCACACCCCTAGGGTCAGCCTTCTTTGCATCTCGCTATCAGAAATACACCTAACTCAGTAATCTAGTGAGCATTTTGGAAACTGTGGAACCAGGGGGAATAGATTTAAATCCTGGTCTTTGAATGGGGCTAAGTTGTGTAATCTTAGACATTCATTTTCCGTCTTTGGTTATCTTTACAAGATTGGACAAATTTAGAATTCGGCTTAGAGTTTGTAGAAGTGTGTGATAATAGAACTGGATTGGAACCCAACACATACTCATTGGATATTATGTCTTTGAAGACTGAACCCTGTCTTTTAGTTCACTCATCAAAATGTAGTGCAAAAGCCAAGATTCTGGGAACAAGTAACAATTGTAGTTTTAGTTCTTCAGCTTCACCAAACTGTCTGATCTTGTGCAGATATTAAGCAAGTTGTATAAACGTTTTTATGGTTGCAAACAGTCCAAATAGCTGTGTATGCCAGCAGAAATATTTTTTGCTATTTACTAAACCCATTTTAGGAATCAGTAATATTTTAACGGCTTCTAAAATGAATCAGTACTTGGATGGCATATTGGGAGGGTCCCTTTCAAAAGCCCAATTGATATGAGTTTAGCCCCATTCACTTTAAGGAAAAAGACTGATTTAAAAAAATAATAATAATCTTCATTTGAAAAGCTATCAGAGACATGGCGGTCTGCTGACCCTTGCAGATCATTATCCCTGTGATTGTGTCCAATTGAATCGAGTCGCTATTTGTGACCTACCTCTTGAATATTAATTGTGAATCATTCAGATTTAGAATTTGTACATAATTTGGGTCCACAAAGGTAGGAAAAATACTGGTCATAAACTGAGACTACGTTATGCGATGTAATAGTACACCTGGCCCTTAGTTATCCCAATGCCTTTGCTCCTTTATCTTTTGATAAGAAGTTTGAGACATGCTGGCTACCAAATTTGAATACCTAGGATAAGCACACTTTTAAAATCAGGCATGTTTAGAAAGTTATTTTTTATGGCTAAGAGGGAACTAATGGCAGGTAATGACTATCTGGTACACCACGGTTCCCGGATAATGAATCTCCATGTGTAGGAAAGTGCCCTTTCTACATGCTTGCCCCCTAACCTTTTGCCAGTTACCTGATGCAATTTTACTGAGTGTGCCCTGGGTCCCTGTCAATAAGGTTCCCAGGGCCTGTGTTCTTTCCCTAGCATGTACCATTGTTTCCACAATTGGCACCACTCTGGCCTACCTGCAAGTCTCTTGTAAGGGGTACTTATGGTATCAAGGGCATGGTAGCCAGGGAAAGGCTTCTGAGGGTTGCAGCATGTATTATGCCACCCTCAGAGACCTCTCATCACAAACAGGCACCACTGCCATTGTAGCCTGCGTGTTGGGGTGTAGCTAAAAGTGAAGAGTCGACGTGGCATTCTTCCGTGTGTGCCATTCCTGCCCAGCACTACATGAGGCCTAGGTAAAGTCACCCTTAAGGCAGGGTGCCCTATACCTCATGTGAGGACCTATGTGCATGAGCAGACAGGCCCCTATAATATCTAACGCCATTCTTAGATATTATAAGTGCCCAATAAAGCCATCCTGAGCATATGTTCTAGAAACTGGTCATTACGAGTTTCCTAGCACCATAATGGCTTTACTGAATCCTGGGATGTTTGGTATCAAACATCTCAGAATAATAAACCTGCACTGATTCCAGTGTCAGATTTATTATTTCATGCACTCAGGAGTCCTTTCTAGAGGGGACCCCTGAACCAAACCAACAGCTGGTGGGTTCCTGACTGGTGAACACCAGCTTGCCACCACAAGACAGGATTCTGGACCCCTGGGGTGGGAGCATTCGCTCCATGGGCCCAGAAACAATGCCTTTCCTGGGCGGAAGTGTTCACACCTCCCCAGGTCAGGTAGAGCCATCTGTGGCAATGGAGCTTCAAGGGCCTTGCCGCTTTTGCAATGTGACCCCCAGCCTCTCCTGCTATCAGGAGTAGGCCCCCTTCCTGTCTCACGCCCTTTTCGGTGGGAAAACAGGTGGGAAAATCAGAACAGCTGTATTGCTCTCATAATATTAGTTTTAGACATGTCACATTTACACTTTGAAATAAATACACTTCATTTGTTGCAGGCCTGTCACTATCCTTCAACACTAGCTTAGGGTGTTTCTTTCTGTCTTTATTACATAGATGTCTTGTTCTCTCATTCTCCCTTAATTTCAGAAAAGTGTCTGTTCCTATTCGTTCCGAGCATGCCTATACATCTTCCTGTTCCTATACATCTCTGTTCATCTTTTCTTCACTGCTTTGCATGTCTTCCTCTTCATCAGTTTCAGGGAGCATCTTTGCCCATTCAACATTATCTGCTGTGATATCGCTGTGACCTTTAGCTGGAAGTATGATTCTTCTATTCTCCTTACGTTTCATTTATGCATTTTCCTCCCTGTTTGTCATAGGTTGCCTCTCTTATTCCTAGTTGCAAACATTTCTGTAACCAGTCACCTAACCCTCAATTTGTTTGGGGTGTCTCACTTTCTAGCCACTCATTGCAGGAATATAGTGCTTCACTAGTTACACATTGCTTCTCTGAGATGTCTCCTCTTCCCTATTGTTCCATTAATAGCAGGTATGTTTCTGCCCCTCAACCATTAGCTAAGAAGAATACAAGAGTGATGGATGGAATTCTTGAATTAATCTCAGCCACTGATAATTACTCGGGACGTATCCCAATCTATTGTTCTTTTGTCCATCATGCCGCCTCAGATTAGACCCAGCCATATGCAAATCAGCCTTGTTCGTGCTCCAGAAGGAACAGTCCAGCCTGAACTGCCAAGCCAGGTCTTCTCTGAAGCAGAACACAAGTAACCCAAGTTCGGTTTTGGCCTATTTGTGCCTCTTTAGTCATGCACATCCTGGTTCCAGTGCCACAGTAAGCACAGGGCCCATGACTGGGCATACCTGTCACACTTGCGGCATTGCACTAAAGTAAACATAAAAATGATGGGTGGAATGCTTAAATTAATCTGAGCTACTGGTTATTACTTGTGGCCGCATCCCAGTCTATAATTTTTCTACCCACCATGCTACCTTAAATTAGATCCAGCCCTATGCAAATCAGCCTTGGCCCTGCTCCAAAAGGAACAGTCCAGCCGGAAATGCCAAGCCAAATACAGGAACACAAGCAACCGTTCAGTCGAGGCTGCTTGGTTCCAGTGGCACAGTGAGCACGGAACCCACATCTGAAGAGGTCAAATTGGGCCAAACCCGGTCTTGGGTTGCTTATGTTCCATTTCAAAGAGGATCTGGCTTGGCAGTTCATACTGGACTATTCCTATTGCAGCATGACTGAGGCTGAATTGCATATTGTGGGGTCTGATTTGAGATGTCATGGTGGGCAAAGAAAATAAATTATGGAATGAAATGCTACCCCGAGTAATTACCAGTGACTGAGATTAATTCAAGCATTCCATTACTGCTTTTTTGTATTTTTCCAAAAAGCGATAATGGCTCTCCTCCTCCCTATTACTCCTGTGACTGTCCGAGCACCTACCAAGTAAGTGCAAGTTTTAGTTTTAACCTGGAAGGTGGACTGAATGTATGTGCAGTGATGAAACTATGTCAATAGAACATACAGGTTGCAAGCTCTAGAAGTGCACAGGAGCTGCCAACGCCATTGGTATAAGTAAAAGGGCTAACCTGTAGATGAGACAGGGAAACCCCACTATATATTAGTGAAAGGAGGCCACTACTGTCATAGTGTAGAGACTGAAAGAAAGAAGGTGATTTCAAATAATAACTTGACTAATCACAGTTCCTCCTGTTGAGACTATGCCCAATAGAACAAACTGCAGGGAATTGGAGGTGGAGTTCAGTTTATGAGGCTGTCAGTCTGCGCAGTTTGGGGTGCCTGTCATATATTACATCGCATGGGGAAAGATGTACAGAAGAGAGGACACTTATCCAGTCCGTTGTGCTAGCCCTGGGCTTAGCCGAAGATGTGCCTTGTGTTTTCAAGTTTGTCTTTTATTCAAGGTTTTCATATTAATGTAGCATTGGTTTCCTGAGTCACAGTTTTAAGATAGCTATACCTGCCCCTAATGTAACTCTTTTTTTTGGTACTGATGAGCATGCACAAGTTGCTTTGTAAAAAGTGTTTGTAACTACCCAAATGGTATACATGTCCCCACGCGTACCAGTTAAGAGTTTATAATGCTGAAGTCAACAATATTATGTAGCAACTGTTGAAATACTCGATTCATTCCACCTGACTCAATTGTTAATTTTTTGAATTGCAAAAATAATTTTTCACTATTATAAGTACTTAGAAAATAGGCCTATTATATCTCTTAAAAGGCTTAATAAAAAGTGATATGATTCATAAGACTTTCTTTTTTTCAGAGATCTGATGTCTTTCTTGCTTTGGTCAAAAGCTGGGGCTTTGCTTGCTGTTGGAACATCTAGGGGCAGCTTGCTGATTTATAACCTTCAAACATCTCGCAAAGTTCCCGTGCTAGGTAAGGGATAGCAGTCACCTCTTCATATTTATCTTTTCATTAGGAACTTTCAAGACATGAAAAGGATATATATGAGGATACTGTTTATCAAATGCTTGTATATAGGATGCAGATGACTGTCTCATCAGTTTTTGATCCGTTATAACAATAACAGTAAGAACAATAATACAATCAAAATGCTATTTTTAGTGCGTGATGATTCCATCCTTGAAGAGCTGCAAATATCACTGTTTTTATCTAACTCCATTTTATTCCATCGGAAGGACAAACTTCTCACTGGCATTCAACCCACAAGTTGCAGCAGCTGGCACCTAACTAGCTGAGCTTTCATAATGAGAACAATTTAGAGCTATCGACAAGGTTGCATCCATTGATTTTTCCCAAAATAATTAGCCGAAATAAGACGTACTTTTTTGTAACACAGTGTCACAGTTGACATGGTGGCTGCCAATTTGGTTGCAATTTTATGTGTGTACCTTGTATTTTTACATCTGTATTTTTTTATTGATGTTTGTCATTCCTTGCAGATAATAATACTAAATATACTACATTGTAGTTAAAGAGCCTTTAAATATGCAATGAAATTCCAGTTCAGAAAATCTATATCCATAGAGACAAATTTTGGACAAATAAAGTTGTGTAAATTTATAGCTAAGATCATTTTGGAAATTTGACAGGCAAAATGAATAACTTTGTAAACATATATGGAATTTGTCGCATAGTGGAAGTAATCTTCTCCATGGAGAAGCAATGACCAACCTTGGTTCATCATGTTTATCAGCATTAAGATTCATCCATATGATGATGACACATCTTTGCTTGAAAGTCTCCTCTGCTTCGTCATCCAATGCCTTAAACACTGCTTGCACATCATCCAGACCTGGATGCCGAGTGCCTTCCTGAAGCTCAACCGAACCAAGCAGATTTATGTTAAACCCAAACTTTCACAGAATACCACATCTCTTGGATTCATCCTGGACACCAACCTCACCCTCAAAGAGCACATTGCCTAAAAAATAAAGACAGTCTGGTACCAGCTTTCTCTTATAAAGGAACTAAAACCTGTTCTTCCAGAAAGTGATGTCAGAACTGCTTTTCAAGCCCCCATACTCTTGCACCTAGCTGGTGGTAATGCCCTACTCAGTGGGCTCCCAGACTCCACACTGGCACCCAATAAGGGTACCCTACACGCCTCAGCACATCTCATCCAGGGCCTGAAGAAATATGATCACATCATCCCCATCCTGATGGAACTACATTGGCTCCCTTTGCCAGCCGCACCATCTTCAAAACCAGCTGTGTCTTTTTTAAAGCCATCCCCCTGCTTATCTTGCTGATAATCTTGCAGTCTCTGCTGGTTCTCTGCACACCTGCTGCTAGGACACCATCTGAATGCAGACTAAGGGCCTGATTTAGATCACAATGTGACGGATATCCAGTCCACCTCATTATAAGTGCCATAGGATATAATGCACTTGTAATAAGATAGATTGGATATCCGTCAAGTTGTGACAGAGTAACCCCTCCTGCAAACTCTCAATCAGGCCCTTAGAAGTGTGAAAAAGAAAACCCAGGCAGCAGGCCGTTTCCATATATTCACTCAGGATTTTCCCCGTATCAATCAGGACCACCCCAATGCTTCTCCAGTTTATGTAAGAGTTAAAGACTCACCTTTTTAAAGGACACTATATCAAAATGCATTAACTGTCCACACACAGATACCTCTCCTATCACTTGTCTTTATGCTTGGCTTTGACCCTGCATAGCTCTCTGTTGCCTTTAGGCTAGGTTTGTGCTATATAAATACCCTGAACGTACATTCATACATGTTTGTAGACAGATGACCTCAGCAGATATAGACATAGGAGCAATATGAATCCAATCTAGAATTCAAAATTGGGTGGTAAACTTGACATTTATCAGATGTAAGTCTTAGGGCATTTTCATAGTTACTTCTAGTCCTAGAACAAACAGTGGGTGTAGGAAGCTGGCTCTGTATATACTATACCAAAACGAGGTATAGTGTGCACAGAGTCCAGTGGAACCCCAAAGGTAGGCAGAGGTAAAAGTAGATACTTTGTAGTAGGGTACTTTGTGGATATTTGTGGTAGTGTGGGCGAGCAATAAGGCTTTATCAGAGGGTAGTGTTAAGCATTTGTTGTACACACTCAATCAGCAAATGATGTCACACACTCAAAGACTGAACTCAGACCAATTTTATTTGTATAAAAATATTGTTTAGTTATTTTATTTCTAGAAACAAGCCAAGCCTGGCATAGGTAAGTTAAATAAATACTTTGCAATATATTATGCAGTGTTTACAAGTGAATGCAAGTTCAAATGCAGTTGTTTGAAATACAGGTAAGTCTAGGTATTGAAATTACTGTACAGATTACTTTTTAGTTACTTTTCAGATTACTTTTTCTACTCCGTGTGATATGCCTAGATATCACACTGGGACATTTCCTAGAGAAAAGGTAAGTAAACCAGTTTTGCACAATTGTAACTTTTCAGGTTTCCTATACAAATCAACCCCACACTTAAAACATTTTTCAGAGAAAAACAGTCAATAGGTTCCTATGGAGAGAAATGAAGTTAACGGTTACCAGGAAAGTAATCGGTCTTCGGGGTTGAGTTTCTGGGGTTGGAACAAGGGTTCCCCCAGCGTCAAGGATGCACTCTCGTTACACCCTCAGCGGCACTAAGGCAGCCGGGTTCAGAGTGCTGAGGCCCAATGTTATCCAATGGGGGATAGAGGGCCACCGGTTGGTGGCTGCTTACAAGCAGGCCACTGGGTTGTGGGAGCAAAGCTCCTGGTGTTGGGCTCAGGGCAAAGGGGGATCCTGTTTAGCACAAAAAGTGCACCCGCAGCGGCGCAGGGGCAGCTGGGTGCAGGGTGCTGTTTTGGCGTCGGGTGCCCTGTTGATTGCAATGTGGATTCACCGGTTTCAACAAAGACTGCAGGCCTGGGGACGAAGATCTTCTGGAGCTGACCACTGGTTGGAGATGTAAGTTGGGATGCCTGAGGATGCTGGGACACCGTCGGTTGGGCCACCCAAGGCTGTGGGGCTTCTGGTGCAGGGGTGCCTTTAGGTGTCGGGTTTCTCTTACCGATACAAAACCGGTCCTAGGATGCTTGTTTCCGGTCCAGGGAAGACATGGCTTGGCAGTTCGGGCTGGACTGTTCCCATGAGGCACAGGGTCAGACTGATTTGCATATGGCCATGTCTGAACTGGGGTGGTGGAGTGAGCTAAAGAATGATGATGGATTCAACCCAGATCAGTTGACTGGGGGTGAGTGTTTGATTGGCTCAAGCGTTCCGGTCCATCATCCCCTTTTGTATCGCTTTGGTCGCCCTAAGTTGGCGGGGGTATGCCCAGACGTGGGTCCCTTGCTCACTTTGCCACTGGATTCAAGCAAGCCTGGCTGATGACGGCTGAAATGCCAGAAACCGGTCCTAGGATGCTTGTTTCCGGTCCAGGGAAGACATGGCTTGGCAGTTCGGGCTGGACTGTTCCCATGAGGCACAGGGTCAGACTGATTTGCATATGGCCATGTCTGAACTGGGGTGGTGGAGTGAGCTAAAGAATGATGATGGATTCAACCCAGATCAGTTGACTGGGGGTGAGTGTTTGATTGGCTCAAACGTTCCGTCCATCATCCCCTTTTGTATCGCTTTGGTCGCCCTAAGTTGGCGGGGTATGCCCAGACGTGGGTCCCTTGCTCACTTTGCCACTGGATTCAAGCAAGCCTGGCTGATGACGGCTGAAATGCCAGAAACCGGTCCTAGGATGCTTGTTTCCGGTCCAGGGAAGACATGGCTTGGCAGTTCGGGCTGGACTGTTCCCATGAGGCACAGGGTCAGACTGATTTGCATATGGCCATGTCTGAACTGGGGTGGTGGAGTGAGCTAAAGAATGATGATGGATTAAACCCAGATCAGTTGACTGGGGTGAGTGTTTGATTGGCTCAAACGTTCCGTCCATCATCCCCTTTTGTATCGCTTTGGTCGCCCTAAGTTGGCGGGGGTATGCCCAGACGTGGGAAACTTGCTCACTTTGCCACTGGATTCAAGCAAGCCTGGCTGATGGCGGCTGAAATGCCAGAAACCGGTCCTAGGATGCTTGTTTCCGGTCCAGGGAAGACATGGCTTGGCAGTTCGGGCTGGACTGTTCCCATGAGGCACAGGGTCAGACTGATTTGCATATGGCCATGTCTGAACTGGGGTGGTGGAGTGAGCTAAAGAATGATGATGGATTCAACCCAGATCAGTTGACTGGGGGTGAGTGTTTGATTGGCTCAAGCGTTCCGTCCATCATCCCCTTTTGTATCGCTTTGTTCGCCCTAAGTTGGCGGGGTATGCCCAGACGTGGGTCCCTTGCTCACTTTGCCACTGGATTCAAGCAAGCCTGGCTGATTACGGCTGAAATGCCAGAAACCGGTCCTAGGATGCTTGTTTCCGGTCCAGGGAAGACATGGCTTGGCAGTTCGGGCTGGACTGTTCCCATGAGGCACAGGGTCAGACTGATTTGCATATGGCCATGTCTGAACTGGGGTGGTGGAGTGAGCTAAAGAATGATGATGGATTCAACCCAGATCAGTTGACTGGGGGTGAGTGTTTGATTGGCTCAAACGTTCCGTCCATCATCCCCTTTTGTATCGCTTTGGTCGCCCCTAAGTTGGCGGGGGTATGCCCAGACGTGGGTCCCTTGCTCACTTTGCCACTGGATTCAAGCAAGCCTGGCTGATGACGGCTGAAATGCCAGAAACCGGTCCTAGGATGCTTGTTTCCGGTCCAGGGAAGACATGTCTTGGCAGTTCGGGCTGGACTGTTCCCATGAGGCACAGGGTCAGACTGATTTGCATATGGCCATGTCTGAACTGGGGTGGTGGAGTGAGCTAAAGAATGATGATGGATTCAACCCAGATCAGTTGACTGGGGGTGAGTGTTTGATTGGCTCAAACGTTCCGTCCATCATCCCCTTTTGTATCGCTTTGGTCGCCCTAAGTTGGCAGGGGTATGCCCAGACGTGGGTCCCTTGCTCACTTTGCCACTGGATTCAAGCAAGCCTGGCTGATGACGGCTGAAATGCCAGAAACCGGTCCTAGGATGCTTGTTTCCGGTCCAGGGAAGACATGGCTTGGCAGTTCGGGCTGGACTGTTCCCATGAGGCACAGGGTCAGACTGATTTGCATATGGCCATGTCTGAACTGGGGTGGTGGAGTGAGCTAAAGAATGATGATGGATTCAACCCAGATCAGTTGACTGGGGGTGAGTGTTTGATTGGCTCAAACGTTCCGTCCATCATCCCCTTTTGTATCGGGTTTCTCTTACCAGCTCCGGTCGCGGTCGGGGGGGGGATCCTCCAGAAAGAGGCTGCAGGCTAAGCTTGGAGATTCGAGGCAGGTCAGAGATCACCAGATCTTGGGTCAGAATCGCCGGGGAGACCTCCTCGTGGTGTTGGGCCACTTGAACTCGGGCCGTGGGCGACGGGTACAGAGTGGTGCAGACTCGTGGATTTTGCTGGAGCTTGAGTCTGTGGTTGAACAAATCCGGTGTTCACGGGAGACAAAGTCTTTTCTTTGGAAGGCAGGGCAGGTCCTCGGGGTTCTTGAGGTTGCTGGCTGCAGGACATACCGGAGTTTCGTTTCTGCAGGTTTGAGGTGGGGACAGGCCGGTAGGGCTGGGGCCAAGTCAGTGGGCATCCTCCTCTTCTTAGCTTTGGCACAAATGTTCGGTCCTTCTTCTTCTTTTCTTCTTGGTTGTTGCTTGTCTAGGAAGGCAAGGTTCAAGGGGTACCCCTAAATACTAGATTTAGGGGCGTTACAGGTAAGTAAAAGGTTGGGACCAATGGGTCCCTTCCTTGGGGTGGGTACACCCCCTATTATGCCACCCTCCAGTGGGAGGGGGGCATATGCCTCACTCTGGTTGGCTGGGTCCCCCCATCTTCAAAATAGCGGGGACTGAGAGTTGTGCTTCACCTAGCCTCCCCCACCTGAGGGGTGGGGTTGGCAAAGGTGGGCACACCTCGCTTCCTCACTTGGTTTTCCCGCCGGTTCTCCTGCCCAAAGTGGGGTCAGAACCGGTGGGGACCAGTTGCTGGAAGTAGCAAAAGGCCTGGGGAAGCTCATAAAGGTGGCAAGCCTTTGAAGCTTCCCCTTCGTGGACCCTGCCCATCCTGGGGGAGGAGGCTTGGCACCTCGTCCCAGGATGTGCATTGTTTTAGGCCCCAGAGAGCAGCAGGCTCTTGACCCAGGGGTCCAGAAACATGTCTGGTGGTAGGCAGCTGGGGAGCAGCCACTCAGCCTGGACACTAGTGTTAGGTCATTTTTCAGGGGGCATCTCTAAGATGCCCTCTGTGTTCATTTTTCATTAAATCCCACACTGGCATCAGTGTGGGTTTAATGTGCTGAGAAGTTTGATACCAAACTTCTCAGTTTTCAGTAAAGCCATCATGGTACTGTGGATTTCGTAATGACAAACTCCCAGCACCATATACTCTTAATGGCAGTACAGCACTTACAATGTCTAAGGATTGGCTTAGACACTGCAGGGGGTACAGGGCTCATGCACCTGTAACCTCACCACTGGTATAGTGCACCCAGCTAGAGGGGTGGCTGATCTATGCCAGGGCAGTGGGTTGTAGGCATGGCACACAGGGATGTGTGCCATGTCGACTCTTCACTTTGTTCTGCACCAAAACACGCAGCCTGCAAAGGCAGTGTGTGAGTGTAAAGGTACAGGGCCTCTAAGGGTGGCACAATAAGTGCTGCAGCCCTTAGAGGTCTTCCCTGGTCACAGTGCCCTGGGTACCTGTGGTACCATATACCAGGGGCTGACCTGTGGCCAGAGAGTGCCAATTGGGTTTGGTCTTCAATGCAGTTTTAGAGAAAGAACATAGGCCCTGGGTACCTGATTGGCAGTAGCCCAGGGCACACTCAGTCAAAGTACATCAGCAGTTCAGCAAAAAGAGAGTCTTCATTGTCTGAGTGGAAGAACCTGGAAAGTCCATCTGCATTGGCATGGGCAGTCCCAGGTCTGTGTTCCACCATAAAGTCCATTCCCTGTAGGGAGATGGACCACCTCAACAGTTTAGGATTTTCACATTTCATCTGCAGTAGCCACTTGAGAGGTCTGTGATCAGTTTGAACTAGGAAGTGAGTACCAAACAAGTATGGTCTCAGCTTCTTCAGGGACCAAACCACAGCAAAGGCCTCCCTCTCAATGGCACTCCAACGCTGCTCCCTGGGGAGAAGCCTTCTGCTTATAAAAGCAACAGGTTGGTCCTGGCCTTCATCATTGGTCTGGGATAGGACAGCTCCTCTCCCTAGCTCAGTGGCATCAGTCTGCACAATGAACTGCTTGGCATAGTCTGGAGCTTTGAGAATTGGTGCTGAGCACATAGCCTCTTTCAGGGTGTCAAAAGCCTTTTGACAGCTAACTGTCCAGTTTACCTGTTTGGGCATCTTCTTGGAGGTAAGTTCTGTGAGGGGAGTCGCAATGGACCCATATACCTTCACAAACCTCCTGTAGTACCCAGTCAAGCCAAGGAATGCCCTGACTTGGGTCTGGGTTGTTGGAGCTGCCCAGTCCAGGATGGCCCGGATCTTGGGCTGTAAGGTTGCACTATCTGGCATTTGGATGCCTTGATAGTTAGGCCTGCAGTTTGCATGGCTTTTAAAACCTTCCCCAGGTGGATCAGGTGATCCTGCCAGGTGGAGCTAAAGACAGCAATATCCTCTAGATATGCTGCACTAAAGGACTCCAATCCAGCAAGGACTTGATTCACCAACCTTTTGAAGGTGGCAGGGGCATTCTTTAAACCAAAAGGCATAACAGTGAACTGATAATGCCCATCCGGTGTGGAGAATGCTGTCTTTTCGTTTGCTCCTGGTGCCATGCCAATCTGCCAGTACCCTGCAGTTAAGTCAAAGGTACTTAGAAATGTGGCTGCACTCAATTTGTCTATCAACTCATCTGCTCTTGGGATAGTGTGAGCATCTGTCTTGGTGAAGGAGTTGAGCCCTCTATACTTCACACAGAACCTCATTTCCCTCTTTCCACCCTGGGAATGAGGTTTGGGGACCAGCACCACTGGGCTGGCCCAGGGGCTCTCAGAGGGTTCAATAACCCCTATCTCCAGCATCTTGCTTACTTCAGCTCTGATGCTTTCCTTGACTTGATCAGACTGTCGATAGATTTTGTTCTTGACAGGTGCACTGTCGTCAGTGTCCACATCATGGGTACACCAGTTTGTCTGACCAGAGGTCAAGGAAAAGAGCTTAGCATACTGCTGCAAGACTTGCTTGCAATCAGTCTGCTGTTGGGCAGTGAGGGTGTCTGAAAAGACAACTCCATCCACTGACCCATCTTTGGGGCTGTGTGAGAAAGTGCCCTCTTTCTGCATGGTTGCCCCCACTTTTTGCTGAACTGCTGATGTGCTTTGACTGAGTGTGCCCTGGGCTCCTGCCAAACAGGTGCCCAGGGCCTATATTCTTTCCCTGAAACTGCATTGAAAACCAAACTCAATTGGCACTTTCTGGCCTCAGGTCAGTCCCTGGTAAATCGTACCACAGGTACCCAGGGCACTGTGACCAGAGAAGGCCTCTAAGGGCTGCAGCACTTATTGTGCCACCCTTAGAGGCCCTGTACATTTACACTCGTACACTTCCTTTGCAGGCTGCGTGTTTTGGTGCAGAACAAAGTGAAGAGTCGACATGGCACACATCCCTGTGTGCCATGCCCACAACCCTGCCCACAACCCACTGCCCTGGCATAGATCAGCCACCCCTCTAGCTGGGTGCACTATACTAGTAGTGAGGTTACAGGTGCATGAGCCCTGTACCCATACAGTGTCTAAGTCAATTCTTAGACATTGTAAGTGCAGTGCTGTCATTAAGCGTATATGGTGCTGGGGGTTTGTCATTACGAACTCCGCAGTACCATAATGGCTGCACTGAAAACTGAGAAGTTTGGTATCAAACTTCTCAGCACATTAAACCCACACTGATGCCAGTGTGAGATTTAATGAAAAATGTACACAGAGGGCATCTTAGAGATGCCCCCTGAAAAACGACCTACCACTAGTTTCCAGGCTGAGTGGCTGCTTTCAGCTGCCACCACCAGACATGTTTCTGGACCCCTGGGTCTAGAGCCTGTTGCTCTCGGGGGCCTGAAACAATGCACATCCTGGGACGAGGTGCCAAGCCTCCTCCCCCAGGAAGGGCAGGGTCCACGAAGGGGAAGCTTCAAAGGCTTGCCACCCTTGTGAGCTTCCCCAGGCATTTTGCTGCCTTCAGCAACTGGTCCCCACCGGTTCTGACCCCCATTTTGGGCGAGAGAACCGGTGGGAAAACCAAGTTAGGAAGGGAGGTGTGCCCACCTCTGCCAACTCCATCCCTCAGATGGGGGAGGGGAGGTGAAGCACAACTCTCAGTCCCCGCCATCTTGCAGATGGGGGGACCCAGCCAACCAGGGTGAGGCATATGCCCCCTCCCACTGGAGGGTGGCATAATGGGGGGTGTACCCACCCCAGGGAAGGGACCCATTGGTCCCAACCTTTTACCTACCTGTACTGCCCCTAAATCTAGTATTTAGGGGCACCCCTAAACCTTGCTTCCTCAGACGAGAAACCATAAGAAGAAAAGAAGAAGAAGGCCCGAACAGCCGTGCCGAAGCTAACAAGAGGAGGACGCCCACTGACTTGGCCCCAGCCCTTCCGGCCTGTCCCCACCTCGAACCTGCAGAAGCGAAACTCCAGTGTGTCCTGCAGCCAGCATCCTCAAGGACCCCGAGGACCTGCCCTGCCTTCAAAAGAAAAGACTGTCTCCCGTGAGCACTGGATTTGTTCACCCACAGAATCTTGGTCCGGCAAAGTCCGCAAGTCTGCACCACTCTGCACCCGACGCCCACGGCCCGAGTTTGAGTGGCCCAACACCAAGAGGAGGTCTCCCTGGCGATCCTGACCCGAGATCCGGTGGCCCCTGACCTGCCTCAAGCCTCCAGCCGATGCCTGCAGCCTCAAACCGGAAGGTCCCCCCAACCGCGACCAGGAGCTGGTAAGAAGATCCGACCCTAAAAGGCACCCCTGCACCCGGCGCCCCACGGCCTTGGGTGGCCCAACTGACGATGCCTAACCAACCCCCAACATACCTTTCCAAGTGGTGGTTGCACCCAGAAGACCTTCGTCCCCGAGCCTACAGTGTGTTTGCAAACCGGAGACTCCCCATTGAAAGCTACAGGGTGCCCGACGCCAAAACAGCACTCTGCAACCGGCTGCCTCAGTGCCGCTGAGGGTGCACCTTTTGTGCTGGCTTGAACCCCCATTTGCCCTGAGCTTAAGTCCAGGAGCTTTGCTCCCACAACCCAGTGGCCTGCTTGTAAGCAGCCACCAACCGGAGGCCCCCTATCCCCCGTTGGATAACATTGTGCCTCAGCACTCTGCACCCGGCCGCCCTAGTGCCGCTGAGGGTGTAACAAAAGTGCATCCTTGACCCTGGGGGACCCCTGAGTCTACCCCTAGAATACCAACTCCCACAACCTAATTCTTACCTTTGAACCGATAACCCTATTTTCCTCCATAGTATAACATTGACTGTTTTTCTGTTAAACATTTCTAAGTGTGGAGTTGGAAATTCTAAGAAACCCTTTAAAACTGTAACTAAATAACAAAAACACTTTTACTTACCTGTTTACAGGAAATGTCCCAGTGCAGTATCCAGGTATACTGCACTGTGTAAGAAAAGTAATTTGTAAAGTAATCTACTTGACATTCTACTAAAAAGCCAATACAAAGTATATGTACAGTATATCAAAAGCATTGCATTACTAGTAGCTCTATTGTAATCAAATCAAAGTGCCTATACAATTGCAATTCAAACTGTTTACAAACTGCATTACTACTGTAAAGTATTTATTGCTTACCTGTGCTAGGCTTGCTTGGTTCTAGAAAATAAAATAACTATAAGAATATTTTTATACAAAACCAATTGGTCTAGAGTTCAGTCTTTGAGTGTGCGATATCATTTGCTGATTTTGTGTGTACACCAAATGCTTAACACTACCCTCTGATACAGCCTTACTGCTCGACCACACTACCACAAATAGTAAGGTGCTATTTACTTTTACCTCTGCCTACCTTTGGGGTTCCACTGAACTCTGTGCACACTATACCTCACTTTGGTATAGTATATACAGAGCCAGCTTCCTACAGGCTGTATGAGAGGAGGTCAGGGAGAGGTCCACTCTCTGTCTCCTGATCCTCATCAGTCACCATCAGCATGGTGATGTCAGCCCTGTCATCGAAAAGCTTAAGGCGGTTCACATGGATCACCCTTTTGGGTGTCCTGCTTGTGCTCAGGTCAACCAAGTAGGTGACCTCACTTTTCTTTTCTAAGATGGGGTAAGGGCCACTCCATCTGTCCTGAAGAGCCCTTGGTGCCACTGGCTCCAAAACCCACACCTTTTGCCCTGGTTGAAATTCTACCAGTGCAGCTTTTTGGTCATACCAGTGCTTGTGAAGCTCCTGGCTGGCCTCAAGATTTTTGGAAGCTTTTTCCATGTACTCTGCCATTCTGGACCTTAGGCCTGGTACATAGTCCACAATGTCTTGTTTGGGTTCCTGGAGAGGCTTCTCCGAACCCTCTTTTAAAAGACAGAGTGGTCCCCTAACAGGATGGCCAAACAGAAGTTCAAAGGGGGAAAACCCTACTCCCTTCTGAGGCACCTCCCTGTAGGCGAAAAGCAAGCATGGCAACAGGACATCCCATCTCCTTTTGAGTTTTTCAGGGAGCCCCATAATCATGCCTTTCAATGTCTTGTTAAACCTCTCAACAAGGCCATTGGTTTGTGTGTGATAGGGTGTAGTAAACTTGTACTGTACTCCACACTCTTTCCACGTGTGTTTTAGGTAAACAGACATGAAGTTTGACCCTCTGTCTGAAACCACCTCCTTAGGAAACCCTACTCTGGTGAAGACACCAATGAGGGACTTGGCTACTGCAGGAGCTGTAGTAGTCCTAAGGGGACTTGCCTCAGGATACCTAGTGGCATGATCCTCTACCACTAGTATGAATTTGTTTCCTGATGCTGTGGGAGGTTCAAGTGGATCCACTATGTCCACACCTACCCTTTCAAAGGGAACACCAACCACTGGTAGTGGAATCAAGGGGGCCTTTGGGTGTCTACCTGTTTTGCGACTGGCTTGACAGGTGACACAGGAGCTGACAAACTCCTTTACTTTCTAAGACATCTGGGGCTAGTAAAAGTGGCTAACTAGCCTTTCCCACGTTTTGGTTTGGCCCAGATGTGCAGCTGGGGGGATGTCATGAGCTAAAGTTAGTAGGAACTCCCTGTACTTCTGAGCAGTGGCGGCTGGTGACATTTGAAAGTGGTGGGCGTAAAAGTTCGGGATCAGTGACCTGTAGCAAGCAAGCTCGACTGTCATAAGGGGGGCTGAGGGGATTTTCCCACTGCAAAAATAGGAAAAAAGCTTAGGCAAATGGTGCATTTTAAAGCAAATTTGAGCAAGCAAGAAGGTTAATAAGGCAATTGTGAAAGTGTAGTTAGGACATCAATAAAGAGATTTCATATGATGACATACATAGCTGCTTATTCAGTATAAACACAGAACTTGATAACAGACTTTGACATAGCATTGCTGAGTACACCACAGATGTCCTTATTTATTGATATACCTTTACAAATGAAACTCTTCCTACCACTTGCAACTCACTCATCCCTGTCACTCGTGACTCTGTAGTATCCTCTCTCTCTGTGGTACTTGATCAGCAGCACATAATCAGTACCACCAAGATGCCTCTGATTGTATGCTGATGGCCTACAAAATACAAATACAGACCTCATGTAAGAAGACCGCCATAAACAATTAGTACAGGTGGATGATCAAGAAATTTGAAATGGGACATATAAAATTTCTGAACCAAACCACACAACTTTAGTATCTTGCTCATATATTCACTGCTAGAAGGGCAATAGATTTTTGAATTATTATGCCATATATTTATTGCCCTCCAGTTACATGCTGAGTAGTGGTAAACAAAATGGTTTCAGATTATCAAGCTGGTCAAGTTATTTAAATGCTGGCAGTTGACATCTGGTGAGCTGCAGGCCAATAGTTTAAATCCCAGCAAAGCCATCAAAGCCTTCCATTTGAGGCCAGTAAATATAATATCTTTAAACTGGACAATAATTCTAGATGTTATGTGAAATGTTTGAAATGGCAGTGTGGTATGAAGGCATGTTACTGTTACAAACCAAAATCAAGAACTTTTTCATAAGTTGGAAAACGACAAACCTGGGAGGGTCTTGTGAAGGGCCTTCAAAAGGCAAGAACACTTTTCAAGTACTGATTTGAGCCCAGAAAGTAAAACTGAGGCCAGACATCGTGACTATCATGCAAGCACAAAAGTAACGTCTGTCTATTGTGACAATAAACCCTTTCTCATTGCTTCTGTTTCCCATTTGCCTTGCCCTCCCTTAAAATTTTGGGGCTCAAAATGTTCCCAAATATTGCGGTTCGCAGTCCTCCTATGTCAGTGCACCAGTGCATCTAGATTCCTGAAGTAAATTTACACTATCTGAATGGAAATTGTGACACCTGCCTGATACAGAAGAATTAGTATAGCACTCTGTCTTTCTTCTTTAGATATGCCACATTTGCATAAGTTCGTGTTTTTGTTTGTTACTACACTTGTGTTTTGTTAGAAGGTGGCTCTAGTGAAGTTTTGCTGTTTCAGGTCGAAGTAAGTGGAAACAAGCATTTGCAATGCAATAGGTCTCGCATTTACGTGACTTTAAGCTATTGGCATTGCAAATAAAAATGCCTTTTATTTATGTTTTAAAAACGAAAATAAAATAAAAGGCATTATTATTTGCAATGTCAATAGCTCAAACTTCACGTAAATGCGAGACCTATTGCATTGCAAATGCTTGTTTTATTTTGCATGTTGGAGACATAATTCCGAACGCTCATGGCCAAGTACTTCCAGGGTAAGAGTTTCCTGTATTACGGGACAATCTTGTACGCTTCCCAGTAAAACCCCAAATAAAGTTTTGAACCCACCCCGCGCTCACACCTCCTTCCCCGCTGTCCTGGGCAGCCTCCCCTCTCACTCTGGAACGGCTGCGGCGAGTTTAGAGGCTTTTACGGCGTCCCTCATCATGTACCCTCGTTGCGGTTCATCCCACTCTCCTTTACGAGGCTGCTGCCTTAAGAGCTCGGTGCAAAGGCAATAAAACCGCGGGCCTGTTTACTAGCCTCCCCGGCCCTCGGTGTTAACCTGCCTCCCCTGCTATCCGCCCTCCCTCTCTCGGGGGTATTGCGCCATCCACCGCCCTGGGAGGAAATGCCTGCTCTGGTTGGCAGGAAATGCAAGGGGCACGAAACTTCTCTGCACCCCCGCCCAAAAACAAAACCCAGCCCTGGGAGAAGTGGTCTGTCCCCGCCAGTTGGTGGGAGATAAATGACGCAGGGGGAGTCTTGAATCAGCAGATCCTTTGTTGGATTGCACCTCATTCTTCCTGTGGGTTGGGAAGGCAGATAATGAAGGGGGGGGGGGGGCAGTGCCCACAAGAGGCATCTGAGGCGCTGGATAAGACAGAGGCCCGCTACAGAGCCCTGCCTGCGCCCCTGTGCCACTGCACCGGCTTTAAAATTAATGGTCTCTGGAATACCGCACGTCAGGCTGGCGGAGCTGGGGCAGGATAAGTCGCTGTGCCAGACCTCTGACCTTCTGCGCTGCCCGAGCAGCTTGTCAGAGCTCCTGACGTCTCTAGGTGTTCCTGCCGGCCAGGCTGCCTCTGCAAAAGTTCCCTCTCCCGCACTGATCATCGTGGACAAGGAGGTGCTCTCCACTTCCCCCGTCCCCGCATTCCACGTACACGAGGGTGGAACACACACACACTGCTTCACACAACAAACCAGCATCACGTTTGTCATAACATGGGCACTCCCCTCCGTTGTCAGTCTGAGAGGCCAAAGAAAGAATGGGTACGGAGCCTCAACTCCGCCCTCCCGAGGTGAGATTCCGACCAGTGTGAGGAGCAGATATCCAGGCTTCAACCCCACTCTTCTCACTGTCACACAGCACAACATACCTCGAGGCGCTATACATAAAACCGGGGCTACCAATAGCTTCTTTTTATGACACCAGTCGATAGGTTTCCTTTGATGAATCGATGTTTTCGAGAACGACAGCCCAAGTAAACCAAACCAACACTGCAAGCGGTTTGTGACGCAGTGCGATGCTTGCTGGCTCCGACCATGAGGAAGAGAGAACTCCCGCACTGATCATTGTGGACAAGGAGGCGCTCTCCACTTCCCCGTCCCCGCATTCCACATACACGAGGGTGCAACACACACACACACTGCTGTTAAAACTCACCCGCTTCACACAACAAACCAGCATCACGTTTGTCATAACATGGGCACTCCCCTCCGTTGTCAGTCTGAGAGGCCAAAGAAAGAATGGGTACGGAGCCTCAACTCCGCCCTCCGGAGGTGAGATTCCGACCAGTGTGAGGAGCAGATATCCAGGCTTCAACCCCACTCTTCTCACTGTCACACAGCACAACATACTTCGAGGCACTGGTGCAAACTTGCATGAACGCATATGTTGGTATTTGTGCAGCCTATTTTAGCTGGTGGTACAACACACCGATGTAAACAGGGATTTGGGGAAAACTCGAGCTTTTAAAATGCCTCCTACGCAGCGTGCCTGGCTGTCTCTGGGGACCCAGCTGATAACCTGTGAAAATCATATGCTTCAATTAGCCAGGAGGAAGCCGAGGCGATGTGAAGGCATCAGGAGGGGTGTCACGAGGAGGGAGTGGACGGAGGGAGAGGGGTCAAAGCATGACAAGGAAGGGGAGGTCGTAATCTGCAGGAGGAGCTGGCTGTGTTATTTATTTAGCCTATTACAGATGGTCTTGTACACGTGAGACCCACGCAACTATGCAAGGGCATTTTGCATTCCTGCTAAGAAAATACGGAAACCAAAAATCGTCACCAGAAGAGACTATCTTTTCTGTCAAAATTTGCACTATAATATTCCTGTTTTCAGCTCCTAAATAACAATCAGCGGACGAAAAGCGCTCATCTTCAGCAAGAGCAGCCTCGGCAGCATATGAAGGATATATCGCTGAGTTCGCGGTAGTGTGTCCTACTATGTGTTTATGTGCGTGTGTTCACCAGATGCAAGGACGTTCGGGCGGTTTACTTCTCTGGGTTCGAGAGCACTGCGCCCTCTGTTTTATTCCCGCCTTTGATGCGTTGTTTACATTCAGTATATTGGCGCCTATTAATTTTTAATCACAGAGGCCTGCAGACTGAGTCGTGGAGAACGTTCGGGCTCAAAGGCTCCGTAGAGACCACCACAGGGGTGCAACGCACACTCTTCCAGCCGTTCAGCTGCTTCAGAAGGCGAAGCTTTTCCGGTAAACACTAGGACATGCTCACCTGGAGTAGTGAGGCGGAGTACGTGACGTGGAGTTGCGGCCGTTTGGGAACTCGGGAATCACCGGCTCGAGTCTCGGCGTCGGCTAAACATCGTGTGATTCTGGGCAAATCACTTAATCTCCCTGTGCCTAAAACCCCTGCTCACTCTCCAATACCTCCGGGACCAGTTCGCTCTAAATAAAACTAACCAGACGCTCGTGCGTCATGGCCTTTTGCCGGCATGTTTTTCCAATTATCGCGCACGCGTCTGGGCACGATAATTGGAAACACATGTCTGCCGCGCGTAACCATCCGAAAAAGGCCAGCCACGACGCACGAGCGTTTGGACTGCTTCTGAAAACCCCTTACTTAAAGTCTTCGCCTAGCAGCGCTTGCGCGCTACTCGAGGCTCGACCTAAAAATGGAAGAGAGATAGTGTAACGTTTATTATTTCTGCCCCTCTGTTTCTGCCTGCTCTGTCTCCCCTCTCATATGCTGAGGTACAGAGCGAGGCACGGGGGCCTCCACATAGCAAAATCCTAATTAAAAAAATAATAACTTTGTTTGTTTCTGCTCATGGTCTAGCATATCCCACAGAGCAGGCTGTGGCCTGGTGGCAGCAGTTTTTCTTTATTCATTTTACCAGATCGCATGACACTGCATAGTGATTGAGATGCATAATTTGAAAAAGAAAAAAATCTGTATTAGTTACCACAGCTGAGGTGTTGTTGCATATGTGGTATCTCCTGTTCTGATGCCTTTCAAAGGTTACGAACCCGGCCCTGGGTGGCGGACGGTCAGGTGACCTATCACACAATAGATGGGCTGCAAAACCCTGCATCTCCGGTGGCTCTCTCTACACCTAACATTCCACCTTGGTAGCTGAGCTTGCGACCCAAAAATGTAATATTAAACAAGGCCAAGGTCAGGATTATGAGGACTGTCTTGGTGATCACAAGAGCACGGACTCCGAAGTCCCGCTCCCAGGGCTTTAAGTGGGATGAAAAAACTGGGGGGTCTCTCAAAGGGGCGTGGCCAATTTAATTAAGGGCGTGGCTTAAACACATTTACGCTAAAAATCTGTGCTTAGCATAGTGTCGCCCGACTTGTATTTTGCTGTTTCTGTCATTGCATCCAGATATATGACACAACAAGTAACATCATACCTACAACAAGTCAGGACTATTGGCTTTGTCAATGGTTGTTAGTTGCATAAGATAAATAAGCAGCAACTATGGCTCGTTGTATATAATATTGAAAAAGCTTCCACTTAAAGCCCTGGTGACACCACGACAATCTTGCTGCTCCTGAGTTTTCAAAAAGAGAAGGGAAATCCAGAGAGAAAATGACTCTCTTTAAAGGATTTCCCTTCCCCTACAACGCTCCCCTGGCATGACGTCATGCCGTAACTGCTCCACTAGTGAGACCCGGCCCACTTAAAGCCCTGCCCGCTCATATAAACGAAGGTTAGGGTGACGGCCAGCATAACCCATTGCTCAGCACCAGGCGCCACAGTAACGTGGAACAAAGGCCAAGAGCAGAGGCCACATAGCCATGTATTGGCAGGGAGACCCCAAGCAATGGACTGCCAGGCACAGCCAGGGAGAGGGACATAGAGCAAGGTCACAGGAATTATGTGGCATTTGAGGAACAATGTGGGCTGGTTTGGTTGGTTATGTGGCAAGAAAAGGCAAATTATACAACATTATGCTACATATTCTGTGGCATTAAGATCTCAATGTTTTGAAATGTTAACGTACTTTTATACAACAAAATATACTCCAAAAATCATCTGACTACCACGTGAAAGTGAAAAACAGGACTTTTTTTAAAGCTGTACAAATGGATGTTGCACGTATAAAAATAGAACGTATTTAAGGCTCTTCAGTGGCACAATTTCACACATTGTTGAAATGTGTTTAAAGAGCCTCATCCTTGTGCAAGTTTAAACACGTTATTGATATATTCTTGGTGCGTTTGAAGACACAGTCATGAGGGTGTTTTAAACTACAGTCGCCATGTTCCTTCCTCGCTGTAACCTGTGGAAGGTAGAACTCTTCGCAAATGAGCGCCGTGCGGCCTGTTTCATAGTAAATAGTATCTGTTTGAAATGAGAAAAGTAAAATCTCATCAAAGCACTGCACTCGTATTTCAGTTTTAGAAGGGCATTACCCAACTCAGCACCAAGCAGCACAGTAAAGCGCAACACGACTTGATGATCGCCATTTTAGTAACTGGTTGTATGTAGCGTAGCCTGTGGAAATTTAAGGCAGAACTCTTCGCAAATGAGTGCCGTGTGGGTGGGGCCGTGGTGTAGGCCCCAGCTGTAGAAAGTAGCAAACAGATTTCTGCAGCAGGCGCGGAGCTCATTCAGCTATCCTAGTTGCAGCACACAATGAAAAATCTTATCACGACTAAAATTCTCAAGCACTGCACCGCACAAGGAGTTACCTATTACTGTGATTATTATCTTACTGTAAATCCACTGTCACCAACAAGTAAATCACTCACTAATTAAACTTGCTTTTACTTACCTCCTGTGCAACTTAAAGCAGCTGAGCTCAATCTTTACTTTCCAAATGCTTGCCGAGACGTAGGCCCGTAACAGCAAGCAACCACAGATTGTCTCTCGAATCGTGTTCGTGTCGCACCAAAATGGGGGAGAGAGACAGCCTCCTCCGACGCCTGTGCTGCCTCACGTGACATCACTGCACACACTGTAAGGGAGGCCCCATGCAACCAAACCACGCGTCTCTCTCTGAGCCAATCCCGGCGCTGCTCCTGCTGTTACAGCAGCGCCAGGATTGGCTCGGGCAGACGGCCTCACCGCTTATTACTGAGACCAGGGGCTGCGGCTTTGAGTCACCCCCGGCTCAGTAATGCCCAGGTGGAGAAGCCTCCAGTACGCATGTTGAGCTGGCCGGAGGAAGGCAGCCGTCCAACCAGACATGCGCACTTGTGCCCAGCTGCCCACAGCGCACTGCCTCTGGCTAGTGAAATGCCTGCCTGTCAATATAAGCCCCACCCCCTCAGTCCCGGCCAGACTGGCTTCACCAGGGCCTGCCTCACGCACTCTTCTGTGAATGACTTTGTTTAGTAAAGTAAGTTTTCTATGATTTGAAATACTGTGCCAGGGAGCCCAATTATGAGTGGGGCAACGCCCCTACGCCCTCAGGGACGCCCCCTGCTTCTGAGGCACTACCACTCTCCTAGTGGCTCCAGGGTTGGGGTCTCTGGCCTCAGTGTACAGTAGCCCCTCCTCCCAATAGACTCTGTGGGTACCACTGACATTTCCCTTTTCCTGGGTAGCAGCTTGCTGCCTCAGGCTTTGAAGAGTTGGACAGTCCTGCTGTCCAAGGCACAGCTCTTCCCTAGAGGGTCCCCCTGGGCCTAAGAGTTCAACCTGGTAAGGGTCAAGCGCTATGGGCTCAGTTCTCTCTGGGGTGTCCAAGTCCTCTCCCTGAGGAGAGGGGTCCTGATCCTTTTGCTGTACAGAAGCTGGTTTCCCAGTCTTCTTACCTTTCCTCTTGGAAGGTTGGGCCATATTTTCAGGTTCCAACACTTCTTTTTCACCCTGCTTTCGGCTCTGTGCTCTTGTTTTCACACACACAATCTCAGGGATGTCCAGCATTGCTGCATGGGTTTTTAGTTCTACCTCAGCCCATGCTGAGGTTTCCAGGTCATTACCAAGCAGACATGCAGCTGGAAGCTTTGGAGTTACCCGTTTCAGGCCAGCAACACCCCCCCCCACCCCCAGTCTAATGTCACCATAGCCATTGCATGGTTAGTGGTAATGTGGAAATAAAATCTATAATTATGCCCCTTCGCTGCCCTCTGCGCGATCTAATTATGCCCCTTTGCGTGATCCCCTTTGCGCGATTAATAATTGCCCACATTAAAAGCCGGCACCATTTTGTTTTTAATTCACCCTTTGGTGTCCCAAGACCCCGAGCACGAGCACGACACCCCTGCACCTGGTTTTCCTCATTTTCACCATCTGTCTCTGTGGTTTCTGCCAAGTCCGGGAAACCAGTACATGAGTTCCTGCTCCCCCGCAGAGATGGTTCATGTTTCTGACATGAAGCACGAGCACAAACCCCCAAATGAGGAAGCCTTCCCTTCCAACTGTCAGACTATTTCACATCGCAAGTCCCCTCACGAAGCCTAAGACACGCCCCATTTCTTCACACTCTGCTCCTCTTGCTGAATCTTTGTTCCTCTATCTGCCACGACCTGTTTGTTCCTCTATTTTGCCTCGTGACCAAGACTGTATAAATATTCTGCTGTTGAAAATAAAGAACCCCCCACTTAAAGAGAGGGACTTGAGAGATTGCTCCTGTGCCCGCTTGGTGCTGGAAGCGCTCCCTTTAACTCGAGTTATTGGTCTTCTCCTCCTTCATTTGAGCACCACGGACTCCTCGCTTTGCATTGACAAGAAATTATGATTTATTAAGCATAGAAATTCAGAAATGAGGTAATAAGTAAATTTAATTTACCACAGTAATTGGCGCCCGAACAGGGACCTTCCCTTTCCCCCACGCGCCGGCGATATTGGACCCGGTACTGTCCCCTCCTGACCGTTGACGGACTTCAAAGTGCACAACGCGGGAATTCCCGCTAACTCCTCGAGGCGAAGAGGGGGACCGACTGCGGCCCAGCATCCACACGAGGCGGTGAGGAAATAAGCGGAACGTCCTGAACCAAAGCCCAACCTGCGAAGCAGACGAGTCCGAGGTTCTACAAATCCCACCTTGAAACTGCGCGCCGCGTTTTCCCAAAATCTTCAAGAGGCCTTCCAGTTACTTTTCGGTGAGTACTGCTGAAAAGTATAAAAACGAACCCACAGCTTTTGTGGGGGCGGTAAAGATACGCGTTTTTTTGGTTTCTCACCTATCTTTGGTGAGGACTACTAAAACTAGTATAAAAGACGGACTCACTACCTTGTGGGCACAGTAAAGATACATGTTTTTTTGTGGGTTTCTCACTTATTTTGTGAGGACTACTAAACTAGTATAAAAGACGGACTCACCTCTTTCGTGGGTACGGTAAAGATATTTGTTCTGTTTATGTTTTTCTCACTTCTAAAATCTTTGAAAGTCTTGCCATCATGCCTATTTTCTCGAAAATACGTAAGATGGCAACCAAAAGGAGTATTCTTGAGAAGGAAATTCCCTTCCTCCTCGGGATACTCCAGGACACTTCATGTATGCAAAACATGGTGTCGGTGCACTTATTTATTGTGATCTATGGGTAGAATATACTAAAGACCTAGAACTCAGATATAGATGGCCTGAAAATGGTAGTTTTGATACGGAGTGTATTATGAAATTAGAGGAACAGTTATGGAAGAAAAAGAGAGTCCGCCAGTCACAGAGTGACTCAGTAGAATTATGGAGAAAAGAAGCCCATAGGAGGCAACAGAAGGAATTGCATAAAGTTGAAAAGGGTAAGAGAATGTCAGAGCAGGCCAAGAAAGAACAGTTACAAGAAATAGGGAAAGAAGTAGTTAGT
The DNA here is from genome assembly GCA_963921515.1 of Calotriton arnoldi. Classification (NCBI taxonomy): domain Eukaryota; kingdom Metazoa; phylum Chordata; class Amphibia; order Caudata; family Salamandridae; genus Calotriton; species Calotriton arnoldi. The sequence goes on from CAWUFW010000057.1 coordinate 2,145,158, forward strand.
GAGAAAGGAATAAAAGGGAACAATCAGCCATTTCTACTGGTTTTATCCTGTATTGCCATCTGCACCTGAAAACCTTAACATTGCATCAGCACAGCCTACAGCCCCACCACCAGAGGATACTTTTACTAATTTTCTCTTAGATACTCCACCACCCTATGAAGTTCCAGTCATTCAACACCCTCTGCCTCCGCCACCCCTTTCACAACATAACGCACCACCTCTCACTCCAGAAGGGGTGCCGTAGAGTCCAGACCCAGGTAAAACAATTCCCGACTGCCCCTATGACCCGACTCCGAGCAACACAGGGAGGCGGGCCGAATAAGTAAAATACTTCATGACTCCTGGGAAGAAATAAGACATCTACCAGCAATTGACACGTTTCTTCAAGCGGCCTCTGAGTTTCTTCGTACTGGAGAGAACTCACGAGCCATTAACGCTATGACTACAAGAAGATCACACCCTGTAAAAATGCACATGTATAGGTTCCTCCTTTGCTGTTTCATAAAACACATACAAGCAGAGGAAAGAAATGTACCAGTTTCACTTTTTGACTTATTAGATTCCGCATCCGACCACACTAGTCTAGAACTTATAAATGATGCACTAGACAGGTTCACCCGTAATGTGACCCGTATTCTGCAAAACTTGCAAACAAATGAAGAGAATAAGAAACTTGAGGAGGAAATTACTGAACCTACTGAAAAGTCCTACCCGTTCGTTCTTCCGCCCCTAATTCACGAACACCCCCGCCTACATTCCTCCAAGGTCACTCTGAACGGTCATCTCCAGATGAGTTATTTGAAAATACATCCAATGCATTAGACTACTGGTTAGACCAGGAACCTCCGCTTACACCGGAGGAGGAGGAAATAGCCAGAACTGCGACCCTATGGGTCTCTCAATATAAGATATATGACAATGATCTCATAGCCCAGCTTTTTCTAGCATTACCACGCTCACATCAAAGATTAGCAAGTCTCTACATGGTACAACATCTCATCACACTCAATGACACTCATTTTAAACATGATCCAAGACTCGAAGATTTTCTGTCTGACTGCGCTGATAACATGTTCCTCCACAATAGTTCAGTTTTTCTTAACACATTTATAGATTTTAGACAGAAATACCAGAAAGTGACTGGATATAGATCTCCCCATAATACGTGTGGATCAACTAATAGACTTCCTCAAACACGCCAGTTCCCCATGAGAGAGGTCCACCCCAGAGCTGACACGAATGGCGCGCTACAACGCGTCTTCATTTATGTACCCTTGACAAAACTTTAGTTACTAAGGATGAAAGAGATGGTTCCCTCCCACTCAAAGGATCCTGCTGGATTCTTTAAGGAATTAGGAGATGTATTAATGATGGGAACATATAATCTTTCTGATATCACAGCAATTCTGGAAATTATTGTTGCCATCAGGTATATATGACAAACTAAGAGAAAAAGATTGGGAAGTAGCAGGTGAACACATTAAATGGACTGAACTTCAGAATGACGAAAATACTAGAGTAGCAGGTCAAGGTATAGGAGACAAACTAAAAGCACTTCCTGGCACTATTTTAAAGGTGCTACCACAGTTACTAACAGTGAAAAAGGAGGACTGGGATGCCATTTCCTCCTGCAAACAGAAACATGGTGAAGACATAGGAGATTATTACACTAGACTTGAAAAGTGTTTTGCGGTAAATAGCGACCTTACGCCAACAAGTGAAGCTTACCCGCATCTGTTTGTTTCCAAATTAGTAGATAACGCCTTGCCAGCCATTAAGGACAGAGTACTAAAAGTAGAAAGTACCTGGCAAGCACATACACCTCCACAGGTGTTACAAATGCTACAATATCACCAGAATCGCATTAGGGATGAAGAAGAAAATGATAAGAAACGCATGAAAGACACAAAGATGAAAGCATTAGTAGCCCAAACTGCACCCCAGCGTCAACAGACACCAAGTAGCCAGACAAATATAAAAAGCACTTGTAATTATTGCAAAAGATGGGACACTTCGTTAAAGATTGCCCTGTCTTAAAGCACAATTTGGCTACTGGTAAGACCCAGCCACGCCCATATCAGCCAAAACAGAATGATTCCCTAGACAGTTCAACACCTTCAGTTCCACTGACAACACAAATGGCCCAAATGAATATTATAGACAGCGCCTACACTGAATATTACCCAGATTTCTCATGATGTTGCCCAGAGAGAGAAGATGACAAACTGCCCCTAATCCCCATTCCAGTAGATCAGACAGGTCCATTTATAGAGGTCCGACTTCTTGGGGAGGATAGGAAGTTTCTACTAGACACTGGGGCCAGTAAAACAACAATAAGCCATCAAGAGGTCCCAGAGGCTCCTCTCTCGGGTTCAAAAGTATTTCTCTGGGTTTCTCGGGACAACCTGTGACAAACGTCACGTCAAAGCCACTGCCCTTGCAGGTTGGTCCCCTCATGACAACTACAGATCTTATATTGACAAAATCATGTCCAGAAAACTTGCTTGGTATAAAAACATTGAAAGAATTAGGAGCTGTCATTGTTTGCTCACCTACAGATGTCAGACTATTTCTGCGAGATTTCAAGGGCCACTACACAAGTAGAGAATTAGATGAGCGTTTGAAAGATTTGCCACACACCCTGTGGGCCACTGATTCCACCACAGTAGGATGTATGGAAATAACACCTCACAAGGTTACACTGAAAGAGGGAGCCCAACTACCACGCATAAGGCAATACAAAATTCCACCTCAGGCTGAACAAGCATTAATGTTAATTATTCAGGACCTAATACAGTCAGGTGTGATTAAGGAAACAACTTCTAACATTTGCAATTCCCCTGTTTTACCAGTTCATAAAAAGTGGAACCAGGAACACCACCTGTCTACAGACTAGTGGTGGATTTGAGAGAGCTCAATAAATGTGTCGTTCCACAACACCCTGTGGTTCCAGACATCTCCACCCTACTCACAGCCATAGATGCGGAAGCAACGCATTTTCAGTCATTGACTTGAAAAACGCATTCTTTAGCATACCTATTCACCCAGACAGTCAATACCTTTTGGCTTCTCCTTACAAGGACGAAGTTTCCAATTCACAAGAGCTCCTCAAGGTTTCACAGAGAGTCCAAGCGTATATAGCCAAGCATTAAAAAGACAACTAGATACTGTTCAAATGCCCACGGATACAGCCATACTACAATATGTTGATGATATCCTCATTACGGCCAGATCTGACGCAGCATGTGCTGAAGCATCACTACTAGTACTAGAATTCCTAGCTGCAAATGGCCATAAAGTTTCCCCTGGTAAGCTCCAATTTTGTTTACAGCAAGTGGCATACTTAGGGCACTTGCTGTCAAAGGAGGGTAGGCAGCTTACACAGGAACGCATCCAACTCATACAACAAATACCACAACCAACAACACAGAAACAAGTTCGAGCCTTTGTTGGTCTCACCTCATATTGTAGACAGTGGATCCCACAATTTGCACTCATTTCCAAACCGTTAGTGCAGCTGACAACACTCGAAGCTGGCGCTACTCCACAATACCCTGGACAGATGAACACACGCAAGCCTTTCAGTCTCTTAAAAAAGCTATGTGTCAAGCCCCAGTGCTGGCAACACCTAATTACACCAAAGATTTTACATTATTTGTAACAGAAAACTCAGGTACAGCACTATCAGTTCTGACCCAACTTCAAGCAGACAAACATAAACCATGTGGTTATTTTTCAAGCACATTAGATCCAGTAGCACAAGCATTGCCTGCATGTCTAAAATCAGTAGCAGCTACTGCACAAGCTATTAGACAAAGCGATTCTATTGTATTGGGACATCATCTGATAGTTCAGGTCCCACACGCTGTAGAACTTCTGTTAAACAGAACACAAACACAGCATCTGACAATAGCCAGACTCACCGGATATGAGATGACACTTTTTCAGCCACACATTGAGATTAGACGCTGCAACATTTTAAACCCAGCAACACTGTTGCCACTGACCTCTCCTACTGAAGAAATTCACGATTGTATTGACATAATTGATTTAGTGACCAAACCAAGACCAGATTTACAAGATACTCCCTTGCTAAGGCAGAAATGACACTCTTTGTTGATGGTTCATGTATGAGACTCCCCACAGGAGAATTAGCAGCAGCCTATGCCGTCACAAATGGTACAGACACTTTAGAAGCACACAAGATAGAGATACTGTCGGCACAGGCAGCAGAACTCATAGCCCTAACACGAGCATGTCACTTAGCAAAGGAAAGTCAGTTAACATCTACACTGATTCACAATATGCCTTTGGAGTTGTACACAACTTTGGTACATTATGGAAAGAGAGAGGATTTCTCACATCACATGGGTTCAGAATACAGCATGCTACACTCATCACTGCCCTCTTAGAGGCCAGTCAGTTACCAGAGAAAATCGCAGTGCTAAAATGTAAAGCGCACACAAAAGGAACAGATGAAATATCAAAAGGAAATGATTCTGCAGACAGTGCAGCCAAGTTAGCAGCAAACACAGAATTAAGTATACCACACCGCCAATATACAATACGAGACCCCTTTTCTGACATCCAGGATGTCCAAAGTCACGCCACACCACAGGAACTGCTAGAATGGAAGGAAAAAGGAGGGGTCCTTACAGATCAAGGCTGGATGACACCTGAAAGAGCAGTATGGTTTCTACCGGATGCCATGGTACAAGTTATGGTAAACACCATACATGGACCAGCACATCTGGGAGAAAAAGCAATGTTAGACAGCATACAGAATATATGGCACAACAAACATTTGAGAGCTGCAGCCAAACAAAAAGTTAAAACGTGCATGATTTGTAATCAGTTCAACCCAGGAAAAGGCACAAAGGTGGAACAGGGAGGATTCCAACCCCCTGACCATCCATTTGAAGTTCTCCAGATGGACTATATCCAGATGGAGAGATGTAGAGGTCACAAGTATGTGCTAGTTGTAGTGTGTGCTCTGACCAGATGGACAGAAGCCTATCCCGTCCCAGATTACACTGCAACGACAACTGCTAAACAATTAGTTAGAGAGTTTTTTCCTGAGGTATGGGTTGCCCGTGTCATCTACTCAGATAACGGCCAACCTTTTCCTCTGAACTCATGAAGCAAGTGTCTCTTCTGTTAGGGTACACTTGGAAGTTTCACTGTGTAAGACATCCTCATGCAGCAGGTCTAGTAGAAAGGCACAACCAAACTTTGAAGACAAAATTGGCCAAGATATGCACTGACAAAGGCGTGGACTGGATGGTAGCCTTACCGGTTGCCCTCTTCTACATGCGTATGGTAGCCCATTCCAGAACTGGCTTATCTCCATATGAAGTGGTCTTTGGCAGACCACCAAATATGTGGGGTACGCCAAGAGCCTAAAAGAATAACTGATGTTGACAGTACTATGCTGACTGACTACCTGGCTTCCTTGATGTCTGCACTCCAATCTTGTCGTTCTCAGGTTGCTGCCACCTTCCCTGACAAAACCAACCCGGAAGAACACGCCATCCGACCCGGGGACTGGGTCCTCGTGAGGAACTTCGACCGGACCAGTCCCCTCCAGCCCAGGTGGAAGAAGCCAAGACTCGTACTACTAACAACACGGACAGCAGTGAAGGTCGAGGGCAGGAAGGGCTGGCTCCACGCAAGCCACTGCCGGAAACATTTTGGACAAAAGACACTGTTGCTGATGGCCCTGCCAATCCCACTGACATTGTGACTGAACAATCTTTATTGCCTTTGGAACTAACCCCACAACAGGATTACAAATCAAAGTTAAGGTCTGCCATTCGGACTCTGGCTAATTAAGTCCATTGGGCGTCGGTCCAGTGGTGAAGCGGTTGGAGCATGGGAATGGATTTTAACACCTTGACTATGTGGGAGAAAAAAACAAAAAAATGAACTCTAGAAAAAGACATAATGGTCCTATTATATGTTTGACAGTATTATTTTTCCTCATGGCAGTTATGACGTGTCTTGGTTGGATTCTCCACACTGTTTTCCCCCAACACAACACACCTCTCATACACCCAACAGCACTCAGGAACACACCTATCACGACCTACCCCTCATGAACAAGCCCATAGACTAGCCTTGCGAAACAATACCTTCATACAGATGCTACACCACACTCAGCAAGCCAGTAATAGCACCAATTGTTGGATATGTGGCCGCATCCCACCTCATCAGAAAAAGGAGAGGATGCCTCTTTTTCTTTCCCATTCTCTTATAATGGAACTTGTGAAGCCTGGTTCGCCCTAATAACAGCTGACGCTACTACCCCCACCTCCTGCCCTGACGGAAATAATTCATGCAAGAATGGGTGGCCTTGGGGGGATTTAAACAAGGTACTCAATACTGCCCTAATAAGGAGGGAGATCCTCAGGCGACCGGTACAGTCCTAGAAAGTGAAGAATACAAGCAAGGGAACATGACCATGTCCTACAAGATGTTAAATACCAAACCTAAAAGAATGCTGGTTCCCCTTCCATCTCGGTCTCACCAGTAAAAGGACACCTGTGCATCCAGAAAAATGGCTCTGTTCCATTAGGACACAGTGACTGTCATACCACTATAAGTTTTGAAGACAGAGGAAAGTCCTCATTTCTAGCATCTCGCCATACTTATTTCATCTGTGGCCAAGCGGCCTATGTGCAGCTGCCCTTGAACTGGGGGGAACTTGCTATATAGCATTCCTGTTACCCCCTGTCTTTGTGGCCCCATCCACTTACCACAGAGACCTCCTAGTGCCCCATGTCAGACATAAAAGAACGATCGATACCTCCTTGGTTGACCAAACGGAAACCTCATGGGAACAGTATACAGATTTTAACAAAGGGTTCTTCTTCTTTGTTGGCCCTGTACAGAACAGCAAGCTTATACGCAGGTTGACAAGGACCTTAGAGGCTGTAGTAAACCAGACGGCGTCTGCCCTGGGGAGCTTAACCCAGGAGCAGTCTGCCATACGATTGGTTACTCTCCAAAATCGCCTTGTCCTTGACATCATCTTGGCTGACAGAGGCGGAGCCTGTAAAATTATAGGCTCTAGCTGCTGTATATTTATTCCTGATAATTCCCCATCTGTATACACGGCCATAACAAAATTACACAAGATAGCCGTAAGTTTACATCAAGAACCTGGCACTTGGACGTGGTCTGACTGGTTCTGGAAGATAATATCGTCCTGGGGATGGCAAATGCTGTCAGCAGCAGGCATAATATTCCTGATAATAACTGGATGCTGCCTTTGCATCCAATGTGGTCCTGCCCTATGCGGTCTATGCGCTGCAAAATGCATTCCTAAACCACTTGTCCAGCAGAGAGAAAGGGAAAGAATCATGTTACAAGAATGTATAAATGATCTCATGCAAATTGAGATATAATGTAGGTACACTCTGGGGCAAGGAGGGAATGTGGAAATAAAATCTATAATTATGCCCCTTCGCTGCCCTCTGCGCGATCTAATTATGCCCTTTGCGCGATCCCCTTTGCGCGATTAATAATTGCCCACATTAAAAGCCGGCACCATTTTGTTTTTAATTCACCCTTTGGTGTCCCAAGACCCCGAGCACGAGCACGACACCCCTGCACCTGGTTTCCTCATTTTCACCATCTGTCTCTGTGGTTTCTGCCAAGTCCGGGAAACCAGTACATGAGTTCCTGCTCCCCGCAGAGATGGTTCATGTTTCTGACATGAAGCACGAGCACAAACCCCCAAATGAGGAAGCCTTCCCCTTCCAACTGTCAGACTATTTCACATCGCAAGTCCCCTCACGAAGCCTAAGACACGCCCCCATTTCTTCACACTCTGCTCCTCTTGCTGAATCTTTGTTCCTCTATCTGCCACGACCTGTTTGTTCCTCTATTTTGCCTCGTGACCAAGACTGTATAAATATTCTGCTGTTGAAAATAAAGAACCCCCACTTAAAGAGAGGGACTTGAGAGATTGCTCCTGTGCCCGCTTGGTGCTGGAAGCGCTCCCTTTAACTCGAGTTATTGGTCTTCTCCTCCTTCATTTGAGCACCACGGACTCCTCGCTTTGCATTGACAAGAAATTATGATTTATTAAGCATAGAAATTCAGAAATGAGGTAATAAGTAAATTTAATTTACCACAGTAACACTGTCAGCATTGGTGACTGGGTAAGTTTTCCCAATCAGGTATTGCTCTGGGGAAACCAGTGTATCTCTCACCATAGTGACACTGGCACCTGTATCCCTCAGGGCTTCTATTCTAGTCCCATTGATCCAAGGGTATTGCAAGTACTTCTTTAAGTTGGGTGGCCACACGGCTAAAGTGGCAAACTCAACTTCCCCTTCTGTGACTAGAACTCCAGTGTGCAACCCGATTTGCTCTGGGCACACTGTTGATCCCATCTGGAGACTGGCTGCACCAGTAGTAGCAGTAGGAGGACTAGGGGCTTCTTGTTAGGACAAATAGCATCTCCAGTTAAGTGTCCCAACTTCTTACAGTTGTTACACCAGGCCTTTGAGGGATCAAAGTTCTTTCCCCTGTCCTTAATTTTGGACTGGGAAGAGTTTTGGGTCCCACCCCCCTGTGCAGGTTTTTGGGGCCCTTTTGAAGACTCAGGCTTTTTATCTTGGGGATTCTCACCACCTTTCCCCTGGGGCGGTTTTGTAACCCCTTTCTTTTGGTCACCCCCAGTGGTTGTTTTTGTCACCCTTGTCTTGACCCAGAGGTCTGCCTTTCCCAATTCTTGGGGAGAAATTAGACCTATGTCTACCAAATGCTGATGTAACTTTTCATTAGTGCAATTACTTAAAATATGTTCTTTCATAAACTAATTGTAAAGTCCATTGAAATCATGCACATTCTGTCCAGTTAACCAACCATCTAGTGTCTTAACTGAGTAGTCAACGAAGTCAATCCAGGATTGGTTTTGGGAGCCTCCCTGAAACTAATTCCTCAGTTGTGAGTCCAAAGCCCTCAATCAGAGTTCTCTTCATGAGGTCATAAGACCCAGCATCTGCCCCTGTAAGGGTCAGGAGTCTGTCCCTGCAGTTACCAGAGAACAGTTCCCAAAGGAGTGACCCCCAGTGTGACTTCTTCACTTTTCTCATTTCACAGGCCCTCTCAAAGGCTGTGAACCATTTTGTGATATCATTACTCTCTTCATATTTAGGGACAATCTCTTTGGGGATTTTAGGATCATAAGATTGCTCTTTATCCTTATTAAGTAAATTGCTGCCACCTTGATGGGTGCTAGGCCCATTTCTGCTCTCTCATTTTCTAGAGCCAGGAGTCTGGTCTCTAGATCCAATCTTTTGGTCAACCTTGCTAGCAGGTTGTCCTCCTCATTGAGGCTGTCCTCAATGTCCTCAGTAGCACTTGATCCACCTGTGTGGACTCTAGGTGCTGAGAGGTTTATTCTTGGAGTCAGGGCCACTGGGGCCCTTCTCTCCCTATGAAGTGGTGGGGGTGGGGGGGTTTGGACGGCATCCTCATCCCCTCCATCTTCTTCCTCATCTGAGAGGTCTTTACCCTTCTCAGAGGGATGGTCCTTAGCATACCCAGCCAACAGCTCCTGGAGCTTTTGTTTGGTGGGATGGGACCTTAACACCTTAAAAGCTAAGTGGAGGTAAGGAATGAAGTCAAGCTTCTCAACCTGGTCCTCAATGCCATTGTGGTTATCTTCACTAACAGCTGAGTTCTTGTTAAGAGACATTGTTAAAAAATCCTTCTAACCCCTCTTATCCCTAACTAAAGTGAACTTTTATTTTTCTAAAATTCTAAAGGGACTTGACCAAGGCCCTAACAAGACTTTTAGTAATTTGGAAAAATTTTGTCAGTTCAAAAAAATCAGAATTCTAAAGGCAATTTAAGAGTTCTGTCGTGTGATCAGGTGGTAACCAAGTTAGTCCAACAAATGCAAAGTTGTATATCCCAACGCTGATCCACCAATGTAGGAAGCTGGCTCTGTATATACTATACCAAAATGAGGTATAGTGTGCACAGAGTCCAGTGGAACCCCAAAGGTAGGCAGAGGTAAAAGTAGATCGCACCTTACTCTCTATTTGTGGTAGTGTGGGCGAGCAGTAAGGCTTTATCAGAGCAAATGATGTCACACACTCAAAGACTGAACTCAGACCAATTTTGTTTGTATAAAAATAGTGTTTAGTTATTTTATTTCTAGAAACAAGCCAAGCCTGGCACATGTAAGTTAAATAAATGCTTTGCAATATATTATGCAGTGTTTACAAGTGAATGCAAGTTCAAATGCAGTTGTTTGAAATACAGGTAAGTCAAGGTATTGAAATTACTGTACAGATTACTTATTAGTTACTTTTCAGATTACTTTTTAGATTACTTTTTCTACTCAGTGTGATATGCCTAGATATCACACTTGGACATTTCCTAGAGAAAAGGTAAGTAAATCAGTTTTGCACTATTGTAACTTTTCAGGTTTCCTATACAAATCAACTCCACACTTAAAACATTTTTCAGAGAAAAACAGTCAATAGGTTTCTATGCAGAGAAATGAAGTTAACGGTTACCAGGTAAGTAATCGGTGTTCAGGGTTGAGTTTCTGGGGTTAGAGCAAGGATTCCCCCAGCGTCAAGGATGCACTCTTGTTACACCCTCAGCAGCACTAGGGCGGCCCGGTTCAGAGTGCTGAGGCCCAATGTTATTCAATGGGGGATAGGGGACCTCCGGCTGGTGGCTGCTTACGAGCAGGCCACTGGGTTGTGGGAGCAAAGCTCCTGGTGTTGGGCTCAGGGCAAGGGGGATCCTGTTTAGCACAAAAGTGCACCCGCAGCGGCGCAGGGGCAGCTGGGTGCAGGGTGCTGTTTTGCCGTCGGATGCCCTGTTGATTGCAATGGGGATTCTCCGGTCTCAACAAAGACTGCAGGCCTGGGGACGAAGCTCTTCTGGAGCTGACCACCGGTTGGAGAGGTAAGTTGGGATGCCTGGGGTGCTGGGACACCATCGGTTGGGCCACCCAAAGCCGTGGGGCTTCGGGTGCAGGGGTGTCTTTAGGCGTCGGGTTTTTCTTACCAGCTCTGGTCGTGTTCAGGGGGATCCTCCAGAAAGAGGATGCAGGCTAAGCTGGGAGATTTGAGGCAGGCCAGAGATCACCAGATCTCGGGTCAGAATCGCCGGGGAGACCTCCTCGTGGCGTTGGGCTGTTCGAACTTGGGCTGTGGGCGGCGGGTGCAGACTCGCGGATTTTGCTGGAGCTGGAGTCTATGGTTGAACAATCCGGTGTTCACTGGAAACAAAGTCTTTTCTTTGGAAGGCAGGGCAGGTCCTCGGGGTTCTTGAGGTTGCTGGCTGCAGGACATACCGGAGTTTCGCTTCTGCAGGTTTGAGGTGGGGACAGGCCAGTAGGACTGAGGCCAAGTCAGTGGGCGTCCTCCTCTTCTTAGCTTAGGTACGGCTGTTCGGTCTTTCGTCTTCTTTTCTTCTTGGTCGTTGCTTGTCTGAGAAGGCAAGGTTCAGGGGTGCCCCATAATACTAGATTTAGGGGCAATACAGGTAAGTAAAAGATTGGGACCAATTGGTCCCTTCCTTGGGGTGGGTACACCCGCTATTATGCCACCCTCCAGTGGGAGGGGGGCATATGCCTCACTCTGGTTGGCTGGGTCCCCCCATCTGCAAGATGGTGGGGAATGAGAGTTGTGCTTCACCTCGCCTCCCCCACCTGAGGGGTGGGGTTGGCAAAGGTGGGCACACCTTCCTTCCTCACTTGGTTTTCCCGCCGGTTCTCCCGCCCAAAGTGGGGGTCAGAACCGGTGGGGACCAGTTGCTGGATGCAGCAAAAGGCCTGGGGAAACTCACAAAGGCGGTAAGCCTTTGAAGCTTCCCCTTCGTGCACCCTGCCCATCCTGGGGGAGGAGGCTTGGCACCTCGTCCCAGGATATGCATTGTTTCAGGCCCCCGAGAGCAGCAGGCTCTCGACCCAGGGGTCCAGAGACATGTCTGGTGGTGGCAGCTGGGGAGCAGCCACTCAGCCTGGACACTAGTGTTAGGTCATTTTTCAGGGGGCATCTCTAAGATGCCCTCTGTGTGCATTTTTCATTAAATCCCACACTGGCATCAGTGTGGGTTTAATGTGCTGAGAAGTTTGATACCAAACTTCTCAGTTTTCAGTAAAGCCAGTATGGTGCTGTGGAGTTCGGAATGACAAACTCCCAGCACCATATACTCTTAATGGCAGTACTGCACTTACAATGTCTAAGAATTGGCTTAGACACTGTAGGGGTACAGGGCTCATGCACCTGTACCCTCACCACTGGTATAGTGCACTCAGCTAGAGGGGTGGCTGATCTATGCCAGGGCAGTGGGTTGTAGGCATGGCACACAGGGATGTGTGCCATGTCGACTCCACTTTGTTCTGCACCAAAATACGCAGCCTGCAAAGGCAGTGTGTAAGTGTAAATGTACAGGGGCTCTGAGGGTGGCACAATAAGTGCTGCAGCACTTAGAGGCCTTCCCTGGTCACAGTGCCCTGGGTACCTGTGGTACCATTTACCAGGGGCTGACCTGTGGCCACAGAGTGCCAATTTGGTTTGGTCTTCAATGCAGTTTTAGGGAAAGAACATAGGCCCCTGGGTACCTGATTGGCAGGAGCCCAGTGCACACTCAGTCAAAGTACATCAGCAGTTCCTCAAAAAGTGGTGGCAACCATGCAGAAAGAGGGCACTTTCTCACAGTGGGCCATTAAAAAGGTTAAAAATTCACTATGTTTTGATGTATGATATATCCTCCTTGGCATAGCAAATATTGCATACATCACTCACAGTTCAAACAAGCTTAAGGTGAAAAGTAGCAGTTTCACTTATGAGTGTATTTTATTCACTAGGCATTAACACCCTCGTGCTTGGGCCTTCTTAACAGTCAAAGCAAAATGGTGTCCACCTACCAAAATCGTACCAGCCATCTACATAGTAGAAGCAATCGATGTCATTAGGTGTTGTCCAGGATCTCAATTGCGACCTCTGGGCCACCTGTTGCGACCCTCTTTGCTTGCAACCTCTGACTCCCATTACCATTGTTGAGGACACAGCAATTAAATTGTTTGACCCCTAGCAAGAAAAATGCATTATGTTTATGTTTGATATTTGAACACATTTTTCTTACAGTTCCAGGCTTCTACAGTGCTAAATGCATTGTTGTAGGGTGGCAGTAGTTGCGCTGTCATGAATACAAAGCACTGGCAGTATCACGGTGTGCACCCCGACATGCATATGCACTTGTCTTCTGCATATGGTCCATATACTGGCACCTTCCACAGACCAGTTTCTTTCACTTTCCTGTTCACCTACTTGCATTCCAACACACATTCAGAGAAATCATTTGAATTCAGGTTATGGGAAATTGATTGTGTTTGCCCAAAGCTGTAATGTATGGTATTCTCCAAGATTAGAAGATGTGGTATTTGAGGATCAAGGGCAGGAGTTTAAAACGTTCTGCTGTGAGCTACAGTAAGAGCTTGTGATGCAGGAATTGAAGCTCTGGTGTTATCTACATCTAAGGTTTGAGTAATGTCAACAGAGGTCGGAAGGAGATGAAGAACCCAGATGCTGAATGGGTTTGATAGAAATGTTTGCCCATGTGATGTTAATTCGCACCAACTTGATATTTAGCACTGTATTACATATTGTAACTGTGTTCTATCCATTTCCCTGTGTAGGAATGAATGCAGCAGATACCAATATATTTAGTTTGCCAAAGTTGGTACTGCTTTTTTGCAGCAGCACATTTTGGTGTTCCTATATAGTCTTCCATGACAAAATACAGATATTGTCTTTCCTGCAAAAGAGCACCGATTGTTGCAAGAACTAATGGAACATATGAAGACACCCTAACCTAATACAATACTGTATTAACTATCACCTCTACATAAACTACCACTACATTAGCTGATTATGTCAAATGACCTGTATAAAATCTATATTTTTATATAATAGACAACTATTATTATTGGATGATACAGTAGGAACATCTGTAGTGAATATATATTTTTAAATTTGGTTTTCTGTTCTTTTACAGCAGTTCATTTATCTATTTTTATTTTAGGTAAACATACTAAGCGGATAACGTGTGGTTGTTGGAGCTCTCAAAATCTTCTTGCACTGGGAAGTGAAGACAAAGTTATAACTGTTAGCAACCAGGAAGGTGATACTGTTAGACAGGTAATATAGAAGCACCTGTACATATTCACTTCTTGAAGGTATGATTTTAACAAAATCAAATGAAAACTTGATGATAGAAATGTAGAAAATTGCTCAGATACTTTTAAAAACTTTAAAACAGAAACAAGCTGATTATTTTGTTCACTGTTCACCTTTGTGTCTGTTTACCTTCGAAAAAGGCACTCTGCTTATCAACGTATAAACTGCCTCTAAGCCAGCTTTATGCATCTGCATTCTAAGATATATTTGCTTTTAGGATATGGCCACACTGATGTCAGCAGAGAGGTTGTGGGGGGTAAGATGAGGGGGTTGGGTAAGGTGGGTGTAGGGGAAGCGAAGCAGGTACGTCAAGTGGCTGAATTGAATTTCACAATGTGCAACCAGAAAACCTGGGATCAATTCCGGTTTCTTCATTCAGACCAAATTGTGTGCTGCTAGGCAATTGTTTTATTTTACTTTCCTTCCTTTTACTTCATTATCACATATAAGAGGATCTCGAAATACATGACGTTACGATGTGCGCTGTACAAAAATGTCCCCTATGGTTGATTTTATAAGCTATAATGTTGTTCATGTATAATGGCAACCCCATCCACCCAAAAAAGTGCACATAACTGATTTGCCTCTTAGTTCACCTTTGGATTTGTTGTCGGGGGCGAGGGAGAGGGTATGCATGTTTCTAAATTCATGCTAGAAAACTATCACTTAAATAAAAAAAAATAAAAAAAAGACTTTTATACAGCCTTAATACATCTGCTCTAACTTGACTGATTAAATCGTTCCAAAGGATTGAATCATTTTTAGGGACTGATCCTAACCAATTATAGGGCAAAGGAATAAAACTCGAATTATTTAGTTACCTTTGGGGCTCACCAGTGTGATCATATAAGTACTCGGCTGCCCTTGAGGGGATTTTAAGTTACCCCATCATTGTAGCACCATCATTGTAGCATTATCTGTTTTACCGTCTCTTCCTCCCACACACCTGTCCTCGCTCACACTTTCCCATGCACTACTGATGGTCATCTGTGGTCCATAAATAGGATATGGGCGATCTGATTTAGAGTGTTATTACCTACATATCCATTTGATAATACTTTTAGCATTATGAATGCAATCTCCAAATCAAGTCTCAATGTGCCCTGCTCTTCCTTACCCCAAGCTCATCTTCCCTGCTCTGCTCTCACTATGAACCTTGTGCTTCATACCCTCTTGTTCCCTTTCTCGGCTCTGCTCTCATCCCCACCCAAAACATACTCTTTAGCTCAGAACTGCTTTCTCTCCTTTGAATTTTCTCCTTCCTCCTTCACTTGAAACTCACTTCTTCCTGCTCCTGTCCCTGTTGCTGCCGGGGTGGCAACCTTTCTCTGAATCTCTCCTGCCTCATAGAATGTATGCAGACACCCTGATACTTTCTGGCCAAGAGCCATAGGGGAAAGAGCCTACAGCCATAAATTGGAGTTTAGTGGGAGGAGGAGGTAGCTACCTGACCACATAAGGCAAGAGAAATTAGCAACAGGGTTGAATCTTGCCTGTGGGGCTAACATTCGCAGCAGTTAATCCTTTTCTGCTGTTTCTTGACATTCATAGACAACAGTCAGAGTCTTTTGTTTGGCTGATCAGATCCTAACATTACAGTCAGGTTGCTAATGGTAGTCACTAACCCAATTCAGGCAATCTGGTTGGTTGGCCTATGTCGTCATCCCATGAAATGTGTTAATAGATAACTGAAATGAGACATTATGTAAGAAGGATGGATAACAATGTAAAACTACTTTTCATCATGTGATATTTTTAGGAATCTTTGTATTGCACTGTAACCAATGTTGATAGTTATTACCTGCTTTGTTTGGTAATTTTACAGTAGAGTTCTAGCAGTGCAGTAGCAATGTACATTGTTGCGTCCATAGTGATGGCAACTGGTGGGGAAAAGCAGTTACATTCAAGATAGTAGGCATTAGCACAGCATTACCACTACTAGGACATGCGTAAATAGCGTCAATGAACACAAAGGGTAAAGAAAGGAGGGGGTGAGCATGTAACAAAAATATTTAGGCAGGCTATTGAGGCATGTGTATACAACGAAAGGCAAGAAAGTAGATAGCTGTACTCAGACTGTCGGGATCTAGGGGTGAATGTTAGTCTATGTATACATAGAGGACCTCATGCATATTGTCTGCAGGGGGGCAACCCCCCAGCCAGCAAGCGTCAGTCTAAGAAAACTAAGTTGTAGCAGCAAGGGAGTGTTGGCGGGGTTGGGGAGGGGGGGAGAGCACAGGCAAGGTTGGGTACGCCAGACGTGCATTCATGTGAAAGATATCGCTACCAGATCAAGGTGGGGGCACATCCAGGGGGAAGAGAAACATCTTTGGTCAGCACCTAGAAGCTGAGTAGTAGGTAATCCCATTCCATGAAGATGGGGTATTTCTGGAGGCCTCTAGCCATTCTCAGGGCAGTACTTTCTGCCCCAGACCAAACGAATAGTTAACACTGCCATGCCAATACAGCAGGGGGAAGAAGAGCCTTCCAATAGCGCATGATTGTGCGCTTGGCCAAGAACAGAGCCAAGTCGAGAAAGCCTGCTATTGTTTTGTTTTTCGTGGTGCGTGGGATAGAGCCCAAGGTGCAAACCTACCAGCTGTGAAGAATAGTTATTTCAGTCATTTGTATGAGTTGCAAAGTAACAGTTAACCAGTACTGGGACAGGGACAGACAAGATCATACCATGTGGTGCAAGTTAATGTTAGGAACTTGACAATGAGGGTAGCAGGCATTCGCTACAGGGAAAACCTGTTAATATTGGTGAGAGGTAGATATGCTTTATGCAGTATGAAGAATTGGGCGAGTTTGAACCTTGCGTTTTAGATACCGTAGCCAGGTACGCCAGCACCCTATCCCATTCCTTACAGGGGAAGACCCACTCTCTTTCGGTTTCCCACCTCTCTTGAATGCTGGCGAGAGACATCTGGGTGTACTCCCCAATAGCCTTGGACAGCCAGCTGATAGGCCTGTGACTGTTGCCCTTGGAGTGGAGATATTGTACTACAGCATGAGGTGGAGGTTCTGCTGCCTCAATGTTCCAGCTGATTCATAATGCATGACCCAATGCGTGATACGTTAGAAACTTCTCCCTGGGCGTGTTAAGCTGATCTGTTAGTTGCCATCCTGGAAAAGATCACCAACGGTTGTCACTCCTCCGGCATACCAGCCCTCTAGGCCAGCGGGTGTCATTGAACCTCGGTTACGTGGGGAGCCCAGTAGGGGAATGGCAGGAGCATAAGGAAGAGTTTGTGTTGTGAAACATAGGCTCCTGTGAAAGCACTGATGTTCTATGTGAAGTAGACACTGGAAGGAAGGAGTTTTTGTCTGAGTAGGATGAAACAAGCGTAGGATATGTTTCAACCGCTGGGGGGTGGGGGGATGGATTGAGGCAGTGCCATCTAAGTGGCTCTCCACAAACCAGCAGCTTACCTTAGTTACTACCTGCTATACCCAAAAGAACAGCTTAAAACTCTTGTTCCTTTAATTCTTTACCATTTTCAGTACCTTGGAATAAAAGTTTAAAGTTGTAATACATATAGTTTCCATCAGGACTGGCATGTCATATAACTCACAATGCGCCAAGAGAATATGCACTGTGTTGAGCTACATATATCTGTGTAGTGTTACTAAAATTTGGTGTTTTTGTACTGTGCCATTAGTTACTGCCCTCCCTTCAAGCGTTTCATTTTGTCAGGTTTTAATCTTTTGCAAATCTGTCAAAAATCTTTAGATTCCATTGTTTTTTTTCTGTAGACTACTGTGAGAGCTGAGCCGAGCGACATTCAATTTTCCGTGATGAAAACCGATGAGAGATCAGCGGGAGAAAGTACAGTAAGACAATTCAAAGAATTATCTACATTGTTTGTGACATTGTTGAAACTGTGTGTGACATTAGTGAAACTGAAAGTTCTTAACTGATAAATGTTAAGGACTACTACATTGTTAGAATTGTCAATTTGACAGTAGTCAACTGGTTGTCCTATCTTTTGGCTGTTCATGTTCCTCCTTTCCATAGAGCCATAACCCTTTGCCTTCTTCTTATGTCATCTTTGCACCTTTTTTATGCAGGCAGGTGAAGACTGGAACCTATGCTGCTCTGACATTTTTGAACTGTATCATAATTTAAGACCATTCTGAACAGATTATTCCCATATTTCTGCTCTTTCTGTATTAAAACATGTGCAATATAGCGTATCTAGGTACCCATTTCGTATCAAAATGTCGTTATTTTTTTTATTGCAAACTAGAAGTATCAATGGATTAAATTACACAAATACAGACATACATGTTATATGTTTATATTTTGTAATGTTGCAAAGAACCACCATTACAAAATAAACACACAGCACAATGTCATGCTCAAGTGTATCTTAAAAGAGATCAAAGAGTTCAGCCAAACTACAACTGCTTCGCTTCTGAATTCATAGATTGAAAAGCTAGATGATAAATTTGCTGTGTTTTCCTGTAGAATCATTGAACTGGAGCAGAGAGTTTCAGACATGGAGGATCAATGTTCCACATTTCTATTAACACCTCAACTCTCAACAATTTTTTTCCAGTTAAATGTAAGCAAGAAGAGCTTGAAAATTTCTCGAGGCAGACAAATATACATTTTGTAGGTTTCCAGAACACCGAGAACACTGTTGGAATCCAATCACTCTCCACGAGGAAACATATTTAGCATAAGTTCATTGGGCATTTAACAATTACTCACATGCATCAACTACTATTGTATCTTTCAAAGCACTCTAAATGTACAGTTTTGGCAAATTCCACACATACAGAGTAAAGGAACAAATCTTCTGAAAGGCAGTGCAGCTAAGGATGCATCTTCTTCCCAATGTTCCTTGCCATTCTAAGGATTATTATACAGCACATTCCTTGGCAGTTTTTTCTCATTATTTTGTCATGTAAACAGCGTATACATGCTATGTTTTAGAACTTATTTCTTTTTGGTTTTACTCTGTGTCCACACAATGTGCCTCTAAATGTATAATATAAATGTCTCACGTGTAGGGTACTATATGATTTCAGTTTTCAAACCTTCATAAGAGAAGTCAAAAAGTAAGTTTTTTCTATACTGTGAGTGCATCTTGAAACAACTGCTGAGAATAGTACACGTGGGGTAACATGGGTTTGCACATTTTCATGCCAAAGAAGAAATCACTATTTCTATAAGGATTGAATTTTCAGGATTGTTTCATAATGCAGACAAAAACTACCCCTCCTTACTATTTCACGTGTGTTCTATTTCTCTTGGTGCTTCACTACCCCTATTCAGGGTATAGACTTGCCATTCGATTCTAGTGCGTATGAACATCAACAACAATTCACCCACATCCGCTGTAAAGCCAGGAAGACACTTGGATACTATGAACATTTTTACTGTAGCATAGCTTTCAGATTTAACTTAAAATAAGTTACACTGCACTGCATTATAGATTCTAGTGCATGCTGCTTCCAGATTAGCAAGGTTAAATTGCTCTTCAGTGAGGCCTCCCTAACCCTATTTCCTTTTTTCAGTTTGCATGGCAAGAATTGAGGAGGGCTAACTTTAAATTTTTAAGCCAGATTTTAATTGTCATTATAGATATTTATAATTAGTAAAGAGAATTTAAAATTTTAAGCTAGATTTTAATTGTCATTATAGATATTTATAAATAGTAAAGAGAATGCTGTGTTGATATAGGAAATCTTTAAAAATAATCTTTTAAAGAAACCTTTCTCCTGAAAAAATGGTCCTGGATATATCACATGGTTTGGCTTATTTCAGCTGCTGGTTGACCAGGATGACCATTGATGAATTCTGTAATTAATTTTCTGTAGACATGAATATCTTTTAATTAAAAATATAAATTTGTTGTACTCCATTTGCACATTTACAGATAAGTGTGGTGGTTGGCAAGAAAACACTGTTTCTGTTTAATCTAAATGATCCAGACAATCCAATTGAGTTGGCATTTCAGCAGCGTTATGGCACCATAATATCCTATAAGTGGTGAGTTAACAATACTTGATTCCAAATGCGAATATGTTTAATTCCTCACATTCTAGAGTTGCTTAAATTTGCATGTTTTATTTACTCATATAGGTATGGTGATGGCTACATCATGATCGGCTTTTCACAAGGATTTTTTGTGGTCATTTCTACACATATTCGAGAGATTGGCCAAGAGCTTTTCCAGGCTCACAATCATAATGACAACCTAACAAGCATTTCCATCTCTCAAGCGCTTAACAAAGCGGCTTCATGTGGGGACAGTTGGTAAGTAACATTAATATTCTGCATTAAAACTACAAAATAGTCGTCCTATGACCTCATAGTCCTAAGGCATGATATTCTTTGTCTAAACATAATTAAGTCACATTTGAGAACAGCAGTCGTGATCAGCAAAGTGATAACGGCATGAATGAAATCAAAGCTTCCGCACTATTGTAGACTTGGACCTCTTGTCAGCCGGACATGAATGAAATTAAAGCTTCCGCAGTATTATTTACTTGGACCTCCAGTCAGCCGTTGATGTCTTCATCGATCCTTTTCCCAATCCTGTTCTTTGACTTGCTTCTGAATAGGTTTTATTTATCCAGCAGTTGGCCCAATAAAATAAATGGAAGGAACATGTTTATTAAGTTAGCAGCTGGGACAATAGGAAACTGGCATTGGCAAAGCCAGTAGGTCTTGACTCAAAAAGTTTAATGGTACCCACTTGTTTCTAAAATATTGATGCACCTTTTGATGTATAAATCAGTGAAAAAACTTTGGTTTTAATGTCAACAAACAAGTTATGTCGCTCTCAAGCTTAGAATAAGGGGCACCTGAAAGGGAAATACTTGTCCAACCTGACCTTGACATTGAAATGCGTAGCTCCAATAAATACTTTGAATGACACAAAATCTTCTCTTTTCCATAAAAATGAAGGTTGGCCATTCCAAACAAGGGTCTCTTGAACGCAAACAATCATTTTGTAACTCAGTGTTAAATTACATTATCACTACCTTTAAGTGGGTATTCACAATACCTGCCCTTAAAAAAAGAAACAAAAAACGTTTCATTTCTTTTTTTTCTAAATGCTTCCCGTTTTCCTTTAAGGAACACGGGCTGCTTTTTTAAAAAAAACTGCTTTACTGACAAAGCAGTCCCAGACATGGTGGTCTGCTGACCCCAGCAGGCCACCATCCGTCGGAGCGACAGCCATTCTCAATGGGGTCGCAAATTGATACATCCTCATTAAAATGCATGAGGCATGCAATTTGCGACCCCATTGGGAATCGTAAACAGTGTCTGATACACTGTTGTACATTCATTTTTCCGAGTCGCAAATTGCAAGTCGCAATTTGCGACTCGCAGAAATGAATGGTCGTACATCTGGCCCATAGTCTTTCTTTTTATCAGGGAGATTCTTAGATTTGGCAAGGACTCTGGGCTATGCATCAATTAATATAAATCTCAGATGTTTCCATTAACTCAGCCTAGAGTTCCCACTCCTCCCTAACCAATGGGTTACTACAAAGCAGACCCTGCTATATATACCCTTGGTGCCCCGTGAAATATACACTCAAGTATGTGCGTATCCTACTTTTGCAATACCACATTTGCATGTTGCATCACGATATGCATGAAGGAATACTCAACTCTGAAATCACAAAACAAATCATTGAGGTATAGAAAATGACAGTTTGAAAGAATTCTCAAACCATTGAACGCGCGTGTGTGCTTTCCCAGTTTCGTTTGTCATGTGCAGTGCTCCCCATGTGTATCACAGCAAACATGAAAATTTGTGAATGTGATTATTATTGACAGTTTCTCTCTTTAAACTCACAGAAATTAGATTGTGGAAGTCCTTCAGGAGGTTATGTGTGGCATGTCAGAATGTGTATGATTGTGATACTTTTGGCACAGCATTGGGTGCACTGAAGTGCAGGAACACTAATATACCCAAAAGGGATTTGCATAGGGATGACTTTGAGCTTAGTCCTGGTGAAAACCAGTTGACCAGGTGTGGCAAATCTATGACTAAAACATGTAGATCCCAGGTGCAGGAGTTGATTACATTCTCCTATAGCCTTGCATGTTGTCTTTAATCTTGCCAGGGGGCCCCAAGATAAACATAGGGTACCCTGAGGCAACTGTTGATATAGATCCCTTCCCAGCAGAAAAGAGCTCCCTTGACAACCAAGGTTGAGCATGCCAAGATAGTGGCAGTATCTGGGCGAGGACTTTATGATGAAGCATGCCACTAAAAAGAACCAGAGTGGTTGAGAGTCCTTCTAAAAACTAAAAGTGATGTCTTGGTTATAGAAAGCTGGACTTCTTTACAGATGTCCCCCCACTTCTTTGACCCCATTTGAACTACTAGATGCTAGTGTTTTTTACTCTGATAGTGCACTGAAGCCTGCTAATCAAGCTCCAGTGCCAGTGGTCTTTCCCCTAAAACTGGCATGTTCAATTGTAACCCAATTGGCAAGAACTTTATCACCCTTGTGAGTCCCAGCAAATGGTACCACTGGTACCTAGGACATGGGTACTAAAGAAGGTCTCTTAGGGCTGCAGCATGTCTTATGCCAGCCTAAGGGACCCATACAAAACTTACATGCAGACTGCCAAGGCAGAATGAGTTAAAGGGTGCAAGCCCTTCTGAAAACACAACATTGCACACTGCCTGTGTGCGCTGTCCATACTCTGCATGTACTATATGTAAGTCACCCCTACACCAAGCCTTAAGAGCCCTAAGGCAGAGTGCATTATATTACATGTGAGGACATATCTGCATGAGCAGAGAGGCCCCTGTAATGTTTAATTCTATTACTAGATATTGCAAGTAAACAGGGAAGCCATCTTATGTATATGTAACAAATCCGCACTGATGCCAGTATCGCACCTGTCCTGACATGCACGCAGAGGGCACCTTAGAGGTGCCCCCTGAAAATCTACTAGTCCGCTAGTGTGCTGGGTGACTGGTATCCTCCAGCCTGCCACCAAAGACGAGTTTCTGACCCCATGGAGGTTAGAGCCTGCTCTCTGTGAGATCAGAAACAATGCCTGCTCCAGAGGAAGGTGTTCGCACCTCATCCAGTAGGATGGCTAGTAAATCTGCATACCAAGGCCAGAGGCTTCAAGGCCTCTGCTGCCTTTGATATGCAACCCTGGTTTCCCCCAGACCTGGGAGATGCCATCCCCTGCCCTGAGGCCTGTTTGGCACTAGGACAGGTGGGAAATTAGCTATGTAGGTAGGCGTGTTGCACCACCAGGCTAGTCACAACTCTAAGGTGGGCTGCCTGATGTGCTCTAGGAAAGAAGGGTTCAACCGTCTTGTTTTTGGTGGAACTAGGAACTCTGGAACAGGGTTATGCCTACTGTGTATACGAAGTGGTCATATACGGGGTGTAGTAACACCAAGGCTAAGTAGCCCATTGGCTACTACCCTACACTTCCCTTAACTCCCCTAAATTGAGTATTTAGGTGGCCCACTGACACCAGGAAAACGGATCAAGTCAAGATTCAACGTCATAGGAACTAAAGAGGACAAAAGAAGAGCCGTGATCGCAAGAATAGAGGACTGACCACGAACTTGGGGCAAAACCCTGTCTAACTGCTGAAATCTCGACAGTTGCAAAGACCCGACTCGTCCAGAAGCTTTGCAGCCACTCTAAGGCTTGTAGGATTACCCAGCACTTGGACAACCAGTTAGCATCTCTCTTGAAGTGGAGGAGCCACTTGTCTGCAGGCACCAACCACATCTGCCTGAAAACACCATTCTGCCGACTCCCGGGTCCACCGAGGGAGCAGCACCCCAGAAAGAGGTCTTCGTACTCTAGGAGGTCAGATCCATCTCCCTGCCAAGTTTGGAGACGCCAGGATCTCCAGGAGCAGCCCAGCACCAATACCCTGGGTACCAGAGCACTTGCAGCTGCCAAGGCTTGTTGCATATCCAGTCCAGGCACCACTGACGCTGACACAGACCTACCGACGAGGGACTTCAGAGGAGTTTATCGAGAGTGGACCTGCTGCCTTGTTTGCTCCCCTTCACCAGTTCGTCCTCAAGAAGTGAGAGCCTCTAACACGAGCGACCCACTGGACAAAATACCTCTGCACCGGAGCCCCACAGCCCAAGTCCGAGCTGACCAACAGTGCCCCCTTGCTTGCTTCACAGACCCTCAAGAGCCGAGCCCCCCTTTGGGTTCTGCCGGACAGGTCCCCCAGTCCCCACTTGCAGCCTTTTTCTTACAGGTACCTTTCTCCATTGAGTCCAGGGCCGGACTGGCAATGCCGGGCACCGGGCAATCCCCCGGGAGGCTGCCAGGGGTGGGGGCCGGTTTTTTGGCCGGGGGCCGGTTTTGTTGCATAGCTGCCAAGGTTTCAGATTGCTTATGTGTGACATTTTCAAAATTTCAGTGCAATTATGAGTGACATTCAAGGACTATGAGTGACACTTTCTCGCGAGCAAAATGAAGATGAGGGAATCATATAAATATCAGAAATTACACCCATTTGAGCTACGAGAAACTAATAAGATCTTACAACTGCAGCAAAGCACCAGAAATTGAAGGGCACTAACCTAGTAAAAAGCAGTAACTCCCAGCTAATCCTCATAAAATACAGTTTTGCAAATATGCGTGGTTCATGTTCTTTTGTGAAAAGTGTTACTGGACAAAACGCTGATCTTGCTCCAGCACTCTGCAAAATGTGTGACACTTAGAGTGACACTTTCTTGCAGGTAAAAAAAAACCCCAATGAGGTGCACGTAAAGACATAAATAATAGAAATCAGATCCTTTTGAGCAACGAAGTTCAAAAAGAATCTTGACCCCTCTCCCAAACTCAGACATTGCTCTCACTGCAGTTATATTCAGTGAGTACCCTCTTGTGGACTCACCTGTTCCACCACAAGTAAGTTCTCCCTGCAGTGCCAGACTGAGGCAGAGAGCATCTTATTGTTCATAATGCCCTGCAGTTGAAAAGCACTACTATATAATGATAATAAAATGTGGACAGATGATAAGTTATTAACACTGCATACCATTAAAAAAATCTACTGTACTGGAAAACACATACAATAGAAAACACCTCCTGCAAATTCCCCAACGTTTAAATTAGGTATAAGGTGGAGCACACGCAAATGCTGACTAAAGCACAGGTAGAACACATGGGGATCTTTGCACTGACAGTCTCTGAATTACGAACATATAACATAAAAGCTAAATCAGCATTCGTGAGTGGTGACACATAACATGCCAGTTTCCTTATAAAGAACCCTGACAAACAAAAAAGATTGACACGTCCCCCTGCATTGAGGACAGGTATCATACATGCGTTACGGGTTCATATCATTTTGCACCTCTGCATTAACGGAAAGTGTCACACAAGTCTCTCTAAGGGGCGGAGTGGAACATGATAGATGGTGCTTTGGGGCCAAGCTGGCACACAATCGAGTTTGTGCATTAGAAAGAGACGGCATGCGTGCTATTTTCACGATCTGGTCTCTGTAGAGAGAGAGGTGGAACAAATGTCAGCGAACATCGAGTGCACAGACCTGCACGCACTGCACAAGTGCCTGGAGGAGGTTAGGGCAGCAAACTTAAATCAAACTTCTTGACACAAATTTCAACAGCACACTACCTGTATTAATCCGAGGCCGCCGATCCGGCCTGCAGCATTGCCATAACGTGGTACGTCGATCAGCACTGCCTTTAACTCGAGTTCCCCGCCGCGGCGCTACTGGCAGTGCAGAGAGCGCGGGAGGTCGTCACATCCGGATTTAATGCAGGAAGCCCCGGCGCCCCTGGTGTTTAATCGGCAGAGCTGTGTGTCAGTCTAGTGACTCAGACACCAGCCCTGCCGCGCGGCGCCGGCCGGAATGGAATAATAGGCTGGCAGGCGGCTGAGTGAGGCAATTGTAACATTGTAGCACTCAGCACTTTGACTCGAGTCAGCCAGAGGAGCAGAAATATTAACTGTTTATGAGCCAGAGCTGTCTGCAGCTGCTCTGCCTCGCGGCAAGTCTGCTGGGAGCAGCCAGAGCCGGCACGCTACCACCCAATTTTCAGCTGCATTAAAAATGCGTGACAAAGCATTTCAGTGCGGTGATGCGGAACACCACACTGAAATGCGTTAGTGTCACAGGCGATGCGTGATACTTGGCAGGACTGTTGTTGCTGGGGCCGATTCTTTGTACACACTCACTAGTACAGTAGTCACTGACTCCTCACTACTGTACGCTGCTGCGCAGCGTGCGTCTGCGTGACTCTCACTCTCTCCTCGCGAAAACTTAATCAATCTCTGCTGCTAATCAAATAATGCATTGGAGTGCGAGTGCCATTTTAGGGGGTGGGTTGTGCGCGCGCGTGCAGCGCGCAGATGTCTCCGCCCAGCGCCCGCCGCCGCTTCTGCGCGGTCTCGTAGTCTTCTTCATTTCACCCACCTTAGGGGGGTGGGGAGGGCGCGGCTGTTGGTGACATGCGCATTAGGGCTCACGCAATAAAAAGTGTGCGTGACCCGCATTCCAGAGAACTAAGCCAGACGCCGAGAGAGGCCCTCTCTCGGCACCGTCACCATAATTTAATTATTTCTAGCCCTGGCCTGGGCCCTGCCTGTCCCAGTGTCCCTGCTGCCGACTGTCTGCCGCCCGCCGCCCGCAGGTGAGTGTCATTTGCATTTTTGCAAATTGTTTGCATTTGCAATCAGATAATATATTATACAATATCACAGCAGAAGCCAGAAGGCGCAGTAGGAGCGCGGGGTCAACGCGGGTAACTATCCGTAGGATCGAAGTACATGTAGGCAACCGCGGGAGGAGCAGAGCTGAAGTCTTACCAGAGGGCCACAGTGGGACAGGAAACGAAGCGTGCATTCTTTGTATTAGCTCCATTGTCATTTATGGGGGGCAGCTTATTGGAGAGATAATTTCACATCGTGTGCGTGTCTGCGCGTTTTTATTGTTTGCCTTTGTAACATTAAGTTGACATTTCATCAAGAATGCTGTTCAGGTTATGTGCGGAGTTATTGAACATAGCGATAAAATGACGAGGCCGGCGGCTTTTTCTGCACAGCCGCATCGCCCCATTTCTGTTTTCTCTTTTCTATGCGCTTTGCTGAGAGTGCCTCCTGCGCCCTGGTCTCTGGGGCTGCCCTGCCCCTGGCAGGTAACCAGCTCACATGAGCATTACCTTTACCTGTCTCCAGCAGGCAGATGACAACACATGGGCTATGAGGGGTCGGCATCTGGAGGGTGTAGAGAAGAGGGGGGGGGGGTGAGGGTGGATAGATTCATCATGGCACTGTGGGCCTGGCCGGGATTAAACAAAAGGTTTTTCCAAGTTTTGCTTTCTGCACCTCATGAGCGAACTGACAAATCTTGGAAATGGTGTACAATTAGTTCATGACCTGTCAAGTGCTGTAGAAAGTGTGATTACATTCGGACACAGGTGCCCAGCTCTGATCTGGGCCTGCGCAGGCGTTCAAGCGAAGGCCCGCGGGGCTTCATCATGAACAAGATGCTGTGCACAAGAGCAGAAAAGAACTGTATTATGCCTGTTTTCAGTTAAACTGGAAGAGTTGTAAAAATTAGAACATGAGCTGAACGACAGCATAGCTCGGAAGTACTAGGTATGATTGCTGCGGCGGTATTTAAAAAAAAAAAAAAATGTATTGCAGTTTTATATAGCGCGTACTCGACCCGAAGGTATGAAAGCGCTTTACATGGGGAGATTAAGTGATTTGCCCAGAATCACAGGATGCTTGAGCGTCCAGCCAAATTCAAAGCTGGTTCCCTACTGCCACGATTGCTTCCGAACTGTGCTGTGCTACCTGCAGCTCATTTACTAATTCAGAGTTAAAGGGCAAATACTTTCAATAACACGCACAGCGACACAATAAGCGAGGCGGCCCTCTTTATCAGCTGCTGCACTTCATAAATGTAAAAAAAGGTTCGTATGTTACTGCAGAGAAACTATTCCGAATAAAAAGAGCCCTTTATGTCCTTTGCAAAACAGGTACACAAAACAATCAAGGAATGATGTTCATCCACTTGGCAGGCTCTCTAAAATGTATCATAACATCAAATTTGTTGGCACGTGTTGTTGACACTATCAGCTTCTAAATGGTATCGTATATCCTTCTGCTTCAGAGGAATTCTTCGAAAGAGCAGGAAGTCGGTTACTTGTTTTTTTAATTTTTATTTTGCAACCCGAATGTATTGGAGCCCTTTACTTGAGCACCAGTCACATTACAGTCACATTCATTTTTGGTAGGCACGGGGAGATGAAGTGATTTGCCCAGAATCACAGGATGTTGAGCTGACGCCGAGGCTCGAACCCGGTTCCCCAGCTCCAAAGTCGGCAACTCTGGCTTTTACGCCACATCCTCTCCTTTGACACAACAATGATAGACATCCACTGGGAAACAGCAGATTTAAAGGCGCTGTCCAGGAAATGATGTCAAGATAGGTCTCAGATCCCCATCAGACTCAACAAACAAAACCGCATTCTAAAATGGCTACGTACGGTTGGTGCGGGTTAGTGATGCGGACTGGATAAATAAAACCCTATTTTTTTCCTCTTCCTTGGGTGGCCCGTTAAAATAGGCAAAAAAGCAGAATGGGAGTAGACAAAATGAAATGAAAGCAGAATGGTGATCTGTTAACAGAGATTCGAGGCGGGAAATGCATGTTAACACTCAATTAAGGCCCAGCCTGGGCCTATACCTTTTTGTTTAATCCCCGGCCCGGTTCTGCACAGGCGCACAGCGCACTAGTGCCCTGGACCCTGAGTGTGGATTTATTTGTGAGCAGGCCTGCCTGCTTTGGTTCCTCCTGCCATGGCCCACGGGTCGCCCGCTGCCCCCAGCAGTGCAGCACTGAATTCAAACCCTGATGAGCTCAGGTCGGATTCTGTAAAAATGGGTTTATTTTTCATCAGGGTCAGGTGTTGTCTGTTGTTCGTGTGTGTGTCAGACTCCGAGCAGGGCCAGGCCAGCTGAAATGTTCCGAGCCAGCAGCCAGGATACATGTCGTGTGCTCCCTTTGGTGGCGCTGTGCTGCTTGACTCTTGGGGGCTGTAACTGGGGCAAAGGTTGTGGTCAGCAAGTCTGCTTAAAATATATTTTTCAGCACAAGCCCCATGGGGCTTGTGCTGAAAAATATATTTTAAGCAGACAACGGGGCTTTCTAGTGTTTTTTTTTTTTTCTTTCTTTTTTACACGAGTGAGTCCTTTTGTTTTGTTTTCCACTGGCCACTGGTGTTGCCACTGGCACTTGCCGCTTAGGCTAACGTGTACATTTCTAGGAGCCCTCGGTGCGTTCCCTTGATGCTGGCTCAGTTGGTTCGTGACCTACATTTTTTTAAATTGTTCAGATTTCAGTCCGGATTTCACAAGAAAGGAGTTTGCGCTGTTAAAATGCGCACTTGTGTGTTCACTGTTCAGCGGATGGTTCACTTCTTAAAGATGCAATCGGGCCACAGTGACGGTAGCTGCAGTTCCCAGTGTGCAATCTGACAGAAGTTTTCGAAAGAGACTTGCTGTTTCATAATACCCAATTCCTGTGTGTTCTATGATGTTTCTATTTCAATGTCTAAGAAACATAATATCCAGCTGAATAGTATTCGTGTTTTTTGGCCTCAGAAAGCTGAAAAGGCTGGGTCTGCCTTTCATCGATTCCAATCTGTAACAAATTTGCTGCACAGAGTTCTCTACAGAAGGCGCAGTGTTAGGCAAATGACATCACCAATCCTCTGATGACATCACAGAGTTGATCTCTGATCCCAGCCCAAGCCCTTCAACAGCCTCCTACTTGCTCCTAAGGGCCCAGGGGCAGCAAGGGCAAGATCAGATGTGGAAGCTAGAACTGCCACCTCACACGGTGTGAGCGTGTGTCACACAATTGGCTCCCTTCACATGGTCGGCAAGAGCTGTTATCATAGTGCTAGACAAGGTGAGCTGGAAACCCTTGCACAGAGCAGCCTTCCAGCTTGTGTGTGTAGGCTCTGCATTGCTGACGTCCATAAAGGGGGTTGCAACCTCCCTAGGAAATTAGTGGTAGCCTCTGAAGCTTTTGCTAGAGTTTTAGGGGAGAGAAAGTTGTGTGGCTCTCAGGCTACTCGCTAGCCATACCTCTCCTTGTTTATGCCTCCTCCTCCTCTCTCTTATAGTGAAAAGTTTTTAAAGTCGTCAGGTATGGGGCAGTTCACACACTAATAAGCCCTTTAAAACCCTCCTTAGTTTCTTTTCTGCTCCTGCCTTCTTCATTACCCCTGGTGCAGGGGTAGAAACCAACAACGGCACTGCCACCACGAGTACTCAAGGGCACTTTACCACCACTAACCAGTGCTAAAGTGCTTGCTCTCTTTCCTTTCAAACATGGTAAAATTGGCTTACACCGAATTGGCAATTTTAATTACCTTGTAAGTCCCTAGAAATGTGGTTCTACATGTACCCAGGGACTGTACATTAAATGCTGCTAGTGGGCCTGCAACACTTATTGTGCCACCCACTTAAGTAGGCTATTTAAAGATGTGTCATGTCAAGGCCAGGGCCTTTGTGTTAATTTTTCATGCTTTCTGGCCAGGGTGCCATGCCATTTGAGACATTTCCATGCCTTCTGTGAGCCTGGGTGGTTATGTGTGACGTTTCCATGCTTTCTGGCTTGGGTGCTTAATTATGTGTGCTATTTCCATAGTTTCTGGCCTCAGTGACCTGGAGCTGGAGGCTCTTGTGTGACATTTCCATGCTTACTGGCCTGGGTGCTTGCTCGCTACACACCATGTGGGGGGCTGGTCTCACTTTTACTTCTCTCTGATTCACTTCTTGTGTCTATTTTTGGTGCTCTCTGAAAGAATGTCTATGGGTACATATGACTGGGTGGGTAACCTGGTGCTCTTTAAGGTCATCATCTACTATTTACTGTGCTTTGAAAGTTGATTCAATTGAATATGTAATGAAAAATGTGCTGTAAAATTCACCATTTTGATCTGTCGTTTTCCAAAATTTTCTTGGGGGGGAGAACCACCCCAAACCCCCTAGTAGTGGTCGGGCTCGAGCGCTGCGCGCGCTATGCGCCGGACAGGGGCTGGTCTGCCAAAATTTGCCAGGGCTGCTTTCAGTTCCCAGTCCGGCCCTGATTGAGTCTAGCGGTAGCGTTCAAGGCTACCCTTGCGATCGGCACCTCTGCACCCGGACACACCAGCGCAGGCAACCCGAAAATGCCAGTGGTTCTAAGGACCTTGGCCCCTACTTACCTTAAGTCCAGAAGAACAGTCCTGTAAGTCGTTTGCATTTGACCCTATGCAGTGAATGTTTCTCCCATAGAATAATATTACGACGTTTGAGGCTCATGCATCAAATCTGGCAGCTGTATTTTCTATGTCTCTGAAAATCACCAACTCAAAGTACTTGATACCAATGTTTTTGGATGTGTGTCTCATTTATTGACTCTGTGTGTGCAGCAAATGTTAAACACTACCCTCTGATAAGCCTAAACTGCTCGCCAACACTACCACAAAGAGAGCGTTGGGATTATTAGTTTAAGCCTTGTAAGCCAATAAGGGTCTCCTGGATTCTCTGCATAATGTACCCCTACATTGGTGCACTGCATAGATAGCCAGCTTCCTTTATCAAGTGGATGTGCAAAACAGAACATCTTCCTTTTGGGTGTGTTCCCTCCCTTTTGATTAGAGTACTTCAAGGATGGCATAGAGTACATTAGAGCCTATTTTGACACGTATATTGCCATAGTAACTTTAGAACTGTAGTCAATGAATTGCAATTATCTCTCTCTTGTGGATATATTTTTTATACTAGCATGTTTCTCCCAAATCCCTTCTTAAATCTCCCTAACTCCTCCCATTTAGTAGTTATTATTCCCCATTTTGCCACCACTCTCCCTGGTCCCTTCCACATGAACTACTAACTTGTATACCTATGTGTGCGGAGATCACCACCACAGTGACCGAGATCTCTGCACAGAAAAAATAGGAGAGGCATAGTTGGAAAACTCTGGCCAGAGGTTTGTGAATTGCATTTTGTTGTATGAGAAGAAATACCTCAATTGTAGTAATTTAACTGTAGTAATACAGTTTGTGAATCGCGTCCATAATGTGAAAGACTGCCTTCACAGATTGCATGTAATGTGCCAAGATTAGCCATTTGTTCCTTGTCTCTAAGAAACTCCTTTTTATTCTCAAACTAATAGATGAATACAAATTAGATTGTGGTTCTTGGAATGTGAGTGGCACTAACGTAACCAGTCCTAAGGAGGCTCTAAGGCCTGGAGGTCAGTCAAGGCTAACAGTAACTGTAAAGTGCAAACTGCAGCACATTTATAATTTGTGTTTTTGTTTTAGCATCAAGATCCACGATCTTTCAGAACTTAAAGAAATGTATGCCATTATAAACCTGGACGATGAAACAAAAGGTAAATAAACCCTCCTTTAAAGTTTTCTGATCAAAGAAAATCACACGTTTCTTATTATCATAGGCAAATAACCTAAAAAGTGGATGGCGATTTCCCTATTAAAGTACTCGTTTTTTGGTATATTCTGTGACTGTACTGTGGTTTTCTTTCTCATCAGACAGTTTCCTCGTGAGTTCTGGCAGTGTAGCCTATTGTAAAAATGTCCAGATACAAAAAACTTGATCTTTGTGAAAGTCAACATGTGTCAGTAGTTTGGGACATTGGTAATTGGTCACTTAACACCCATTCTTCCAGCACATTGCAGGATGTTCCCCGAGGACTCAATAGTGGATGATGAGTGTCTTGGTCATGAGAAATATTGCAAGATGTTCTTGTTTTCATCCAGAAGCAGGCAGCACCTGCTGTGTGTAATAAGGTAACAGGTTAAATATAGTGACCCAGCCATTTAAAAAGTATTTTCTTTGTCATTCTGACAACTTGGGGGCCAATCCGCAAGCACTCTTTTAAATGTCTAAATCTTCTCCTCGTAGTTTTCTTTGTACGATTTCAGTGCATAGATTACCATATAACCACACTTTATAGATTTATGGGCATACTCCAACCATGAATTTTCTCTGTGGCTGAAAATCCACCTATTGGTGTTTTTTCTCAGTGGAAGTTGAGACCCACTGTACAGTGATTGCCCACCATCATCCACTAAAAAGTGAGATAAGAATCTCTTTCAGTGAAGTACTGAGTTCTTGCGCTCAATGACATACAATAAGTGCTAAAACAAGCTGTATGGTAAATGGGTGAAGTTCAAGCCAACAGTGTTTTTTCTGAGGGTATACTTGCACTACAAAGGAAGAGGTCAGTGGAAGTAGTGGCAGCAACAGTAACACTAATCAGCCTACGCCCCAACTGCTGAACTGAACTAACCTTTCAGTTGTGAAAATGTGCCGGAGTTTCTCCTTCAGTTGTTCGGACTGCAGTATCTGCACTCCACTACCTAATTTACCGCCTATACTCTGGGGCCTTTTTCTTTACTATTCCTTCACCTCTCCTGGAGCCAGCTTTCCCACTTTCTTGGTCCTATATTTCTTCAAAAGGGCAGGGCAGACTCAGATATCCACACTTCAGGGCAGACTCAGATATCCACAACAAATTTAAGTGGGAAACTGGTACCCAACTGCACTATGGCAGCTCCTTTTAACCGTACTTCCTATTTGTCCTCCTGTTTCTCCAGGCAGCAAGAATTAAACAAACACAACAGCCCTAGGCTGGGAGCATGGTGAATTGCGCCTGGCAGCCACATAGTTCACCTCCTCTCTGAACACAGCAGGTCATTTTGATCAGTTGGTTGTGGGGGGGGGGTCTTTATTAGGTGTGGGCCTATGCACCAGTTACAGCAGGCCCACTGCTTGGGGACTGAGTACCTTTAGCGTTACAAGGATGAATACTTGAGTGCCATCTGATGTCTCGCCACAAGACCTTTTCTTCCAGCAGGGACACCAGGGAGACATTCCCCTTCACTTGGCTCAAGATTACATACTAGATATAAATGAGGTGTTAGATTAAACAGAAACATTATAAAAGTAGTTCAATATGTTATTGTGGTATGGAGAATATAAGACTCAAATAGTGTCCTCAACTGAGTCTTAGAATAGAGCAACCTACTTTCCCGCTACCTTGACCATTCACTTTGTTGGGGATAAAAATATTGTACTGTCTCATATCTAATGGACTGGTGATTTTATGCATGTACAGTGACTGGTGATTATAGGCACAATCTGTTGTAGCTTGAATTACTTAACTACTTTTGTTGGCATATTGATTTTTTCCAAGTAGTGATCGATTTCCTTTTTACAACAGTTAGTGCGTTCTCTTTCTACAGGTTTAGACTGGTTATCCTGGACAGATGATGGACAATTACTGGCTGTATCTACACAAAGAGGTTCGCTGCACGTCTTCTTAACAAAACTTCCAGTTCTTGGTGACACGTGTGGAACAAAGATTGCTTATCTCACCTCTCTCCTCGAAGTCACCGTGGCCAACTACATTGAAGGAGTAAGAAAGTTTTAGTACCTTTATTTTACAAATACATACACTCACACATATCATTATAACTTACGTAGCGATCCTGGTGTCAATTATGTGAGTAGGAAATGTTTGCATTCTAAAAACGATTAATAGTAGTAAAGATTATATTTTAGATTTGCTTTGAATAAGTCTTGATTTTCATTCATTGTTAATTTATTGTTAGAACTATATTAATGACTGTAATCAGGTTAGAACAAAAGAAGACCGGAATATGCTTTTACAAATAACCACTGTGCATTATTCTGCAGTTTTTCAAGGCATATGTGAGCCAGTTTACTAACTATATAGTTGCTGCTGATCTTATTTGATCTAAGAATTTTTTAATTATCAGAAGATTGTTGCTGAGACGTGTGGGCTACATAGTTTCAATCCTTTCAAAACACATAGGTCAGAATTCTGCTACAAGTTTTAGCAAATTGGTTTGTTCAGATATTGGAGTGTTGAATTACTACCCTACCGAGTTGGATTTATGGTAACAAAGTTGAACTGACTGTAATCTAAAATGTGGTCTGTTATTTCCTGACATTAGCAGAAAGACAGTAGAGGCAGGAACGTGGGTTTCTTAGGCTCTGAAACACCTTTGACTTGGATAAAGCCTAAGGTATTGTAGAACAGACTGCGGTCCAGTGTTCATTAAATGTATGAAACTGCAGCAATGCAAGGGTTTGTATAAATTTCAAAATCCTTACCCTGGGGTATTGGACTAGACAGGGCTACCCTGTCTCCTATATCACTCTTGTTGACATTGGTGTACCTCGCAGCCTGGATACCTTCTGCCTCTCAACAAAAGGATACAACTGGCTTGGAAAATCAGAGAAAGGAATCTTCCTTTATGCACACTGCCTATTACTCTTCACAGCAGCTCATTTATCAATGGGGCCATAGCTGTTGACTATTATGAAGAAGTTTGGAAGGCATGCATATAAATTAGAGCAGGCTGCTCTTGTTTCTGCAGGCAGAGGGCAGAAAAACTGGCACATTAAGCTGTCCGTTATTAGTAGCGTTAGAGACATTTGCGTACTAGTGACTGGGAGCTTTGGCGTTTTTATCAAATAGATTATGCATTGGTTTTCATTGATCATTTATCTTTGGGCAGAGGAGCGCAGTTCAAATTAGTATTCCTTTCCAGTTTTCTCCCATTACCTTGGCAGCATATGGAGACAAAACAGATCTGCAAGCTATTCACAATATGCATATATCCTAGCTTCACCAATTATATAAGGAGGTTTGAAAATATGAGCAACTTTTTTAACTTGAAAAAAAGTTACTTTGAATATTAATTGTCCTACATTTAATATATGTACTTTCATCTCAATTATATATAATGCACAATAACTTGTAGAAAAAACATTTTACAAATTAAGATTTGACAACAAAGAATCTACTTAAAGCATAAGGGAAAGTAGCATCATGGATAGAGGAAGAAATAGCTAGAATGTATGAAACATTGGTGAATTATAAGTATGAGCGGATTATGAAAAATCAATTCATTTATAAACTACATTCTATATTGAGATTAAAAAAAATATTCCTTTGTCTGGTTAACAACACCTTCATTAAAAAAAAATGTTGAGGGTGCTATTCTCAGAAGTTCTTAACAATGGGATAGAAGCCAACAACTTTAATGACAAGTTACACTTTATTATGGTCACAAGCCTACTGAGGTTTTTTTTTACCGATGTCATTACAAATTTAGTGACTATATGCTTGCATTTCCCCTGAAGAGAACCCTAAAATAAGTTCATGCTTGAAAGAGTTTGGTAGTTGTACTTAAATTAGAACCACTTCATGCAGCAGACCTGAACACATACTTGCTCACAGCTTACTTGTAGAAAGCTCATCTAATCTCCTCAGTAGTCATTTCAAAACTATGGTCTAGGACAAAAACACAAGCTCAGAGATTTGCCTCTGTCAAACACCCCATTTACAGCTTTAATATTTCTATAGGAACAACCAATCACGGTTTCCGTTGAAGTGGAACCCAGCTTTGTTGCTGTAGGTCCTTTTCATTTGGCCGTGGGAATGAATAATCGTGCTTGGTTTAATGCACTTGCAGACAATGGTGAGTATACTTTCAATAATTTTTCAGTGGGCTATTGATGGAAAGACGCTTTGCCTTACTTGTTATTCTATTTCTGTCTCTCCTGTAATTCACAAAATGTGTGTCTGAACCAAACCTTTCAGTTACTGTGTAAAATGTGTTTTTAACTCCTAAAAAACTAACCACCTTCTTTGGGACACATTGGATATCTATTTACTTTAGTTAGTGGAGTCATAACAAGTGTCGAACACTAAATTTGAGGCCCGAACATATTTGCAGCCCGGTTTCTTTCCAGGTTCTTTCCCTACCTGTCCTTAACTTTCCAACATGCTTCATTTAGGCATACCCCGATGGGCAGTGCATGCACTACCTCTCATAATTACTGAGTTTGTGAATGCACACACTGCACTGTAGCCAGCACAATTTTGTTGAAAACAGATGTACGGCTCCTGTGCGGGGCTTAGATTTCATTCTGTGGCCCCTGGAATTCAGACTAAAGTACTATCTATAACGCCCAAGGGTCACTGGAGACCTGGCTAAATATCAGTAGAACTGCGTTCCCCCTTCGTGCACTACCAGCAGATTCCTCAAAACCAGTTATGCAATAACTACCTGTAAGAATGGTGCCTTCCTGTGTGCAAAACCCCAAATATTTGGCTTTTTGAGTAACCCATTTTAAGCCTCCACAGAGAAATGAGCCTTGTATTTATCCAGTTTTGGAGTATCTTTCATCGATTCACATGCCTGAATCATTCCCCGTCGTCGAGGCGGGAGTCCCACGGTAAATTACAAAAGTAGTGCCATAAGTAAATAATAGTAGTAGGCTACAAAGGAAAAGCCAAAGGCCTAAAACTTAGAAGCCTATCTATATCATTATAGTAAAAAGAAC
Source organism: Calotriton arnoldi (assembly GCA_963921515.1). Lineage (NCBI taxonomy): Eukaryota > Metazoa > Chordata > Amphibia > Caudata > Salamandridae > Calotriton > Calotriton arnoldi. The sequence goes on from CAWUFW010000057.1 coordinate 2,182,792, forward strand.
CAAAGGTTAGCTCCAACCAATCAGCTACCAGCACCCTCTAGAGCACTGTCAGCAGAGCCAGTTCTCCTCAGATTTTCACCGCACGTCGTGTGGAAGGGAGTCCCTGAGTGCCACTCAGTTCTTCTACTTTTTCTTCAGAATGTCTGACAAGAAAGCTCTTTTCAAACCCTGCAGGACCTGTGATAAAAAGAGGGTACATGTGGATGACCAACATAAGGATTGCATTTATTGCCTTTATCCCAAGCATGAGGCAAAAAATTGCAAGATTTGCCGTACCTTCCCTACCAAGACCCTTAGGGATAGAGAGGCAAGAGTGCTCATGTGGCTCAAATCTTCTGCAGCTGAAGAGGATGACAGAGCTTCTACTTCCAGCAAAAGAGCCAGATCCCATGACAGCTCTTCAAGTGAGGGAAGAAAACACCTTAAATCTACTCATGATGTTTCTGACCCTTCACAGAGGTCACCAAAACTTTCCTCTGGGTCAACGCTGTCTCCGTCATCCACAGCAGGCAAGGAATCAAAAAAGGCATCTACTTCAAAAACTGTAAGTAAAAGCCATATTAAATCTGTCACAGTGACTACTTCGTCTACTATCTCTGTGACTTCTTCTTCTGCCTCATCATCTACGGCTACTATTTCAACTACGGCCATTCAATCGCCTATTCTGTCTACAAAAATCTCTATCTCTACCAAGAAACCAGTTCTTGAGGAGTCGTCGACGAGAAAGTCGAAATCACCGTCGACGACCATATCTACGTCGAGCTCATCGACAGTACCGTCGACGAAGTCTCCGGCGTCGACGAAGATTTCATCGTCGACGAAACCCACGCCGTCGACGTCTGCCTCGTCGACGAAGACGACCGTTCTGTCGACGACAGCAGCAACATTGAAGATCCCGTCGACGACGAGCCCGCCGCCGACGATCCCGCCGCCGCCGATGCCGCCGATCCCGTTGATGAAGAGCCCGTTGATGAAGAGCCCGTTGACGAAGAGCCCGTTGACGAAGATTCCGTCGACGACGGATTTACCTGTTCAATCTACAGTTTCTGCTGGGTTAGCTCTACCTGCGCAGTCAACGCCTAGGTCATCAGGTCTTTACCAACTTAAAACCTTTCAAAGACAGCAAGATTACTGCAAGATCTCACCACTTATGCCTTCACATCTCCTAGACACTTACGTTGAAGATGATGACTATAAGGACGAAGATGATGAAGGACCCTTTGGTATAGCTCACCATCCTTCTGAATTAAACATCAAGTGTCAGGATGACGACGAAGATGACGACTATCAAGATCAATATTATCAAGAAGATATTATTGTTCCACATCATAGATTCCATCACAGGGAAGTACGCCAGAGGGAAATGAGTCACCTCCCTCCAACGCTCATTCAGGATCTACAGGCCATGCTGGCGGATTACCGACAGAGGTTTCCCCCACAACAGGCAGTTCCAGAGAACCCACCCATACCAGCGGTGGTTCCTGTTCCATTGATTCAACCTGAAGCTCCTGTTACACCGGCCCCTCCTTCAGGACAAGCGGAAGGGGTGCAAGATGACACTACCTCCTCCGAAGAGGAGGTTGAAGAGGGTGAATTACCTGACAATTCTAATATACCGGATCCCTGGGATGACTACGTAATTCTGATGCCTTCTCCGCCTCTTCCTCTGCCTTCTGATTCTCCCCCTGAGGACATCGGGGGTTTTCATAATTTAATGCAACGGGCTGCAGCTAGATTTCAGCTGCCAGTAACAGTCGAACAGACAGAATGTTTCCTTCATGATTTCAATGAAGAGTCCAGGAAAATCACGAGAGCTGTGCCGATAATAGACTATATTTGGAATGAAGGGGTTAAGATCATGAAGACGCCTGCATCTATTCCGGTGGTGCTTCCGCGCATAGAGAAGAAATGCAGTGCCCCTGACAACAGCCCATCCTGCCTCATTGGTCACCCACGGCCAGATTCGGTGATTTCACAGGCCGCCCAGCAGCGATCTAAGAATCCTGCAACACCTATCACCACACCACCTGATAAGGAAGGACGTCGTCTGGACCTTATAGGCAACAAATGTTCTACCATGGCAGCGGCCTCTATCAGAGCTGCCAATTCTCTAGCCATTATCGGCCGTTATGACCGTCAAATGTGTCAGACATGGCGGGTTTCATTGACCTCATTCCAGAAGACCGTAGGCAAGAAAGATTCTGCTGGAAGGAGAACGTGCCGCATCGGAAAATATACATTGTGCTTTGGACATCGTAAACGCCAACTTCCGTCAGCTTGCAGGAGCTGCAGTGCTTAGACGCCAGGGATGGCTTAAAGCCACCACTTTCAGACCTGAGGTACAGACAAAGATTCTGGACATGGCCTATGACGGAGAGTCTTTGTTCCGTAAGCACATTGATGAGGCCCTCTTAGCTATAAAGACTGGCACGGATACCGCACGATCATTGGGCACCCTTCAGTACAGGCGCGGAAATTTCAGAGGAGCAAGAGGGCATGGTTTTTCATCGAGAGGAGGATACCAAAACCAGCAGAACAGGCAGTATCAATCCCAGTATAGACAGCCCTACAGCCAGTCCTCATACCGCCAATCCTCTTCGACTAGTTTCTCCCGTCAGGGTGGTCGAAAGCGATCGAACAATCAAGGTCGCGATACCAACCGAAAGCAATGATCTACACAGGGCGCTAGCCATAGTACCCCCCCTGCCCGTGGGCGCGAAAATTTCAGCTTTTGTTCACAAGTGGCAAGAAATTACTTCGGACCGATGGGTTCTCGACCTAGTAACCAACGGCCACACCCTGGAATTCATCAAACAGCCACCTACTACTCTGCCCAGGGGTCCCCCTCCCCTTCACTTATTGTTCAAAGAAGCCTTAAAGATGCTCCTCAAGAATTCAATAGAGAAGGTTCCATCGTCTCAAAGAGGAACCGGTTTCTATTCTCGTTTCTTCCTCATCAAGAAGAAGTCAGGGGAATGACTACCGTTTCTGGACCTCCGCAAACTCAACAAATTCCTCAAAAAGCAAAGTTTCCGGATGGTCACACTTTCCGAGGTCTTAAGCTGTCTGAACGAAGGAGATTTTATGGCTTCTTTGGATTTGGAAGATGCGTACTTCCACGTCCCTATCCATCCTCAAACATCGCAAATATCTTCTCTTCACAGTGGCTGGCGTCCACTATCAGTTCAAGGTGCTCCCGTTCGGGCTGAAATCGGCACCAAGAATCTTCACAAAGTGCTTGGCACCAGTGGCAGCGACGTTGAGATCTCGAGGAATACAGGTGTTCCCTTATCTCGATTGGCTGCTCAAAGGTCCTTCGGAGCAAGAAGCCAAAGAGGCCACAGCAACATGTCTCCATCTCTTCTCTTCTCTGGGACTCACTCTCAACCAGAGCAAATCACAGTTGCGTCCTCTACAAGTCATTCCTTTTCTCGGGGCAATGCTGGACACGGTGCAGTGCAAAGCATTCTTGTCACAAGACCGCCAATTACGTCTCCAAAAATTGGCAATCTCAATTTCAAAAAGGTCAGTTTCTGTCCGGATGTTTGCTTCCCTTCTAGGGATGTGTTCCTCTACGATAAACCTCATACCCATGGCACGGCTCAAAATGAGACCTCTTCAGGAGGAATTACATCTTCAATGGCAACAAGCCGTGGGTTCGTTCGACGATTCCATGAGGGTCACGTCGCACATGATAGACTCTCTGCATTGGTGGTCTCAGACAGCGAATTTGGCCCCAGATCTCACATTCCTACCAATCACTCCAGACTTTGTTTTAACAACCGATGCTTCCATGGAGGGATGGGGAGGTCATCTGCAAGACTTGCAGATTCAAGGAAAATGGTCTCAAGTGCACCGACAACAGCATATCAACAGGCTGGAGCTCCGCGCCATCTTTCTTTCTCTGCAAGCGTTCCTCCCGAGGATCGCGGGTTCCTCAGTGCTGGTCTGTACCGACAATACGACCAGCATGTATTACATCAACAAACAAGGAGGAACAAAGTCACCAACGCTTTCGCAGGAGGCTCAGGAGTTGTGGGAGTGGGTCACCATCCACAGAATAACCCTGAAGGCCGAACACGTCAGGGGTCTCCACAATACTCTCGCCAACACGCTGAGCAGATCTCTATCGGACTGTCACGAGTGGGAACTGGAGCAGAAGCAGGTGGACAGAGTCTTCCAAGCTTGGGGCAAACCAGCACTGGATTTATTCGCAACGAGGGAGAACAAGAAATGCCAATATTATGCCAGCAGGTTCCTCAACAGGGCTCAAGGGGGAATGCCCTGTCCATGCGATGGTCAGGGATTTGTGCATACGCTTTTCCCCCAATACCATTGATCCCGAAAGTACTCCGCAAGATGAAGATGGAGGGTTGCCGTCTCATTCTGATTGCACCCCGTTGGCCAAGGCAGTATTGGTTCCAGGAACTTCTTCTACTATCTCAGGACAAACCTATTCGCCTTATTCCGACACTCTCGATGTTGTCAAGGGACAGGGGCCAAGTGGTTCATCCGGACCCACAGTCACTACACTTGCACGCACGGCTCCTGATTTCTTAGAATTTAAGGACCTTAACATCTCTCAGGACTGTCGTGAGATCTTGACCAAATCTCGTGCCCAGAGTACAATCAAAACTTATCGTTTAAAATGGAAGCGATTTTGTTACTGGTGCGAGGCGAATAATATCTACCCAGTTCAAATTCTTCCTTACTTGCTATCCCTGGCCAAATCTGGGCTTACCTTTTCATCGGTTAAGGTTCATATTGCTGCTCTCTCCAGATTCAGAAAGTGCACCAAACTGCCTTCTCTCTGTTCATCTTCATTTGTCAAACAATTTATGAAAGGACTTTTCCGAGCTTTTCCTCCAGTGCGGGCACCCCCTCCAGACTGGGAACTCAATACCGTGCTGGCGCAATTAATGAGACGACCATTTGAGCCTATCCACAAAGCTGAGCTCAAATTCCTCACGTGGAAGGTTGCCATTCTCCTGGCTCTTCCTTCTGCACGAAGGGTTAGTGAAATTCAAGCTTTCACTATCACAGAACCCTTTTTACGCTTCACTAAGGACTACGTAACTTTTCGCACAAATCCTAGTTTCATCCCTAAAGTACTGTCTCAATTTCACTTGAATGAACTGGTAAAGTTAAGAACTTTCTTTCCGGATCCATCCACTCCAGCTGAGAGAGCTTTGCACTCTCTTGATGTTAAGCGTTGTTTAAAATTCTACTTACAGAAGACTAAAGACATCAGGCGATCCAACCAATTGTTCGGGGCCTATGGTCAAGCGACACTTGGGACTGCAGTTACGAAGGCAACAATAGCCAGATAGCTAGCTTCTACGATTCATTTCTGCCATGACAAAGCCAACAAACCTTTGCAGAGAAAGGTCAAAGCTCATTCTACCAGGACTGTGGCAGCTTCTACAGCATTGTTTGCTGGAGTGACTCTGGAGAAGATCTGTCGTGCTGCGACATGGGAAAATGTCCACACGTTCACGAAGCATTACTGTCTGCAATCTGCACAACAAGATGATGCAGAGGTTGGACAAGCGGTCCTACGCCATCTCTTTCATTAAGGTCAGATTCAGGTATTTTCTCTTTTATATGCTACCATGTTTCATGTAACATGCTTCTTTATATGTTTAATAGCTGGATATATAGATATATTTCTATGTTAATATTCTTGCTTTATTTCGGTAATGTTTCTTAATATGCATTTTAATTCCTTAAAGGCTTGCGTATGTTACAAATTTCTCAACCATTATGGATGCGTTTTGGGAGTTTATGAACACCTGTCTCCCACCATCCGCAAACGACAATACGTTTGGCTTACTGCTTGCTACTCTGATTCAGGCATGTGAATCTATGAAAGATACCCCAATACTGGATAAGAAAACAAGTTACTTACCTGTAACTACAGTTATCCAGTATTGGTATCTTTCATAGATTCACATGCACCCACCCTCCTCCCCGGCGAGTCAGTTCTTTATGATTTGGGAATCTTACTTCCCTCTTGTGCTAAGAAAATCTGAGGAGAACTGGCTCTGCTGACAGTGTTCTAGAGGGTGCTGGTAGCTGATTGGTTGGAGCTAACCTTTGGTTCTTTTTACTATAATGATGTAGATAGGCTTCTAAGTTTTAGGCCTTTGGCTTATCCTTTGTAGCCTACTACTATTATTTACTTATGGCACTACTTTTGTAATTTACCGTGGGACTCCCGCCTCGACGACGGGGAATGATTCAGGCATGTGAATCGAAGAAAGATACCAATACTGGATAACTGTAGTTACAGGTAAGTAACTTGTTTTCTTTTTGTTTAATCTTTTGAGTGTTTCTGTTGAAAAGGCACACCTCCTCACTCCAGCACAGACCGCTCTGTTGGTGGTTTGTGAGGATACTGTTTTTTATTAAAGGTTGTAAAATAAATCAGTTCTTTGTGCATCTGCTCAGCAACCTCTATGAGCAAATGTGTAATTGTTAAACACAATCCTGCGGATAAATTAACATTTTCCCATTAAATTTGTTGTGGCCAGACTCCCTCAGATTGTAATTTTCCAAATCTTAAAACATGGAACCCACAGACTATGTTTTTATATATAAAGAATTAAAGTTGTATTTTGCAATTCTTTGGAGTTACCTAATAAATTTGTATTTGGAACAGTGAAATCCTATTTCTAAACTATACTAAAAATAAAATGTTGGTGTCATCAAGCCACATCTATTACACATTCCCCTTGAAGTCAATGACACTTCAAAGTCAAATTTCCCCAAAATGTATGTAGCCCTACAGCCACGCTCCTTCTTCCAGAGGTTGAGCAAGTCTCTGTCAAGGATCCTGTACCAAAATCAGAGTGCCAGTTGATCACAACTTCTTGGAAGAGCTCAAAGACCGCCCTTGCAACCTCCATTCACAAAGTGCATCCTAAGGAAATGAAAGGCAGGGTTACAAAGAAAATAGTATGCATAGTATGCAAAACATCTTTGTTCGAGGCATATGAACTGTAGATCATATGCTTGTGCATAGATCGCCATCTAGTGTTGGGTCCGGATGTTTGCACTTTGTTTTTCTTCGAAGAAGTCTTTCCAGTCACGAGGTAGGTGACTCCTCCTTTCGGTGATAGTGCGCATTGGCATCGACTCCATTGTTAGATTGTTTTTTTCCGCCATCGGGTTCGGATGTGTATGGATGCGCTCCGGATACCCTCGACGGTATTGTTATCGATCGCGGTTACCCATTTGTCGCGTATCGCTTCAATTTTAAAACCTTCGATCGGAAAACTCGTGGAAGGCCGTCGGGCCTACCCGCGCCGACCGCTCTAGCAGTCGATGGAACGGACTCCCTTCAAGTTATGTCCCAGGTGTCGTGCTAAATTTCCACGCACCGACTTGCACGAAGTGTGCAACCTCTGTCTGTCCCCAGAACATGACGAGAAAGACTGCGACGCGTGCTGATCCTTCCGATCGAAAAAGACTCTTCGTGATCGTCGGGCTCGACGTCACGAGATGCAACAGCAAAGCGGCTCCGCACCGGACATCTTCGGCGAAGATTCCGGCTCCGAACATCATGCCAAAGGAGCCGAAGAAGAAGAACCCTTCTCCGTGTCCGAGGCTGACTCAGACGTCGAAGAAGAGGAGCAAGTTACTCCGGGTCAGCATACCGTAAGTAAAAACAACCCCTTGCCCCCCCCCCCCCCCTCCCAACAACCTAAGACAAAGGCTCCGGTCCCTCCTCTGCCTTCGGGCCAAGATCGGCACCAACAAAAAGTTTCCGACGCCCCGCCCTCTGGCCCGGCTCTGAAACATAAAGAAAAGCCTTCCGGTTCGGTCTCGAACCGGACTCATCTAGATGCCGACCCTACACCTTCGGCACCGAAACACAAGTCCAAGCCGACACCGCTGTCGCCGAAAGGCTCGGAGCCGACACCTTCTACGCCGAAACAGGCGACCAAGGAAAAAGAGACTCCGTCTAAAGAGCTTCGGTCCGATCACTCCATTCCGAAACAGAAAAAGTTGGTGATTCACCCTGATACAGGCCATATTCAGGCTACTTTACCAAAAAAGAGGAAATTGGACTTACCAGAGGACTACCACATTCCTCTAAAGAAGAAAAGTGTGGGTACTAACCCTTCCCCTCCTTACATCCCACCTGCTTCTCCTACTAATCCCAATTTACTTATTTCACCTTAAAATTCACCACCACCACCAACTTCACCTAACCCACAAGATGATGGGGATGACAACCAAGATCCCCCACAAGACACTGATCCTTGGCAGGATTATCACACTGATCCAGATCCAGATAATGATCCAGATTTGTACCCCTCCAGGCCCTCCCCACCAGATGATAACATTGGATACGTTGAGCTCCTTAATAGAGCTGCTCAATATAATGGGGTGGAGTTACATTCAGAACCATTAGAGCAGGATTTCCTCTTTGAGACTCTTAGTTCCTCTCACAGAGTCACTCATACATTACCTATGCTCAAAGGCATGTTAAAGCACACTGAGGACATTTTCAAAGACCCTGTCAGGTGCAAGAATTATTACTCCTAGGGTGGAGAAAAAATATAAGCCCGCACCCACCGACCCTACATACAACAAAGGTCAATTACCTTTAGACTCTCTTGTAGTTTCTAATGCTCGCAAGAGAGCCAATTCCCAAACATCAGGTGAAGCTCCTCCTCCAGATAAGGAGTCCAAGCTCATTGATGCCTCCGGCAAAAGAGTAGCTTCACAAGCAGCTAACCATTGGCGTATTGCCAATGCTCAAGCTTTGTTAGCTCGTTATGACAGGGCTCACTATGATGAGTTAGAGAAACTCATGCAGTTCTTACCCGATGAACACAAGACTAAGGCTGATGACCTTATTCAAGAGGGTAAGCTCATTACAGATACCTCTATCAGGTGTGCCCTAGATGCGGCAGACACAGCAGCCCTTACAATTTACACCAGTGTACTCTTACGAAGGCATGCTTGGTTGAGAATTTCAGGTTTCAAACCTGAGGTGCAAACCTCCATCCTCAACCAACCCTTTGATAAGGAACATCTCTTTGGACCAACAGTTGACACCTCACTGGAAAAAATGAAAAAAGATACAGAGGTCGCAAAGTCCATGGGGGCTTTGCAGTCACCCTCCAATAGGGGTTCCTTTCCACGCCCCTTTTACAGGGGTGGCTCTAAAAACATATCCACCGACACTACCTCCTCCTCTTACAAGGGTAATACTCATTCCCCCTCACCAAAGGGTTATTTCAGAGGAGGTTTTAGAGGTAACAATGGCAAGGGAAGAGGCAGAGGCAACTCCACACGCTCTTCCCCCTCCAACAACAAACAGTGACTTCCTTCCTGTACCCTCCGATCATTCCACTCCTGTCGGGGGACGTCTCTCCCAATTTCTCCCTGTCTGGAACTCCATCACTTCAGACAAATGGGTACTGCAAATTATCTAATATGGTTACTACCTGGAACTTACAGCCAATCCACCAAATATCCTTCCACGACCACATGCAATGTCGCTGGAACATCTCTCACTCTTAAAGCAAGAGGTTCTCTCTCTCCTAGGAAAACAAGCTATAGAACCAGTCCCATTACAATACCAAGGGACCGGGGTATACTCCTTATACTTCTTAATTCCCAAAAAGGATGGCTCGTTAAGACCCATATTAGACCTCAGACAACTAAATCTCTACATCCAATCAGACCACTTTCACATGGTCACACTACAGCAGGTTCTCCCGCTCTTTCAACAAGGCGACTTCCTGTCCACTCTGGACCTAAAGGACGCCTATTTCCATATTCCCATTCACCCCGCTCACCGCAAATACCTCAGGTTTATAGTAGACGGCCAACATTATTAATTCAAAGTTCTCCCATTCGGAGTAACTACAGCACCCAGGGTTTTCACAAAGTGTCTAGCAGTAGTCGCGGCTCATCTAAGAAGACAGCACATTCACGTCTTCCCCTACCTAGACGACTGACTAATAAAAGCCAGCTCGCAACAGAGCTGCCTACGCCACACTCGAAAAACAGTCCAACTGCTTCACGACCTCGGGTTCACTGTAAACCTCACAAAGTCTCATCTCCAACCATCCAACACACAAGTGTATCTAGTAGCCACAATAGACACTCAAAAAGCTCTAGCATGTCCCAACCCAGTCAGGATCTGCAACATGCAGACTTTAATATCGCAGTTTCAACCTCAACACTCCCTACCAGCTCGAGTGTTCATACAATTGCTAGGAATGATGGCATCTTGCATTTTAATAGTTCCTTACGCAAGACTCCAAATGCGTCCCCTACAAGAATGCTTAGCACGTCAGTGGAACCAGGCTCAAGGTCAGTTATCAGATCTAGTGTTGGTGGATGGCCGCACCCATCGCTCTCTGAAGTGGTGGAACATACAAAACCTTTCCAAGGGGCGGCCATTCGTCGACCTGGTTCCACACAGATCTTGTGACTGGGGGAGAATGTTTGCATTGTCAGCATTCCGTCCATCATTTGTTTGCTGTAACACTTTTCGCCCTAAGTGGGATGGGTATGCCCAGACGTGGGTCCCTTGCTCACTGTGCCACTGGATTCAAGCTAGCCTGGCTGAAGAAGGGTGACATACCCTGAAACCGGTCCCAGGATGCTTGTTTCCGGTCAAGGGAGGACCTGGCCTGGCAGTTCGGTCTGGACTGTTCCCATGGGGCACAGGGTCAAGACTGATTTGCATATGGCTGGGTCCAAACTGGGGTGGCGTAGTTGGCAAAAGAACGATGGATTTAACCCAGATCTTTTGACTGGGGGAGAATGTTTGCATTGTCAGCATTCCGTCCATCATTTGTTTGCTGCTCCACACATAGTGCTAACAGCAGATGCATCGCTCACTGGTTGGGGAGCTCATTTTAAAAAACATACCATTCAGGGCATGTGGACTCCCCATCAAAGGCAACTCCACATAAACCATCTAGAACTGCTAGCAATTTTTCTAGCGTTGAAAGCATTTCAACTTCATCTAGTAGGCAAGCTGTCCTGATTCGCACAGACAACATGACAGCAATGTATCACATACAAAAACAGGGGTGGGACACACTCTCTCCAGCTCTCACAGCTAGCCCAGGGCATCTGGAGATGGGCCATACCTCAAAAAATATATCTCCTTGCAGAACACCTCCCAGGAGTAAACAACCAGATTGCAGATCTGCTCAGTCGTCAACCACAGCAGATACACAAATGGGAACTCCACCCTCAAGTTCTCCTCCCATTCTTTCAAATGTGGGGCTTCCCAGAGATAGATCTGTTCGCCACCCACCTAAACGCAAAATGCCCAAACTTCGCATCCAGGTATTCACACCCATTGTCCAAAGGCAATGCACTATGGATGAATTGGTCAGGGATATTTGCTTACTCTTTTCCGCCTCTCCCACTCATTCCATCAGTGGTTCGGAAGCTCAGACAGCAGTCCCTGACACTAATCCTAGTTGCTCCCACATGGGCCCGTCAACCCTGGTTCACAACCCTATTGGAGCTATCAGTAGTTCCTCACCAAAAACTACGCCTTACTCCCAGTCTTCTCACTCAGAACCGTGGAGAGATTAGGCATCCAGATCCCAGTCATCTCAACCTTGCGATCTGGCACCTGAAATCCTAGAGTTTGGTTATCTCAATCTTCCGCTAGACTGCATGAACATTATCAAATAGGCTAGACGCCCTACCACAAGAGCATGCTATGCAGCAAAGTGGAAGCGGTTTGTCATTTACTGTAACAACAATAAAATCAATCCGCTAGATGCTTCAATTCAAAACATCATTTGCTATCTACTACATCTACAGCGTTCCAATTTAGCGTACACATCTATACGCTTACATCTTGCTGCAATAGCTGCATATCTTCAAAATAGACAACATTTGTCTCTTTTTAGAGTGCCTCCTATTAAAGCATTTATGGAAGGACTTAAAATAGTCATTCCACCCAGACTTCCACCTGCTCCAGTGTGGAATCTCAACATAGTTCTTACGAGACTCATGGGTCCACCTTTTGAACCATTGCACAAATGTGAGCTACAATTCCTCACTTGGAAGGTAGCCTTCCTCATAGCCATCACATCTCTGAGGAGAGTGGGTGAGCTTCAGGCACTAACCATAGAAGAGCCATTTTTACAAATACATCAAAACAAAGTGGTTCTAAGGACTAACCCCAAATGTTTACCTAAAGTCATTTCTGGCTTTCATATCAACCAATCTGTTGAGTTGCCTGTGTTCTTCCCTCAACCAGATTCAGTGGCAGAACGTGCTCTTCACACCTTAGATGTCAAAAGAGCATTACTATACTATATAGAAAGAACAAAACCTTTCAGGAAAACCAAGCAACTTTTTGTTGCTTTTGCTCTACCACATAAAGGCAATCCAATATCAAAATCAAGTATTGCACGGTGGATAGTTAAGTGCATTCAAATATGCTACATTAAAGCTAAACCCACATTAACAATTCCCCCTAGGGCGCATTCTACACGCAAAATATGGGCTTCTATGGCATTCTTAGGAAATATACCCATAGATGACATCTGCAGAGCTGCAACATGGTCTACACCACACACATTCACAAAACACTATTGTGTAGATGTGTTAGCAAGTAAGCAAGCTAGTGTGGGCCAGGCAGTTTTACGTACACTATTTCAGACCACTGTAACAGCTACAGGTTAGCCACCGCTTTGGGAGTTACTGCGATGTAGTCTGTGCACAAGCATATGATCTACAGCTCATATGCCTCAAACGGAAAATGCTACTTACCCAGTATGCATCTGTTCTTGGCACATAGAGCTGTAGAGCCATATGCGCCCACCCGCCTCCCCGTGTACCTATACCTGTTGCAGTAATATCTTACTTAGATACATGCATTCATGGACATCTCCTTTTACTACTCTTACTAACTCCATTATCACCCTCTGCGGGAAAACAATCTAACAATGGAGTCGATGCCCATGCGCACTATCACCGAAAGGAGGAGTCATCTACCTCGTGACTGGAAAGACTTCTTCGAAAAAAACCTAAGTGCAAACATCCGGACCCAACACTAGATGGCGATTTATGCACAAGCATATGACTCTACAGCTCTATATGCCAAGAACAGATGCATACTGGGTAAGTAGCATTTTCCTTTCTGTGAATGTTCATACAAAAAAACAGGAATAATGAAAGGAGATATACAGCATTCCATACCACTGTAGATTTCCTTCGTACATAGTCAAATTATTTCCTGTTTATCTTCTCCTATATCAAACATTCTCCAGCCTTCCATACTACATCTGTCTGAAACCATCAGTCCTTCAAGTTCAGGCTTTGAGGAAGACTTTGATTGCCTTATTTACTTCCAGAGGGATTCTTTAAAACTCAGTGGAGGGTATTCCATGGATTTCTTTGGATGAATTAGGTTCTTCTCTCCATCTCACTTTTGGCATGCATGTTCAGTCTTCTTTCCAAATGTTTATTCCTCCAGTTTTGTGATCCTGAATGAATACCACTGTACCATAATACCTGGACCTCCTTTGGTGTCTTTAGCTGACATTTCCTATTTGTCACTGAAGATGCTGATACTTTGAAGTAGAATTTTCAAATGCGCTATTTTGGTTCATATTGCTTACATAAATACTTAAATTTTTTAAAAGTTATTTTTACAAGGTCAGTGCTGTGGTGAGCAGCTTTAGGGTAAAGCCATCAATATCTGCCAGAATTGCCCACTGAGAATTCAATGGTTATGTTATCTTTCTAACCTTAGATTTGTTTTTGTACAGAAACCGAACAGACCATATATCTTAATGAAAATCATTTTCTTTTCAGCAACAAACTACTTTGTTGTAAAGCTACAAGATATACTTAAGTGGGACAAACTCTGTGTTACTGTCGTACAATATCTCTGGTAAAATTGCACTTTAAAGAATTGTGCTTTGTATGTGAAAACTTTTTTGAATTTGAAAGTCAGAATTGTACTCCAACAATTTCTCTTTCTTTTCTGATTACATTTGTAGGTGTAGAAACACTTAAGGATGTTGAGTATCTTGGAACAGTGGCTAGCATGTGCCTTAACTCAGATTATGCTGCTGCTTTGTTTGAGGGCAAAGTGCAGCTTCATGTGGTAAGGTTCAATTTTGTCGGTTTATTACAAAAACACATAACTGAAAATTTATTGTGACAAAATACAGTATTAAAACAGAAATATATAACACCGAGGCATCAAACTGTCATGAAATCATAGCATTTGGTAGTATGCATCACTAGAGCAATCCATCTCTGGTGTACCTACGTTGGACATGCATCTTCTGGAGTCTCTTGATTCTTCATAAAGTTACATGATAGTTCTAATCGTTTCTCATTTTCTGGCAATAAGCACAGCACATTGTAGAAATATATCTAGGCAATTGGTGTCCATTAGCAAACTGTAAGAGTTGATCCCTATGATGACACCAGGCATACTGCCCACTTGTACCCTCGTACCTTCTCAGCAGTTCTCTCCTTTTTTGTATTTTGTCACAACAAGATCCAAGATTTTAGTGGCGCATTCATACTCATTTACAAACATTTGTGTGTGTGTGTTTTAACTCAAGTACGTGTTTGCTTCCAGTTGATTATAAATATATTTCAAGCCACCCTACTGTTTTGTTCTGTAAGTGGTAAGTCTTGTTATTCTTTTTACGACATCTGCACATTTTCACACTGGTTTATTTTTACTAACGTAGAATTAACGGGATCAATTGACATTCTATGCAGTACAGTAGTATTGCCCAAAACATGTAATTCCGCCTAAAAATGTATTATATGCATTTATATAAGAAGGGTGAACTGTTTTTATTTGTAAAGTCCTGGGGCCACATACAAAAGGTTTTAGCGGTCACAAATGGAGAATCTGGTCATTTGCGACGGCTAAATAGTCTTTTGACATGTACTAACCCTATTTTGCGAGTCGGTAACCTATTGCCAAATCACAAAATAGGGTTTGCGAGTCGGTATTAGGAATAGGCATGTTAAGGCCGTCCCTTCCTATTTTTTTTTGTTTGATCTGTCTATTACACTTTTGCATATACAGTACATCCGATCAGCACATATTATACCTGCAGAACCAGTAGGTATATACAATCAGAGTTTACAAAAAGGCTTAGTATTTTGAGCGTAATAAAGTGTTCATACTCTATATCTGATCTATTCAACAAACATTAATTACGGCATTACACAAATTCTTTCAAACATAACCTATTATGGTTTCAATATGTAACCCAATCACTGGATTCCAGCACATGAGAATGAGCATTCCATGTGTACTATGTTCGTGACTCATGTTAGCAGTATCACATTGCCAGGGTCAGCGATAAAACAGATAAGAAAAAAAGGAGAAAACAATAACATATATAACAACTCCTCAGAGGAACAGAGGTGAAAATAATGCAGAGTGAGTCCGAGTGAGGGGCAGGTAATCTAAATCCGCTACATCTTGCCACATTTACTGTATAAAACACATTGTCCATATCCCCACAGTGTTCATTGTTGTTCTAATGTACATGATAAATGATGCACAGTCCAGTACTCATTAAAAGTGTGTCGTATTGTCACGCATAAACAATCCATACTTATGTAGTATCAGGGCTAGCAGGGGGGTCTTCTGGGATTATTGCCACTTGGAGCGCTGTTAGGATCGTGTTCCAAGCTACTGCAATGGGATATTTACATAATCCTAGCGCTTCCTCCCTTGCCAGTGATCGTGCTTCCGCCTTAGCCCAGTTCAACATAGACTGAGTCCAGGCCTTTACCAATGGGGATCTACGGCTTTCCAGCGGCGTGTCACTAGTCTCTTGGCCACCACTAGACCCAGATCCACGAATATGGAGGAGGCTTTGTGTTTTTAGGTCTCGCCTGAGCCAGCGCGCATGCGCTGTTCTGCGAGTCATTAAGTAAGGGCTTTTGAGCGCTGAACACACGCTTGTGCATGTGCTTTTTTAAAATTAACCCGCGATTGGCCTTTGCGTGCGTCTTTCTAAGAAAGACAGCACGCAATTGGCTTAAGGCGGGTGCATGTCCCGCCTTCTCTGGTCCTTGGCCTAGGGTCCTCGGGAGCGCGCGCGACCACCATCTGTTTCCAATTATCTTAATTGCTTACAGATGGTGGTCGCGCTGGCCCTGGTGCGAATTCCTTTTAGCGCGCGCACACCACTCCCGGGCTTGTTACAAAGAGCAAACTCGCGCGGGTCGAGATTCGCGTTCGCTCAAAGCTGGGCAGTCTCATTCACTCCGCGCTGTCAAGTCACACGCTTGATCGAGCTAGGGGTCTCGCAGACCAGACGGATACAGGGAACTCAGTGAACTCATTCTCTAAAACTAAAGACGCGCGGGACACCGGAGCGTCTCATTCATCGTGATACACCGTGGGTAGACGAACGCGGGATTGAAGCCTCGCTCTCATAATCATGTTAGATGTATACAAGGTGCCGGAGAGTGTATCGTTCTGATTCGGACACCCAAGTGTATCATTCTCACAGACATGTACACAGAGAGCCCGCTGGAGTATCATTGCCACAAACCGCACGGACACGCACCCAGAATCCGTCTCCTTCTCACACAGTGAAGCCGAGGGTATCACTCTCACAAACAGCCGATACATAGTCTAACCGACACAACATAAGCCCCTGGGAGCCCAGGAGAATCATTCTTATAAAAGCAAAGAACACCGCACGCGGACACCCTTTTGTTTTCCACTGGGTCTAGTATTTTCACTGAACAGCTCATCAGCCACTCGACTGTGAGTATCAGCTGCATCTTTAGGATCGATAGCTTTTTATTGCATTTGAAAATTAATTTCGTTTTGTGTGTCTTCCGTAGGGAAATATCACGCCCGAGGCAGCACAAAGCCCTGGTCCTGTTGTTTCCCCCACGGTGGGCTACCGTGCCGGGAAAGCCCCCTCCTCTCTGCCTCCCCCTCCACAGCAGTGAAGGCTTCATTTGCTGTTGACATCAGTTGGAGAGGGGCTATTTTCGTCTTAACAACGAGCGGCTATTTTTGCTCCAAACCCGCACCGAGAAGCGAAGTCTTTCTGGAAACTAGAACCGCCTGGTCCTCGTTGGGCGAAGCTCTCATCCGTCCATAAAAGACGCCGATATGTCAGGCAGGCGTACTGGGAGCAGAATGACGAGAATAGTCTGTAATATATATGAAAAGGTTTGCTGCTGATCCTTTAAGCTGTTCTTTTATGAAATAGTGTGAAACGGATCCTGATCTCATCTTGTAGCGAAGCCTTTGTCTCCCTTACATTTATAATCTTAAGTGCTTTACCTTATCCAGTGCATCAAACCTCACCACACACAGGACAGGGTAGCCGTGCCTTCTTCGGGTAGGTGGGTCAGTGCCTTCCCTTTGCTGACCCGGGTCCTCAGCATAAGCTGTAAAACAGAAAGAGAATAGAGATGCACTGGTGGCCTAGGAGCAAGTCACACTTGCCCACTTTCTCCCAAGTGCTCCCGTATGTTCCAATTTTCCAAACACCTCCTTCCATCCCTGTGTATTTAACAGTAGGCATGTTTGCCATTACCTCTCACAAAGCCTCGTTCCTCCCACCTCGGTGTGCTAGATCAAGAGAGGCGCACAGTGGATGCTAGCCCTCCACATAGTCTAGACCAGCAGTGCCTTGAACAGGGCCCCTATCTCACACACAAACACATTTGCTGTGTGTGCTGGCACTGCACAGCCGTAGACAGGACCCCTGCCATGCACATGCATCAAAATGCGTGTCCACATTGCCTTTTTAGGCAGAGTCCCTGTGTGTCACACCCACTCCTGTGTGCTGCAAATCAGAGCCTTAGCCTGAGGCAGAAACCACACACAGCCCTGTGTGATAGGGCTGGAGCTCTGGCCTCCACACACATGGATGTGTATGGAGGGCCGGTGGTTCTATAGCACCACAGTACATTCTTGGAAGTGAACCCTCCCCCAACACATACTCATACTATATCAGCAGTCTTACCAATTACTCTTGTACTCCACTTACACCCATGGCAGTTATTGATGGGCAGTAGGGCAGCTCTAGGCCATTGCCCTCCACACACAGATGTTCTCTGTGATCATTGAAATAATTGGGAGCCCAGTATAGGACCAAAGGGATAGATACGAACAGGCTGTGGTCGACTTAAGATCATGATACCGAATTATGTGACTTAGTCAGGGCTTTAAGCTTGGAGTCTATTACCTGTTTAAACTTCGGAGTCAGATGGCTCTTTTCAGGATGAATGTATGCAAGGACAGTCAGGAAGTAAGGTCAGAGGCTGGCCAGGTGACTGCATTTCCAGGGCTCCAGACGCCGATTTTTGAGGAACATTCGTTTGTCCTTAAACGGCTTGTTGCAGATCTGACCTATCCGGGCATTTCCAAGGCCGGGTCCCAGCAGTTACGGATCAGGGCAGACTCCGATGATTATCTTTTGATTTGGTGTGAAGACTAACAGCTGCAAGTTGGCGTGTGAGAAGCTGAGAGTGTGTGTAAAACGCCATGTATGTTTTTGATGGGGTCTGGTAAGAGGTTGTAGAACCATGAAAACGGCCAACAAAGCGCTCACGCACCACAGATTCCAAAACGGGAGTTTGTTCTTTAAAAAAAATAATCTTTTTTTTACATCTTTGTCAAAAATATATGTATATATTTTAAAAGAGTTTTATATATAGCGCGAACTAGACCCGAGGATATCAGGTATCATAGCGCTTTACATGAGCACCAGTTTCGTTACAGAAGGACCATTCATTTTGGTAGACACAGGGAGATTAAGTGATTTTCCCAGAAATACAGGATGTTGAGCGTCGTTGCCGAGACGCGAACCCTGTTCCCCAGCTTCGAGGTCGACCGCTCTAGCCGTAACTGTTTTTGAATAAATAGTTATTGTTGTCCCGGCCAATTCTAGTGCTTCAAGCCGCCACTTGCCTCCTTCTTCAGGGTGTCACAGGATCTCAGCAAGACCCCGAGGAGGGGATATTTCCTGAGGAACAATGATACTATCCTGCTTGGAACTACGGGGACGCTGTTTTACTAACACCGTCCTTTCGAAGTCCGAGGGTAAATATATGTGCCACATACAGTGTTGCACTCAGTAGTGAGCAACGCTAGTTGCGCGCACACAATGTTATAAAACGAGTACCTCGTCAGTTTGGGTTTAGATGTCTTGTCGTTGAACCTCTAGAAACAGCTCTTTCCATTACCAAATAGCTAGTATTGTTAATTACATGTTTTGGATGTAGGGGTCTAATTAGGAGGCACTGTAAGGTTAAAGGCATCCGATCTCGGAAATGAAAACATTCGGGGCTGTGTGCCTGCTTGAAATAGCTGCTGCTTTGGGGCAGTGCTTATTGAGTAACCGGGGTATCCATGAATAATATAGGACAACATTTTGACCACGGTGTTTGAATGACCTTTTCCAGTTAGTTTGATGCTGCACACAGGAACCCTTCCGCAGTTCATTGGTGACCTTGGTATTCTTACCTCATTAGTACCAGTTTAATGCCTGAATGCAGAACTAGTTAACATCGGCAAAGGGTCTGCCACGGCTTTGCCCCACGTGTGGCTTGTTTATTTGACTAACTTTGAATCGGTGCGAGCTGGGAACTTTTTGTTGTTGTTAGAACCGGCAAATGACGCAGTAGATGATGGAATGTGAGGCAAGTGTAGTAGCGCTGAACATGAGGGAGGGAGTGTGGTGGCATTCAGCGCACGGTAGCTATGATGCAGCAGTGTTTCATGAGAGTGGGGAAGAGGTGATTTGTGTATCAGCAGCACATTGGTTGGATGAATTGTTGATAAAAGAGGTGCTGTATAAACAAGCATTTGCAATGCAATAGGTCTCGCATTTACGCTAGTTTAAGCTATTGGCATTGGAAATGACAATGCCTTTTATTTACGTTTTAAAAACCAAAACATAAAATATAAGGCATTGTCATTTACAATGCCAATAGATCAAACTAGTGTAAATGCGAGACCTATTGTATTGCAAATGCTTGTTTATTTTGAGGGGATATTCCTGTAATACATGCCGCCCCCGTTGTTGGCAATGCCCTGTCAGTGCATTTCGACGGCAATTTGTGTCACCTCCAGCCAGTAGCTCTGCAATTTAGGGCATGACCACATCATATGTAAAAAGGTAGCATCCATCACATTGCATCGCGGGCAGCTGGCGTCTGTCCTATGAAAATACCTATTAATTTTGTCAGGGGAAAGGTATGCCCCGTGGACTATGTAAAATTGGATCAGCATAAATCTGGCGTTCCTAGGTATCTGTCTTGGACTTCCCAACAGCAATGCCCACTCTTGAGGTGTGTAGGATCTTTCCATATCTGCTTCCCATCTAGCCTGCAGTGGCGTGAGGTCTGTCAAAGCATGCTCGTGGATAGATTCCGCGAACCATTTTATAAGGTGTCGTCCTGTACAGATCACATGGACATACTGCAACTGACAGATTCAGTGTCTTACAGAACTCCATTTGAGATCTGAGACCCGAGACTGCCCGTGAAATATTACCCTCCAGGAGATCACGGTCAGTGTGATACACTCTAATACCGAAACATAACTGGTTGCCAGGTCAGCACCGCCCCATCCACCACCAGCTGAGGATACTCTGCACCATCAGTGAAGGGGAACAGACAGGACTTCCCTCAATTCACACCAAGGCCTGATATCGAGGCGAATAATTTAAGGGTGTCAGGAATGATCTAGGGTATGGCTGCAAATCTCTGATGTAGAGCAGGATATCATCAGCGTAAAGTGATGTGGCATGTAGCCCACCTCCTAAGTGCACGCCCCATCCCTGCGCCGACTGTCACGGTGCCATCGCGAAGGGCTCTTTAGCCAGTGAGAAAATTAACGGGGGAAGGGGGCATCCCTGCCTAGTACCCCTCTATATCGATATCGGCTCAGAGAACAGTGAACCCAAGCGAACACAAATTGCCGGTGCCCCATATAACAATTTAATAAGGCTTAAAAAGTATGGAAAAAAACCAAACCGCCATAGTACCTCAAACATAAAAGGCCATTAAAAGGCCATTCCACAGTGTCGAAGGCTTTTTCCAGATCCAAAACCAGACAGCCTGGTATTCAGGGATCCATTTCGAGCGGGGACGAACACGTTCTGGTCAGCATGTACCAGATGAGGAGTGACCTCTGCCAGTCTTCCTGTCAGGAGCCCAGCTAAAATTTTGTAATCCCCGTTCAGCAATGCTAGAGGTCTAAAGCGCTTGTAAGTGTAGGATCCCTGTCTGGCTTTGGAATGGTAATCAAAGTGGCCTCCGTCAAGGAAGCTGGAAGCATACCAGTTTCGAGTGCTTCCATATATACCTTATGTAATTGCGGACTGAGAAGGTCAGCATACGTCTTATAAAATTCGTGGGGGAAGCCATCCGGGCGAGGAACCTTGCCGGACGGCAGTGCTCTCATGGTGCCCCTCACTTCTTCTAGCGTTAACGGGGTTTCTAATTCTCTATGCTGCTCTGGTGTAAGGGTGCAAAAGGTTAGACCATCAAGGAAGGCGCGCATTTCCATCATTGGGGCATGTAGGGCCGTCTTGTACAGTTGAGTGAAATGCCCGGTCAATATATTATGAATTTCGTGCTGTGTATACATCATTCTACCATCTGATGACCGGAGCGCGGTAATGGGCCCGGCGGAATGATCTTGTTTGACCAACCACGCCAGCATGGACCCAGATCGGTCCGCTTGAGCATGTGTCAACGCTGAGTGTGCAGCGAAGTTCAGGCAGCGCTGACGTTCTAGGAAATCAGTGTGCTTTTTCAGTGCCTCCAATAGTGAAGCAGAGCCAGGTAGACCCCCTAATGCCTGAGTTTCAAGCGGAAGTAACGCTTTTTCCACGTCCGTCAGTTCCTTTTCTTCCTGCCTCTTCAGGCCACAGCCCAGCCCCAGGCACTGTCCCCGTATTGTAACTTTCATAGCCGCCCACTCCACCACCAGAAACGAGGCAGTCCCAGTGTTTTGCCTGAAATAGTCCTCAATAGCTTCCCCGATCGAGTCTCGGAAAACTGGGTCCTCCAACATCGCCGACTGTAATCGCCACGTAGGAAAATCCGGGAACTCCACCCTCCCACGCCATTGTGACATAGTGTGAATTATGATCGGAATGTTTGCGGGATTGGTAATCCGAGCCAGTTATATAAGGGAGTAAAGAGGGGGAGCCCAAAAATCTGTCCAATCGCACATGCAGATAATGGGGAGCCGAGTAAAAGGAATATACTCTCTCTTCGGGGTTACGGTACCTCCAAATATCAGTCAAGTCCCATCCGTGCATCCACTCTCTCCGTGCTTTGGAGTTGGCTACAGCTGCTGTACCTTTTAGCGGGGGAAAGGATCTGTCTAGTCCTGTGTCTATGACATGACACTATTAAAATCCCCCCAATCATCCACGGCACATCACACCACTTCGTCAGTGTTTGGGATAGTGTACGAAAGAATTGACTCTGTTCCATATTGGGGGCATATACATTGCCTAATAATATGTGACGCCCGTCTAATCTTCCTTTTAGAAACGCATATCTACCTTCCCTATCAACCAGGGACTCCTCGACAGTGTATGGTGTACCAGGTCGGACCCAGATCATGGCCCCCCTTGCGAACAAGGAATACTCTGTGGCGTGTACCCTACCCCTCCATTTTCTTTGAAGCCTGGCTATCTCAGTCTTATTTAAATGCGTCTCCTGTAGGAGGGCAATACGCACATTATGTCTTTTCAGGTAAGAGTATACTGCATACCTGCGGGAAGGTGTACGAAGCCCCCATGCATTCCAAGTGAGTGTTGTGTGTTCCATCGCGGTTCTACGTTATGCACCAATAACGGGATAAGCTGGACCCTGCATGCAGGTGTATGTGTTAGGCAGTGGTGCATTAAGCTATCACCCCTTTCCCCCAAACGGACCTCTGCGACTAATGAAAAAGTAAAGGTGCCAACAGGGCAAAACAAAAACATTATAAGAGCGGCTCCCAGAAACATCAGTCGCTACCCAAACCCTGACAAGAAAGATCCTGTCTGTATACCAACTGGTTCCCTGTAATAGGGAAAAAAGGAGGGAGGCGAGGTCCTCCAGGACAGAACATTGCACTATCCCCAGATGAAGCATGTCTATGCGTATAAGGATATATGTAACAAATAGTAACCCCCAAGCTCCACCCGTGATCCTAGACACAATACTCCATGGTCATAACACAAAGGATGTAATACAGAGTCAATGTACCTGTACAAAGCGTCCACTAGCTGCAGTCCTGTAGTATTGCTAGTAGTACAAACACCCCCTCCACCCCCCCCCCCGTTATCATACAATACCGTCTGTGGTGTGACATCGGGCAGCAGTAATGACACAGCATTAGAAAGCCCGGCTGCGGACGAGCCTTCCTCTTCAGAAGAGTGGGGTGTGGTGCCTTCCTTACTGACTGCTTCCGTCGCTTCAGTCATTTGCTCCGCCGCTTGAACTGCTTTCTGGCTCTCTTGCCATATTTGGTCTGGTCTTGGTGCTGCTAGAAGGCCACAGCTTTGTCTTCTAGGGCGTCGACGATGATTCCCTGCGCTAGCATCACCTCTTCTGGTGCCTGTTAGGCCCGTTGGGTGCGGCCCGAGAACTGACCTGTGGTTTCCAGCCAGTCCCAGACGTCCTGAGGCGTTACAAAAAATCTAGTTTTGCCAGCAGAGATCACTCGCAATTTTGCTGGGAAGAGCAGTGAATACGAGATGTCCAGTTGCCGAAGCTTCTGCTTGACTTGCAGGAAATATCCCCGTTGTCTCTGGACTTTGATTGTGTAGTCCGGGAAGAACAAAACCCTTGTGTTTTCAAATTTGACCTCAGTCAATTTCCTGGTTTCCTGTAGGATCATATTTCGATCTCTGTAATGTAGCATTTTGAAGATAAGCGGCCTTGCCGCTGCGCCTGGGGCCAGTTTCCTGCCTGGAATACGATGAGCCCTTTCTATGGTGAAGAACGGGGAGAATAGGGAGGAGGGTAGAATAGTCTTAAGCCAGTGTTCTAAAAAATCCACAGAATCCTGGCCCTCTGCCTCTTGAGGAAGACCTATGAGGCGTATATTATTTCTTCTGGAGCGCCCCTCCGCATCTTCCACCCACTCTTCTAAGTACCGAATCCGTGCTTCATGTGCATTTTGTTGTTTCTCCAAAAAGTCGGATACAGGTTTCAACTCTGCAATATCATGTTCCACAGTAACAACTCTTTTGCTCAACGTCCGGTGATCTGCATGTAACAAGGTGAGGTCCAGCGCAACTTTATCAATTTTGGCCTCCACTGATTCCCTAGAACGCTCTATAGCGCTGAGAATGGCATCAAATTGGTCTTCTGGTGATTCCTGTTGCACAAGTGACTGTGTTTGATCAATGACCTGCGAAGAGGTACTCGACCCAGTACCCCTAGTGCGGCCCATCTGTTCACCCAGAGACGCCAGATCTTCGGTGGCTAGATGGCAGAATCCCGACCCAGTGGCACTCCTTGGGAAGCCGCACAATATTGTTTATGAAGTCCACCAGCTGCTGTCCACACTCAGGCAGTGCTGCACGGTCTCACCACTGCTCGCCTGCTCCCTAACATGGTGTATTGTGGCACTGTCAGGAATCAGGGCCAAGTTCCGATTCAGACCTACCAAATGGTGGCAGAAGGGTTGCGGAAGAAACAGAAGAGGAGCTCCAGTGGTCGGAAGAGGAGCTCCAGTGGTCTCCGACATCAGAGAGAGTGCAAAGACTCCTCATGGACCACCTTGGTAAGCTCGCGGTTTTCCAAGATGGCCGCCGTCAGTGGTTTGCGATCAGCATTCCAGTCTTCCAGTTGGGAGCATGAGGACCACCGATTTGAGTAAGACACCGGTGCGCTTTTCTAACTGCGCACTTCACTGAGTCTTCTCGGGAGATTAGTGGCATTTCAGGAACCTGCGTATTAGTCTAGTTCAGGGTAGTTTAGTTCTGCATTGTGCATGCTCGTCGGCAGAGATAGTTTTCCGTCTCTCGTCGGGTGTGTTTTCAGGTTCAAGGAGGAGTCTACGAAGAGAAAAGAAAAAGACAGAAAAGGTTTAAAAAAAAACGTAAAGTAGAGTTTCCAGAGAGTTCAAGACAGAAGATCATAACTTACCTCATTACACCAGAGTAACCCAGTACCAGTTCACGCAAGTACCTATTTGTGAAAGATAAGAAAATATGGTTAATTCAGGAAGATTTTCTGGACATTTTTTCTATTCTAGTTTGGAGAAGATATATATATATATATAAATAAATGAGCGGGGGCGTGGCCAACTGTCATGGCCGCGCGGACGTGATCCAGCTCGGCTCCCGCACCAAGGTCCGAGTTTAATGTCCATCGGGACTCTGCAACCGCCAAATCCACGGGGCGACGCAGGCAATGATTAGCCTCTAAGCGGAGCAACTTTTAAGGCAGGAGCGGTGGCTAAAGGTGCCCTAGCCGTGTAGCGGTGCTTGCGACGGAGCGCGGCTGATCGGCCATCATGGCGGCTGGGCTCCGACGTTGGTGAGGCTTGGTGCCGGGCGCCTCTGCTGACTGCCGACGGCGGCGCGACCTCGGTGAATTTCCCCGGCAGGGGCGACGCGGGCATGGCGGTTCGCCAACTAGGAGCATGATCGTTGCCGTCTGAGCGGATCGGTAGCGGTCCCCGGAGGCGGGGAAAAAGATGGCGGCGGCTGGAGTGAGATGAGCCTGTGTAGCTTGACCCCTCGCTGCGGCCACACGTCCTGAGATGGTCGCGAAGGGTGTCCTGTCCGCCCCCCCTGCACCGGTTATCCATTTGGCGCCACTGCACCTACGCTAGCGGAGACCACAGCGCCAGTACCTGGAGGTGAGCCGCAGCGTTGCTTCCCATCCGGCCAGTGGGGTCTGCGTCCACCCTCTAGGGGATACTCTGCCTTGAAACTCCAGCGCGAAGCTCTGAGAGGGTCCAACCGGGACGGGACAGGGGCCGCAGTATGCTGGTGAGAGTGGGGCCTTGAAACGGAGGTGCCTGACCCCCAACGCCTGACCTCAACATGGCGGCCCAATCTCGTGGGCAGTTGCAATAACTTCCACGAGGGCTCTGCGGTGGACTGCAACCCTGCGCAAGCCTCTGCCTAGTGATCCCGGGGGGCGCGATTGTCGGTGGAGCAGGGCGGACGGTCCCCTGCAACGCATTTGGCTCATCGCCAGCCCAGGTTATACATCCGGGGGCGTGGGGCCCACGTGCATGCCCGGACGGACGGCTGGACCCTGGACAAGCCCCTATGCCTCCCAAAAAATCGCAGCCCACCAGGGTCTCAAACTTCTTTGGCACCCCCAGCACGGGGTAGGGGACGGACCCCGCGCATACTCAAAAGGAGGGCACTATGGCGCTGACCCGTGACGATCTGCTGGCCACTCTCAGGGACTTCAAACGCGAATTAAGGGAAGACCTTAAAACAGATATCAACGCCTCTCTCGATGCCTTCAAGTCCGAAATGACCTCTAAAATCTGCGACCTGCGCACTGATGTGGACTCGGTGGGTGCCCGCACCCTCGACTTAGGGGCAAAATGTCAGACTCTGGAGACTCGCATTCAACCACTTGAGGAAGGCACTGAGGCCCTCACGGCACAACTGAACGGCGCCCTGCTCAAATGCGAGGATTTAGAGAATCGCTCTAGGCGGGAAAACATCAGAGTGCGTGGCCTGGAGGAGGGACGAGAAGGGGCGGATTTGGAGCAGTTCATCATGGGTCTCTTCGCTAGCATACTAGGGGGTGACGGTCCGCCTATCCGACTGGAACGCATGCATAGAGTGGGCCCGACCAAGCAAGGGAAACATCAGCGGCCCCAGGATGTCCTGGCCAAGTTCGCCTCCTTCAAGACGAAAGAACTGGTGCTGCGGAAGGCCCGAGGACAAGAATCGATCGAGTATCAGGGGGGCACCTGCGCGCTATTCCAAGATGTTGCCCAGGCCACGCTAATGAGACGACAACAATTCCGTCTTGTTACCACCGCTCTCCGAGACAAGCAGATTAGATATAGATGGACTTACCCCTTCGGCCTTGCTTTTGCTCTCAACAACAAACACTACCATTTCACCGAGGTGGAAGGGGCCGCGACTTTGCTGGGCCTCGACGATGCGGCGCCTCGGGCACACCCTACCCCCCCGAGAAGCTCCAGGGTGCGAGATGGAGATGCGACACACACTGACGGATGGCACACGGTCCCGGTTACTGGTAGAAAGACCCCCTGAGCATTCTAACATGTGCCTGTCTGGGATCTCGGGGGGGTTCCTCGGCTCCGCGAAGCGAATGGATACTCCCGTCTGATCAAGAGAGACGGCTATATGGAGCTCCCAATAGTCCGAAAGATGGAATAATGACTGCCCTCTGACTCTATGCCTCATTATGACCTGCTACAGCGAGGGCTACCACTGCAATCGGTGGACCATCTGGTGCGGGACTGGTCCTGCCCCCACGGACATACGACGATGCGAACCCGGAGGGTTACGATAACTCGTAGTTTAGGTTTATTTTTTATTGTTTGTGTTATTTCCTTCTTTTCCTTTGCAGGTATTCTACCCAGGGGCAACGGGGCGGGGTGTGGGGGGGGGCTCTATTAGCAGCTGGCCTAGCTTCTACATAGGGGATGGGGGTTAAGCTCTTATTGTGGAATGTTAGGGGCCTCAATTCCCCTAACAAAAGACACAAATTCTGGAAATATATTGGAGATCAGGGCCCATTGATCGTGGCAATTCAGGAGTCTCATATAAAGCGTAGCGAAGAAAACAGACTCAGGCACAGGCGATATCCCCAGATTTTCCAAGCCACCAGCACCAAAAAACAGAATGGGGTTGCCCTGATGTTTCACTCCACGGCCCATTTTGTCCACGAGTCCACACTGAAGGATAGGGAGGGAAGATTTGTCATGGTTAAGGGTTCATTGATGGGCAGGCCTTGTACAATTGCTTCGGTGTATGCACCTAATACTGGGCAGGTTGACTTTCTCTCTTCCTTCCTCGACTCCCTCTTGAACTTTGCAACAGGGGACCTAATTATCTTGGGGGATTTTAACCTCGTCTGGGATCCTCACTTGGACTCAACTCATACTCATAGAGCAGGAGGGGGAGTGTTTCCTACTCTGCTTAAGCAGTCACTGCAACAACTGGGGCTAATAGATGTTTGGCGCCACCTTAACCCTGCAACAAAGGATTTCACCTTCTTTTCTCAAGCCCACAGGTCGTACTCTCGTATTGACCATATTTTTATCAGCCAATCGCTCATTCAGACAGTCACTTCCTCACTCATTCTTCCCATTGCTTTATCCTACCATGCACCCTTGTCCTGCCTCCTGGATTGGCCGGCCCTGCGTTCTAAACTCACAAGGTGGTATTTCCCGGAGTTTCTCTGTCGGGACCGCCTCCACCGGGACGACCTTGGCAAAGCGATTCGGGACTTCTTCCTGCTTAATGACCCAGCGGATACTTCGGTAGCGAACAATTGGGACGCGCTAAAGGCACATATTAGGGGCCATTGTATCTCCCTTGCCGCCTCCCTTAAACGACTCCAAACTCAGGAACGCCTGGACTTGGAGCAGGAATTGGTGTCTGCCGAGGAGCGGCATAAGGCAGCTCCCTCAATCCCATCTCTACGAAAAGTCACAGCCCTCAAAGGGAAACTTAATGCAATCTATACAAATAGGGCGGAGAAAACACTCCTGAGACTTCAGGCTAAGGGCTATGAGGGGAAAGACAAGGTGGGCACTTTACTAGCCAGACAACTGAAGGCCAAACAGGAAAAAGCGTATGTAAAACAAATCATAGACGACCAGGGCACGACTCAGGTCCGGGAAGAGAAGAAGGCACAGGCATTTCACGATTTCTATTGCACGCTATACCGAGCCGACACCTTTAGGGAATCCGTACAAACACAATACCTAGCCGACCTCGACCTGCCCCAACTCTCTACCCCCGCCAATGATCATTTGGGAGGAATTATCACCCTAGAAGAGGTGCAAGCCGCGATTGACTCCTTGAAGCGCCACAAGGCCCCAGGGCCTGACGGCTTTACCACTCTCTTTTATCGCACCTTTGCGGCTGACTTAGGCCCACACCTCACCACACTCTTTAATGCCATTGCCTCTCGGCAAGCAGTGACGGCCTCTATGGCCGAAGCCTTAATCTCTATCATTCCGAAACCTGGGAAAGATCCACAGAAATGCTCATCATATCGCCCCATTGCCCTTCTTAACCTAGACGCTAAATTGTATTCCAAAATTCTAGCCACCCAACTTGAGAAATACCTTCCCGAACTTATCCATCCCGACCAATCAGGGTTCATTAAGGGGCGCCAGACCCATGATAATCTTAGACGCATTTTTCATCTTATAGACAAATCCCACAAGAAGAAGATCCCAGCCGCATTATTATCGCTCGACGCAGAGAAGGCCTTTGACCGCGTCGATTGGGGTTTTCTGGAGCTTTCTCTGCGTCGATTCGGTGTCTGCGAGACCTTTATCGGGATGGTTCTCGCTAACTTTGATGCCCCCAGGTCTCGGGTAATGGTGAATGGAGTACACTCACAATTTTTTGAGTTGGCAAGGGGGACTAGACAGGGGTGTCCCCTATCTCCGCTACTTTTTGCTCTCAGTATTGAACCCCTTGCTGCCCGGATACGTGCTAACCCACAGATCACTGGGATCCGTTTTGGACAGGATGATCATAAGATCGCGCTATTCGCGGATGACATCCTGCTGCCTATTACTGACCCGACCGTCACCCTTCCCGCGATCAATCGGGAACTTGAGCAATTTGAGGCCGTGTCAGGCTTTAAAGTCAATCTCTCGAAATCGTTTATTTTAAATCTTACCCTTTCCGCGGACACCCAAAAGAGTCTGGAAGAGACTTCTCCCTTTCAATGGGCCCGTAAGGCAATCACCTACCTGGGAGTCCAGATCACTCCCAAACTTACGGACCTCTACCAG
The DNA here is from genome assembly GCA_963921515.1 of Calotriton arnoldi. Classification (NCBI taxonomy): domain Eukaryota; kingdom Metazoa; phylum Chordata; class Amphibia; order Caudata; family Salamandridae; genus Calotriton; species Calotriton arnoldi. Next base: position 2,212,754 of record CAWUFW010000057.1, read on the forward strand.
GCCAACTTCCCACCCCTTCTTCGTCGTCTAAGGGCAGATTGTAGAAACTGGAGCACAGCCTATATTTCGTGGATCGGGAGGATCAATGTTATTAAAATGAACGTGCTACCACGCCTTCTTTACCTCTTTCAGGGTCTGCCCATCCAACCAGACAGGTCACTCTTCCCCGAACTAAAAACGTTACTACTTAAATTCATCTGGCAGGGAAAGCACGCTAGGCTCTCATACCACTTGCTAACGAGGCCGCGGCTGAAGTGCGGCCTGGCCATGCCAGACTTCCTGATCTATTATAGAGCAGCTCAACTCAGAGTCCTGAGCGAATGGTCGTTACGAGAATCGGACAAACTGTGGCTCCATATAGACAGGCAGGTGACGGGGAGGACGATTTGGGACCTACCCTGGCGGTCCAAGGATGACAGATCTCTCAATGCTTATCTGAGTGTCCCCACCTCCCTTCACGTGTGGGATGCAGTAACCAAAACGCTGCCATTGACTACATTCCCATCCCCTTATACCCCCATACATTTCTCTAAGAATTTTCCCCCTGCACTACGAGAGGGACCCTTTGACGGATGGAGGGAGGGGGGGTGTCTCACGATTTCCGATCTATTCAAAGGCACCAAGATACGGTCCTTTCACGATTGTATGAACTGTTTTCGCCTTCCGGATACTGAGCGTTACCATTATAACCAGCTTACACACTGGGTCCAACAGCCACACATCCGCACAGCGGCCACCAGGGGCTACCTCACAATGGAGAAATTTGTACAGACAGGTACCACGGGCAAGGGGTGCATTTCCTTCCTATATAATCTACTCCTTGCACTATCGCCACAACGCACACAGCGTCATAGAGTATGTTGGGGACAGATGCTCCAGACACCGCCCTTGGATAAGCAGTGGGAATCCCTCTATAGAGACATAGCCAAGTACAATAGATCCATGCACCTTAGGGAAGCCCATTACAAGACGTTGTATGACTGGTATCTCCATCCCCACAAATTGCACTCTATTTTCCCAGGCACCTCCGATCGGTGTTGGCGGGGATGTGGGTCATTGGGCGACTTTAAACATATATGGTGGGACTGCCCCGTCATAAAAATTTTCTGGAAGGAGATTCTGTCCCAAATTAAAACCATATTGGGATACCCAATTGGGGACTCCATAGAACAGGTTCTCTTAGGCCTCCGGGACCCACTGCTCAAATACCAAACGCATGCTGACAGATCCATATTGTGGATGTGCCTAGGGGCCGCGAAGATGGCTATAGCGGGAGCCTGGAAGAAGCCTGAGGCCCCATCTCTCACCCAGTGGCATGCTCGATTGTGGAAAGCAATAGCGATGGAGCGACTCACGGATATAGCGGAGGATGGCAGGAAGGGGTTTGATTATATTTGGTCCCCCTGGTTAGCTACCTCTCCGAGGGTCTCCCCCTGTTTGCATGCAGCCCTAGACTGAGGGCCCTTCACCTCTTCCTGATCTAGTTGAGCTCTACCCCACCTTACGACGACACCACTGTTGGCGTGGCCCTGGAGATGATGGGGGCCTACTCTGACGGTGGCGAGCACACGCCCGGTAGAGGCTTTCTTCCCCCCCCCACACACAGCCCATATTGCTAGAATATGAGATCTCCTGGGTATTACCTTAGTTTGACTGTTCTCTCTTTTTCTTTGGGGTTATTTCACTCGTATTCTTCTTATATTTTTGTTCTTTGTACTCTGCCTTGTTTCACAACAGAAGCTGTTTGCGGCAGACGTCCAGCATGTTTGAATTGGAGGTGTTTTACTCCTATATCAAGAGCGTACACCTGTACTAGAATTGTAGGAAGGACTGGGTCCGATGGCTCCGGGAGCTCCCGGGCATATTATAGTACACCTGTGTTCTAATGCGCATATTTCCGAGACAAGATGGCGGGAGATCAGTTTACCAAGCTAGCCAGAAACTGTGTTTAGTACTTTAGCTTTCTTTCGCATGGTATCTGTACCCGCTGGGAATTTTTTTTCCCCTCTTATGCTTTGTGAGATGTACTCATTAAGAGCTGGTTGTTCCTTGTGATAAATGTTTCAATAAACACATTTTGACAAAAAAAAAAAATGAGCAATTGAGAGAATATCTTACTTACCAGTTCTCTTCGAATAAGTCTATCTAATACCTGCAAAGTATTTACTCACTTAGCTCTAGAAAAGTATTGGAAATTATCTAAATTTACATATGAGAATAAAACGTTCATAATACAAGAAAAGAAATATCAGAAGAGGAGCAATAGCCTGTCGCATTAAGGGTATGTTTATAGAAGAGTAAAGAATACAGAAGTATAAAGGTTGTAGAGTTTATTATAGAGTGTAGTAACGTGTTCATTTGTTTTTCAGTGTTCAAATATAAACGCAAGAAGTATTAAAAGTAGCTGAAGACGTTGAGAACACCTAAAAAGAAGACGAGGCTGTCTTCTCAATCCCCATCCTCTTTCCCTCCTGGGAGACTCTTCAGTCCCCCCCCTTGTTCTAGTAAGGGGGTGTGGAGGGAATTCTAGGGAGGCATCGGAAAAAGGCTTCATTCGGCTCCTGTGAAGTTTTTGGGAACTTTGATTGCAACTCTGACAGGCACCCACTTACCGCTACTGGGTGTGAGTTGACCTCAAACCGGCCCCAAGTCCTGCTCTTTGGACTTCGCTCCACAGGAGGGCAACTGTGGCAATATATGCCGCGCAACCGCGCACCTCTAGTAGGGCAATCCCAACACAGTTCTCCCACACGTGGGCCAACTAGTATATATCCAGACACTCATGGCCTCACCGCATGCCAAAAAGACACCACCGTATCTCCAGAGATTTTTCTGTCCAGAACCCCTGGGCTTCACCAATGGCGCCTTCCACAGTCCAGCTCCCATTACAGGCCTCACAAATTCGAGAGAGCCACCAGCGAAGGCCTGCCCATCTGCTGTCACTGTAGCGTAATGCGCGTCTGGGCGTATTCAGGAATAAAACCTAGTGACCCTTTGGGTAAATCACCCCTCCAGGGGTATCACTGGTCTCCCCCATGGGACACGGAGCTACTTCCTCTGGGCGATTATTGTTGCATGGCCACTCCATAGGTGCTAGGAGCCGGTTATAGAGAGGCTACAGCTGAACCACATGTCCTCCGTGTCTCCTGCATGCATACGGAGTCTTCTATGCAGCTGCGCCATTCCACAGGCCCTCTTCACATGCCTCACAACCTAACGCTGGGCTCCCCACAGTCCCATCCGCACTACGCCATTTGTCTGTACCGGGCAGCGCTGCCCATCCCCTTCCACTCCACACCCAAGGGTCTCTCCCCTCTGCGGGCCACAGTACTGCTACGGCGAACGTCCCCAGCGGGTCTCACCAACTAAATCCCTTACTCGCTGTTATCCCCCGCTGTGTAGTTCCTTCGTCGCCCTCCGTTGCCGCCAACCGCATCAGGGTCACGAATCTTCACACTCCCCAGCGGCCTCCATGCCTGCTGCCCGCACCTTGTCTCCGGACTTATATTGCGCCCCAGTTCTCCTCCAGGCCGATGGCTCCTAGCTTCGCTGGCCGCCGCCTCTTTCCTGCAGTACAGCGATGATTTCTCGGGTCACCATGTATCCCAGGCAGCTCAGCAGCCGCCGATGGCCTCCGCTCGGAGGCACAGCTGCTCGTCGGATACCCGGTAATTCACCTCTGGGCCTCACGCAATGTATCAGGGCCTGCCTTCGGCATTCCAACTGAACGTGATTCCGCGGTCTGCACACTGCATTGGGAGCTCAGGGGGGGTCCACTGAGCAATCCGCTTCAGCTGTTCCGTACGGATTCCGCAATTTAAGGATAATTGTCACAGATTATGGGGGTAAACAGCAGAGCGAGCTCAGGTCGCATCCGCCATGTTGCCCCTGCAGGCCACGCCCCCAAGGGCGTCCCTTCCTAATAGCGAGTCGCATGGGGATGTGTAAATGTTTTGAGACCGGAATGCGATTGCAAAACATTTGCAGTTTACCACCAACTTCAATTTTTCACAAATGGAAAGGGTTCTCCAAGGGACCCCTTCCCCTTTGCGAATGTGGGTGGAAACAATTTGTTTGAGGCATGTGTGGTGTAGATACACATGCTTTGCATACTCCTGCCATCTAGTGTAGGGTCTGGATGTTTGCAAGTTGTTTTTCTTCAAAGAAGTCTTTTCCAGTCACGAGGTAAGGTGACGCCTCCTTTCGTTGATATTTCGCATGGACATCGGCGTCATTGTTAGATTGTTTTCTTTCCGCCATCGGGTTCGGAAGTGAATTGCAGTGCTCCGGTCCGAAACAGTCCTTCAGTTTCCCCTCAGTGCGCAATCCACTGTACCCTCATCGGCATTGTTCACATACGCGTTTCACTATTCTCCGTGCATCTAATAAATCGGAAAACTCTCCATCTTCGATCGAGAAGACATCGTGGGCAGCCTTCGGGCCTAGCCTCGTCGGTTGACTTCCACTCCGTTCCGTCTTAGCCAGTTTTCTGCTGATGGAACAGAGTCTGTTTCAATTCTGTCCTCGGTGCCACTCCAAGTACCCCGCGCACCGACCTGGATAAAGTCTGCAACTTGTGCCTCTCACGGAGCACAAAGAAGAGCATTGCGATGCTTGTCGATCGTTCCGATCGAAAAAGACTTTGCGGGATCGTCGGGCTCGACGAAGGGACATGCATCGACAAAACATTGAACACACTCCGGATATCTTCAGGAACGACACAGAACACGAAGAGAAGAGAGGTCGGTGGCAGAAGAGGAGGAGGCCTTCTCTATCGAAGAATCGGACTCCGACCTGGAAATCGAGTTAGAGTCCGAAGACGTTACACCCGGACATGGTGCCGTGAGTAACAAAGCCCCCTTGCCCCTCAAACTCTCTTCGATTAAACAAAAGGCATCGGCACCACCACTGCCTTCTGGCCATGGTCAGCACTGAGACTCTGCTTGCAACACGCCGCCCTCGGGCTCTGCACCAAAACAGTCAGTAAAGCCTTCTGGCTCAGGACCGAGTCGAGAAAAGACATCTTCGGAACCGAAACCTTCGGCTCCAAAAGACAAAAAGGACAAGTCCGGTTCGGCACCAAACCTTTGGCACCGAAATTAAAAGATACCCTTCAAAAGCCTCCGGAACCTATCCTGGACATTATGAAGGAGAAACTGGACCCTAATCAAAAGAAAATTTATATTAATCCAGACACTGGACATATATTGGCTAAAGGTGTGACACCTTCCAAAATAAATATTATCTCAGAGGGCACTATCTACAAAATTCCTCTAAAAAAGAAGAAGGACATGGCTACAAGTCCTATCTATCCTAATCCTCAATCCCCTCCACCATCTTCACCACTACTACCATTACCAGGCTCAGACCCATTACACATAACACCTCATGTTTCTCCCCACACACAGCCTGATATGGGGGATGATGATAATGACAATAGTCCACTACCAACACCCATGGGATGACTATAATATCGATCCACCAATGGATAATGACCCTGATTTGTATCCTGCAAAACCATCACCTCCCGATGACAACGTACCATATCAGGAGTTGATTTCCAGGGCAGCATGTTACCATGGGGTTACATTATGCAAAGTCTTTAGAAGAAGACTTTTTGTTTGAGACACTAGGTTCTACCCTTAGAACAAGTCAAAGTTTGCCTATGTTAAAAGGCATGATGAGGCACGCCAATTACATCTTTAAAAACCCTGTATGTGCACGTATATTAACACCTAGGGTTGACAAAAAATACAAACCTCCACCATCTGATCCCATTTTTATTAAGGGACAATTACCTTTAGATTCTTTAGTAGTATCTAATGCTCGCAAAAGAGCAAATTCACAGACTCCTGCAGATGCACCTCCTCCAGACAAGGAGTCTAAATTAAAAGATGCATCAGGTAAAAGGGCAGCTGCTGAATCCGCTAAACAATGGCGCATTGCTAACACACAAGACTTATTAGCCCCATATGATAGGGCCCACTGGGACGAAATGGAAGACCTGCTGCAACATCTCCCAGATGAGCATAAAAAGAGAGCACAAGAATTAGTGCAAGAAGGTAAACTAATATCTAATTCTTTAATTAGATGTGCTCTAATTCTTCCATTAGATGTGCGCTAGATGCTGCTGACACTGCAGCAAGGGGAATTAACACCAGCATTCTCCTTAGACGACATGCATGGCTTCGGGGTTTAAACTGGAGGTTCAGCAATCTATCCTCAATACTCCTTTTGACAAAGAACACCTTTTTGGACCTCAAGTGAAAAAAGACACATAGGTAGCAAAATCTATGGGAGCACTTCAGTCCCCATCTAACAGAGGCTCCTTTCTTCGTTCATTCTATAGAGGAGGATCCAAAGGTAATTCCTCAGACCCAATAATGCCTCCTCATATAAATCTAACACTCAACCCTCTCCATCTAGAGGTTTCCATAGAGGTGGGTACAGAGGAATGAATTGCAATGGTAGAGGTAAAGGCACACCAACACGTACCTCCCTATCTCCCAATAAGCAGTCACTTGCCTACAATTCCCCACGATCATTTTACACCTGTTGGGGGAAGACTTCAACAATTTTTTCCCATTTGGCAATCAATAACATCAGACAAATGGGTATTAGACATATTCCAACATGGTTATTGCCTGGAGCTTACCAGCAATCCTCCCAATATTCCACCTCGCATTCACAAACGTTCGTTACAGCACCTACAGCTCCTCAAACAAGAAGTACAAGCTCTTTTAATAAAATAAGCTATAGAACCTGTTCCATTACAACACCAAGGGTCAGGTGTTTACTCACTGTACTTCCTAATCCCCAAAAGGCCAGGTCCCTGAGACCAATATTAGACAGAAGGATGTTAAACCTGTACATACTGTCAGAACATTTCCATATGGTTACGCTTCAGCAATTGCTCCCACTTCTACAGCTAGGCGACTTTATGTCCACACAGCTAGGCGACTTTATGTCCACACTAGACTTAAAAGACACATACTTCCACATTCCTGTTAAACCAGCAAATCGCAAATATCTCAGATTTGTGATAGCAGGAAATCATTATCAGTTCAAAGTACTCCCATTCGGAGTTACTACTGCACCCAGATAGTTCACAAAATGTCTAGCAGTAGTAGCAGCTCATCTCAGAAGACAACAAATTCATGTCTTCTCATATCCATCTGATTGGCTCTTCAAAGCCAGCACACAGCAAAAGTGGTTGCAACACACTGAGACTACATTACACCTTCTCCATCAATTTGGATTTACAGTCAATATGCAAAAGTCCGATTTTCAACCCTCACAAATACAGTCCTATCAGGGAGCGACTCTAAACAGTAACACAGCTCTAGCCTCTCCCAATGCAGCCAGGTTTCGAAATCTTCAAACTCTGTTACTACAATTTCAAACCAACAAATACTTAACAGTCAGGACTTTTATGAAGCTACTAGGGATGATGGCATCATGCATCGCAATATTGCCTCATGCAGGATTACACATGCGTCCCCTATAGGAATGCTGAGCACGTCAGTGGAATCAATCACAGAGTCAATTAACAGATCTAGTATTGGTAGACAGCCGCACCCATCACTCTCTATAGTGGTGGAACGCACAAAAGGGCGGCCTTTAATCAACCCTGTTCCACAGATCGTACTAACAGCACAGGTTGGGGTGCCCATCTACAGGTTCTAACAATTCAGGGTCTATGGGACAACAAGCACAAAAGTCTCCACATCAACTACCTAGAGCTTCTAGCTGTGTATCTAGCACTAAAAGCTTTTCAACCTCACAACATAGGGAAAGTTGTCCTAGTCCGCAAGGACAATATGACCGCCCTGTACTATGTACAAAAATGGGGGGGGACACATTCTCTACAACTGTCACGCCTCTCTCAGACCATTTGGCGTTGGGCAGTTCATCACAGAATTCATGTTCTGGCAGAGCATCTCCCAGGCGTGAACAATCAAATTGCCGACCTCCTCAGCAGGATGCAGCAACAAAAAAACTAATTGAAACTTCATCCCCAGGTTCTCCTTCCATACTTCCAATAATGGGGATTCCCTCAAATAGATCTGTTCGCCACAGCAGACAACTCAAAATGCCAAAACTTTGCCTCCAGGTTTCCACACCCTCTATCAAAAGGCAATGCCGTATGGATTAACTGGTCAGGGATATTTGCTTAAGCTTTTCCACCTCTTCCTCTCCTTCCCTTTCTGGTTCGGAAACTCAGGCAAACATCACTCACACTGATTTTAGTTGCTCCCACATGGGCTTGTCAACCATGGTTCACCACACTGTTAGAACTATCAGTGATTCCACATCAAAAGCTGCACCTCAATTCAAGCCTTCTCACTCAGAACCATGGAGAAATCAGACACCCAAACCCCAAGGAGCTCAACCTAGCGATCTGGCTCCTGAAGTCATAGAGTTTGGATACTTAAATTTACCACCTGATTGTATGACAATTCTTAAAGAAGGAAGAAAACCTACCTTCAGGGCTTGTTATGTGGCGAAATGAAAGAGATTTGTTGTATATTGTAACAACAACATTATTAATCTATTATTTGTTACCTTTTGCATCTACAGCGAGCTGGCTTAGCCTATACATCCATTCGGTTGCACCTTGCAGCAGTAGCTGCATATTTGCAAAACAGACAACACTTATCCTTGTTCAAGGTTCCAGTAATTAAAGCCTTTATGGAAGGACTTAAAAGACTAATACCACCCAGGGTACCACCTGCACCAGTTTGGAATATTAACATCATTCTCACAAGTCTCATGGGTCCACCTTTTGAGCCATTACAAAATTGTTTTAATACAAGTTCTTTCATGGAAAGTTGCCATTCTAATTGCTATCCCTTCATTAAGGAGAATTGGTGAGATACAGGCATTAACCTTAGAAGAACCCTTCTTTCAACTTCATAAAGATAGAGTAGCTCTTCGCACAAACCCAAAATTCCTTCCAAAAGTAGTTTCTGCTTTTCATATTAATCAATCAGTTGAGTTACTGCTCTTCACACACTTGATGTCAGAAGAGCACTAATATACCATATTGAGAGGACAAAAGATTTTCGTAAAACAAAGCAACTTTTTGTGGCATTTGCTCCACCTCACAAAGGCAATCCTATCTCTAAATCTGGTATTTCTAGATGGATTGTTAAATGTATTCAAACTTGCTATGTTAAAGCTAAAAAAACTTTATGTATACCTCCTAAAGCACATTCCACTCAAAAATACCTTTTTTTGGTAACATTCCCATAGCTGATATACGTGAAGCAGCAACATGGTCTACACCTCACACTTTTACTAAACATTATTGTGTGGATGTGTTAGCACGTTAACAAGCTAATGTAGGACAAGCAGTGCTTAAAACACTTTTTCAAACAACTGCACCACCTACCGGTTACCCACGGCTTTGGGAGAATACTGCTATATAGTCTATACAAAGCATGTGTATCTACAGCACACATTCCTCGAACTGATTGTTACTTACCCTGTAAGCTTCTGTTCTTGGCATGTAGAGCTGTAGATTCACATGCACCCTCCCACCTCCCCGGACACCTGTAGTTGTTGCAGTTCTCATTATTTACATTACATATGCATGGACATCTCTATACTTCACTTACTTACTCCATTCTCACCCTCATGCGGGATAACAATCTAACAATGGAGTTGATGCCCATGCGCAATATCACCAAAAGGAGGAGACACCTTACCTTGTGACTGGAAAATACTACTTCGAAGAAAAGCAACTTGCAAACATTACGGCCCAACACTAGATGGCAGGAGTATGCAAAGCATGTGAATCTACAGCGCTACATGCCAAGAACAGATGCTTACAGGGTAAGTATCATAATCCTTTTAGAGCAGCGGACCACTGCCTACTCTCAAAAAATGAAAAGAAAACCTTTCATTTTTGTTTTTGAAATGCATCCTGTTTTCCTTTTAGGAAAACGGCTGCATTTCCCCCATAAATTGCTTTATTGAAAAGCAATTACAGACATGGTCGTCTGCTGACCCCAGCTGGCCACTATTCCTGTGATTTTGGCCATTCCCAATGGGTCGCAAATTGCGACCTGCCTCTTGAATATTGATGAGGCAGGTCCATTTGCGACTCACTGGGAATCGCAAACTGTCAAACATACTGTTGTACATCGCATTTTGGGGCACATGCATCAACATGCCTAGAGGCCCATAGGAATAGATGGGAAACCATTCACAATTTGCGATTACCAAAAAGGTAATCGCAAATTGCACATGCAATTTCAAGGGTGCTAGGGGGCCAAAAGGCCACCCTGATGCACCCCCAAAATTGGCATGTGTGCTCGTGTGGCACACACACATGCCCCAAGGGCATGTGTGTGTGCCACATGGCACTTAGAAAAATGCAATTTTGTGCATTTTTCTAAGGAATTGCAAATTACCATCAACTTGAAGTTGATGGTAATTTGCGATTCCTTAATGCAAAGTCGCATTCTGAGAATGCTTCTTGCACTGCATTTAGGGAATCGCAAATTGCGATTCCCTAACTGCATTCGCAAAATAGGTAATCGTAAATTTTGCACTTACCTATTTTGCGAATGCATTACAGATTTTATTCACAGCACCCACACGCAAAAAACTAGTTGCGCGCCTCTATAATGCATCGCTAGAGGAGCAGAGGAAAGGCCCCAACAAGTCACTACAAAGGTGGGTAAATACAATAGGAGACACAATTGATGAAAGTGACTGGGATTATAGTTGCACACAATTACACCTACTTACATCAAATGGCAACTTACGCATCATACATTTTAAATTCCTACACCAGACGTACTACACCCCGGTTAAGTTGCATAAATATGGTCTCAGAACAGACGATAAATGCGTACGTTGCCATGCACCTAGTGCGGATTTCTTACACATGGCGTGGGCATGCCCCCAACTTTTCCAATACTGGCAGAATGTCACTGACACATTGACTACAATGCTAGCCGAGCACATCCCAAACAAACCAGTTATTTGCTTATTGGGGATCTGGAAACTTAAACAAATCAAGAGACGGAAACTCCTGGCTGTAGCACTCTTACTTGCTAAACGACGAATAGCGATGAGATGGGGCAGTAAACGACCCCCCAGGCTTAAAGACTGGTTAACAGACATGACTTACTGCAGAGAGACACTGGAAACTTATGCAGAAGAATTACCACAGGCTTCTAGACCTCGGGATTTCTGGGAACCACTAGTCCAATTCCTACAAACAACACAAATGAGCACTTGACCTGATGGAACTGGTCAGCACCGTATAGGGGGTCGAACTGTTTGAGGCTGAGACTAGATCCTTCGTATATACACATCCGATCGAGGGCAGAGATAAGCCACGTTGGCCCACAAGTAAAGGAACACCCACTGGTCATGTCCGTAATAAGCTGTAAATGTGATGTGTTTATGTTCAGACTCCTTGCATTGAAATTGGAAAAAAAATGTAAACCATTATGAGATGCTATTGATTGTCTGTAATGTTTCTGTTTCTGTCTGGAATAAAATAAAATAAATAAACCTATTTTGCGAATCGCTTTGGGCTTGATGCATCCCAAAAGGCTAATTACCGGTCGCAAAGGGGCCGATTCTGTGATACGGCACGTTTGCCGACCGGTATTTAGCTTAATGCATGTGCCCCATTGTCACTTCCTAATTGCAATTAGGAACTCGCAAAATGTAGCGATCATACATATGGCCCTAGGTGTGTGAGATCTTTCTGAACTGTTGGGTGTTTGTAGCTTTTGATCTGATATGAAGAATGAATGAAAATACATGTATATATATATATATATCTAGTAATGAGTTTGCAAGTGTCTCCATCCCCCAACCCAACGGCTCATTCAGGGTCAACTACAACAGGCAAATGTCATAATGTGAAGTCTGTAAGAAATCATAATTCAATCTAACTGAGCATTACTGTGAAGACTTGTGATAAATTGTTTGGCACATGGTGTGACAAATGGTCATACAAATCCCACATCTTTTGTGTATTCCTCTTTTGAGATACATCTGAGACATACAAAAAGACATGGAAATCACCGGGGACCTATCAAGTATATTGTATATGAAACGATGTGTACGCAGCTACTGATTCAGTAATTCTAGAACAGTACTGGAATAATCTGGTCAAATGAGGCATTTGCCAATCAGGATCCAGATGCAGGCTATTAGTCCATAGCTCATTATTATGTCATGTGGGACCATGCTTTATTGGAGTCAGTTGTGAGGGCTTTTTTCAACTCCCAACTATACTGCATGATAAAATCCAGCTGAAAGACAGACCTTACAGATAAAGAGTGTTTAGTGGTTTATCTTCCTAACATTACTAAGACAAGAAGTCTTAAATCTCACCATATTTTTCTACACAAAAAAGGCTTGCAACATTTGATTGATTAAAAGTTCCTGCTTGTATAGAATACAACTGTTCATGATGTGAGTGTACGAAGCTGGCTTTTTATGTAATATACCAAAATGAAGTATACTATGTAGAAAGTCCAGACAGCCCTTATTGGCTTACAAGACTTAAATTAATTATCCCAAATGCTGTCAGTCAGTCAGTCAAAAGCTTTTTTTGGCCCAAAGCCATAAAAGACAAAAGCAACACATACATAATCCAATAGTTAAGATGCACATAAAATACAATAAATCATTTTAAAAAAACAATTTAATATCATATAAAAATAATAGATAAAAGATCAAAACAGACGCCATCTCTTCAATTTAGTTCATAACTTTTCTAATACTGAGGGCTTGGCGAACATAACTTATGACAGTAAAGTAACTGAATTAAGAATCTAAAAGTAGGAGGCGTTGAAAACATTCATGATGAGTACTCAAACCAAAAGAGCGTAGCAATGGCTGCAAAAGGCATAATCTGGGACAGAGATAAAAGCCACAAAAAAACATAAAATGCGCAAGCGATTGATTAGAGGAGCCATCTCTAGTGCGACAGGGAAGGGTATGAAACTATGTGCCTTGCTCAGGGTAGGCTGCCAAAAATCGCAGACAGGTTAAGTAAAATCTGTGTTCAGAATTCTGGACCCAAAAAAGATAAGGTTCAGGACCATCTACTTGTTTTAAATGCAAATAATGAGAAACTGTAGAGAGGGTTTGATTTTTAAAAAAAATCTCTTGATGGCGATAATAAAAATCGGCAGTTTTAACCTTATTTTTTGCACTTCCATTGATTTCATTAGCGGCAATAAAGATGTTTGGCAATCCTAAATTTGTTAAGGTCTTATGGACATATGACAGCCAAGGAATTGACACAGCGTGATCTTGCTTTAAACAGTCCTCAATTATATGTTGGGAAAAAGAAGTGTACGGCGAAAGCCAAACTTTGAGCCTCAACAGAAGCAGGGCAATCTTGACTAAATCTTCGAAGTAGGGGAGGCCAGACTCCAGGTGGGTAATCAAGGTGGCCATATTCCTAGACGTTGCCAAAAATCTGCACAGAAAATTGTTCTCAGTCACTTGGAGATTTCCTGGCACAGTGTAACCCCAAACACTCGCTCTATAAATTCCCTGAGAGAGGCATTTGCTCTTATACAGCGTCATAAGTTCTTTAATCGATTTATGCCTAAGACGCTTTGAAAACCTAAAAATTGCATCTATAGCCCTCTCAAATATATTTACTCTTTGGCTCAAAAGTTTGTCCCAACTTAAATCACTTGACATTAGGAACCCCAAAATAGTTAAAATTATGAACTTTCGTGATAGGGAACCCAGCTATCTTATACAGGCGATTACGGGTCTTTTTCGGGCCCAATAATCATAGAGTACTGTTTAGAATGATTGATTTTTAGATTGTGTTTCCCCATAAAGTCTGCAAAAATGTTAAGTAACAATTGGAGACTATTTGCTGTACGAACGATAAAGACCACGTCATCCACGTGAAGCAAAAGGGGGCCGGTACAGTTCCCAATCCTAGGCAGATCTATCCCACTGGCCACCAAACTCCCTGAAGAACATTTATGCAGAAAAGAAATAAAAAAGGAGCAAGGATGCAACCTTGTCTTACACCCTTGCTGGAATAAAAAAGAGTCGGTACAATCGCCTTTTTTTAATCAAAATGCACCTTAGCCTTGGTACCCCAATTGAGTCATTTAGGAAGATCAATCAAAGCAGGATCAATCCCGGCTTTTCCCATCAACAGCCATAACTTTTCCCTGTCCACCAAGTCAAAAGCGATAGAGAGGTCCATAAACGCCAAATGTAAGGCCTCCCCTCTAGTTTGGACGTACTTTCCTGAAATCATGAGAAGATTTAAGGTTTGTTCAACGGTACCAGCTCCTGGACAAAACACATATTGGGCCTCCGAGAAGAACTCTCATTTGTGGTAGCGTGGGCAAGCACTTTAGGCTTATCACAGGTAGTGTTAATGCATTTGTTGCTCACACCCTCAAAGTTAATAGATGAGACATGCACTCAAGAAGACACTCAAGACCAATTTAGAAAAATAACAAGTATTTTTATATTTATTTTAACACCAAGAACTTCGTTATGGGGTAAGTAAGTTTATCAGTTTTTGCAGGTAAGTAAGAATGTTCACTCAAATGCGTTTATACGCGTTAATGCTTTCCTTTGGAGATATGCATATACTCCATACGGGCATTTGCAAACGGTACGCAGGGGTTTCCTCAAGTACTTAAGGTGCAAGGGGGCCAAGGTCCAAAGTTCCACCAGCAGTTCAAGTTTACCTACCCTGGAGTGTCCGGGTGCAGAGGTGCTGGACGGGTTGGTAGCCTTGCACGCTGCACTGTAAAAACAGGCTGCGGGGTGGGAGGGACTTGGGGACAAGTCCAGGAGCTCCCAACAGGGGGCTCAGTTCATGGGGATCCTGGGAGCAGGGGAACCCCGTCGGTTGTTGTGAACCTGGGCGCGGAGCTCGGGTACAGAGGGTTTAGGTCGGCTGGTCCTGTGCATCAAAGGCACCCATGAGTCTCTGTTATACCTTCAAAAGGGGGACAAAACAGGACAGATTGGCCACTCTCTGTGCCAGTCTTTATAGTATTGATGTCCCTTGTCGGCTGCTCGGTCTCTGCGGCGTTGGAGTCTGGATGGGGCTCAAACAAGTTTAGGTTGCTGCAAGGGTTTCGGTACCCTGGGTATGAGTGCGGGGCGGCTCCGGTTAGTCCTGGCGTCTTCTCACTTGGTGGGGAGACGTATCTGACATCTAAGAGTGAGGTGACCTCTTCCTGGGTGTCTGCTGTGTTGGTGAACCCGGTGAACAGCAGAACGGTGAACCGGACGTTGCGGTCGGTGAATGCTGGCTGCAGGGAAGTGGCTCTTCCACTTCAAGGGAGACGCTGGTGGCTTGGCAAAGTGCTGGAGGCCCTCCGAGGCTTTTGGAGGATGCACAGCTGCAAGACGAGTCGGGGTGTTTCAATTATCGAGACAGGAGCAGGTAGGCAGGCAGGGTTTGGCTCCAAAGTCCACCAGCAGTCCGCAGTTCTTGCTTCTTCGGCTGTTTGTCCTCTTCTTTCTTCATTTAGTCGAATCTGAGTTCCTGGTGTAAGGGGGCCTCCTAAATACTGTATTTAGGGGCGTTATGGGGAGTGAAGGGTAGTAGCCAATGGGTTACTACTTACCCTTGGGGTCACTACACCCCCTATATGACCACTTTCTGTGGGGAGTGGGCTTAATCCTGTACCAAAGTTTCTAATTCCACCAAAATCAAGATGGTGGAATCCTAATTTTCGTGTACACTTCAGGCAGTCCACCTTAGAGGGTGTGACTAGCCTGCAGGTGTAACATGCCTCCTTGCATAGCTAATTTCATAGCTATGAATAGTGACAACACCTCCTGCCAGAGCAGGCATTGTTCCTAACCTCCTGAGAGCATGGGCTCTCGCCTGCTGGGGGTCAGAAACGCGTCTGTGGTGACGGGCTGGAAGGATCCAGTCAGATAGCACACTAGAAGATTGGTGAGTTTTCAGGGGGTACCTCTAAAATGCCCTGTGGGTGCATGTCATAATAAATCTAGTACTGGCATCAGTATAGATTTATTAAGACAAGGTGTACCAAACACCATAGGTTTCAGTGAAGCCATTACGTAGCTGGGTAACTCGTAATGACCAATGCCCAGTACATACCGTAAGATGGCTTCCCTGTTCACTTGCAATATCTAGTAATAGAACTAGACATCACAGGGGCATATCTGTCACATATGTCCTCACATGTGCTATAACGCACCCTGCCTTAGGGCTCTTAAAGTCTGCTGTAGGGGTAACTTACATATAGTACCTGCAGTTTACTTTGGCATTGCACACAGGCTGTGTGCAATGTTGTGTTTTCAGTAGGACTTGCACCATTTCACGCATCCTGCAATGGCATTTTGCATGTCATTATTGTGGGGGTCCTTTTAGGTGGCATAAGACCTGCTGCAGCCCATAGGGACCCTCTTTGGTACCCATGCCCTGGGTACCATAGGGACTTACAAGGGTGCTAAAGTCCTTGCCAATTGGGTTACAATTAGACATTTCGTTTTTAGGGGAGAGAACACTGGCACTGGAGCCTGCTTAGCAGGCTTCAGAGCACTGTCAGAGCTGAAAAACCAGCATCTAGCACTTGAAGTGGGGGGACATCTGTAAAGAAGTCCAGCTTCCTACAGTAAGGAACAGATACTCATCCCTTATCGGCACAGACTTCTTTTGATTTTAATCTATTTAGCCCAATGTGCCTAATTCTATGTAATACAGTGATCGTTTGACACGTGATTCGTTGCAAGAACCAATTATACCTTACCTGAAATTTGTGGGATGTGCCTTATCCTTTTTTGACGGTCTAGACCCTTTTAATTAATTTTGTTGTCTTTCACCTGCACCTGCAACAGGCATAAACAACCAACCACTTTACAAAAACTGAGTTGTGTTTCTCCAGTGATGTAGGGATGACTTGGCTCTTAATCATAAATGTCTGAGGAACTTACCATAAACTGTTCAATCTGGTATATATAGTCCTCTGTTGAGATAACGGACAGCTACAAGTATCAGAATGCAAAACAAAATGGCACTGGACGAGCCACTTATACCTAGGATGGTGCAGCTTTATAACTCTATAAATGAACCGTCTTGATATATGCTTATCTGTAGGCTTTTGTTACCACACTGCCTTAAGAGCTACAAGGGACATTGCTATTGTAAACGAATAAACTCTGTTCTTGGTCTGGAAATGCATTGTCAAAGACAGATGCTTTGTAGTTTTTATACCCTGCTGCAGCTTTGTTTGTATACGGGCTGATCTTTTCTGTTTGGTAAGTATTCATTTACTGTGACTCACTATGAATTTTATTCTTTTTATTGCAGATTGAAAGTGAAGGATTGGATAGTCAGGAAGAACGAGAGACGCGCCTCTTCCCAGCACTCGATGATAAATGTCGGATTTGGTGTCATGCCTTAACTAGTGACTTCCTCATCTATGGAACTGATGTATGCATTTTCTTAACGTAGGAAGTGATAAATTGTGAGAAGTGTCATTTATCCTATTTTCCCTTTCCATTTTAATGTTTACACAGTTTAGCTTAACGAGACTTGATGCATTTGTCTCCTTTGTTGGGGGCATCTCTGAATCCTCTAGCCAACTTGAGGAATTACGCAGATGCTTTATTTTGTCGATTTGTACTTTATTAGCATTCCAGGGACTTGTTTCTGGGCAGGGGTTTTGTTTCTATCATTAGAGTAAATGTAGTTGTAAAAGATAAGTTATCCCAGTGGAGCTCTGTCAACGCTAATCTCTTGCAGCTGATCTTTCTGAGGGTTGACTGTACATGAACACATGCATTTGCACGTGTGTGGGCTCAACGAGTAGGACTAGTGCGCAGAAGGCAAGACCTCCGGAGTCAATCACAGGAGGGGTTCCCTTCTGATGTTTTGGAGGAAGGAACCCGGCAGCTAGGGTCGTGATTTCAGTCTTACGAGTAGTCTTTCAACAGACAACTTCAAGTCGCCATATTGGAATGTCCCAAAATGCTGTTCAGAAGGGTTGGCACAGGGGTGGAGTGATGATGTGTTATCCCAAGATGGGTCAGAGGTGCCCACCTTCTGGAACTTTCAATTCTCCCTTAAAAACCTCTGCACAAAGGAGAGGAACAGTGGATTTTGCAGGACCCTGAAGAAGACCTGACCCCTGTCTGGTAAGCTGGGACACTCTGAACTTGGGCAGAATGGGACTCTGTGAATCTAACTC
The DNA here is from genome assembly GCA_963921515.1 of Calotriton arnoldi. Lineage (NCBI taxonomy): Eukaryota > Metazoa > Chordata > Amphibia > Caudata > Salamandridae > Calotriton > Calotriton arnoldi. The sequence continues at coordinate 2,230,954 of CAWUFW010000057.1, forward strand.
CCCAGGGCCAGTGGCACTGCCCCCTTTGCACCCACTGAGGGGCAATAGAGGGATGGACCTGTTATGGGAACCTGGAAGAGAAGAGTTCCCTTGAGGGGTAACCCTCTTCAGAGCCCCTCCAAGTGTCCAAAGGAGGCCGTGAGACCTGAAGAGTGCATACAGGAATTTTATTGTCCCTTAAGGACTGTGGGGTGCAGCGGGAGGTGACTCCAGGCTGAAGAGAACACCAGGTGCTGAACAAGAAGTATGTGACGGCCAGGAACTAAAAGGCATGCCCTGAGCTCTTTCTCAGTGGAGGAGGAGCAAAGAAGAAAAGTACCTCCTAGGCGCAAAAGAGAGGTTAAAGGCCAAGAGGCCACTAATGAATGCTGGAGCCTGCCACCAGGAGCAAAATGAGCCCAATATGGATTTAAATTGTCCCATTTGGGCCATAGAAAAAACTGAGAGAAGTTTGGTGCAGTGACCGGGCACACATAGCATTTAATTTGCTGCTTGTGGAAATCCCCCTGGGAAGAAAATTGCCTAGTGGGCTAGCGTGGCGGCCCCACTTAATTTTTCCAGGTTGTCCCTGGGAGATTTCATCTATCCAGGGACTGACACCAAAGAGCAGAAGAAAAAGTGAGCTCTATCGTGCTCTGTTACAAAATATCTTCACAGGCCCGTCTCTTTCTGGACACTGAAACAACAAGTGCAGCTGCACTCATTTGCAAAAAGGAGGCAGAGAGCTGAATAGTGAGCACTGCAGTACTCCAAAAGAACTTGCTTCTAGGGAGGCCAAAGACCAGGGAGCACTGCAGTGTGCCTCCTCTGCAGCTCATGAACAGGTCTGGAGGAAGCTGAGGGCACACGACTTTCACAGCCCACCTGCACAGATGCAGGCAGGAAACTGGATGCCACCAACACACAAAGAGCTTGGTGGGGAGCCAATTGGGCCATTTAAGCTTGGGCCTCTACATCTCCCAAATGTTTACTGCATCCTGTGTGCCCTCCAACATGCACATGAGAGTGCATTTGATAAAAGAAAGCAAAGGGAAAAGCATTTTTCTTTGCGTAGTGTGCCACATTCAAGAAAATATAGCCTTGGTGAAAGGAGCCCCCCAGAATCATCTAGAGCACGTTAATAATTTGCATATTGGTTCTCTATGGTGCTGCAGGGAGGGCAAGTGCACCTACACAAGTTTGATCAGGGACCTGGGTCAGAGTCGAGCAGCTTCTCCCTCCCTCAGGAGCCCCCTTTCAAAGGTTAAAAATGCTGCCCTATTTCTCCCAGGGTGACCTATTTATAATTCTGGGAGAAATCCAACTACATTTCAAGTATTTCTGGAGACGGATTTTTAGTGTGTTGGCTTTTGGATGCAGGGGCCTTTTTTGTTGGATCCTCTCTGCTTTTCAGTATGTGTAAATGAAGAAAAAAAGACTCGTGCACATTAAATGTTGAAAAGCTATACTGGCAATGGTAAAGGTAACGGTGAATCATTTTATTTAGATAGATAGATGTATAGATAGATAGATAGATTACCTACTAGCGGTTGCCAGTGGATAATTATAGTAAAGGCTTTGGGTTTTTCTTTTTTACAGATTTTTACAGATAGAGACAGAAAACAATGTGTTTCCTGTCTATATTTATTTTTAAAAGCGGAAAAATACTGGAAATGGTGCTTCTTGTGGGAGACTCTCCATGCTGTCTTTCATGAATTCCAGGCAACAGCTGAGCAGCATGGAAAGTTAAAAAACAGGATGAGATTTCCTTAAATACAGGCATATGTTAACATATATTTGTAGTATAATGCTAATATGTACCTGTGAGTGTAGTGAGTTGTTATACGTGTCTGCTTAATATGCTAAAATGTGACAGGCACATCCAAGAGTTAAATAAACATGGAAATATATTATTTTACAGCTCCATTTATTCTCAAAACACAAACTAAACATGGATAAATACCAATAAGACGGCCCAAAAATAAATATGGATAAAATCAGACGGAAATGTTAAAAACATATATACCGTAAAACCGGGAGTCCTAGTTATAGTTAGGACTTAGTTTACATAGGAAAAGCATTTTTTGTTTTGCTTATAACTTTGGCGCTGTTTCACAAATCTTCACTAAAAGTTCAAAACTAGTGTGCCAGTCACTACAGCTGCTCTCTGTATAGTTTCAGCGTGATTCCTCAAGCAGGGCCGAGAAAAAGAGGAGTCCCAAATGAGGTTTTCCCCATGCAATTTCTAACTGGGATTTTAGACACGACTACAGCCCGAACCACTGGAAGGAATTACACCAAATTTAGGCAGAAGGCTAGATCTTGGTCCAGAAAGAGTGCTCTTTGTAATTTGGTGTAAATCTGTTCAATAATTTTGGATTTATAAAGAAAAAATATTTATTTATATCTAGATCCGGTGGATCTGCATATCCACGCGCCAACAGCAATGCCGAGATTGGCTGGCCTCAACCTGAAAGAAAAGTTGCGGCTGCCAATTTGTCAATCGGGACACGGTTCCCGGGAGGGAGGGAGGGGATAAAGTATAAATAGGATATAAGAGGTCAGGATGGAGGAGTCCTGACTCCATGGGACTGATGGAGGAGTCTGTGAGGGACCGGGGAACAGCCTTTACCACGAAGTTTTCACCATGAAATGCAAGTACAACGCATTTTTTACATCGGAATTACTTTTACCACGCTAGTCTTTACCAAGCAAGTCTTTACACCGCATATATGTTTGAATTGGTGACTATGCGATATTTAGTTTATATATATTTTAAGGGTAAATAAAAAAGGGGGTCTCCCCCAAAAAGTAAACCTGTAATCAACATAAATGTAATTTTTTTTAAATATATAATTTCGTTTACAATATTGTTTGAAAATTATTATATAATTTTTGAACAGTAGGTAGCAGTGTTTTACTCTGACTGTATTTTTATGTAACTGTAAGCGTGGTAAAAGTGTGCATGGTAGTGGATTGCGTGGTAAAGGTATGTCAGATGTGAGTGAATTTAAATGTGTGGTAGTGGTATGCATTTGAAAATCTGCGTTGTAAAAACGTGCGTGGTAAAGTAGTGCGTGGTAATGTCATACAACCTGAGGGACCCCACATGGGCACGAAATTGTCCAAAAATGTTTTTTTATGGGAGTGTGAGGATCCGCGAAACCACTGAGGCACTCACCGCAACCCCCGTGTGAATCTGCAATGGATCCGCAGATCTAGATCCCAGTTTTTAAAAAACACCCACTCACATATCCACCCAACCACTCACACACCCACTCACATATCCATACAGCCACTCACACACCCACTCAGAGACCCAAAACATCACTCACATACTCACACACCCATACAGCCACTCAGAGAACCACTCACACACTCACTCACACCCCCACACAGGCACTGACTCACACACCCACGCAACCACTCACAAAACCACTCACACACCCACACAGCCAGTCACACACCCACTCATACACCCATCTACACACACACCCACTCACACAACCACTAAAAGGGTCCAGAACACCACTCACACCCCCATGCACAGATCCACAGAGCACTCACATACCCACATACAAACTCACGTACCCATGCACACACCCATACAGTCACTCACAGACCCACACAGCCACTCACACACTGACACAGCCACCTCACACTCTGACACAGCCACCTCACACTCACACACCCACCCAACCAACCACTCATACACCCAGATTACAGGGACGTTATAGTTAGGAAATATCATTAAAAAAACATAGAAATTCACTGGAAAAAAACAAAGGTTACAGGGATTTTTTAATTGGGAAATCACATTAAAAACCCTTAAAAATTCACTGAAAAAAACAAAGGTTACAGTGACATGCTAGTTAGGAAATAAAATTTTAAAAAACTTACAAATCCACTATAAAACCAAAGGTTACAGGGACGGTATAGTTTGGTTCAGATTTACACACGCAAACCCATAGAAATTCAGCAGTTACAGTTATAGTTATCTTAAGTAACTATAACCCGTGCCCAAAGGTAACTATAACTCATGCCTTCGCCATGAACTAGTAATTACTCCACATATTACATCACTCATGGCATCTTCTTTGTCATCATTGGTAATATCACTGCAACATTTGCAGTGAAGGTATTGATGAGAACTGTGCATGGCGAGGTGTGAGTTATAGTTAACTTGGGGCACGAGTTATAGTTACTTGAGATAACTATAACTGCTGAATTTCTATGATTTTGTGTCAGTAAAATCTGAGCCTAACTATAACGTCCCTGTAACCTTTGTTTTTTGTGTGAATTTCTAAGGCTTTTTTAATTCTATTTCCTACATATAACGTCTCTTTAACCTTTGTTTTTCCGCATATATAGATATAGCTTGCTATGACATTCGTTAAAATACGCACACACATTCATTAAAATACACACACACACATTATTAAATATATATATATATATATATATATATATATATATATATATATATTCTGTCTGTGTATTTTAATGAATGTTATAACAAGATGGTATCATCCTTAGTGTTTTTTTATGATATTGCATAGGTTTATCATGACCTATTTCTGCTTTTAATAATGGGGTGACACTCTGACTACCCCCAGTAGGCCTTACGTCTGATAGCTACACTCCATTATATTGTTTCTAGTATTTGAGGGGGTATTATGGTTTTAGGGTTCTGGGCTTCCTAAGTGTGTGAACTGTTGAAGAGGGTGTCGCCTGAGGTTCTTCAAGCTGCAGACTCGTATATTTTTATGAATTAATGCAGTGTTGAGTAGTGTGTGTGTAATTAAAGCTCTAACGGGACAATGTTTTATTGGCTATTGTTTTTGCGTGCCTGTGGACTGGGGTACTAGCCCACACCTCCTCTACTGAGCAGGCCTTGGACTGCTCGGCCTTGCTACCCTGAAACAATCAAGTGCTACAAAGGGGTATTTGGTTCCCAGCAGTCAGAAGGTTGCAGACTTATTACTTGTGGAGGGCTCACATGCTTCCCAACTAATAACCCTCTTTCTTAAGACATCTGCTAAAAAACATACCTTTCCTTCTCCACAGGTCATAGAGTTGCCTTCATTCCTTTTGTGGTGTGCCTTAGAGTATCTAACTGCAAAACAATTGTGCCTGGATCTGCTGAATAAAATTAGCAGGCATCTGCAAATAATCAAAATAGGGTAATTCTTCTGAATGTTTTGCAAAGGCATACTGCAGCTCTATGGTACTATGATGTTACGCAGCTAAAAAGCTTTAATAATTAAGTGAATACATCTTCTGTGTAAATATTGGTACATTTTCAGCACACATTCAAAAGAGACAAAATGCTCCAAAAAATAAAGTGTGTTGCTTAACAGTTGGGGTCAGGTCTCAATTACAGGTGGGCCTAACCTGCCATTCTTCTCTACTCCCAGTGACCCAAATCCACCCTTTACTACTGGCCAAGAGGATGCAAATGTCAAGACCTGACAACATAGAGCAGCATAATGGTGGGGGATGTATTTGCATATAGCAGTAACCACAGGGAACTATATCGTAGAACCTGCTAAGGATGCTGATTCCAGGAGTTTATTCAAGATATATTCTGTGAGGAATCCACAGGCAGATACTGTATTCAGCAGAAAAAGCGTTACCGAAGGTAAGTAACTTGTTCCTTTTAATCATTCTATTCAGCTGTTACTGGTCTAAATACTATTAATAGCCTTTCGTTGGCCTGCAAAAATTGTACCTTCTCACTAGATATTGCTAACAGCGGCTTTAACTATTCTGACTCTTAGGAGAACGACAATGGTATCAAACTATGTTCACTTGCAGATTTGTTATCAATATTTTCTCGAGACAATCTATTTTGTAGCAGACATGTTTTTTTTTTTTAAATAACCCCTTTTCAAAACTAAGACATTACCGTGGTTAGTTTCCGGTAAAATGTGTTGCATGTATCCCCATCTTTTCTATGGGTTAATTTGATATGATGTATCTCTTTTTTCTTTTTCATAAGACTGGAGTTATTCAGTATTTCTACATAGAAGACTGGCAGTATGTGAATGAATATCGGCACACGGTTGGCGTGAGAAAAGTTTTCCCAGATCCCTCGGGGACCAGATTAGTTTTCATTGATGAAAAAAGTGATGGCTTTGTCTACTGTCCTGTAAGTCACGTGTCAATTAAACCTGTCATGTCTTTTGTAATGGTCTAGGCTGTATTTCCCAGTGCATGGTATGTTTAGTTGTACAATTTTGTAATGCATATTTTGCTGTGTGCCACTTTTAGAATCTTCTTATTCTAACTGTTAATTTCCGTCCTTCACAAATTCAAGCTTTGACATTTTCATGCATTCATCGCAAACTATACATTTAATGGGAACATACATTTATTTTTTGAAAATATTTTTATTAATATTCCAGCAATTAGTCATTTTATTAACAAATTCAAGCTTGTCAGCATCCTAATACTAGAGAAATCTTTTTGCCAACATGTTCGAAAAGGGCACACATCAACATAGTTCCTAGACTACTCTATTTCTGTTTTTGCCAGTATCAATCCCTGAAGCGAAGTTTTGGGATCTTCAGAGGAAAAGAGACACATTTATGTGGTGAGAACCCACGCCTAGGGGCAACGGGGTCTGGTTGAGGGTCAATGTTGCTGCACATGGATGTGATAATCCTGACATGACTAGCAATACTCAGGGACAAGGTTAGTTTGTCCACGAGATGAGGTAAGCCAGTAGCCTTAGTGTGCAGCCACTAGATTTCAACATATATAATTACAATAAATAAAACAAAAGGCTGACAATGGCATTTTGATTGTGGATGGGGAATGCTCCAACACTGTTTCTGAACGAGGCACCCGGCTATCCGGCTGACTAAAATATTTCAAAGCTACTCGGATGTGCATACTGTTTCATTGGAATGGGCAAAATTCTGTTGCACATGCAATTTGCACTAGCGCAAATACCATTGAACTGATCCCTATGACAGAAGAAGGATAAAAAGTAGTATGCCTTCAACCAAAACCCTTATCTTGGCTCACAACAGAGGTTTGGACATCACTAATCTTTAGGAAGTGGCTCACTTCATTAGTTGCCCAGGCAGCAAGATAAACTTTTTTACATACTGTAAGCCCTGGTTTAAGCTGACTGATGGACAGACTGACATATTGTCAACTGTGACGCTGGCTCATGTTATGTTAAGGTCATTTGTAAAGTGCACTATCACCCATGAGGGTATCCTGCTGCTGGGCAGGTGTGTGTGCCAAAACCTGCCTATGGCAGGTGGTTATTTGAAAAGCCGGGTCTTCAACTTCTTGCAGAACTCAAGAAGTGTGGAGGAGGTTCTGATGTGTAGTGGGAGGTCGATCCACGCTTCAGGGGTGATGTATGAGAAGGGTCCGGCTCCAGCCTTGTTTCTGTGGATGCTAGGAGTCTGGCGGAGAGGAGGTTTCTGGGTGGTTGATTGAAGGAGATGTGGCTGTTCAGATAGGCATGGCCAATGTTGCGCAGTGTCTTGAATGTGTGAGTGTGGAGTTTGAGCTAAGCACGTTTGTGTATCAGGAGACACTGGAGCCCCCTGATACGAGGTGTGATGTGTGTTCTGCATGGGAGGATGAGGATGAGTCTCGCTGTTGAGTTATGGATGGTTTGTGGTCATCTGAGTTGCTTAGTGATTCCGGCTTAGAGGGCGTTCCTATAGTCCAGCTTGCTGACGAGGGTATGAGTGATATTTTTCAAGTGTTGTTTGGGGGCCATTTGAAGAGCTTCCTCAGCATCTTCAAGGAGTGGAAACAGTATGCAGTGACATCATTGATTTGCCTAGTCATAATGTCCAACTTGCCTTCCATGATGATCCCAAGGTTCCTGGCTTGGTGGCTGGGGGTTGGTGTGGGTCCAAAGTCGGCCGGTCAGCAGGTAGAGTCACATGGCAAGGTGTTCTTTCCGAAGATCACCACTTCTTTCTTATCGGTGTTGAGTTTAAGACAGTTGGCCTTCATCCAGAGGGCTGATTCGGCAATGCAGGTGGTGAACTGGTTCCTTGTGTAGGCAGTCTTGTCCGAGAGGGAGAGTATGAGCTTCATGTCTTCAGTGTAGGTGAGGATGTTGATGTTGTGTGCACAGATGACATTGGCCAGTGGGGTCATGTAAGTGTTGAAGAGGGTGGGGCTGAGCAACGAACCTTGAGGCACTCTGTAGATGAGTTTGTGGGCTTGTGAAGAGTATGGTGCCAGGTTGACAGCTTGCATTCTGTTCGCCAAGAAGGAGCAGGTCCTTGAATGCCAATCTGGTGTCTGATGGGTATTGACTGTAACACCTTTTTCAAGATTGCAGAGATGTCCACAGGACGAGCGCTGCTGTGTCTACTCTGTCGTCTGTGGTAGCAATGAGTACTATTTCTGTATTATGGTTGCACCTGAAGCTGGACAGCTTGGTGTTGAGGAGCTGGTGGTTGATGATGTGACCGGTGAGGCATCTGTTGATTAGCTTCTTAAGGAGCTTTGCTGGATACAGGAGAGAGATTTGTCTGTAGCTGGTGATAGAGGCTGGGTCTGCAGAAGGTTTCTTGAGCAGAGTAGTGATCGTGGCATGTTTCCGGGAAGAGCTTAACTGATGGCTGTGAGTGCTTTGCTGAAGGCGTGGTGATGCCAGGGGTGGGATGTGGCCCCGGAGTAGATAGACTTCATGGTAGTGGCAATCTCATTCATGGTGACGGTTGATCACGTGGTTAGGGTCAGTTCTGCGGACAAGATGGGTAGATAAGTAGCGAGGGCGACGGAGTCTAGTTGAGGATTAATGTTGCTGCATGTGGATGTGATCTTGTTACAGAAGAACCCTGAGAGCATTTGCAAAGGTCTTATGAGGATGATGTTGTTAGAGGAGGCTGCAGGCATGATGAACTCGTTAATGATGGCAAAGATTTCCTTGCTAATGTTTGCGCCAACCTCTATGCGGATATACAGCCATATCTATTGGCCTTCACTACCCTCTTGGGCAGGTTGGACTTCTACTGATGTCTTTCCAGCCAATACAGTATCAAAAATGTCCATAAAGTGGTGCAAGTTAAAAAGAAAACCCTCTTGTATGATGAATGGTAAATTTTTAGGATTGCACTTAATTGCCAAATTTTTATTTCCCTAAGTGCAAGTATTCGCCAAGAAGCCCCGCCGATGAAATAGGATGATCTATATTTTACATTTCAATTCGGGACACCTCATAAGGGATAGATTCTTGTACAAGGGTTCACATGTTGAGAACCCCTCTCCCCCCGCACTAGCCTGACATGTTGGACCCTTTAACAAGCGCATGCCTAGTCCACTTGTTTCCCTTCCAGCTATCCACCCATTGAACCCAAATCTTACTAGCATTTTCCTAATGTGTCAGTTGACCTATCAAAGTGTAATTTCCAGTTAGCTCGTTCACTGTTCTTTTCTTGGTGTTTGATGTTTTTTGCACTCATTGCATTTCCTGGCTGTAAATATGTCTACCCAAATGGTTATTCAGGAAAAATTAGCGTTATTTTGGCATATCATTTGAAACTCTCCATTTAATTCTTTCAAAAGATATAGGAGCAGGGACTTATGAAGTGTGTCCAAGATCATGGAATTGAAATCCTTGTTGGTTTGCCTGTACCCTGTGTTTCTCAACTTGGGGTGGATGGAGGAGGGATCCGGTAGCTCCCCGTTTCTTCCCTGGGCGTAGTAAATTGACTAGCATCTGTAACCAATGGTGGCATTGTTTGTTTGAAACCATTTTCTTTATTCATTATTCAGAACAAAATTCTTAACATGTTAACTACAGTGGCCATTTTTTAAATAGTACAAGTAGACAAGATGTGTCTATTGCCGGTGAACTGTTTCTTGTCCACAGTATTTCTCAGTTAAAAGTCCATTATTCTGCATGCTCTGGCAGCAGTAAAGCACAGACTACAACACAGAGACTACACTTCTAGATAAACTACAAAAATGAAAATAAAGATGGTGGGTAAATACCAGAAGTCCGTATAGTAAATGAAGCCATGTCTCAACAGGGTTGAATAAAGAAGGAAGATAAAGTGGATGGTGTGGCATTGTAGTGTCAATGAATCTGTAGGCAAGGACCAATTTGCTGGTTGGGAGGAGCAGAGTATTTGGAGTTTTCTGCTATACTGCAGGCAGTTGGATTGTGCTTTAACTCCCAGATGAGGGCAGGCATAAGGAACAGGGTGAGTGGGGAATGCATTAGAGGACAGAACCATGAACTGAATTAGGATTAAGACCGGCATTGTAGGTTAGGCTTTGAGTGGGCACAGGTGATTCTTGTTGGGTGTGATAGACGGTTCACCTGAATCATGTCCAAAATGATGACACTTAGGCATCCAAATTATGACGTCACATTTGCTGTTCTGGTTCTGAACAGGATTCCTTTATTAGCAAAATAAAAAGCTAGTGGCCAATTAAGTTGATACTTTGAATTTGCCATGCTCATTATCTTGGTTCTCGTAGTCCCACATCCGACTTCCCAAAATTCCTGTTGTTCATATTTGCTTTTAGGATTTCTTCTGCCCTTTGAACTTTTTCTTCCTTTGCACCTTCTTTCGCCCCTTTCAGTAGCTTGTAGTTGGTAGTCCTGGTCAGAAACTGTGGTTATGGGAAAGGAGTGTTGCCCCCTCTGCTCCTCGGTGGAGCCAACAACACTGCATCCAGCACTTTATGTTTAACACACTCTTCAGGTTCTCATTTTAATTTAGGTTAAAAGAATCCTCTTTACAGCATGTAGAGTTGTATGCCATCCAGCTATTCGACATTTGAGTTGTCATCCACTGTTTCTGAAATGTTAGCTTGTGTATGAGTCTGTGTTCTTTTCTTACAAATATTGATGTATTTTGTTATGAAAGAAATCTCTGGTCATTGAGATGCAGTGCTAGGAAGAGCTTTGGAGATTTCAGTGAGAAAGAAATTGAATTCCCTTGTATAATTGATTTTCAGAGGCACATATCAATTGTCATTGCAGTTTTCTCAAATATATATTTGTATTTAAAGTTGCTGCACTAATTTTTATGTTTCGTAGGTCAATGACAGTGTGTATGAGATTCCAAATTTATCACCATCTATAAAAGGTATTTTGTGGGAAAACTTTCCAACGGATAAAGGTGTTTTCTGTGCCTGTGACGACGACAAAGTTTACACTTATGTATTTCATAAGGACACAATACAAGGTACTTAATTTGCACTACTTATGATGTTTACTCAAGAGACCTTTAAAATTGGAATGACTTACATATTGTATCTGCATTATTATTTGGCAAAACCAGTGTTTTGGCATTACAAATAATTTAAAGGCTGTAGGTGGTGGTTATTATTGCTACTATGTTGAAAACAAGCAGCAGTTAAACTTAAAGTAGCATTTAACAACGTGGCTGTGTTGACCTTAGAATCAATCTATTGCTTGACCCTCACTAGCCAAAAGGGCCTAGAGAGGATAAGGGAAAATAATAATTTATAGCATAGGTACTCGCAAGGATTTTCCCAGGGACCCAAAAAGTTGGTCAGTGATGTGACCGAGGGCTGTATTGATGCCAGCCAAGGTGGCAGTTGGGGAAGGGGATTGGCGGTAAAGTGGGTGTAGGGGAAGTGAAGCATATACATCTAGTGGCTTAATCGCACAGTGTGAAACCAGAAAACCTGGTATTAATCCCAGCTTCCCGACTTAACCAAATTGTGTGATCTTATGCAGTTGATTTCTTTTACTTTTTCTTCATTATCACATATAGGAAGACATCCAAAATACATGACTTCAGAATTTGCACTGTACATAACCTTCTCCTGTGTTCGATTTAATAAACTAGAATGTTGTTCATGTATAATAGGAACCCAGACCACCCAAAGAGTCCACATAACAACTGACTTGCCTCTTGGTTCACTATTGGCATTGTTGGCAGGGTGGGGGTGGAGGGAGGGGGAATGAATGTTTCTAAATTCATGTTTGAAAACTATTACTTTAAAAAATAATACTCCTCAATGCACTGATATAATCTGATGTACTATGGTGAATCAGTTCTGCATGTTAATGAAATACACCTTATGAACTTTGAAGAGACTTCATCATATTTTTACACTTTTGCTGCAAGATGTCTTTAAAAATCAAAGTGTTCCTAAAGTTAAGCGGGTCAGGACTCCCTAGTTAATTCAAAGTTAAGCGGTTCAGTACTCCCTAGTTAATCCCTTTCTTTTACTTCAATTACCCTTTACTAAATGCTTGCCAGTTTACGTAATATATTCTTGATGTTAGTGTTGAGTCAAGTAAAAAGCAGCCCAGTGTTGCTGTTGAGGAGGGGGACGTGTGTAGAAGTCAGTAGGGCCGTATGCGGACCCCGGGACGCACTTTGATTGTCGCCTATTTACAGGCTCTAAAGATAAGACTGATATTAGTATACCACTCTATCATTCCAGTTCCTTCCCATGTAGTCATGTATAAGATCATGCCAGCGAAAGCCCCTGTAGTTATTTACTGGCTGCATGCTGCACAAGATGACTCCACTGTCTGCACCTGACATTCTGTTGTATATGCTAATGTATTATTACTGGCTTTGGAAAGCGTTATTGCTGTTCATTTAACTTATATGCCCAAGCCGCACTTATGGTCACATAGGTAGAGTAGGTGACAAACACTCACATGAATGTGCCAGTGCTGTCATGCTCTCCCTCCTATGGAGAAGGCACAATCCTGAATTTATGCCTCAAGGAGGACTCAATATAAAGTCTATCTTTGTGCAGTTCAGTGCTATATAAAGCCACAAGCTTTATACTGACAAGCAACTGACCTCCTTTGACGGTGGTACATACCATAGCAGTGGGGGCACCCTTTTAGGCCGATCTTCATCTCTTATCAACAAAAGTGCTTTGTCAGGATACTAGAAGACACCCACACTATCCTGGGAATTGCCAAGGAGTTAGACCAAGATTGCCAACATGGGTTATGTCATGAGACTAAGGAAGCCCCACTGGGCTAGTGGAGGGTTGGTCAAAATAGATGTAAGAAAACATCCTCCCCCAGGGAGATTGAGACAGCCAAATTCGAGGCAGTGCTTCAAGTTCAGAAATTAGGCAGACAATAAAGCGAAGCCAGAGTAGAAGAGCAACCCTAGGTGGACTCGTCCCTTGGAAAACCAATAATAAACTTGCACATTCCCTCCCTGGTGAGGGTAGTCTAATTTCAAGGAGGGCAGATGTTACACAAAGGAAATTGGGATGACCGACACTGGTCTGGAGTGGGGTGGAGCAAATCTGTTCGGATTAGGGAAGAGGGAGTTTGGGGAGGATCATTCAGGGGTAGGTCATTTAGTTTCAAGGGAGGGGCATGGTGACTAGGTTAATGCTCTCACCTGGGGCATGATATGAAGTGCAGAGTGCACAATGGCCATGGTCCAAGTGCCAGATGTGATGCCATGAAATGGACCCGCTAAGTATATGGACCCCCTGATTGATTGACATTTAAAAAAAATAGTGATCCTAAATGTCAAGGTGCATAATGCACCAGCAAAATGGCTTGTAGTCCCTAACCTCCTTCAACAAAGTGGGGGGAGGCATTTGCCTCCTACAGGAATTTTACTGTTAAAAAAAAAAAAAAGACCGCTTCAGATTCCACTTGAAATTATTCCTTCTGCAGTTCTTTTCATCTGGCCCGTGAAAAAGGCATGTAGGCTATACTGTGTGGCCCTAACTTCTGGGGCACAGTCAAGATTGTATTATCAAACAAGGCAGGGAGGGTTCGGAGCTTAATTATAGAGCTGTGCCCCAACATGCACACAACAACTACACACACAACACACATCAAGAAAGCTTTCTTAAATCCGCTTTCTCTGACATTTTCCCATATGCTGAGGGGGAGTTTATTTTGGGTGGAGATCTTTACATATTGATGAAAGGCACCAAAGATCGTTTGCATCAAAGAGCTGGACACTACAAGGCGGCGTCCCAGCACTTTAGAGACTGGGCCTGACTGATGTTTGGAGGGACGCATATAGAGAGGAGGTAGACTGCATCTTCTTCCCTGTGCAGCTGGTACATATGTGCAACTGGGCCAATTCCACTCTTATGCCCCAGGTAAAAGACTCTTGTGCACATCGCATTGCCTGATCATGCACTCAATCAAAGCACCATGCTCCCCACGACTGGGATCCTTCTGCTTGACCCCATAGTTTGAGCATACTTAGATAAAGGGTTAAATAGTACCTGGTAGAGAATGATTCAGGGGAAATCTCAATGTCCAATATCAGGAAAGTTCTAAGGGGTGATTTAATATCAGTATTGGCCTTTTGAAAAGGAAATGAGACTTCGTGTTCAGGTGAGCTGGTGGCCATGCACAAGCACACTTTGTTGAAAAGGTTTGTGGAGGAAAATAGCACATTGAGTTCAAGTGTGACCCCTAAATGTTAATAGGGCTGAGTGCACCCTTCCCAGAATTAAGCAGAAGACTACGACTCTGGAAATCAGGCTGGTAGGCTTCCAGCTAACAACTGAAACCCAAACAAGTAGAAAGAAGGTTTGCATTGTGAGGGGTGGGGTGATCCTTTGATAGACGAAAAAGAAATTGCAAATGCATTCAGGGACTTATGGAACACAGTATCAGACCACAATGCTGAAGTCCACCTACAGACCAACCTAGGTAGGAGAGTATCCGCCCTCGAGTGGGGAATGCATGGTTGACTCAATAATGCAAGAGTAGGTCTTTACCACCATTGCTACGCTCAAAATAGAGAAGGCCTTTGTCCCAGATGGCTTTCCATGACTTTTATACATGATCTTTTATAGTTTGTTAGTGTAGGAAAGTGCCCCTTTTTGACATGGTAACCCCCATGTTTTGTCTGATATTTGATGCAATTTTGACTGAAGTGCACTGAGTTCCTGCTAACCAGGTCCCCAGTGCCAGTGTTCTTTCCCTAAAACAAGGTAACTGTTCAATTGTACCCCAATTGGCAAGACCTCTAACACCTCTCTGTAAGTCCCTAGTAAATGGTACCCCTGGTACCTAGGGCATGGGTACTAAAAAGGGTCCCTGAGGGCTGAAGCATGCATTGTTCTACCCTGTGGAACCCACCACCAAACTCTGTGGGACCCACGACCAAACTCATGCAGACTTCCATTGCAAGCTGCATGAAATGGTGAAAACAAGTGTGAAAACACGACGTGGCACACACCTTGTGTGCCATGCTCACAGACACTGCATGTAATATATGTAAGTCATCCCTACAGCAGGCCCAATAGCCTTAAGGCTATATTATATTACATGTGAAGACATATCTGCACAAGCAGATATGCCCCTGTGCTGTCTACTTCACTTACTAGATAACACAAGTGAACACATAAGCCATCGCCATAGGTCATTTTGAGTTCCCCAGCTACATGATGGCTTTACTGAAACCTATGGAATTTGGTATCAAACACCTTGTCTTAATAAATCCATGCTGATGGCAGTAGTGGTTTTATTAAAACATGCACCCATAGGGCATCTTAGAGGTGCTCCCTGAAAACCTACCAGCCTCTTAGTATGCTGGCTGACTGGTATTGTTCAGCCTATTAACGCAGACATGTTTCTGACCCCCTGCAGGTGATAGTCCACGCTCTCAGAGGCCTGTAACCATGCCTGCTCAGGAGGAAGGTGTTTGCACCTCCTTCATGCGTGGTCTCTCTTCGGTTTCTACTCGACTACCGCGTTCGCGCCAGAGCCCGCGCCGGAGCTGCGGTCTTGCGGATTGCTGTCCACCGTTGCGGAAACACCGATTGCCTGCACCGCAGTCCCCCACTTCGCTTCCCCCTGCAGGAAGCGGCCCGGTGGTCCTGAGACCGGGTGCAGGTGCGGTGCGGCTTGAAGGGTGCAGCAGTGGTAGCGGGAACAGTGTGGGGCTTCTCCGCAGAGTACGGAGCACAGCGGTACGGCGGCAGGAGGTCCGCTTCTTGCTTACCGCTCAGGAGCTGCCTGCGGCTCGCAGGACATTAAGGCTCGCAGGACTTAAGGGCACAACGGCACCAGTACTGGACCGGCAGGTACCAACAGGCACCCTCAAAACTCGGCAGAGCACAGCACAAGCGGATTGCCATTGCCACGATTTTCAACCGGCCAACTAGCCAGACCCTAGCTGCTCCCCTCTGCCATGCTCACCTATCCCCACCTGATCTACCAACAAGGGTGAAATCAGAAGACTGAAGGTGGTAAGGCGGCAGGGGGAGGTGGATGTTGCAGGAGGGGGGGGGACTGAATTTTCGAGCGAGACAGCAGGGCGGTGGCGGCGGAACCACCCATCCCCCATCTCGCTCTCAGGGATTGCGACCGCAACTGCGATTTGGAGCAAAGCCAGGGGGACAGGGGACAGAGAAAGGAGACAGGGGGCTCTCTGCCCTACAAGAACCCATCGATTATTTGACTCCCCCGCCCAAGGCGTTGTGCCACGCGCCAGCTTTATTGGCAACAGGTTATACACTGCACTTGCTGCACTTGTCAGACAATTGATAAGGGCAAAAGGACAAAAGGGCAAAGGACAAAAGATTTTAGACAAACAGACAAAAAGACAAAGATAAAGACAAAGACTAAGCCAACAAAGCTGCTGCCATCTCTGGCTAAGGCTCAGAGAATGAGATAAGGAGAGAAGGGGGGGATATACTGGAAAAAGGGGCATTGCTAACAGTCTCAACAAAAAACAAAGATCAGTCTCAACAAAAAACCACAACAATAGCCACGGGGATCGGGGAAGTCAAGGCAGCAGCAGACGGCAGTTAACCCTACCAAAAGGACGCGGAGGACAGCTAAGAAGGCACCCACCAAAGGAAGCGATGATGACCAGACGAGGACGAAGGAGGAAGAGGACACCCCCCCCCTTGTTTCACCACTTCTCACCAGCTCGCAGACCCTGCCAAACATCATGGCAAGTGGTGCAACCAATGCGCTTACCATGACCAAATCAAGTCGCCAACCAAAAATATATACAAAATTTTCCTTTATAAAGGACACCGGACCGGTTCTGTGTTTAAGCAGCAACAACGTAACTAACCTCCCTTCTCCTCTCCAACCAATCAAAGCACCCCAGATGGCACATCAGATGGCACAACAGCAGCAGCAGCTGAAGACAGACTGTGGAGAGTCATCAGTCACCGGTAAAAGCCATGCAGCAAGCCTAATAGATGCAAGCAAAGAAGAAAAGATTAAAGGAAACAAGGAAAATGGGTATTTAAGCCAAGATACTTGGGGCCATTCAGAGCTGGACTCGCCCACAAATATTGACAAACTGAATGGCAGCAAGAAAGATGGCCTTGGACAGGCCATGAGCTACACAGCGGCAACACAAAAGGAAGGGAAAGAAGGGAAAGAATTAATGAAGAATCCTTGGACAAAAGGCCACCACACCGAACAGAAGAGGAGGAGGAGGAGGAGCTACAAGTACATAGCGGCCCCCCAGTAACAACACCACTTTAAGTGGAGGAATTGTACTCCCTGGACTCCTGCAACTATTGAAAGCTCTGCCGGAGGCTTAAGTGGAACCCAAATTAGAACAGCATCCCAATCCCTTAACCACATCCGAGCATGAGCTTATGGAGGCCAGCATGGGTAATAAAAACCACTATAATACGGCAACCAAAATGACAGCCGTTAAAATGCAAACCATTCCTCAATTGACAGCGCAAGAACGGCCTGCTCAACCAACCCTGGAACAATTGCACATACAATTTGGACATGACATTGCCCAAGCCCAATCTAACAGAAAGACGCAAGGGGCACTGACGTCAATAACTCAGGACACGGAACCATCGTACCTCACACCAGAGGAATGGGAGGAACTGGTAGCCTCATACTCCATCGCCCCTGGAGGTGAACCACAAGGAAGAAACAACAGCTCCCCAAAATCCAACATTGAAAAGGACAATTCGCAAGACAAAGAAGACATCTGGACCACACTGTTGCATACAATGCAAATGTCCGTAAATGCCCTGCAATACCAATCAGAGAAGATGGATATTCAATTGTCAGTTCTCAATTCACTTTCCATCTTCGTCGCAAACATCGACGACAAGCTGGCAGATCTTAACAACCTGATCAGAAGGGCTCAATCAGAGACACAATTTACACAGGCCAGCTGCACCTGCATAACAATTGTGGACAAGCTGGTGACACTCCCGACAGCAATGGACAATCTCCTTTCCGACAAGAGAGGCTGTGACACACAAGTCAGCTGACGGATCGGCTCACACGAGCAACGTGAGCAATCAACAATAAACTCAAGAACCCAGGACCGGGCCCAGCCCACCGCAGATCTGACACCAGAAGCAAGGCAGCTCTGGGAGGCTGCGGACCTACCAACAATAGGTACAAATAGCAACTTACTGAGCCCAAGAGGCATAGCATGTTCAAAGAGCAACACATCGCACACAAGCAAATCCCTTCTAAAAATTAATCCGACTGAAGGCGTACAATCCTCCAAACAATGGAGGAAACAGAGGAGGAAAGGGCGAAACCAAAAACTAACACAGGCTCTACCATCCAGCAGGTGCAAAACCCAAAGCCCTGGGAAAGAGCTAATGGATGATAGACGAGACATCTCAACCATGGTGGGAGAAGCGATGGATCCAGGCGGAGACCCAAGAGAAGAGGTGACAGGAACAAAAGGGTGTACCCCCTCAACAAACTGACAAGTGATGGCCCCAAGAACGAACCTCGGAACGGAAGAGGGTGCCTAAAAGGGGAAATATTCACAACAATAGACCTCAACAAACTGACAAGTGATGGCCCCAAGAACGAACCTGGAAACGGAAGAGGGTGCCTAAAAGGGGAAATATTCGCAACAATAGACCCACGCATTAAGACTGACTGGGCTTGCGAAAAGTGCACACAAGGTTCGGTAACAACAACAAGAAGCAAACCTACTGAGCCAGTGGATGAACAAATAGCCAAACAGTGCAGAGGACACTCAAAAGGGGACACAATTATAACAACAGGCCCAAGCATAGAGATAGACCGAGCATGTGAAAATCTCCTACTTGGTCCGGCAAGACCTTCAAGCGAACCAACTGAGTCAGTGGAGGACCCAATGGCCAAACAGAGCAGTCTGGATGAACAAAATGTGCTTCCAGGCACAACAACAATTGTGTTTCATCCTGAGTATATATCAAAGGGACGGGTTGACATATTAAACAGGGGCAACATCCTTCGCCTACTAAGGTCCATCAACAGCCTAAAGAACCTAAAAACCATCGACCTGGAGTCAGTTGAATTTGTAGAGTCACCAGACCAACCGGGAGTAGAAGCAACGAAAACAGTCTGGGCCACATCAGACCTTGCTGAGAAAGTCTTAAAGGAACACACTAAACTCAACGCCTGGGGTATCAAGCTACGGCCTTTTACCAAACCAAGACACCCGGATCCCCTAACAGCTGATTTAGAAAGCCAAAAAGACCCTGGACTGGCACAATTGAGCATACGATCGTTCTCAGTGCTGCGAGGAGCACGCAGCAAAAGTCCCGAGTACAGAGAAACCAGAGAGCACAAGGTACACAGGACAAACTTAACCAAAAGCACAGCCACACAAGAGTGGAGCTGGCTATCCAGGACCATAAACATCAAACCCCAAAGTCCGTGACATATCAAGCTTACCGCAACGGAAGCTAAAAACACCCTGAAAGTTTGCTCTTGGAACATCAACGGCCTGGGAGACAAGACTCTGGACCCGGAACTGCAATCTTACCTACAAAAATTCAACATCATCTCGCTCCAAGAAACATGGTGCGAATCACCAACAGCATTGCACGGATTTAACTTGCACTACTTACCAGCTATAAAAAGCGCCAACTTCGGCCACAGCAAGGGAGGCCTTGCTACATATAGCTCTATAAGGAGCATTTATGCAGTGGTTCCAATGCCATACAATCTAGCGCCTCCAAACGCAATGCAAGCTCTTCGAATTACCATACAGGGGACGGAAAAAAAAGAGCACATAATACTTGTAAATCTCTATCTACAACGCGCAATAAAATCAAAGGCAGCCAGCAACTGAAGGAAGAACTGGTGAAAATACTAACGGAGGAGAAAACAAACAGCTTGATCATCACTGGGGATTTCAATCTAAAGATGCTCAGCAACAGAGCCGAGGACAACCATCCGGAAGAGGACCCATTTGTATGGGAAGTGACATCGCAAGATAACACAGACGAGAGATACACGAAAACAGCTCAGAAGCTTCTGGCGACCTTAGAGCAGCTGGGCTTTCGCGCATTAAACGGAAGATTCTCAGGAGATCGCCCACACACAGCAACATTTCATAATGCAGTAGCAAGTACAACAATAGACTACACATTTTGTTCTCGCTGCATGTTCCCAAAAAAAAAGGACTACCGCATTGCAACTTTAGATTTTAGCGATCATCTGCCCCAGGAAATCACGGTAGATGCGCCACTAACAATTCAATCACTCCCAGCAAATGCATACTGCCTAGAATTTACTTCCAACGAGAAAAGAGTAAAATGCAGAACAGACGACCTAAAAGGCCTCTTTTCTCTCGCAAAGCAACTTCTCGGAGAAGCACAAGCAGCTGATCCCGACAGAATAGGAAGCTGGGAGGCATTTACAAATACTCTACGAAACAGCTATGGAGCCAAAAAGGGAACCATCCAAAACAGGAGAATGGCTCATCCGCAAAACCAACGAACATACCTCAACATCAGAAATAACGCTCAACTAAAAAATCTAAAAGCATTGATAAATCGCACACTATGGAGATTGAAGAAAGATCCCACGGCGCTGCAGGAACTGAGGCAGCTAAAAGCCACTCGTAGGAGATTAACGTGGCGCCTCAGAAAAGAAGCTGATGAGTATTCTTTGGGCTAAACTCCTGCATGACATCAAAAATAACAACAGCACTCAATTCTGGCAAAAGATCAACACTCTGGCCAATTCACGGAGCCAGGGCATCAATTCACACGTTACAGAAGAGGCATGGACAACCTTCCTCGAATCACACTTTAATAAGGATTGTGGATTCCGAACCTGTACAAATAACCCCTCGCCCGACTTGGAAGTACGACAGTTCCAAATCAACTCCAACACAAAACTGGAACAGGATTTTATATTTACGAACATACAAATCCGCAAAAGAATCCTCAAGGGTAGGCGAGAGGGAGCCCCTGGTCCAAACGGGATCCCGCCCATACTGTTCAAACAAGATCCGGAATTTTGGGCCTCAGCTTTAAAACCAATCTTTGAATCAATTCTGCAGACATCAACAGTACCATCATCATGGAGAGGCTCGATCATTTCACCCATTTACAAAAAAGGCAATAGGAACGACCCGAAAAGCTATCGGCTGGTAGCTCTACTGGATAATGAAGCCAAATACTACGCAGGAGTACTTCTTCAAAAATTAACGTCCTGGGCCACAGAAATCGCAGCAATACCATATAATCAAACAGGCTTCTGCAAGAACATGGGTACCACCACCAACATCTTAGCCCTCTCATTAATGATAGATGCCGCTCTTGTAACAAAACAACCTCTTTACCTATGCTTCACCGACTACAGCTCGGCGTTCGACCACATAAACAGAAACCTATTGTGGCAAAAACTAAAAAGGCTGAACATCCCATCGCTGCTCCTAAAACAACTAATTCTTCTGCACAGTAACACCTGGGTGCAAGTAAAACTGGGCGCAGGAGACCACCTAACAAAGAAGATTCATACAACCTCAGTATTAAAACAAGGCTGCGTGCTTGCCCCAACACTCTTTAACCTTTTTATGGCAGAGCTATCAGTCTTTCTTAACGAAAGCAACTCACATGCCCTTAAGCTAGGAGGCCTTCAGCTATCCAATATACTCTACACAGATGACCTGGTGCTCATTAGACGGACTCCCATAGGCCTACAACAATTGCTCGATATTACATCTCGATATTCGGAGGCCAACAGACTCAGCATTAATCAAGAAAAAACAAAAGTCATGTGTGTAAACAACCGGAAAACAAAAACAAAGCACAACTGGTTGCTGGCAAAATGTAAGCTGGAAGCCGTACAAGACTACAAATATCTGGGAGTCATCATTGATAACAAAGGCGACTACACAGCTCAACGAGAGGCCATAAAAAAGAGGGGAATAATGACAGCAGTGGCACTAAGGAACCTAAAAAACAAGATTTCGGGACCATGTTTCCTCCCCCTAACCAGGGTGATACAGGCAAAACTAATACCATCTATCACCTACGAAGCGAAGCCATGAGAGGGAGAGATGCTGAAACACTGAATGGCACCATAGCAAAAGCTTTGCGAATGATCTACGGGTTACCAGGATATACATCACACGCACAAATGAGCCTAGAATTCGGGTTACAAAGACAAGAGCTGGCCCGCAAAGGAGCATTTATTAAAAACTGGTATAAAATCAAAATAGGGCAGCCCGATTCGTTAAACTCCAAACTGTGGAAAGAACTACAAGCCACAGAGACCTGCCCAGCCAGACATTATTTGGACACCGCACTTGATCAGCTGGGGATACAGCACCTCTGGGAATCATAAGGGACCTATGCAAGTTTAAAAAAAATAGTAAACAACATTGTTAAAAAATAATCCGTCATACAAGATAAAGCCATCCTGTCAGAACGTGCACATGGCTGGCTTACCGTTCACTCGTACAGTAAAGCATCACCTCAAGCATACCTCCACACCAGCTTCTCTAAAACCACTAAAGAGAAGTTTCTGAGATTCCGTCTAGGCTTATTACCATCTGCACACCACTTGCCGCCGTGGCAACGCCCTCCGACGCCAGCAACCTGTCGACTCTGCGGGGAAGGAGAAGAGGACATAGTGCACCTCATCACCATACGTGGGGAATTAACACAGGAGCGCCGGTCCCTCCTTAGACCACTCTTCAATAAGAAACATATACGGACCCGGAGGCAAGCGGTGCTAGCAAGCTTCTCCGGTGAGGACATCCAACTACGCTGTCGCCTGGTAAAATTCTTAACCGCCGCTGAACTCGGTATCAAGAAACAACCTGATTGCCTGGGAGGTGGCACTGCAGCTGGGCTGAATCCAGTTCCCTGACCCACCTCGTGCAAGACTCTGACTGCATCTCAACTATAGCGAGAACTCTAGCATAGTCAAGCCCTGGCACACCTTGCACTTAAATGGATCATCCAACTCTGAATGGTCGAGGGAGCAGTGCACCTACGCCACAACAACCCTCCAAAACAGCAATCGGGCCAGGAGTCTCACGCTGTGGAACGCTAATACTGAATATTCAAAATTAGTTGTTAATAGAAACCTTTCCTATTTTGCACAATTAGTTCCTACTATCTTTCAATGGTTTTAAATGTAAGCATTTTATCTTGGTGCAAAGGTCTTAATCAACTATGTAGATAGCCTACTGTACCCTTAGAGCTAAATGTCGATTACATTAGTGGGTTAACTTTTGCTGCCCTGCACTGAGCCAAAAAAGTCGCTGTTGCACTCTGTACTTTCTTCTGCACACTCTGGCACCTGCCTCCTGCTGCTTCCTCTATCCTGCTGCTAAGATTCTGACTAAGGAGGATAACTTATTCTCTGCATCGCTGCTAAAATTCTGTTTACAAAAGTCGTTAATCTGGACTTTGGCCCACTAAGGTTTTGGGGGGCTCATTTTAATGTTATTGTATTGTGTTTTAACGGTGGCTAATAGCCTTTTAAATTGCTGTCCTGGAAAATGACATGAGATGCACGTTTGTAAAGGTTTTAATTAACTGTACAATAAATACTTACTTACTTACTTGCACCTCCTTCAAAAGGATGGCTAGTGATTTAGCATATCAAGGCCAGTAGCTTCAAAGCCCCTGCCACCTTTGATATGCGACCCTGGCTTCCCCAAGACCTGGGAGATGCCACCCCCTGCCCTGAGGCCCATTTGGCACCAGGATAAGTGGAAAATTAGCTATGCAAGACGGCGTATTGCACTACCACGCTAGTGAATCTCCTAAGGTGGACTGCCCGATGTGCTCCACGAAAGAAGAGTTCCACAATCTTGATTTTGGTGGAATAAGGAACTCTGGGAAAGGGTTATGCCCACTCCCCACAGTAAGTGGTCATATAAGGGATGTGGTCACCCCAAGGGTAAGTAGCCTATTGGCTACTACCCTTCACTACTCTTAATGCCCCTAAATTCAATATTTAGATGGCTTCCTGACACCAGGAACTCAGAGTCACGTGACTAAGGAAGAAGCAGGACAAACAAATGCCGAAGAAGCGACAGTTGTGGACTTCTTGTGGATTTTGGTACCAAACTCTGCCTATTCAACAAAGAGGAGCCTTAGAGGCTCCACTCAACATCAATACCATATACAAAAAGACCTTGTTGCACAGTACACATCAAGTCAAGATTTGTATGGGTCCCCCACTTTTTCCATTTGGGCGGGGAAGGTTCTAGTACGTACTTATGAACCAACCCATATGTGTGTTTACTTTAATAAGATTAAAGCAGGTCCCATGGAACATGGTGAATCTTACAAACGTACAAAAAGTAAAAAAAATATATATATTTAGGAAGTGCCTCACGTAACAGCCACCAGGGAGCAATTGACATGTTCTAGTCAACTTGCTCACTCTCTTATCATCAACACTTTCCTAAAAAAGGGAACGGAACCGACACCCAAAACCTGTGTGGAAGAATATATGTGTGTGTGTAACCTAAAGACTACTAGTTATGTGTGGTAGACATCTAAAAATCTGTGTTCCCTATGGATTCCCATAAAGGGAGGAGAGCTTCTTCCTCACAGACAAAAAAAGAGTTAAAAATGAGTTACAAAAAGGCACGCTGCATCTGTCTTTAATTTGTAGTGCCTGCACACATGATTAAAAACCATACCAAATTCATCAGGCACCTTTAAGATGCAACTTGTTGCTCAGACTCAGAAACGCCGAGCCCGGCGGCGACTGAGTGTAAACCTTTCTCCGTGTTCCTGCCTGTTGGATGCTGGTAGTCTCCCACCTGGTAGCCACATTGTCCGGTGAATCTTAAAGGTGGAATGGGGTCCCAGTGCACGATGAATTTGCCAAAAAGTGAAGTGGCAATGAAACATGTCGGCGGTTAAGCTTAAAATAGTCTAAACTTGGTATGGTTTTTAATCATGAGTGTGGGCACTACAAATTAACGACAGATGCAGTTTGCCTTTTTGTAGCTCATCTCTCCTGCCTTTACGGAGATCCATAGGGAACACATATTTTTAGAAGGTTACCACACATAACTAGTAGTCTTTAGGTTACACACTCACATATATTCTTCGACACAAGTTTTGGGTGTTGGTTCCGTTCCCTTTTTTAGGAAAGTGTTGATGATGAGTGAGTGAGCAAGTTGCAGAGAACCTGCCCATCGCACCCTGGTGTATGCTTATGTAAGGCACTTCCTAAATATAATTTTCTTTTTACTTTTTTTACGTTTGTAAGATTCACCATGTTCCATGGGACCTGCTTTAATCTTATTAAAGTAAACACACATATGGGTTGGTTCATAAGTAGGTACTAGAACCTCCCCGCCCAAAAGGAAGAAGTGGGGGAGCCATAAAAATCTTGACTTGATATGTACGTGCAACAAGGGCTTTTCCTATATGGCCAAACTCTGCCTGCCTGCTCCTGTCCTGATAATTGCGACAACCCGAGCCATCCTGCAGCTGTGCATTCTTGGTGGGCTGCCAGCTCTTCGCCAACCAGCTAGCATCTCCCTTGAAGTGGTGGAGCCTCTTCCCTGCAACCTGCAGGCACCAACCCTACGTCCGTTACACCATTCTGCTGGGTCCACCAACACAGCAGCCACCCAGGTGGAAATCACCGCGCTCCAGCAGGTCAGATCCATCTCCACACCAAGTTTGGAGGTGCCAGGACTCCCAGGAGCCGCCCAGCACTAATACCCGGGGTACAGGACCCGTTGCAGCAACCAAGGCTTGTTTGCAGTCCAATCTGGACTCCAACACCGCAAAGACTGACCAGCCGATGAGGGACATCTGCATCGCAGAGGCCAGCACCAAGAGTGGCCCGGCTGTCCTTCTCCAGGTCGACAAAGAACGTGAGAGTCTCTAACACCAGCACCTCAACGCCTAAAACACTTCTGCACCCGAGTCCGAGCTGATTGACGGTGTGGTGTCCCTTAGGAGCAGAGCCCCACTTTGGGTACTGCCAGACTGGTCCCCTAGTCCCTCCTTGCAGGCCTCTTTCCAACAGGTACTTCTCCTTTTGACTACAGCACATAGCGTCCGAGCCTACCACCGCTGAAATCACCTCTGCGCCCAGAGCAGGTAAAACTGAACTTTCCGATGGATACATCTGCCTGTGTATTCCTCACCTATTGAATTACCCCAATGCTCAGCATTCCACTAAAACATTTCTCCATAGCTCTCTCACGTCGACGAGGACGTCACAATGTATGGGCTCCACATGCGGCTCCGCGTGATGTCATTGGAGCCATAAGAGGACCTCGTCGCCTTGCTGACATCAGTTCCCTTTTTTCCACACAGTCGACGCGTAATGTTTTTTTCCAGGCTCTCCATTTCTGGGAGATTTCTTCAGAATATCTTACTGCAACTTTGTAGCTGTTGAAGATGTCTCCTCCAAGGAAGTCGGGTTTTATGCCATGTAAGGACTGCAGTGGTCAAATGTCTATTACTGACCCGCATGAGGATTGCCTCTGGTGTTTGTCATTGGACCACGACGTCGAGGCTTGTTCGTTGCGTACACAGATGAATCCTAAGGCCTTGAAAGAAAGGGAAGCTAAGTTGTTTATGGCCAGGGCCAAGAAACAGAAGAGGGGTCGTCGGAGAGCTTGACCTCATTCGAAGTTGCCGTCTCCCCATACTTCAAGATCTTCTAAGAGGAAGCATAAGAAGAAGGAGCGCCATGGGTCTCGGCGTCGCTCATCTAAAGACGAGTCTCTGAAGTCTGCGTCTTCGAGGCCAAGACTTTGGCGTAGGGATGAAATATCTCCGACTCCATCTTCGAGAATGTCTCCTGCTCCGTCTCCGAGATCTGATACTTCTCCTCTGGCTCCGAATCCTGTGACTCCACCTCTGGCACCAAAGCCTGTAACTCCACCTCCAGCACCAGGACCGAGGACTCTAACTTCTCAGCCGGAGCTAGATTTGGTGCTTTCTCGTACAGCACCAGAGCCCTCGAACCAGGATCCAGTATATCCGACATTCCCAACTCCGGGCTCGAATCAATCCAACTTTCTTGATGCTATGTTTACATTTTTGCGAGGGCTGCGACCCCCTCTGGTGCGCACACGGGCCCCATGGGTCCGCTTGCCTATTCACTTGGGTGTTTCCCACTTCACTTCCAGCAAGCTCCTTTCTTGCCTTTCATGCCTCTGTCTCCTTTGGCCTGGCCTCTGCTGGTGCTGAGACTTTCGACGCCATTGCAAAAAGGGCGTGATTCTTTGTTGAATGAGCCATCTCCGGAGCCGTCTGGAAACAAACCTGTGCCTGTTCATCCACAACTGGCTCCACCGACTCTGCCTTTGGATTGTCCTACGACGCCAGTGCCAGATTTGGTGCTTTCTCGTACAGCGCCTGAGCCCTCGAACCAGGATCTGGTATAGCCGACATTCCCAACTCCGGGCTCGAATCAATCCAATTTTCTTGATGCTATGTTTACATTTTTGCGAGGGCTGCGACCCCATCTGGTGCCCCAACGGGCCCCATGGGTCCGCTTGCTTATTCACTTGGATGTTTCCCACTTCACTTCCAGCAAGCTCCTTTCTTGCCTTTTATGCCTCTGTCTCCTTTGGCCTGGCCTCTGCTGGTGCTGAGACTTTCGACGCCATTGCCATTGCAAGAAGGGCATGATTCTTTGTTGAATGAGCCATCTCCGGCGCCGTCTGGATCCGAACCGGTGCCTGTTCATCCACAACTGGCTCCACGACTCTGCCTTTGGATTGTCCTACGACGCCAGTGCCAAAGTAACCGGCGACATCGATGCTGAGAATCAGATCCCGTAGGGAGGCTCAGAGGCTGCTAGAAGAGGAAAGGTATCATGAAGAGCATGAAGGTACTGAAGAGGTTGAAACTGTGGACTTGGATCCTGATTTTGAAGGCATGCAGGAGGCAAGTGGATTGAATACCTCCCCTGAGTGAGAGTTAGTGGCGCCTAAAGGTTTGCCACCTCCAGAAGTGACTTCTTATCACACAGTGATAAGAAAGGCTGCAGAATTATTGGACTTGCCTCTTCCATCTGCAGAGTTAAAGTCTAACATCCCTACCGAACTTCTTCAATCGTCTGCCTCTTATTCAGAGCCATTATTGCCATTCAATGAGGCTTTAACTGAACCCATCTTAGAAATCTGGCAAAAGCCTGTGACCTCTGCTGCAGTTTCTAGGTCAGTGGCCAGAAGATATAAAATAGCTCCTGAAGACCGTGAGTTTTTGTCATCTCACCCTTCACCTGAGAGTAGTGGTTCAGGCTTCTTGCTCCTCCAAGTTGTCAGCAGGCTCTTTCCCTACCACACCTGCTGATAGGGAGTCAAAAAGGATGGAGCAGTCAGCTAAAAAAAAAATTTCTTCAGGGAGTATGGCCCTTAAGTCTACTAATGCGACTTGTCTGTTGGGGCGTTATGTTCATGCCTTAATGGACTCGGCGAAGGAGGTCGTCCCCAAGTTGTCAACGAAGCTTCAGGGTAATTTTTCGGAGCTATTGTCAGATGCTCAAGTGGCTGCCCGTCAACTTATACAATCAGGGGTGTACACTGCGGACTCAGTTGCAAGAGCCATGAGTTCTTCTGTGGCTACTAGACGTCATGCCTGGTTGAGGGGATCAGGCTTTTCCCTGGATGTCCAGGCTACTCTTTTGGACTTACCATTCGATGGGTCTCACTTGTTTGGAGCAAATGCTGTCTCTGCGCTTCAGCGATTTAAGGACAGCAGGGCAACCGCGTGATTCTTAGGACCCAGCCTAGGGGCTATAGCAATTTCACAAATTTTTAGGATTTTTAAGGAACCTGTCCTTTTGGGGTTGAAGTTGGCAACAGCAGCAGCAGGGTGCAAATCCCCTTTACAAGACCAACAGGTAACGGGGCAGAGGTCGTCTTTGGGGTTCTGGCCGTCAGCAAGTCTCCTCCTCCTTCTTCCTATCCAGCCGTTGTTGCAGGAAAGCCGCTCTAGCTCTGCCATTTAAGAGCATGTTTACCTCGTGGGAGACAGGTAACCTATTTTCTGCCTCACTGGAGGTCTGTCACTACAGACCCCTGGGTTTTAGACATCATGGAGAATGAGTATGCCCTACCCTTCCAGGAGTTTCCCCCTTCTTTTCCTCCCCGACAAGGCCTTTGTTCAGAGGAGCATTTTTTGCCTCTCCAGCAAGAGGTGCAATCGCTGCTTCTAAAGGGTAAAATAGAGTTGGTCCCAGAGCAGGAAAGGTGTCAGGGGTGTTACTCCCAATATTTCCTGATTCCCAAAAAGGACAGTCGTTTACGGATGATCTTTGACCTCAGGATTTTGACTTTCTACCTCAAACGGGAGAAATTAAAAATGTTGACCCTGGCACAGGTTCTCCTTGCGCTGGAGAAAAAAGACTGGATGGTGTCGATAGATTTACAGAATGCGTACTTTCACATTCCCATTCTGAAGTCGCATTGGAAGTATCTCCGTTTTATGGTGGAGTCTCAACATTACCAGTTTGAGGTCCTTCCGTTCGGCCTTACTTCTGCACCTCCGGTCTTCACAAAGGTGATGGCGGTGGTGGCAGCACATCTCAGAAGGTCGGGGATTCCAGTGTTCCCGTATCTAGATGACTGGCTGCTCAAAGCGAAGTCACCGAAGATGGTGTTGCGCCATTTGCAATTGACAACGCAACTGTTGTTCAGCTTGCATTTTCAATAAATGTACCCATATCTCACATGGAGCCCTCCCAGCACAACCAGTTTATAGGGGCAGTACTGAATACTACTGTGAGTCGTGCCTTCCTGCCTCCACAGAGGATTCAGGACATTCAGGCTATGATTCCACTGTTTCAGAAAGGAGCGTTTGTTCCAGTCCTGACGGTCTTGCGCCTGCTTTGTCTTTTTGCTTCCTGCATTCTGTTAGTCAACCATTCACACTGGCATATGAGAGCTCTTCAATGGTGCCTCCGCAGGCAGTGGTTTCAAAACAACGGAGATCTCGAGGAGCTAGTCAAAATCTCCTGAGACACTGCGGCAGATTTGCAATGGTGGAGTGTTTCAGGCAACCTGTCTCAAGGCAAGCCGTTTCACCTTCCTTCTCTGGTGGCCACAGTGATAACGGATGCCTCATGGCCTTCCTCCCTTCCCTATGCGGTCAGTCAGTTCAGGTCTCAACAGACAACATTACCCCGATGTGGTATGTCAACAAACAAGGAGGAGTAGGGTCCTATCTTCTCTGCAGAGAAGCTCTGCGACTTTGGTCTTGGGCTCAGGACCATCAGATTGCAAATCACTTGGCCGGAGTTCTGAATGTAGGTGCGGACAGCCTCAGTCGGTGGTATTCAGCCGATCACGAGTGGCGTCTCCATCTAGATGTGGTGCTTCACATTTTTGAGATGTGGGGGTTTCCTCAGTTGAACCTGTTTGCCACTCACGAGAACGCGCACTGCCCGTTGTTCTGCAGTCTCCAGTATCCGTTGCAGGGGGCATTGGGGGGATGATTTTCAGTTAGATTGGGGCTCCCAGCTTCTTTACGCGTTTCCCCCCCTACCCTTGATTCCTTGGGTTCTGAGGAAGATTCGCCAAGACCGGGCCCAAGTCATATTAATAGCCCTGGATTGGCCACAAAGGGTGTGGTACACAGACCTTCTTTACCTCTCATTGTGCCCTCCGCTCCGGCTCCCTCTCAGGGAAGACCTCCTCTCGCAATCGCAGGAGCAGGCTTTACACCCCCACCTCCAGAGCCTGCACCTTCATGCCTGAAGATTGAACGGGGCAACATGAGTTCTTTTTCTCTCCCACCTGATGTGGTGGACGTTTTTTTTTATCTGCCAGAAGACACTTCATCAAGACGGTCTATGTTTGTAGGTGGGCAAAATTCATTACGTGGTGTGGAGAGAAGTCAGTTTACCCTTTGAAAGCCTATTTGTCAGAGGTTTTAAGTTTTGCGCTATCCTTGGCACAACAAGGTTGCGCTGTTGCAACTGTTAAAGGTTACTTATCTGCCTTGTCGGCATTTCTTTGGTTGCTGGATCAGTCTTTCTCTTTTTAAATCCCCCATAGTTATGAGATTTATTAAGGGTCTCACTAATTGGTTTCCTTCCACTCCGTTTATTATGCCTCAGTGGGATCTCAATCTTGTTCTTACATTTCTAATGGGTTTGCCTTTTGAACCCTTACATAGTTGCCCATTAAGATTTCTCGCTTTCAAAACTATATTTTTAGTTGCAATCACTTCTGCTGGAAGGGTGAGTGAATTGCAGTCTCTTAGCTCCAAGCCTCCTTTTACATCTTTCCATGCGGATAAGATGGTTCTTAGGACCATAGCTGCTTTCCTGCCTAAGGTAGTCACTCCGATCCACTTGGGGCAGTCCATTACCCTGGCTACTTTTTGCCCTCCCCACATCCATCTAAGGAGGAGAGACTTCATCTTTTGGATCCCAAGAGGGCAGTGAGTTTCTACTTGGACAGAACCAGAGAGTTCAGACTGGATGACCAGCTTTTCATCGGATATGTGGGCAAGATGAAAAGCAAGGCTGTCCACAAAAGAACTTTATCCTGATGGTTAATCCTGTGTATCAAGATTTGCTACGCCAAGGCTAAGAAGGAGCTGCCTGAAGGTATTCGAGCTCATTCTACCAGAGCTAAATCTTCTTCTTCTGGTTTAACTGAAGGTGTCCCTTTGATTCACATCTGCAAAGCGTCAACTTGGGCCTCCCTCCACACTTTTGCAAAGCATTATTGCTTGGATTCGGAAGTGAGGAGGGACGGCCATTTTGCTCGTTCTGTGTTACAGGATTTTTTGCTTTAGGCAGACATGCACCCTCCTCTGAGTGCGGGACTGCTTGGGTATTCTATTCAAAAGGTGAGGAATCCACAGGCAGATGTATCCATCAGAAGGACAAGTTACTTACCTTCAGTAATGCTTTTTCTAGTGGATACAGTATCTGCCTGTGGACTCCTCACTGACCCACCCACCTCCCCGTTGCCCGTCTGCTTATACCGAAAATATATTTGTATATATCTTTCATATAAATGTTTCCTATGACAATTTTCTATTTAAATAATGAGAATTCTTTGATTTGCAAATTCTATTGTGGGTTGATATTTCCTTATTCTGTTGTGTATCGTATACTATGTATACTTAAGGAAAAGTTGTTGATTCACCCGTTCGCCTCAAAGGCACGGAACAAATTGGTGGAACTGACAGCATGCCGACGAGTTCCACTTATGGCTTCCATGATGTCACGAGGAGACGCGTGCAGGGCTGATACATTGTGACATCCGCGTTGACGTGGGAGAGCTATGGAAAAAAGTTTCAGTGGAATTCTGCGCATTGGGGTAATTCAAAAGGTGAGGCGTCCACAGGCAGATACTGTATCCACCAGAAAAAGTGTTGCCGAAGGTAAGTAACTTGTTCATTGGTGTTTTCTTGGACCTTGGCCCCTACTCACATTACGTCCAGAGGATCAGTCCTGTAAGTCGTTTGCAAGTGACCCTATGCTGTGAATGTTTCTCCTAAGAGATAACATTACCGCGTTGGAGGCTCATGCCTCAAATCTTACAGCTACCATTTTCTACTGTTTCTAATGTAAAATTTGATAACGCCGAAAGTACTTACCCTATTACAAAGTTGTTGGTGCTGATAATTATATAAAAATACCTGTTATTTTTCTAAATTGCTCTCAAGTTTCTTCTTAAGTGTGTGTCTCATTTATTGACTCTGTGTACAACACATGCTTAACACTACCCTCTGATAAGCCTAACCTGCTCACCCGCACTACCTCAAAAGAGAGCATTTAGTACTATTAATTGAAGCCCTGTAAGCCAATAATAATTGTCTGGACTTTCGACATAGTGTACCTCATTTTGTTACACTACATAAAAAGTCAGCTTCCAACAGTTAACACCTCTTATGACAAAAATCTTCAGTGAAGTTGGATGGTCTGGTTCATTGGGCAATACTTTGTTTGATGTGGTGATTGCCAGCTATGGAGACCCAACCTAGTGTGCCTCCTGCAGGTCGATATCACTCCTTGAAGTGGATACTAAACTCTTCGTAGGAATCATAGCAGCAAGGCTTTCCCCACCTTCCAAATATAGTTCACCCAGACCAGTCTTGGTTCATTTTGGTCTGCCTATGCAGGGAAAGTAGAAAAAAGATCCCCATATCCTTGAAAACACCCATAGAAAGAGAGTTAATGTCCTTTTGGTC
Organism: Calotriton arnoldi; assembly: GCA_963921515.1. Lineage (NCBI taxonomy): Eukaryota > Metazoa > Chordata > Amphibia > Caudata > Salamandridae > Calotriton > Calotriton arnoldi. Next base: position 2,264,260 of record CAWUFW010000057.1, read on the forward strand.
TTGTTGGATGCCGAGAACTTGTTCAAGTTGGCCATTCATAGCCCCTGTAATATGTACCACAGGTTTTGCCCCGCGCTTTGTGAAATGGCTTCTGACGAGCCTTGAGTCCACCATTGCTCACATCAGAGTAAAAGGGATTGACTAAACGCAGGTTCTCTTTGCCCTCACACACAGTCAAGAATGACATTAAATCAACAAAGGCCGCAGACAACTTTGTTGTGTCCCTAGTGGATCTGCCCTCGTCGGTTCCCCGCCTCTTACAGGACCAAGGGCCTATAGAGCAATATCTGACTTTAAAATTAACCTCTCCAAGTCTGAGACATTACCACTACACACACCTCCCATGCAGGTGAATAAGCTCCACAAACTGATCCCCATCTGATGAGATTCCAAGGAAATTATCTACCAGAGCATCCCATTAGGCCCCTCATTGCCCCAGATTATTCTGCTCTATTGGTCACTGCTCATTAAAGAACTGAGATAGAATCTCGAACAATGGCATGTCAGTCATTTCCCCTGGCTAGAGAGGGCAAACAAGCTGAAAGTCCTCCCTTAGCTGCTCTATCTTTTCCACCCTCTCTCTCATGCCCCTGCTACATAAGCAGTTTCAATCACTTATAAATGGGTTCATATGGTGGGGGAAACATCCAAGGGTCACCAGAGAGCTTCTCTATTAGCCAGTAACCTTGAGGGGTGTGGCACTAAAGTATTAAGTTTTAAGCTGTGCAACTCCAATTCTGAATAGAATGTGAGAAACATGAAATGGACAAACAGTGATGCTTTGTTGATTACTTGAAATCAGGTATTTCCCTCTGGCTAGTTGCAGGGTTGCGGAGATCCCAGAAAAGCTGCAGTCTTTACCCCTCGCCTGTCACTAGGGTGACCCCTTGCAGTCTGGGACAGTGTAAGCAAGCATCTAAATCTCCTATCTTTCCCCAAGTTCACTCCATGAGTTCCAGAACTGTAAAGAGGCCAACTTTGTTATGGTGGACTCTGTGTATGTGTAGTAGGCCGGATCCCTAAGAAGATTCTCCCCCTTTTATTCAATGCCATCTCATGAATCGGTTATGCAGACATTAATTTCCTCCTCCCTTGACTACTCCAATTTCCTGTTGTAGGTAAGTGCCCCTTTTTGCATGATTATCCCCTAACTTTTTGCCTGATACCTGATGCACTTTGACTAAGTGTGCCCTGAGTCCCTGCCAATCAGGTTCCCATGGCCTGTGTTCTTTCCCAAACAGTACCATTGCTCCCACAATTGGCCCACCTCTTGCCCACATATAAGTCCCTTGTTAAAGGTACCAGTGGTAACAAGGGCCTTGTGACCAGAGAGGGTCCCTTAGGGCTGCAGCATGTATTGTGTCACCCTAAAGGGCCCCAAACACATACACACTGCAATTGCAGGCTATATGTTGTGGTGTGACTAAACTAAAAAGAGTCGACATGCCTACACCCCACTGCCTGTAGCATAGGTAAGTCACCCCTAAGGCAGGGTGCACTATACCAAAGGGGAGGGCATAGCTGCATGAGCAGTATGGCTCTACAGTGTCTGAATCCATTCTTGGACACTGTAAGTGCAGTGAAGCCATTTTGAGTACATGGGCAGGGGGTTTGTCAACGTAAACTCCACAGCTCTATAATGGCTTTACTGAAGACTTAGAAGTTTGGTGTCAAACTTTTCAGCATAATAAACACACACTGATGCCAGAGTTGGATTTATTATAAAATGCACTCAGAGGCGTGGCCAAGATGGCGGCGAGATAGGACGTGTTTCTCCGTCTCTCCCGTTGGCCGCCCAGTAAAGCACAGGCCTCGGGCCGTTTGCAGCAGCCCAAACGTCGGCGGAAGGTGCCCCAGAGCAGTGGCTACTCCCGGGACCCGGGAGGTGTCTGGTGGCAGAGTGAAGGCGCTTCCATATATTGCAGAACATGGAGAGGTGTGACCGTGCTCACGTCCTCAGTGCTGCGGCGTTGGGAAGCAGACGCAGGAGACACCGGTGAGGCGCGCGGGGACGCCCGGACCCCAGAGAAAGCAGTGAACGGCAGTTGTGGACCTCAGTGCTGGCCCAGTAGCAGGTCCGATGTGGCGTGCGAGATAAGGAATGTCCTGGGCGAGGCCCTGCTGATGCGGGACCCAGCAGAGAAGACCCTTGAGGAAGCGCGCCCGCCATTCTTGCAGAGCGGCCTGCGGCAGGCCCGAGAACGAGGGGACCCCCGGGACCCTGTCTGCCACCGGAGACTACCCCTTGTGGAGACACCACAGGCAAGTGGGGGGACGGCAGGGGAGACCCGCAGCATATGCCCGGCACCAGGAGCAAGTGACGCGAGCTAACTCGTGTGAAGGCGCTGCCATACATCGCATAGCACGGAGCGGGGGGATCGCACTCACGTCCTCAGAGCTGCGGCCTGGGAAGCAGACGCAGGAGACACTGGTGAGGCACGCAGGGGAGGCCCGGACCCCGGAGCATGCAGCGAGCGGCCACCGTGGACTTCAGCAAGGGCCCAGTAGCAGGGCGAAGGCGGCGCGCGTGATAGGGGGTTCCCCGGGTGAGGTCCCGCGGTCGCGGGACCCATCTGAGAAGTCTCCTGAGGAAGCACGCCCGCCATTTTACAGAGCGGCCTGCAGCAGGCCCGAGACCGAGGAGACACCAGGGACCCGGCCCGCTACCGGAGGTTGCCCTAAGTGGAGACACCGCAGGCGTGTGAGCGGGCAGCAGGGGAGACCCGCAGCATATCTTTAGCACCAGGAGCAGGCGCCGCAAGCTAACTCGTCTCAGCAGCGCACCACGGGGAGCCCGGAAAGCGACTGCGGCTCCCACGGCCCAGATCACCTCCCCCCCACAGGGCTAGGGGTGAAGGACACGAAAGACAACTCCCTGCCTCATTTCGGGGACCCACCTGGCATCCATAGAGCGGCAACCCATCCCCGCAGGAACATACAGCCGAGATCGGGGTGTTCGAGCGTGGCAGCCATTAGAGGCTGCCACCGAGGGAGGTGCCCGGCGGCCTACGGAAGCGGCCCGGCTAGGCCTGGGTGCGGCTTGTGGGCGTGCTGTGCGGCCCCCCGCTCGACACTGGTGCTGAATTGGAGATTTGGGGAGCGTAGGCCCGCGGCCTCCCCGCGGGCACAGTGCGGCCATCCAACGAGGGACACACGTACCTGGGACCCGCCGGCGGCGGCGTGGGATCAACTCAGCAAGGCACCCACTATCACACAGTAACACGCCTGCGGGGCCCTACTTGGGGCGAGGCTCCATACCCCGGGCAAAGAGGAGCTCAGGAACCACAGGAGTGGCCGTTATATCTGATCTGCCGCCTACCGAAACATATTGAAACCGCCATGACCCACGCTGGGGCCCCCAGCACGAACACTGGCAGATAAAGTCATGGATACCGGCGGTGACGAGACCTGCACACGGAGGGAGAGTGCGAGGAGTCATCCCGCGCACACGAGTCCGCCCTGAGGACCCCATCTCGGACCCTGCACGGCATTGACCCAACGCTAAACACCCCCTTTTACAGGGGTAGAATATGTCCTCCACCCGAGGGAAAAAGGACAAAACGCTAAAGGAACTTTTAGCACGTACTCAGGGTGGTGCCACGGTGGACCCCTCACCGCCGGGCGACGCTTCCTCCTCACAGGTGGGTGAACCCAAAGAAGAACTGGTAACACGGGCCTTTCTGGAATCCCTATTCACGGCGCTGCGAGATGAACCTACAAACGGTTAAGCGCGACCTTACAGCTGAAATTAAGGACATACACAAGGATGTGGACAGCGTTGGCGAGAGGGTTGCAGCGCTGGAGGACAAAAGTGACAGCAGGGACTCCGAGATGATGGCTCTACAACAAAAGGTCATCCGCATTCACGATCAGCAAGTGGACCTGCAGTCTCATCTAGAGGACCTGGAGAAACGTTCCCGCCGTCACAACATCAGAATTCGTTGGGTGAGAGCAAAAGAGGAGGCAGATGACATCTTCACGTATTTGAGAGAACTTTTTAACCATATTCTGGGCAATCCGCTGGATACAGACCTTACAATAGACAGAGCGCACAGGGTGGGTCTGCCACGTTCTGACAAGGCCCCCCCACCGGACATACTCGTGTGCGTCCAAGACTTTCGCACCAAGGAGGAGATCCTCCGCAAGGCCTGACTGATGCACCCGATCACCTTTCGCGACCAGAACCCCGTTCTGTACCAAGACCTAGCTTCACTCACCCTGCAGAAGCGGAAGACCTTCCGGCCCATCACCGAGTATCTACGCCAGTGCAACATCCCATATAACTGGGGACACCCCTTTCGGCTTATTTTCCGGCTAAACGGCAAGCTTTACCAACTCCGCTCCCTCTCTGAGGCAAGCCGGCTGCTGGGCGTCGATATCCTAGATGAAGATGGCGACGGAGGCAGCCCCACTCGGGGGTCGGGAGCCTCTCAACCGCGCTGGCGGCAACAGGGACGGAGACGCCGCACCAAAAGGCCCGACACCATGGAAATCTCAAAGGGGCAACAGGCGGTGCTGGATGCCTTGCCTGAGGCACTTGCAAAGACGCAGACATCGTGATCGGCACCTGAACCGACGATTCTTCCTATTTTCGCCAATGGGGCGGGGGCTGCGGGGGGACGACCGCGGCAACAACACGGCCCCCATGAAGAGACACTGCCGATCGTCTACGGATGACGGACTAAACTACGATTTCCAATTTTTTCTGGTGCCTGTTGTGCCAATCATTTTTGGGGTTTTTGTTTTTCTTTTTCTTCTTATCGTTCTTGGGGTTCCCCATCCACTGTCCTCCAACCCTTGCATCCACGCCATGGGCTCAATAGGTGTCTCGTACAGTCGCACAATAACCAACACACGCCGGTTCTATTTCAGGGCCCTTCCCCGTACAGCAGACCTGACGTTTTCAAATGCCACCTAACGCTCTCAAAGTCCTCACGCTTAATGTGAGAGGGCTCAATAATCCCGTCAAACGTCGGGCCATCCTTTCCTACTTGGAGAGTACCGGCGCTGACATTTGTCTCCTCCAAGAGACGCACCTGCTAACGAAAGATTGCCATCGACTCAGGTCCCGCATGTTCCCGTCACAATTCTTCTCGTCTATGCCTTCCAAGACAGCAGGGGTGGCGATTTTAGTCTCCTGGACGTTCAAAGGGAAGGTGATACATAAGATAGCGGAAATTAAGGGTAGGCTACTTACATACCAGTTGGAAATTGGGGGCACAGGCTAGTCATAGGGTCCATATACGCACCCAACGAAGGACAGGAGCGGTTCTTCCATGAGGCGCTGACTGACGCTACCGCCACGACGGAGAGGGGAATCCTGCTGGGGGCGACCTCAACCTGGTACTCGACAACACACTAGACAGGTCTGCCCAACGCACAGGACAGGTCGGAGCTCTATCGCCCGCCGGATTGGCGAGGCTTGACGACTTAGGCCTAGTGGAACTATGGAGATGCTCTCACCCGCAGCTTCGAGAATACTCATACTATAACGCCCATAAAACCTATGCGCGCCTTGACTATTTGATAGGCTCAACGGCGATCCGTGCCATCACAAAGACAGTAGAAATCCTAGTAGCGGCAATGTCTGACCATGCTCCGGTGGTGGCCACTCTGACACTACCACCTATCCAACAGCCAACTCTTCTACAGCGCGCAGAGGTGGTCGCCCAGATACAAAAAGCGCTTGAAGAGTATCTAAGACATAATGACAATCCTGATACACCCATGTCCACTAGATGGGAAGCCCTGAAGGCGGTAATCCGGGGTGAGCTAATCACCATATCGTCTGTGGATAATGCGGACCGCAAGCGCAAGAGAGAGGAACACGCGCAGAAAGTGAGGGAACTGGAACAAATGCACCAACGCACCGGGGCCCCTCGCACCTGGCGCCAATTGACGGCAGCCCGGGCACAGCTGGCGGCCGTCGACCAGGACAGGGTGGAGTATGCTGCTCTTCGCTTGCGCCATTCCTTCTACGTCGGGGGGGGAACAGGTGTGGGCGGCTGCTAGCACACAAACTAAGCGAGGCCCGACAACTCCAAGGGGTCCAAGAGATTAGGAACCAAGGGGGGACAGTGACTACTGACGATGCGTCCATAGCCGAGACGTTTCGAGATTTCTATGCTCACTTGTACAATAGGCAGCAGCTGCTGCAGGAGGATATAGAGGAATACCTGACGCAGGCCCATCTTCCCACACTGAACCCAGAGCAGGCGGAGCACATAGAAAGGGAGATACGAATTGAAGAAGTTATAGCAGCCATTTCCAGACTTAAGCTCGCTAAATCCCCAGGCCCAGATGGCTACACTGCGGCCTTCTACAAACAATTCTGCCCCACGCTTGCACCCCTTCTGACTAGGCTTTTTAATTCCTTTGCGTCCGCTGGGGCGATACCCCAATCCATGTTAGAGGCCGCGATTGTGGTCATCCCCAAGCCAGGGAAAGATAAGACTACCTGCGGGCCTACAGACCTATTTCCCTCCTGAATATCGATCTGAAGCTATACACGGTGATCCTAGCTGCTCGGCTGGCTCCTTACATGCCCGGGCTTGTTGACCCCGATCAGGCCGGGTTTATCCCCCAACGACAGACCAGTGACAACACCATGAGGGTCCTGCATCTCATAGAGAAGGCGTTGCGCATTCCTGGAGACTTCATGCTTCTTACCATCGACGCCGAGAAGGCCTTCGATCGCGTTCACTGGCCCTATCTAGAGCAGGTCTTGATTCGTATAGGCTTGGGAGAGAAAATGAGGACGTTCATCCTAAACTGCTATCAATCCCCCACAGCATCAGTGAGAGTTAACGGACACACCTCTGCTCCGTTCTCTATTAGTAGAGGCACACGACAGGGGTGTCCCCTATCGCCCTTGCTCTTTGCCTTATACATGGAGCCGTTGGCGCAGAGAGTCAGAGCACCCACAAATCACGGGCATCCATTTTGGGGGCGACATACATACCATTAGCCTGTATGCGGATGACGTCCTGGTTACCCTAGCGGACCCGGAGCCCGCTCTGGGAGCCTTCCTGGGAGAACTGGACTCCTTTGCAAAGGCCTCTGGATTCAAGGTTGACATCGCGAAATCCACAGCCCTAAATCTGTCACTGTCACCACAGGCACAGACACGCCTCCAAAGCCAGCATCCCATACAATGGTCCAACGAGACTGTTCCATACCTGGGACTTCACCTGACGCCCACACTACAGACCACGGCGTCAGTTAACTACGCCAAATTACACACACAAATCCGCAACGGCCTACAGCGATGGAAACACTATCCTATTTCCTGGCTGGGGTGCATTGCAGCCATCAAAATGACTATCCTTCCTAAAATCCTCTACATCTTTCAGACTCTCCCCCTGCTGCCACCTACTGGCTGGCTGCGACGGGTACAGTCGGAACTCTCCCTTTTCATCTGGCAGGGCCGCAAACCAAGAATGAAGAGGACTGTTAGCTTTCTCCCACCTAATGAAGGGGGCTTGGGGATCCCAGACATTACACTCTACTACAAAGCCGCACAACTGCGGCACCTGGTTGAATGGAGCCGCACCGAATCGGAGAAGCACTGGTTATTCCAGGACTGGGCGGTGGCGGGCACCTCTCTCATGAAGATCCCCTTCCTTAAAAAATCGCAGAGACCTCCAAATCTCTACGCATCGCTTATTACCCGCACCACATTATCCACATGGGATCAGACCAATAGGAGACATGGACTGACCACCTTCCCTCCCCTCTCACACCACTTTTCGACAACCCTGACTTTGGCCCAGGGATAGGAGAGACGTCCTTTAAACACTGGAGAGCCACTGAATGCCGCTGAATGCCGCTCGCCATTTATTTGATGTGGAGGGCATTATTCCCTTCACCCAGCTGCGTTCCAATTACGGCCTGCCCGAGTCCGAGAGGCTGCGCTACCTGCAGCTAAGACACTGGGCATTACATCCAGACAACAAGCCGCAGGCGCATAGACACCTCACCCCCTACGAACGGTGGCTGGTTACATGGTCCTCAAACAAGAACCTGCTCTCGGACCTCTATAATATGTTACTCACTCGATACACACATGTGTATAATGCAGGCCGGGCACGCTGGGAGAGGGACCTAGGCCGAGAACTTAGCAGCAAAGAATGGGAAGGAATATACTACAGGGCGCGACACTCCGTGAGCCACATGGGCCTCACAGAAACGCTAACCAAGTTGGCATCCTATTGGTATTATACTCCTGAGCGGTTACACCGGGCAGACTCCAAGCACAGCGCAGATTGCTGGAGAGGGTGTGGGGAAAAGGGAACGTTGGTTCATCTCTTTTGGGAATGCGAGCACATACAACCATACTGGTCCCAAATTCTAGACGAAATTGACAAACACCTTGATACGGAGCTTCCCCGGCTTCCAGCTTATGTCCTATTGGGCGTCCCGAACCCCCGCACGTACCCCCTGAAGTCTAGAAGAGGGCCGCAGATAGCGATAGCACTGGGCACAGCCACGCAAAACATTCTACTACATTGGAGGACTCCTAGGATTCCCACACACACAGGTTGGCTTCAGCGGCTGTGGCACATATTAGGGATGGAAAAGATCTCACTCACGCTAGCAGGGAAAGGCTCGACGTTTAGCGAGCTCTGGCAACCATTTCTGACCCTCCTGGCCCAAGAATTACGGGAACTAACATGCCCCAGATATCTTCGCTTGCTACGACTGACTTCATTAGACACGAACACACGGCGGGCCCGCCATAGTAGCGACACCGGACGATACAACACTATCCCCAATAGGCAGTGGATGGGGAGGAGGGGGGATCCAGGGAGGGGGTGGGAGAGTCATTGTTCACTTTAATTTTATGTTCCACTTTCCTTGATATTATTGGCGCCAAATGCTTCTTGCTGGGTTCTGCATAACCCACACGCTGAGCCCTTTTTTATGTATATCACATTACTATACTGGCAGCTGATTCAATAAAAATATTTAAAACTAAAATGCACTCAGAGGGCATTTAGAGATGCCCCCTGAAAAATGACCAACTTCTAGTGTATTGGCTGACCAATCCCTGCCAGTCAGCCACCACCAGACAGGTTTCTTACCTCATGGGGTGAGAGCCTTTGTGCTCTTGGAGGTCAGGAACAAAGCCTGCTCTGGGTCGAGGTGCTTCACACCTTCCCCAACAGTAACACTTGGTGGTGAGCCTCAAAGACTCTCAGCTTGTGTTATGCTGATTTGGGCAGCTCCAACTAGTGGAGATGCCCACCCCCCGTAGAGTAGAAGTGCCCACCTTAGCTTGGCACACCCCTAGGGTGGTAAGGAGCTGAGGCAAACCCCTCTCTTGAGAATTCTCCATCTTGGTTTGGAGAATTAGGCCCAATAGGAATAGGGATGTGGCCCTCTCCCCAAAGGGAGGGGGCACCTGAAGGGTGAAGTGACCCTAGGGGACTGTAGCCATTGGCTACTGCCCTCTGACCTCAGTAACGCCCTTAAAATTAGTATTTAAGGGCTCCCCTGAATCTTGTCCCTCAGACTCGACGACCTAAGAAGAAGAAGGACCGAAGAGCAGTAGGAGGAAGAAGACAACTGACTTAGCCCCAGCCCTACCAGCCTGTCCCCCCTTCAAGGACCCTGCATGCAGAAACCGGCGTGTCCTGCAGCCAGCAACCTCCAAGACCCCAGAGGCCTGAGCTTCCTTTGACAAAGACTCTTTTCTCCCGTGGACACAGGATTTGTCCAACAGGAGACCAACCCAAGGACTCCGGATTCAGGGTGATCCGCGACCCCTGCACCACTCTGCACCCATCGCCCTCTGCTCGAGTCCAGGTGGCCCAATGATCCAGTAACTTTTCCCCGGCGTTCCTGACCTGGGATCCAGCTTTGGACGACCTCTCCTGAACTTCCCCACAACGCCTGCAGCCTCAACTTGAAGGGTCCCCCCAACTGCGACCGGATCTGGTGAGAGAAACCCGAAGCCTAAAGACACGCCTGCACCCGCAGCCCCCAGAGTGCCCAACCGATGGTGTCCCTGCATCCCTCCACTATCCAACTCGCCTCTCCAGTCGTTGGATTCCTTCAACCAGTCTTCTGGTCCAAGCCTGCAGCTGTTTTCTTCTACCAAGGATCTCGATTGATTTCTCAGGGCACCCGACACCTCCTTTGCACCCTGCACCGGCCGCCCCGTACCGCTGGTGGTGCAGCTTTGGTGCTACTTGGTGGCCCCTTCTGTGCTGACCTCAACCCCCAGGGCCTGTGTCCCTGAACCAGGGGTACTTACCTGCAACCGGTGCCTCTTTAAGGTGCCACCAGCTCCCATAGGCTAACATTGGGCCCAGTGACATCTGCACCCTGCTGCCCCAGTGCCGCTGGTGGTGAGGTACCTACCTTGGTCCGACCCTTGCCTTGTGTTGGTCAAACCCTCCAAAGACTGAACTTGTAAGTCGAGTGCTTACCTGAAATTACTTGCCATTCTTTCCTCCCAAAGGATTGCATTGGGTTTTCTCTGTATTGCAGTAAGTGTTGATTCTGAGAATAATACAAAGTATCTCTTTCACATTGAAAAATATTTCATGCACCTGTAAAGTATTTGTAATACTTATACAAACCTTTGCCAATTTTAATTGAAAGTATTGCAAATAAATAAAAGTAACTAAAGTAATATTTTTACCAATGTTGGCCTGGAGTTAGTCATTTAGTATGTGTTCTTGCCTTGTATGCATAACAATGCATTCACACTACCATCTGATAAGCCTAACTGCTCAGCCCAGCTACCACTAAATTGAGAGTAAGATATTATCTACTTTATCCTCGGCTATGCCTTTGAGGACTTACTGGACTCTGTGCACACTATACCTCTTTTTGATATAGTATATACAGAGCCAGCTTTCTACACCTATTACTAGGACTACCAACTTTGAGTGGTACAAAATGCTGCTGTGAGGATTCTTTTGAACATTCCTTCCTGTGAACCCCAATTTCTGGCTTAACACTGGCTCCAGTCAAGAAGCGAGAAGGTTCCCTGTATTTTGTTCCTTACTATTTACAATTCTGGATCTCTTTACATTAGAAATAGACTTCTTTGGTGCAGTCTCCCCTAGACGCTTAGATTCTCCTCTCTTCATATTCTGGCGGCAGATCACTTTCCTATCTTGCTGCCCAAACCTAGAACTCTTCTAATTTCAATCTGTAGCATTCAAAACCTTTCTCTCTTCAGAAAAAATCTGAAAACTTGGCTGTTTCAGGTCTAACTTCGCTTTCTGGTCTAGCGCCAGGACGCCTCTGAGTAGTTGCATCGTCTATAAATCTACCTCATTCATTCATTTACTCATTCATCTAAATGCGACCCTCAAGCCCATTGAGGACATTAAGAAGCTATATGGCCTACCAGAGACTATGTGGTTTCGCTGCCTACAAGTCTGACCCTGGTTCTACAACCCGAGGTCAGAAGTGGAGCCTCCAGACTGCTAACTAGCTTTGAGAAATTGCTGAAAGACAGGAGTCACAATAGCCATATAATATCAGCATTGTATAGGATGCTGCAGGAAGTCACGCCCAAGGGGAAAACCCCGGTCAATAAAAGATGGGGAAAAAGAGCAGGTGAGTGAGCTCAGTTATGGAGAATGGGAGATGATTCACAATATGACAGAAATCATATGCTTAATGTCAAGGGGAAAGAAATGCAACAGAGGCTACTCACATATTAGTACCACACCCAAGAGAGACTAGTGTTGTGAGATAAAAACAAGAGGGGCGGATGTTGGAGAGGCTGTGGATTACCAGACACCCTTGCACATCTAGTGGAAAGCAGACTGTCCGGACTCTGAGAGAATCGGTGGCTAGTCTTTGGGACATATTAGCCATGGAAAATGTACGCTCGCCCTGGAGCATAGACTCAAATCCTTTGAATTTGACTGGGGATCTTTCCTGGCACTTCTGTTGACAAAGTATAGGGAACTCATTTGTCCTCTATGCTTCTGAGTCCTCTGCATAATTCACGAGAGTACTTCACAGTTTAGCAATAATGGATAGGGTCTGGGGTCCAACAACTTGGAAAGTATCGTCCTCTGATGGAACCCTATGTAGACACAATGAATCGACTTGCACTTTGCCTTTAAGTGTCCAAACTGCCCTGGTGTTGGGGGGTTTTAGGGTCTCACAGGGGTTTTGGGATTTGTACAATTATACTGCTTCTTTGAGCATTCCTACCTCGCTGACCTGAGAACAGATGATCAGTCGGCTGAGTCATTATGGAAAATTCCAATGGGTTTCATCCAATCTCTACTGAGAACAGAGTTTCAAGATACCCTTAAGTAGTGTGTGGTGCACTATTTGTGTTTGTAGAGCCGCTTAAATTTCCCTGAAGGCATCAATTTATCGTAAGTGATCTTTACTTACGAGAAGTACTATGATCTGTGAGTTGGGTGGCTGACATCTTAAACGACAGGTTCTGTATGTCCTTTTGATCCCTCATCTCAATAAAACACGACCAACTTGTCCATCCTATCAAAAGGCACTGATAAAACAGCTATCACTTATTAATTATCTTTACTGAATTTGTGAATGCAGGACATTTCACATAATGCCACTTATTTGTAATTGACCATCCAGTGAACATAAACAAAAGCATACAGAGAATTTATTTTTGCTAATTTGCTTTCATTTGTTTGATGTTTTTTTACAGGATCGAAAGTAATATTGGCCGGAGGGACGAAATTGCCATTTTCACATAAACCGTTGATGCTACATAATGGGGAGTTAACATGCCAGACACAGAGTGGAAAAACAAACAATTTCTACTTGAACACTCACAGTTTCCTTGGCAATTTAAAAGAGTCTGGATCTAATGAACTGAAACAGATGCTGACACAGACTTTAACACTAAAAAGGTAAGCCTGTTCTTTGCTGTTGTATGTCTTATGATTTAATTTGTATGATAAATTACCACAATTGAGGTTGATGAAAGCAACTGAGTACATCTGTGGCATTACCAATCAGTTAAAGGAACTCCTTTATATTTTTATAATTTTTCAAGTGTTTAACATTTCCCCATCCACAATTGTGAAAACAGCAGGAGAGCGTATGATTAACTGTCAGTATACAGAATATATGTTTCCTATAAATTTGGGTCCTGTCATAGTCCCAGTTTATATTAAATAAGTTGTACCAAAAGTGGAGCAGATAGTATTGCTGACAGTCACATTCAAGCATACGTCTTGTGGAGGGCTTCCTACACAGACCAGGGTTCAGCACCTCTTTGCCGCCACACAGGCTCAGAATGTAGCATCTACTTTCAAAGCAAGGAGTCCACTTAGCCGGCAGGTTCCCACAGACAGTAGTGCTTATGGGTGCGTTTGGAAACAAACCAACCTTCTATGTCCATGAACAGTGGGAGTAGGTCTCCAGGTCGTCTTCCATCCTGAACTGAACCAAGCTGGTCTCCTAGGTGGAAAGTATAGAAAACATCATGCTTCCTTCACCGACCAGAACAGGGAAGTCACACTATTTTAAATGGGATGGGGCTTGAAAAACGAGGTACCACCCTTCGCCAATGAGCTAACATGACCTTACCTTTTACTCCTTACCTCCCAGTTTGGGTCCAAACAAGAAACAGGGAGGCAGTGTTGGCCTTAGTCCAGGCTAATATAACAATCATAACCTTCAGAAAGAGGGGAGAGCTCATTGGGATCGGTGTAGAGTGGTAATGTCATATATACATTCAAGTAAAAGTTTTAGCGAAAGGAATTTAAGAATTAGAAGATGCTATGAATCTGAGTGAAAGTATCATTGATGGAAGAAAATATAAAATTGGGCGATCTAACCATCTGAAGGTTGTTTGGAATAAAATTAAAATGCATACTTTGGTATGTGCAATGGCATTCAAGCAGTCGACTAGATTCAAAAGCGATTAATTAGAATGATCCCCAGAAACAGAGAGACAAAATCGCACACATTGCATCGAAGGACTGAAATTGAGTACACCACACATTAAAATGATTTGAAACGAGCTGTGTATTAACAGCAGTACTGTTCATTGATGTTTTATAGTTTATGATGCAAACTCCTTCCTGTTCATGAGGCCACCAATTGTTACACTTGCCAAACTGTGAAAATCTGACAGTGGGTTTATGCGGTAAGGGTCTGCCCACAGAAACATTACAAAATATGGTCCGAATGGTGCCAATATAGGGAAATTCACTAGGATCCGAGGGGGACACTATCACAAACACTGGATGATGAAGTAAGAACGTTTGGTAACTAGACACCTGTCTGGGAGGGGGATAGAGCGAATCCAGGAGGTAATATGGTCTGTTTTGGTGTAAACAAATACTCACCCGCAAGACAGTTGTTATATTATCAGTCCTAAATGTTGGATTATATAAGCTTTGGTACATAAATGATGGTTATGTCTGTAACAAAATCAATAAAATGTGTTTTAAATAAACACAGAATCAAATCTGACAGTGAGTACACTGTTGGTAGTTGGAGCTCTGAGCCTCTGCACTTCGTTGACTAGAGTTTGGGTCATGAAATGAGGTGGATAGGCTAATGAAAATCTATGGCTGTTTGTTTTATTTTGAGTGTATGTGTACACTACTATAAGTTAACATGGACAGCGGCTGGTTCCCAGCCTGATGCCTAGGAATAATGCAGGGAAGTGATTCTACACCAGGACTGGAGAAATACAGTTTCAGGTAAGTAATTGTTTCTTTTTCAGTTCGATATAGTAGGGCAGACATCCAGATTAATGTTCAAAAATCGAAATTCTTTTTGCTAATGGTCCATACAACCTAAGAGAAGGGTCATAACTTAATCAATAATGGTAGAAAGGTGTGAGTCTGAGATTTTCCAACAAGCAAGGCAGTGTACCCCAACTAACAATGATATGGCAGGTGGGGGCCATTGGATGTGGTAATGAAAAGGGGTATGGGCATTAGTTTTCAGTTATTTGAAAAAGTAAGCTCAGTCAGCGGAAGACCTCAGTGAGATAGTCTGGACTGTGTGTTGTCCATCCTAGCCTATTTCCTCCTCACAGCAATGTAGGGCAGAGAGGCCAAGCAGAGCACGCTATCATAAGCCCATACCTATCACCAGAAGACCAAGTTTACAGTGGGTAGCGAGAGTAGGCCTTTTACAAGAGTTATCTGGAAGGGCAAGGTGAAAGCTGCAAAATAATAGAGAATACTGCAAATACCTAGCAGTGTCCAATGACATAAGGCAGCTAAAACTCCAGAAAAGGAAAATTTGAAACTAACTTGGGCACTGTTGTGATCTGCACAGCAAGTAACCAGTGCTCCCTCTTTCTTTCTCTCTTGTAGGAAATGTAGAAATGGTATTACAAGTTTAAAGATGTGAAGATTATGTGCATGGATTTGTGTGCTGAAGGACATTGCAATTTGTTTTGTTCTGCTGGGATGGACAGTTGTCTATTGCTTGGCTTCAAACAGTAGTTAAGCTTTGAAATACCTTTTGTAATTATGGCCTTGATGCCATTCTAAGCATTGGTGAATGTGGTAGGTTTAATCTAACTTTTCCACAATGCATATGTAGGTTGATCACAGGATATCATTTGTCGATAGGACTTAAAAGCTCAGTATGACTTGAAAGGATGTACCACTGAGGGAGCAGGATACACTTAAAATACTTGTATGGCTTTGATCTATGCAGTGATTCATAAAAGGGGGTGGAGGGGGGGGTAGAGGAGATGTAAAGAAATTTAAAGAAATTTAAAGACCTGCAAGGGTTTGCTTCCCAGATTTGTATAACCAAACACAAAATAAACCCTTGGATCTATATGTCTAATGTAGGCCTAACTGGAGAAAAACTCACCTACCTAGAAGGCATCCTTTTATAGGTAGAGGTATATACTAAATGAAATGGCTCTTTCATTGGGTATTTAGTATATACCTCCACTCAGTAAAAAAACATCCCTGAGCTCCTCCCTCTCAGTGAGGGGGTTGTAGCCCGTATCATGACTAGGCATCATGATACAAGAAGGTTCCCCAATGTTGAAGCATGCTACCCTTGGTGAGTGAAGGAAACCATCCTATAAAAGGATGCCTTTTAGGTAGGTGTATTTTTCTCCCGTTAGGCCTACATTATATAGACCTGAGGGTTCATTTTGTGTTAGGTTTGATCTATGCAGTGCATATGATGGTGATGGGAATAGTATTTAATGTGTGCTATTCTGTCGTGTGGCTTAAGTTAATTTTCTACTACTGAGCTGGTGAACGTGAAACCTTCTGGATGGCTTGTAGCTGATTGATGGCCCTGGGAGTTGTCTCCTCAGCCACTGGCATGATACAGGACACCAGAATGCAATAATTTGAAAGGAGATAATGATAGAAAGGGTAGATGGAAAATGGCAGAGGCAGGAAGGACATGGGAGACACTAAGTCCACATCACCAGCCCCACCACTACCCACTGTGCGGCAGATGATGGGGAGCTTTTAGGTAGACACAAAAGGAAGGGAGCTAGTAGGTGTTTACTTAAGGATATCTGTAACAAAAGGATTACTCCCTCCACACTATCTTACTTAGACTACGAATGTGAGATCTAACTTTACATGTAATGCTTTGGTGCAAGTACTTTAACTATACAAGCTATTTAAAGAGGATTGAAACTCGGAGCATTTATCTGACCAGTATTTTAATGCCAAGTTAGGTAATAAAAAATCACGAAAATCACAATCTAGTATCTTTCCCCTCTGAATTATATACATAAAGCAGTAACTACAAGATAATAACATATCAAAAGTATTTTAGAGCTGTCTAGACTATTCCTAAAGCTTTTTAATGCATATAAAGGAAGAATTGTTGTTACAGAAAAAGAATAGAGTGTTTTACACAAGCTGTAATTTGAGTACAGTATTTTCCCCTTTGAAATGTAAACATAAAGCAGTAACTACAAGGTGACAACAGGTCAAAAGTAGTCTAGACCTGACTAGAGTATTCCTAAATAGTTTTAATACAAATCAAGGTAGAATTGATGTTAAACAAAAAGAATATAGATTATTTTATACAATCTGCAATTTAGGTACCAAATCCTGGTCCTTCCATAACCTCAGAATACACAGAAATGACCAGTAGTTTTACTGAGATAGATGCATCCTTGGACACCATCTGGATGCTCACAGTCATGTTTGCAACCCACAGCCAGATTCAACTCAATGATACTAATAGCCAGGTCCACAACAGTGGGAGTTATTAATACTTATGAAACATGAGAGGAGTAGCTTCAGTGAGACAAGTGAGGGAGCTTCTCTCCCTCACAGAAGAACAGCACACCATCAGCAGTGAAAGTGTCACTCACAAAACAGGCACAGCATGACAGCAGTGCAAGTGTCCCACTCTCATAGAACAGGTACACCATTTGAATCCTCTGACAAGACAGAAAAAGTACACAAGAGCGTGCCCCACACAGCAGGTACAGTTGGGCACCAGCA
This sequence comes from Calotriton arnoldi, assembly GCA_963921515.1. NCBI lineage: Eukaryota > Metazoa > Chordata > Amphibia > Caudata > Salamandridae > Calotriton > Calotriton arnoldi. Next base: position 2,281,683 of record CAWUFW010000057.1, read on the forward strand.
GTGCATGCTCCCATTTCTTATTCAACAGGTACAGCATGGGAAAAAGTGCAAGCTTCCCTCCGTCACAGAACAGGTACAGAATGGTCACAGCAGTAGAAGCCACTCTTTTGACAGAACACTTATAGCAGTACATGCTTTATTCTGTTGCAGAACAGGTAAAGCTTAGGAAGTATCAGTGGAGCCTCCTCTGTCACATAACAGCTACAGCAGATGTGCTGAAATCCCCTTGGCTATTTGATGCATATGTTTCAGTATGGTGAGGCATGGCCAGCCAAGATGGCCGACTAGACGTGCATGGCTACCGCTCCCGCTGTGGAAATAAGAATCCTACATAATCCTGCAATCCTAATGCTGCAGCACCCCTGTTTTCAGTGGCATTGGATTCCCTGCTGGTCCGGGCGGTGGTATAGTCCCCTGATGGGCTCATAGCTGCCAAACAGAAAGCTTATTTGCTCTTGGGTCGTGGCCCGAGGCATGGCAGTGTTCACCGATGGGCCCCCACAGTGACAGGAGGAGAAGAAGGCTGTCAGGCACCGCTCCTGCCCAAATACAGAGGGATCGGCTCTGGGGGGTCGGCAGCGTCTCGGGGATGCTCTACCCAGCCCTAGGAGACGATGAGTGGTGGTGAAGCTAGCCACACCTGTATTGAGCCTGCCTGCAGACGCCTCTCTCCCCACGATGTCGCTGGCGATTGGAGGGTGATTACAGCACTTTTACTGGGAAGGTGCTGGAGACCGGGATAGTGTCGGGGGCCTGGTGGCCACCTCAGGCACATCAGCGGTGTTGACTGGAGCGCTTGCTCGGATGAGGTGAGAGCGGTGAAAGGTGTGTGAGTAATGCTTGAATCCTGCTGGTGAGCGGACAAAGACAATAGACTGTGTGGAGGCAGCGTTGGCATGCTATGTGCAGCTGTACCAGCGCCTGTGAGTGTTGGCTGTGATCCCCTCGCCGCTGCTGTTACCGGGGGTGCTGAGGCTGAAAATCCCAACTGCCTGGTGTGTCGGAGGAAATTGGACGGCGAGGTGAGGAGCCGTGGGGGCTGGTAGACTGAGGCCCAATAGCTGAGGCCCCCGCATTGATCTGATCCCTGCACTGGGGAAAGTCATGGCGAGTGTAACAGAGGCTGGTAACCTTCATTGACTCACATGCACTTGAAGGTGGCGCAAAGGCTGGATTCCGGACCGGCTGCTCCCCCGTGACACGCTATGGACAGATTGGGCTTGACTCCCTGCTGAAAAGGCCATCTGAGAATCCTGAGTTTCAGACCACATTGGGGTTACACTACCCATTAACACCACCCCTGATTGTTGGCACATCATGATCACAACTTAAGGGATCTTGACCGTAGTCTCTTGCAGGGCAGAGAGGGGCTTTGGGGCCCACTGAGGCGGCCTGCTGCTGTGTTGAGCCTCCGTGCCCTCCCCTACTGAAAGTAGCTGGCCCAATGAATTTCCTGTAATGTATGATACAGGCTAGTTGCAACTGTGGAGGCTGCATTTGACTGACCTGTGTGCCTCCTCAGGCTGAGGACGGGGGCTTCTATTGCTATTACTTCTCCTTCCAACCCATTTGACGGAGGCATTGTCACTGATAAGTCCCATTACCTCCACCAATAACGTGCAGTGATATGAGAGATGTGGTGGGACACTGTGAACTACATGACGCTCCATCTTCCCCCTTAAATGCTGCAGACAAGATACCTCTGGAAACATCAGATCTGAGAGGGCAACGGTGTGCAGTGATGGATAGGTTCTGACTTGCAGTGCCTGCGTTGGAACATAAAAGAGCCCTTGCTCTGAGGGGTGACTCGGCGTTGGGGGGGGGGGGGCTGGCGACCCTGCCGGCGTGGGCTGATTTCTCCACTAGTGATGTTGTAGGTGAAATCTGCTGTTGGTACTGTGAAACGGAGCTAATGATGGGAAAAGACAAAGGCATGAAACCCGCACAATCAAATAAAATTGATCAATACATCGTCCCAGGTCAGGGGCCCCAGGGTCAGATGCACTGGGAGCAGTCCGACCCGGGCCCAGGAGCTCAGGCCCCAGCCACTGCTGAGATCGTGGCAGCCATACAGGGTTTCAGGACCGCACTTGAGGCCAAGATGGACAGTATAGCTATTGACGTTAATCATTTGCGTTTGGACCTCCAGAAAGTGGCCGAACGTGTCACAGGCACTGAAGATGACATAGCCACCCTAAAAACAGAAATCAAGTCCCTTCGGGCCACAGTGGCAGAGCTCAGGGGTGGTACATCACACATGGCAGATCGCATCAAAGATGCAGAGGGGCGATCCAGAAGAAATAACATTTGCCTCATAGGGTTTCCAGTGTGGGCAAAGGGCCCTTTCCTGAGTTGTTTTTGGAGTACTGGTTAGTCAATATGCTCAAACCTAAAAGCCTCTCAAAGTTTTTTTACAGTTGAACAGGCTCATCGAGCCCTGGTGGCAGGGCCTCGACCAGCTGCTCCTCTGTGCCTTAATAGCTTGCATGTTCAACTACAGGGATCAAGATGAGATACTTCAGCATGTGTGCACCCATAGCCCCCCACGATTCGAGAACAAGACCATACTCATCTTCCCTGATTTACCTGAAAGGTTCAAGACCTGTGTAAAAACTTTGTGACGGTTAAAAAAACTCCTATGAGAACACAACATCAAGTACAGTCTCCGGTTCTCAGTCAAGCTAAGAGTTCAGCATGATTGTAGGGTCCAATTCTTCGAGTCACCCCAGGGGGTGGCTGACTGATTTGACACTTTAGGACTGGCTCAAGAACGTTAGATCCCAAAATGGCATGAACCAAGACGGTAGGGAGTACGCAGCTCCAACAGGAATAAGATGCAACAGAGGGACCATCCCTGGGAATTTGCTGGGTAGATAAGTGGACGCATACTGGTCTGCCCAGAAGGGACCCTGAAAAACAAGACGGCAGACCTAGCAACACAAAACTCCTTTTCCCAACTACAAACTGTTCCGGACACTCTTAGCGAAAGGGTGTACTTCGGTGCTAGATAATAAACTGGTAAAAACTGTCAGGTAACAACGGACTTTTAAAACTGTGCTTGATGTATGCTCCACACTGCATAGGGAGAAGGGCTGGATATTACTGGGTATCTTGGTGCACCGTTCACATTTTCATTGTTACTGTTTTTGATTCTGTAGCGCCTCTGTGACAAAATGCTAACAGATGTTAAAATTTACTCCACGAGTGGGAGCGTCTGGGAGCTACACCTCCTCTGAGTCGCTGATAACCACTCCAGGGACTGGCTATTCTTTGAGCTGTAGGTGTCTCAGACAATATCTACACTTACAATTTTATTGGGGTTTAGTTGGGGTTCAGGGGGGTGGGAGCATGGGGTGTGAATCAGGACCCAACTTGCCACAGGTTGTGTCGGGGTGGGGGTCTGTTAGTTCTGCCTATGGGAAGGACTGGTGAGGGAATTGGGGGAACTAAGATACAGCTAGTATTGTTGTTGTTGCTTGGGGGGCTTTCACTGTTGATTGGCCTGATTCACAAGATTGCAGTCAAATGTAGGACATTGAGAGACTTGGTGGTGATACTAGAGTGTACTATGGTAGACTGAGGGACCAAATACATATTTGTCATTTGGAATGTGAGGCCTAAATAAACCTGAAAAGAGGAACGGGGTATATGCAAACCTAAAACGATATGGGGTGACGGTGGCCTTCCTTCAGTAGACACGTGTGGGGAGATTGTATCAGGTGCTTGAAGAGAAGGTGGCGCGATCAGATTTACGCCACACCCTACTCCGGGTATGCACGTGGGATCCTTATATGGATTGCCCCAGGAGTCTCCTTTCTGAAATCGTCAGTACAGGTAGACGCAGATGGCCGTTGTATTATACTAGCGGGGACACTGAATATACATGACTTATGTTTGATAAATGTGTATGCTTGATGATGGCAAGGTATTGACAACAGCCCAGCTGCACCTGGAGTCTGAGATAATCATGTCTGGCAACTTTAATTGTGTAATTGATGGACAGCTAGATAGGTTCCCCCTCACGCCAGGCCACAAAGCCCAACATGACGTCGGCCCTTCCGCAGCTGCGCTCAGGTATGGGACTGGTGGACATATGGCGGACACAGCACCCTTATACACGCACCTTCTCATGTTACACCCCGGCGACACAAAAACATAGCATGTTGGATTACTTTCTTATTCAATCGACTACCTCACAGTGTGTACTTGGTCCGACCTATTTGGGACAGTACATTTCTGATCATTCCCCCTTATTGTTAACGTTTTCACAGCTTCGCACACCTCCAAGGTACCACTGTCGTGACTCAGAGTAGAAGCCCTCACAGATCCAGTTTTCTGCAACACATTAATGGAGGCTAGCGATAGCTATTTTGTGACTACTTGGGATAGTGCGGGCAGTAGGGCTATAGAGTGATGTCATTGAGCATACGCCAAACATTGGAGAGGGACTTGACGCAGGGAGAGAAGATACTGAGAACCCTAGCACAAACACTCTCTAACAGCCCCGGAGCCCAGGCAGAATGGGATAGGCAGTGACACCTGGTGCGCACGTTGTGGGATCAACTAAATAAACCTACACGCTTAGTTGGCCATAGGAGATTCTACATGGAAGGAGATAGCGCAGGACGTCTACCGGCATGCCTGATACAGTCGGAGACCTCGACTTAGCCTATATTGGCACTGAGAGATAGTACTGGGCACATTGCTAACACCCAACAGGCAATAGATAGGATCTTTGAGGGTCATTTTCGGGGAGGGTGTACAACGCCACATGACACTGATCTCCAAACCCTCCCTAGTTATTTGTGGGGACTCCACATGCCACGTCTTACACCCGAGGACTGTGAGTCGCTGGGAACTAAAATTAGCAAGGCACCCCCCTAGAAAATTAACTAAACAGGTCAGGGAACAGGGGGAAGAAAACACCAAATACAAACTACCAAAGTAGTATTCCCTCAAGACCTACATTTCTTTGAATAGCGGCTTCTCAGAGCTCAAACATGGGGCATAAGAAACATTCTTCTCCACACAAAGTAATTACTTATTATTACATCTTTTATTTCATTTTTTCTTTTTTTTTTTTAAATAAATCTTTTCGTATTTCATATCTTAAAACAATATTTTCAGTATGTGTATATATTTATCAATTACAACACAGTGACTATCATCATTTGTCCACTAATGTTGTATATAAGCTGCATCATATTTCAACATTTTTAAGATCATCTTCTTCAGGACCATAAAATTATCAATGCTTGCGGCAAGTTGTAATAATGGTTTTGTTTTCGATGTGCATGCCGTGTCAAGTACGGTCCGCAGCACAGTTTTTCATATAGTGCTCGCTCGCCACGCATGCCCTCTTGTGTCAGCCATATGGCTGACACAAGAGGGCAAGCGTGGCGAGCGAGCAGTATTACAACTTGCCGCAAGCATTGAGAATTTTATGGATGCCACAAGCATTGAGAATGTTATGGATGCCGCCAGGCCATTGATAGAATAAACCAAGCTAAACAAATACTGACAAAATACAAAGGCCATTGGAGAGAGGTTTCCTCCACTATCCCGACTGAACTACTCTGGTACCACAATCTAGTCAGTGGCGCGGATTTTCGCTAAGGCTTTTCAATACTTTTCAGGACACTACAATATAAGACCTTTGAAAGACCACTTTTAAGAAGCAAGGCCTAGAACTGACATCGAGTCTATAAATACCTTCACAGAACACAATACGAATATTAGTGACAGAATTCTCTTCCCCCTCCTTCCACCTGTTACAAAGCAATAAATAACAGGTCCTGGGGGGCGCTAGAGGGCGCACTGCGAAATGGCTGCTCTCTAGAGCAGCTCCGCCGGCCGAGCTCACAATCCGGCCATTATCCTTCATATCCTGCCTTGCTTCCTATTTCCACTGACGACCACTGTGCTCCAGGAACCCGAGGTCTGCCCTGGCTGAATACTGCGGGCCAAAACACCGCCACAGCGGAGATTGCTGGCTGTGTAACGCGGGGCCTGCATTGACAACGTGGCGGATCGCGCTCGGACCGGGCGCTTCAGGTAGGTTGCGGCCGGCACTGGCGGTGGGTTGGGAGTGCTGGGGACGGGCGCGGCTCCCTGTGTCAGGCGCGGGACGGTCTGTGTGGCGGTGCCTGGGGGGGTAGTGGGCACCCGGCCGACGTATTCCGCTGTGCCTGGTGATCCGTGATTCCTCCGGTTTTCTGCCCGCGCAGCCTATTCGGCGCCGGACTTGCTGGGGGGTTGCGCTGTGGCTCCTGGCCGTGGCCGGCCGCCGTGCTACCGCGAGTCCGCCTGTGGGTGGGTGTACGCGTCGGTCTGTGCCCTTGACTGCCTGCTAGCAGAGCGCTCCTTACCTGGCTGACCCAAAGGCTCCGTCTTCACCCTACGCTGCTGTGACTGCGGGGGAGTTGGCCTTTCGTCAGTGCTTTCGCCTTCATCGCGACAGACCTGGGTCTCCGACCTTGCCCCCTGCTGCGGGCCGGCCACGGTGATAGTAGCTGCGGTGTGGCGCGGCACTACCAGCCGGGTTGTTGTGACTGCCGCATCTGCCTAGCCCGGCCTGCCCTGACTGGGCTCCACATCGTTGCGAGCTTCATAGCACCTGCTTCCTCTTCCTCGCCTCAGGCCCCTTGATGTGAGGGGCCAACAGAAGTCCGGATCTGCTGGCTGACTCGCCTCCCCCTTTGGGCACGCCGCGCAAGTAGTGATCAACTCCTGGTTTGCCTGCGGTGGTGGACAACACATCGATTCTGTGCGGTCGCTCTGCGCTGGTGCCATCGGGGTGCCCCCCCGGTGGCTGACAGCATTGCAGTTGGAGTTGCCCCACTGTCTCCTCTACGCCACGTTCCATCGTGGGTGTGGCACACCCTCCGCTTCATCGGGTCCACGACCTATTTGCGGTGCTGCTGAAGTCTATAATCCATAGCTGTACCTGCGCTCTGGGGCGTTCTGGTGAACGTGCACGTCATGGGGAAGAGCCAACCTCGCCTCACCTTCGAACCTCGGAAAACCAGCAGATCTGCTCAGCATGCAGCCTCTGACTCGGAGGCGGACACCTCTACTGATCACCTCACCAGCATTGACAAAACGCTACTTGCGGTGCAGGCCAGCCTGCAATACATTGATGGCAAGATAGATCATCTCAACCTCCGCATGGACCACATGTCATCCAAGTTAGACAAACATGCCCAGCGCTTGGGGGAGGCCGAGACTCGCCTCTCGGATGCTGAGGATGGCTTGCAGCAGGTCGCTCACAAGGCGGCTTCTATGGAGAAGGTTCTCGCCGTCATCCAGGCCCGTAATGAAGATTTGGAGGCTAGATCGCGTCGTAATAATGTGCGCATTACGGGCCTGCCAGAATCCACCAACACAGGACATCTTTGGAGTGGAGCAGTTGTCACAAGTCCTTATAGTGGAGAGCGCTCATCGCTCCTTGGCTGCACGTCCCCCCCGGGAGCCCCGCCTCGCCCTATAATTGCTCGCCTTCTAAATTATAGAGACCGGGATGCGATTCTCCGCCTGGCCCGTGAGAAAGGCACTATCACGCATGAAGGCAACACCCTTGCCTTCTACCCAGACTTCACAATGGCGGTACAGGAGGCCCGGAGAGCATACCAACCTGCCAAAAAACTCCTTCTTGCTGCACGTGTACCATATGCCATGCTCTATCCTGCACGGTTGCGGGTGGACGACAACGGGAAATATAAGTTTTTCACCTGCCCGAAATTGGCTTTGGATTTTGCTAAGTCTGTGTCCCGTCACAGTCGATCCCCCAGGCATGCAGCGGGAGACGACCCTGCGGGATCTGACGACGCTGTCGCTGGGCATGGTGGACTTTGATTCCTGAACGTCGGAGTGGTGTAGTATTTCTGGTTATGCATTCCATGTTTTGCTGTATCCTATGTGATGGGGCCTTTGGCAGGTCGCGACATGATCTGGACTGCAACATGTACTTTGAGTTTGTTAATGTGCTCCACGATCACATCTATTTCTGGTTGCAAAGGCTGGGATTGGTATAACATGACAGCTCGACCACCTCCTGTTCTCACAGGGAGGGAGTTTGTGCTCGGTGCCCCCCTATATGGGTGATCCCCATCATTTGTTCTCTCTTGGGAATTGTACTGGGGACTTGTTTCTGGGGGGTTGGGATGGCTTTAGCGTGTTGGGGTTGCTGAAGTGGTTGGGGGGTGCTGTGGTGGGGGGGAACTCGGGGTTTGTATCTGTGTCTAGATGTTTTCCTATCGTATTGAATGCTACTTATGCCTTTTTGTCCACAGATTGGTCCCTTGGTAGATTTCATTGTATGTATACTTTGCTCTTGACATGCACAGTAATGGTGTAACGGTATCTTGTGTAACTTGGAATGTACGGGGGCTCAACTCGCCGAAAAAGATTCGACAGGTACTCGCTCATTTAGACCGCCATCACATCAGCATTGCCCTCCTACAAGAAACGCATCTCCCACGGCATACTGATCAACTAGTTGGGTCTCGCTGGGCTGACTTTCACTTGGCCTCCTCCTACTCCTCTTATAGCAGGGGGGTGCTTACGCTGGTTAGGAGAGGGCTTCCCTTTAAGGCCCACCGCACTCATATTGACGCTGCAGGCCGATGTGCCATGACGCTATGGTGCATGGCACTCTGGCAAGCAATTTGGTCACCATTGTTAATTGCTATGGTCCTAACGTGGATGACACTGGCCTATTTGCAGGTATTTTTCCACTCTTGCGCGATTGGCCGGATGCCGCGATCCTCTGGGGGGGGTGGGGGACCTAAACACGCACCTAGACCCCAGCAAAGACAAGTCTAGTGGTAGAGAGGGACACTCGCCGGGGGCGGCTCATGTGATTAATTCCGGTATGGCGGAACTTGGACTGCTTGATGTATGGCGGCACAGGCATGTGGATACACTTGAAGGCACGCATATCTCTACAGCGCATGGCAGTTGGTCTCGCCTTGATTACTGGCTGATCAGCGATGGGGTGGCGGGCTGGGTGTCCGAAGTGGAGAGTTTGCCACGCACACTCTCGGATCACAGCCCTGTACAACTTACTCTTTGCATTCCTCAGGTAACTCCTCGATCCTTTACTTGGCGCTTTCGGGCTGAGGCATTGCTAGACCCGCTTTATCTGGAAACCATTCGCGAGGCCATTACTCAATACTTTAACACCAACACGGGGTCTGTAGAGAGCGCTGGTGTACTTTGGGAGGGATTTAAGGCCACTATCCGGGGCACTTGCATAAGCACATCGGCGGGTATACTAAAGGATATACGGGGCCAGATAACTAAGATAGAGGCGACGCTGACCCGTCTTGAGCGCGAATACGAGCGGGTACCTAGTGAGTTAACTCTGGCGTCCTTAAAAGAAACCTTGCTTGAGCACGCGAAGCTGGCGGAGGAGGAGATGCGCTATATCTCTAAGCGCCATGTGGCCCGTTCTTATGGGCAAGGGAGGAGGCCGGGGCATCACTTAGCCACAAAAATTAAACATCGCATGAGCCAAGACATAATCACTAAGATTACTGACAACACGGGGCAGGACCACTACAGTGTCACAGACATCACTGAACAGTTTAGGCAGACATACGAGTCATTGTATACCTCTCAAGGCGCGACAGATACTGCGGAACTGGACGCCTACTTGTCGCGGGTGACCCTCGCTTGGTTGTCGGAGGGACAGCGGGACTATTTAGGTCAACCTATTACAGTGGAGGATATTCGTATGGCCATAGCCTCTCTCCCTAACAAAAAGGCGCCTGGCCCCGACGGCTTTTCCTCTGAATTCTACAAGGCATACGCTGAGGAGCTTTCCCCCTTCTTGCTGGCAGTGTATGCGGAGGCTTATGATTCAGGCATACTTCCCCCGTCTCTTCGCGAGGCGTTAATTATTACTCTTTTAAAAAAGGACAAACCACCTGCTCACTGTGACTCCTACAGGCCACTATCGCTCATCAACACTGATGTTAAAATCTTAGCGAAAATATTGGCCACTCGCCTCCAGCCGTTGATGCAACATCTGGTCCTGCCAGACCAATCTGGATCTATACCCACGCGGTCCACCTCCCATAACCTCCGTACTCTGTTTGCTCTGTTCCACACCCTGTCTCCCGACCTGCCTGCGGCGGCTGTCATGCTTGACGCTGCCAAAGCATTCGATTCCATCGAATGGGGTTATTTATTTTTTGTTCTCCAGCGGATGGGATTCTCTCACTTTTTTGTTAATTGGGTCAGGCTACTCTATACACGCCCCACGGCGCGTGTCTGAGTGGGGGGTCATACCTCGGCTTCGTTCTCCATAACTAGGGGTACCCGGCAGGGATGCCCCCTCTCGCCGCTGTTGTTTGCCCTGACAGTGGAACCCCTAGCCTGCCTCATTAGGCAATGTCACAATGTCACAAATATGCTGCACTCCAGCTACATCACCGTCCGCTCATTATTTCACTATATGCGGACGACATGCTGCTTTTTATTCGGGAACCCCACGCTCATCTGGCGTCTGTTTTGCGTGAATACGTCCAGTTTGCACGGTTCTCAGGGCTATCTATAAACTGGTCTAAATCCGTAGTGATGCCACTGACCACGTGTACACTCCCACACGAGCTGGGAGTGTACACGTGGGCGATGGAGTCAGTTAAATATTTGGGGGTCTGGGTCCACCGGGATCCCAGCAGAGTGCTACGGGAGAACTACGGCACTGCTACAACAGTGTTGGAACAGCAAATTGACAGGTGGATTCGTCTGCCACTCTCGATGGCGGACCGCATCGCTCTTGTGAAGATGGTGGTGTTGCCAAAATTCTTATATCTTTTTTACAATGTTCCGATCCCTCTTTCCCAACATTTTTTTAAGACAGTGCGTTCGTTGCTTCTCCGGCTGATCGGGGGGGGAGGCAGGCCCGGGTGGGGTGGCGTACTCTTCTACTTGATTACAAGCACGGGGCTTTCAATGCACCTGATATTTATCTGTATTATCTGTGCGCGCAGGCGCAATATGCGCATTTCTGGTTCACATCTCATGATTTCATTCCGCACGTAGCAGTAGAACACTGGGACGCTCACCCCATACCGCTGAGCGCCATCCTAACACATAACCGTCGTCTCACACCTTGTGATACGATTAACACTATTAATTCGACGATCGCTGCCTGGCAGGCATTGGGCCGTCTGGCTGAGAAACTGCTGCTATACTCCCCGTTGCTTCCTATCGCATACCATGCGGACATGACGGTGACCCACGAGGGGGGTATTATGCGCGCCTTAGCTCAGGCGGGAATTGATAAAATGCCAGATCTGTTTCCACATGGCACGTTCCTGTCATCTGGTGATGTTGACTACATCCAGCAAAAAACCCTGTTGTTCACTTTCTCACTTCACAGGCTGCGGAGAGCTTCGCAGGCCCATTTCCCGTCGTTCCCGGCGGAGCCTCCGACATCCCTAGCACTACACGTCTTACTTACTAGCCCCACCCGACACAAGCTTGTTTCTAAGTTATACCGTGCTGCCAGAGCTGACAAGGTTCTTCCTGAGGATAAGAGCCTGATTAAGTGGAACGAGTGCCTAGACCCACCACTTACTCGGGAAGATTGGGAACACTGCTGTGCTCTGACTGGTACCCTCACATCTAACGGGAACCTGCGTATCATCCATTTCAAATATCTCCATCAGGTCTACCACACACCTCGTAGGCTCTTTCACTATGGGCTTCGGGATTCAGATGCATGTATACGATGTGGCGCTTCGGGTGCGGATTTTTGGCACCTAGCCTGGGCATGTAGGCAGGTGCAAAACTACTGGTCTGAGGTGGAAGCTAAGTTGTCTAAAATTATCGGGGTGGAACTGGCCTGCTCGCCCCAGATGTCTTTACTGGGTTTCCTCCCGTACCCAAAAGGTGCTACAGGTAGACTAGCCAAAGTGGCACTGCTTATTGCCAAGAGACGAGTGGCGATGGTGTGGGGCAGTAAACGCAGTCCTAAAGTTGCTCAGTGGCTTAAAGATCTGATTTACTGCAGAGAGAATTTAGTGCTATATGCGGAGGAGTTGCTGGTGTCCTCCCGGCCGAATGATATATGGGAGCCATTATTGATTCACTTGTGTGAAACTGTTTCGCACGATGCCCCTGAAACCACGGATATGTAATCATTACTCAATGTTAATGTTTGCGATGTATGCTACTCACAACTGTGTTATCGAAATTGGAATCTACCCTTCTGTGTGTATACTTTATGACCATGAGTTGTTGGACAACATTGTTTGTTTTTGCTCTCTCACAATGTCTTAAATGTGTATTATATGACACTCTATGAAAATCAATTAAAAAAAAAAAAAAAAAAAAAAGTTTTGGGGTGCATTATGGGGAGGCCTTATGCCCATAGCCATCCTTGGTTTGGCATTTTCTAGGTGGCGATTCCCTAATTGGAGGTCGCTGTTTGGGAAGTGCAAAAACAGTCTATTTTATTACGAATGGCATGGGATTTCCTAATTGTAATTTCCTAATAGCGATTCCTACTCTGTAGGAGTCGCTATTAGGAAATTGGTAATTTCATACCATTTTGTATTTTCTAGTCGCTATTTGGGAAATGCAAAATTGCATTTTTGTACATCTGGCCCTACATCTCTCTAGAATAGAAACCCACCCCAACCTAATAAAGTAAAAAGATAGCATAACTGTGAGGTTGACAACCTGGGACTTCTTAATTTGCAGGATACTGCATTGCTCAGAAGAGTCCACTAAATAAATGCCTTATTTGCCATGGAGGATTCACCGCCATTCCCAGCTTATTATTCTTTTATTGACCTGTTGGTATGCTTGCGTTGAACAAATTTGGTCATGTTTTCTTGTATGAATAAAATATCTGAATGTTTTAACTTTTCCCAAAAAGATGGCGGCTGTTATGATTCACAGAATTTGTGATTGTTTTTCTTTAGTTTTTAAAAATAGCGAGGTCATAATTGCACTTAGTTTTTTTAACAAATGTAAATAAAGTTGTACATAAACAAGAAAAAAAAAAAAATAACAGGTCCTGAAGAAGATGGTTTAGAAAATGGTATACCATTGAAACGTACGTCGACCGGAGAGAGTGTGACACCCCAGCTACCAGCACAGCAATCGAGTGTTGAATTGATCACCCGGTTCTGTTCCATCTGTGCATGCAGTGTTCCTCTGGGGTGTTGAGTGTGAATGTATTGAGTGCAAGATACATGACTGTAGAAGTTGTGAGAGGTGTGTATGTGTGTGGGGATGTGCTGAACTAAACTGTAATTATCTCACTAACTGTGATCTTAAAAATGTTGAAATATGATGCAGCTTATGTACAACATTAGTGGACAAATGATGATAGTCACTGTGTTGTAATTGATAAATATATACACATACTGAAAATATTGTTTTAAGATATGAAATACGAAAAGATTTATTTTGAAAAAAAAGAAAAAATGAAATAAAAGATGTAATAATAAGTAATTACTTTGTGTGGAGAAGAATGTTTCTTATGCCCCATGTTTGAGCTCTGAGAAGCCGCTATTCAAAGAAATTTAGGTCTTGAGGGAATACTACTTTGGTAGTTTGTATTTGCTATGAGTCCCTGGGTGCACCATTGACCAAATAAGAACTATTGGGGACAGTGAAATTGCAAAAAAATTCTAAAACAGCTGGGGTTGATGGACTACCAGCGGTGTTTAGACTCCTGACGGTGTACTTGGAGGCTTGGGAAAAAGAGGTCCTGCCGGACACTATGAGAGAAGCCCTAATTGTACTGATCCCGAAACCCGGAAAAGATCCAATGGAAGCGGGCTTGTACTGCCCGCTATCCATGCTGAACGTCGATCAAAAAATTCTCAGTCACACACTTGCGGCGCAGTTACTGCCCTACCTTCCATGACTAATGCATACTGATCAGTCAGGTTTCATTCCCTGCTGTAATACCTTATGCAACCTCAGTGAGCTGGGGCTATGTCTGGCAGGTGTTGGATGTGGTAGGACAAGGTCGCAATTATATAAAATGGGTTCAGCTATAGTGTGAGCGCCCCATCGCGAGAGTGCGCACTGACCAATATGTTTCTGCGGAGATTCTACTACAACGCGGTATGTGACAGGGATGTCCGTTGTCACCCTTGATCTTTGCTCTGGCAATGGAGCGTCTGTTGTGTCTTCCTAGAAACGTACCCCTTAATTGAGGTATACGTATCGGCCACACAGATCACATAATTTCGCTCTACGCCAACGATGCAATGCTATACCTGCGCAAACCCGATATATCAGTCCCAATTTTATTAAAGGCGATGCAAGAATTTGGTGAATATTCGGGCCTACCCATTCATAATACTAAGTCGGGCCTTTTCCCGATCGGTTTTCTGACTAGATTACCCACTACACAGTTACCGGAGACGGGTATACTATGGAAAATTGATACTGTCAAATGTTTGGGTATTTATGTCACGCAAGGTCAGCAAAAGGCCCATAAGCTAAATCTGGGACGGATAATACGTAATCTCCGGCCCCTTCAATAGCGTTTTGGAACTCTCTGAAGCTGTCACTTATGGGTAAGATAGCCCTTATCAAAATGATCGTTTTTCCCAGGTGCTTGTATGTTCTGCAGGGAGCCATGAACAAGGTTCCACACCGGCTCTTTAAGGAGCTGGATGGCCTGCTGGTGCAACTCTTATGGGCTGGAAAAAGGTGCAGGATTGGTCTGGTTACCCTCAAACTGGATTAGGGAAAGGGCTGTATGGAGGTCCCAGACCTATAGCTGTACAACTTAGCGGCACACCTTCAGCATGCCATTCATTGGTTCGATGATGATGATGATAACTGGGAGACGTCCCTCCTACCGGGCACGCACAGTGGGCGCCAATCCAATTGAGTGTGCTGCTGATGAGAGGCAAAAATGTCTGTGACTCATTGACCCATGTGATCCGGCTGTAATGCCGACTATGGGAAACGGACAGTGCGGCGGGTGCTACAACAGGCGCCTTGCCCCCCAGACTTAGATTTATGGATCGTGCGTCCCTTTGCACAGATTGCCCAGACAATGTCAACGGATAAATGGAAGGAGGGTGGATGTCTTATGCTCTCTGACCTCTACCCAGGGGGCCATTTTGTTGTCATACAAGACGCCTCTGAGTCGTTTGGGCTTGGGCAAGGGCAGTTTCTACAGTATGCCAAGATAGCAGCTACAGCTAGGGCCCTCATTTCCGTGGGCCCCAGAACCTACGCGAAACATTGTTACTATACTCTCTCAAGCTGGAGGTCGTAAATACATAACGCACATATATCGGGAACTCCGAGCGGATCGGCAGGTGGCACTGCTCCAACTAGAGGAGTTTTGGCAGCAGGCCTATGAGGAACCACTGACTTCTAGGGAATGGACGAAACAAATTTCATGAGACTGTATGTGTGGTCTCCATAAACACTTGGTTCATGCTAATACAATATAATTGCGTACACCCCGCCTATCTGTCCCCAAGGAGATTACACAGTATATATCCTGATAGATCTTCTGAATGCACTAGGTGTGGTTGCACCAATGCTGAGTTATCTGAAAGAGACACGTTAGTGACAGATTCCTTACCTTAGAATATCCCCAGGCGTCAGGCTGGATCCGGAAAGTTTTTTGCGTAGCAGTACCCTTGCGCGTCGGTAGGCGGCGTCGTGCGGCTCCGCGTCCGTCGTCGGCGTCGTGATCGCCGGGATGACGTCGCGGGCAGTACTTAGGCGCCGCCCCTGCGCGCTGACGTCAGTTCTTCTTTTCCGCGCCAGCAAGCGCAGATCCGGGAAGAGCAGTGCCCTGGTCATTTTTTGACCAAACTTTTGGTGAATTTTTCACTGTTTTTCTTCAATCGACTTCAAGGTGTCGTAGGGATGCCCGGGTTTAAACGTTGCGGCGCCTGTGCTCGGATGATGTCCATCACAGACCCGCATTGGGAGTGTCTCTTCTGCCTCGGCCGAGGCCACGACACGGAGTCTTGTTCCGACTGCCGGGCCCTCAACCCGAAAGCTTTGCGAGAGCGGTCTCGAAAGCTCCTCGAGGCCCGGCATTCGGCTCCGCGCAAGCCCCGGTTGCGTGAGAGGTCCAGGGGTCAATCGCGGAGTCCACACCGGTCGTCGGCATCGAAGTCTTCTTCGTCCGGTAAGTCAAAACACAAAAAGTCCAAAAAGCATCGTCGCTCTAGGACTTCGCCTCGCCGGTCTCGCGACTCGGCTGAGGCCCCTCCCGGCACCGTCCCCGGACATGCCTGTGGAGTCGCCCCCGCAATACCCGTCCTTCCCGGGTTCGGGGGCGGATCCGGCCCAAGTACAGGAATTCCTGTCGGCCATGGCCCGCCTCTTCGGGCCTCAAGGTCCCTCCGGTGTGCCTTCGGGCCCCGCGGGCCCTGATGGGGTTGCTCCGGCGTCGCCGACGGCTCCGGCCCCGGCGTCTCCCGTGCCTCCAGCCTCGATCCCGGCTCCGGCTCCGGCCCCGGCCTCGATCCCGGCTCCACAACCCCCATCGACGCCGGTCGACCTAACGACACCTCCGCCGGCGCCGATGTCTCCGGTGCCGTTCTCGACGCCGCCTGGGGCTCCGGGCGGCGTCGTCCCCCAGTTCCTTCCGGCTCCGGACATGGACCCGGACCGACGTCGCTCGACGCCGGTTCCGGCGCCGATGAGACCTTGGGTCCCAAATGTCCCTCCTCCCCCTTATTTTGAACCAGAGGAGGACCAGGAGGACTGGGAGGGGTCTGATAACCCTCTGGCACAACAGTGTCAGTACAATGAGGACTGGACAGAGGGTCTAGGGGATGCCAGTGGTCTAGATACTTCCCCTGACACTGGCATGCTGTCTCCTCCCGTGGCTACGGAGGAGGGAGCCAATTTTGCAACGGTGTTGCGTAGGGCGGCTGGAGCCTTACATCTCCAACTCCCTACTGTGGCGGTCAAGACTAATCTCTTGACAGAAGTGCTTCAGCCGGCGGCCTCCTCTACGGAGACTGTGCTGCCGTTTAACGACGCCCTCACTGACGTTCTTTGGGCGCCTGGTCCAAGCCCAACACAGGGGCTCCTGTGGATAGGAACGTGTCCCGACGCCATCGCCCAGCTCCAGGCGACCCCCTGTTTCTCTCTGTCCACCCCACCCCTGAGAGCTTGGTTGTCCAAGCCTCCGCTTCCCAAACCGCCTTCCCTACCGCCCCTCCGGATAGGGAATCCAAACGCCTGGATCAATTTGGGAAGAAGGGTTTTTCTTCCTCCAGTGCTGGCTTGCGGTCCATCAACACCGCTTGTCTTTTGGGCCGATATACCCACTCCTTGTGGGATTCGGTGGCGAATGTTTTGCCCCAGTGTTCTGAGGAGGTCCAGACACTGCTTTCCCGCGCCATTGCGGAAGGAAGGGATGCGGCCAAATACACAATACGATGTGGCCTTGATACCGCCGACTCACTGGGCAGGTCTATTGCAACGACGGTGGCGCTACGACGCCACGCCTGGCTGAGAACCACTGGTTTTTCAGGGATGTCCAGAATACTCTCATGGACATGCCCTTTGATGGTGTCGGTCTTTTTGGGTCCAAAGCAGACCATGCGTTGGAGCGCTTTAAGGACTCGCGGGCTACTGCAAAGTCCCTGGGCCTTTCTGCTACACGTCCTCCGCTGACTTCTGCTTTTCGCCCCTATCGTGGCCACGGTAGGGGCGCTCCTTCACGTCAGCAGCCCAGCCACCGGCCCGCGCAGCAGGCGTCTTCGCGTGGCCGAGGACGTGGATTCCGCCGTGGCAGATCGGGCAACCAGCGTGCGGGTCAGGCCACCACCTCCAACCCGTCCGCGGCCTCCAAACCCTCCTAGTCCCTCCTTTCAGGTGCACAGCACGCCAGTAGGGGGCAGGGTCCGCCATCACCTTCCCCACTGGCATACCATCACCTCGGACAGGTGGGTCTTGGACATTGTCCGAAGGGGCTATTCCCTCCCCTTCGAGTCCACCCCCCCAGCCATGCCACCTCAATTCCACCGCATGTCAGGGGATCACTTGGTACTTCTGCAGAAGGAAGTCACGGCCCTCTTGGCCAAGAGGGCCATCGAGCATGTTCCGACCCCAGAAGTAGGGCGTGGTTGCTACTCCCACTACTTCCTGGTGCCCAAAAAGGACAAGGAGGACATGCGTCCTATCTTGGACCTCCGGAACGTCAATCGCTTCCTCCGGAAGGAGAAGTTCAAGATGCTCACCCTAGCTCAGGTCTTGACTGCCCTCGACCCTGGAGACTGGTTGGTAGCGTTGGACTTGCAGGACGCATATTTCCACATCCCCGTCCTGCCTGCCACCGGCGTTACCTTCGGTTCACGGTAGGCCCCGAGCATTTTCAGTTCACCGTGCTCCCCTTTGGCCTTACCAGTGCCCCTCGGGTGTTCACGAAAGTGATGGCGGTGGTCGCAGCTCATCTGCGCCGGGCAGGGGTTTCAGTCTTCCCCTACCTCGACGACTGGCTGCTGAAGGCGGGCTCGTCCCAGGCAGTCGTCTCCCACCTCCAGACTACGGCCGAACTCCTGCACTCGCTGGGGTTCTCCATCAATGTGCCGAAGTCGCATCTGATTCCTTCTCCACAGCTCCTTTTCATCGGAGCAGTTCTGGACACGACGCAGTTTCGGGCCTATCCTCCCGAACGGCGAGTCCGGGATATTCAGGCTATGATTCCGATCTTTCAGCCTTTATCCTGGGTTTCGGCACGGATGACCCTGAGGCTGCTGGGCCTCATGGCCTCCTGCATCCTGCTGGTCAATCATGCCAGATGGCATATGCGGGCTCTGCAGTGGGACCTGAAGTTCCAGTGGGCGCAGCACCAGGGCAACCTGTCCGATCACGTCCAGATCTCGGAGGGAACTGCAAAACAGTTGCAGTGGTGGCTCTCGAACCGGCAATGGGTCATGGGCAGATCCCTCTCCCTTCCCCAGCCAGAGCATACAGTTGTGACGGACGCGTCCCTTCTGGGATGGGGCGGTCACATGGGAGAGGCGGAGATCAGAGGCCTCTGGTCTCCGGCGGAGTCCCGGCTCCATATCAACCTTCTGGAGCTCCGGGTGATCCGACTTGCACTCAAGGCATTCCTTCCCTCTGTCAAAGGGAAGGTAGTGCAGGTGTTCACAGACAACACCACCGCCATGTGTTACTGCAACAAACAGGGCGGGGTGGGGTCTTGGACCCTTTGTCAGGAGGCTCTGCGCCTCTGGACATGGCTGGAACATCAGGGCATGTTCCTGATGGTTCAACACCTGGCAGGTTCCCTGAACGCCAGGGCGGACGAACCTCAGCCGCAGGTGCATGATGGATCACGAATGGCGTCTTCACTCGGAAGTGGCGCAAGGACTCTTTCTACAGTGGGGAGAGCCTTGGTTAGATCTATTCGCCATCGAAGAGAACGCGCAATGTCATCAGTTCTGCGCGTTGGAATTTCCAAGGCGGCACTCGCTCGGCGACGCTTTTCGTCGCGAGTGGAGTTGCGGTCTGTTGTACGCCTTTCCGCCTATACCACTTCTACCCAGAGTGTTGAAGAAGATTCGGCACGACCGGGCCCAAGTCATTCTTGTGGCTCCGGACTGGGCTCGAAGAGTTTGGTATCCCGAGCTACTCAATATGAGCGTAGATCCCCCGATCCGTCTGCCTCTTCGGGAGGATCTTCTGTCGCAGCAGCAGGGGACGGTCCTCCACCCGAACCTGTCCAGTCTACACCTGCTTGCGTGGAGATTGAGCGGCGGCAGTTGATTCCTTTCGACTTGCCTCCCGAAGTTTGTGATGTGATTCTGGCAGCCAGGCGTCCTTCCACTAAGGTGGTATACGCCTGCAGGTGGAACAAATTTGTGGCATGGTGCGCAGCAAAGGCTGTGAATCCCCTTTCTGCCCCTCTTTCTGAGGTCCTTCTGTTCCTTCTTTCTCTGGCCCAACAGGGTTCTGCCCTGGGTACCATCAAGGGTTATCTTTGTGCTATCTCGGCCTTCCTCAGGCTCCCTGATCAGCCCTCCCTTTTCAAGTCCCCTGTTGTTAACAGGTTCTTAAAAGGCATTACTCACCTCTTCCCTCCTGTTCCGTTTGTGATGCCTCAGTGGGACTTGAACTTGGTTCTTACCTTTTTAATGTGCGCTCCCTTTGAGCCTCTACATAACTGTCCTCTTCATCTTCTGACTCTGAAGGCAGCCTTTCTGGTGGCCATCACCTCCGCTCGGCGGGTGAGTGAGCTCCAGGCTCTATCTTGCAAACCTCCCTTTCTGTCTGTTCATCCAGACAAGGTTGTTCTTCGGACGCGTCCGTCCTTCTTGCCAAAGGTGGTTACTGCTTTCCACATTGGGCAGACCATCACTTTGCCCACCTTCTTTCCGCCTCCGCATCCTTCCAGAGAGGAAGAGAGGCTCCACCGTCTGGACCCAAAACGTGCGCTCTCCTTCTATATCGACCGCACAAAACACTTCCGGGTGGATGACCAGCTCTTTGTTGGCTACGTGGGCGCCAAAAAGGTCGGGCGGTGCAGAAGAGGACCATCTCCCGCTGGGTTACCTTGTGCATCAAGACCTGCTATTCTTTGGCTAAGAAGGAGCCTCCTGTTGGGCTGCGTGCCCATTCCACCAGGGCAACGGCTGCTACCACGGCCTTGGGCCGCGGTGTTCCGCTGCCGGTTATCTGTCAGGCAGCTACGTGGGCCTCGCTGCACACGTTTACAAAGCATTACTGCCTTGACAGTCAGGTCCGGAGGGACGGCTTCTTTGGCCGTTCTGTCCTCCAGGACTTCCTTGTCTGATCTTTGTTCGCAGACCCACCACCGGGGTTGGTATTGCTGGGGTATCTATTCTAAGGTAAGGAATCTGTCACTAACGTGTCTCTTTCAGATGCACAAGTTACTAACTTGTGTAACGATATATCTGTAAGAGACAGTAGTTAGTGACAGATTCCCTACCGCCCACCCATCCTCCCCGTTCTGCGAACTGATTTCTAGGGTTAAGGACATCCCTTTCAGGGCCCTAGTATTTTTCAGACACCTATGTCAGCTTCTTGCATGGCTCTGCGTTCCTGGCGCGGAAAGTCGTGTACAGAACTGACGTCACGCGCGCAGGGCGGCGCCTAAGTACTGCCCGCGACGTCATCCCGGCGATCACGACGCCGACGACGGACGCGGAGCCGCACGACGCCGCCTAC
This sequence comes from Calotriton arnoldi, assembly GCA_963921515.1. Lineage (NCBI taxonomy): Eukaryota > Metazoa > Chordata > Amphibia > Caudata > Salamandridae > Calotriton > Calotriton arnoldi. Next base: position 2,302,842 of record CAWUFW010000057.1, read on the forward strand.
CGACGCGCAAGGGTACTGCTACGCAAAAACTTTCTCGGATCCAGCCTGACGCCTGGGGATATTCTAAGGTAAGGAATCTGTCACTAACTACTGTCTCTTACAGATATATCGTTACACAAGTTAGTAACTTGTGCTTCAAGTTGTGTGGCACTGTTCAACCAGTACAATGTACTCGGCAGAGGTGTTGTCCCATATTAAAACCATCACTGGGTGGGAGTTCCCTAGTAATATTAAATAATGTGTGTTGTGCCTGATCCCGGAGAATCTTAAAAAGAAATTAAGCAGACAGTTTGCTATTCTAGGCCTTGTAGAGGCCAGGAGACGTATTGCAATAGGATGATTGAGTACCAGACCCCCTACATCATGGGCTTGGAGAAATGACTTGCTGGAATGGGCGGGTGCAGAAGAGGCCCACATGCGGTGGACGAGACGAGGTGACTAGATGACAGAAGATTTACTCTCTTGGGGGTTAATGGCACAAGCTCTAGCCAATCTAATAGAGGAAGCCGCAAGTGACTAACAAAAAAAACTATTTACCAAACCATTGACAATTCCAAAAACTGTAACACGTTTCCAAATAATGAGCCCTGGCCTGTTCCCTGAATTACCCAACAGCCTGGGATTTATCCTCCAGGACATGCAACTGCTTTGGTTGACCAGCCAGCTCTTATCTCTGATTGCATACCTGATGACTGATCTCTAGATGGAAGCCTGGGGGGTGGGAATGGGTGGGGGAGTTATCTCAAAAGTATTTGTTTCTACTATAGAAAGTTTCTTATAAATATGTGAGCCTGATGACTGATGTATTTTTTGTATAACTGTTGAACTACCCGTATCTGCCACATATGGAATTGGATCTGTAACCAGCGGTATGTCGAAAGTCTAGTCATATGTCAAAACAGATATGCAACATGTTGATCATGCTAAGATTTGTATGCAATCATGTTTGTTGAAATGCGAATAAAGACATTTTCACCTTAAAAAATGTTTCAGTTTGGTTGTGTGCATTGGTAAGTGCATGGACGGTTGAGCACGTAAATGGTTTAGTATGGATGATGGAATACAAACATCTGTTATTTCAGCACCAAGATGCCATGGGGATGAATGTGCGCTTTGCATATATATGTCATGTTGTGTTATGTGTGGAGGGGTGAATGTCTGTAATGATACATCAGTGAGTGGGTGGAGTGAGCTGGTGGACATTTGGGTGAGTGTCAGATGAGCTGGCTCATGAATTTATGTTTTGAGGGATGCTGAATTTGTGTGGCTATGTGGATGAGTAGACAAATGGAGAATGTCTGTGGATGGAGAATGCATTTGAAAGGAAAATGTCTGTGGATTGATGGGTATTTGTCCAAGCGTGGGTAATGGTGGATTAACAGTCACTTTGTGCATGTGGTATATGTACATGGATCTTGTGTGTGAGTATGCATGTGTGCCCAGATGAATGTTTGTAAATGACCTTGATGCTGCTGTGTTTGGAGCTACTCCCCTTGTGCACATGCTGAGCTGCAAAAAGTAGTAAGTGACTTTGAAGGGCATGTACCCTACTACCTGGACAATGGAGTGCAATACATCTCTATGATGTGGAAGCACAGTTACCAAATCTCATCAATAATCCTGATACTACACAGTGACTGGGGATTGTCTTTTGTGCACTTAGGTGTCACACAACAGCAATAGAAAATTCCATATCTATAAACATGATGTCTTTTATGTGACACTGTGATTTGGCCATTGCTCGTAGCTCAAAACAGAAAAATAGCAGTGAACCTTCTCAGAATGGTGTTTAATATGTTGTTGACATGTACGTTTTAGTTCTAACATCACACGAGTGTGACTCCAGCAGTTGTATTAACCATGTGCCCTGATTTATCGGAGCATTCATTATTTTTAGGGCTTCAGAATGACACAAAATGAGACCTTAGAAGAACTAATCATCAGGAAGCTAATGAACTGTCAGTAAAGTGTACCTGTTGGTGCTGCTATTCTCAGGGTACATCTAGAACCACCACAAATAGTGGCCAAGTGATCCACTGTTGCACTGCAGAGACAAATGGGTAACAGTTCAGCTAATGCCTAAGAGAAGCAGTTTGTGCAGTGCTGATGGCTTTAAAGACGCAACATGAACCTGCTGAAAATGAACTAAGACAGATTTTGTTAGGACTTGACAGCACCAAGATAAAATGACTTGCATGCAGATACTATGTCTGATTCTTCTTATATACATGAGGGGATTCAGACAGAGGAAAACCAACGCTACAGTGGGGAACACATACATTAAGAGTCAACTTTAATTGCTGAAGCACTGGGTTTCAGGTGCCACACAATAGCCTGAGTGTGGTGTAAAACTTCAATGCTGTGCATTGGTCAGATTACTGTGTTTATCATTTAAGAGGGATTAAAAAGGTGGATGGGGGAATCTGTAAAAGGGGCATAGGCATAAAAGTGTGACTAGGAATCCTTTTCAAGTGGTATAGCCTACATAATTCAGGATGTGGCTTAAAACATGAACATTAAAATCATGTGCTTTTCAAAGCGTGCTACCGGACCAGTATTTGGCAGCCTTTCTGTGAGCTTTTTTGTTGCATCCAGACATATAACACAACAAAGGACATACGCTTAAAACAAGCCAGACCTATTAGCTTTGTCAATGCTTGTTAGTAGTATCAAATAAATGAGTAACAACAATGATTTTGTTATTAATAATTAGAATTGAAAATGTTTCATTTCTCAAAATTTGAGACTGAATTAAACATTATGAATATCTGTGCAAACTAAACCGTTTCAGTCACTACCGTTCCGCTTCACACCACTTTCCTCTGCCATCTCTCACTCTATTAGACAGTTACTCCCCACATCTTTCACAAGTCTCTGTATGTGTATCTAACACAACATTTTCCTCTCACATTATTGTAGGAAAGTGCCCCTTTTTGTCATGTCACCCCCAATTCTTGCCACTGGTACTGATGTTTCTCGACTGATGTGCACTGGGTCCCTGCTAACCAGGCCCCAGTGCCAGTGCTCTTTCCCTAAAACAAGCTAAAAGGTTCTAATTGTAACACAATTGGGACACACTTTGGCACCCCTGTAAGTCCCTAGTAAGTGGTACCCCTGGTACCTAGGGCATGGGTGCAAAAGAGGGTCCCTAAGGGCTGCAATATGTATTATGCCACCCTTGGTGACCTCCATTCAAATTGCATGCAGCCTGACATCGCAGACTATGTGAGTGAAAACGCGACATGACACACTCACTGTGTGCCAAAGTTACTGCATGTAATTTATGTAATTCACCCTTACAACAGGCCTTGTAGCCCTAAGTCAGGGTGCATTATATTACACGTGAGAACATATCTGCATGAGCAGATATGCCTCTGTGCTGTCTAGTTCAATTGCTAGATGGTTCAAGTGAACAGGGAAGCCATCTTAAGTATATGTACTGTGCACAGATAATTACGAGTTCCCCAGCTACATGATGGCTTTACTGAAACCTATGGTGTTGGATATCACACACCTTATCTTAATAAATCTGTGCTGATGCCATACAAGATTTATTATGACCTGCACCCATAGGGCAAATTAGAGGTGCCCTCTGAAACCCTGCCAGTCCTGTAGTGTGCTGGCTGACTGGTATCGACCAGCCTGCCACCACTGACAGGGTTTTGACCCCCTGTAGGTCAGAGCCCCCGCTCTCTGAGTGCAGAAACAATGCCTGCTCCGTAGGAAAGTGTTCACACCTCCTCCAGCAGGATGGCTCGCTCACTTGCTGCCTGTTGCTTTCCTGCTGTTCCTTGGTCCCGGGGGACCACAACGCCCAGCCTGCTGCCTGTCTCTGCGGCGCTTGGCCGCCATCATCAGAAAGCGCCAGGAGGCGCTTTAAATCCGTCCGCGGGCTCCCGCAGCGCGGGTCCCACTCACTTGCTGCCTGTTGCTTTCCTGCTGTTCCTTGGTCCCTGGGGACCACAACGCCCAGCCTGCTGCCTGTCTCTGCGGCGCTTGGCCGCCATCATCATCAGAAAGCGCCAGGAGGCGCTTTAAATCCGGCTACGGGCTCCCGCAGCGCGGGTCCTGCTCACTTGCTGCCTGTTGCTTTCCTGCTGTTCCTTGGTCCCGGGGGACCACAATGCCCAGCCTGCTGCCTGTCTCTGCGGCGCTTGGCCGCCATCATCATCAGAAAGCGCCAGGAGGCGCTTTAAATCCGTCCGCGGGCTCCCGCAGCGCGGGTCCCGCTCACTTGCTGCCTGTTGCTTTCCTGCTGTTCCTTGGTCCCGGGGGACCACAACGCCCAGCCTGCTGCCTGTCTCTGCGGCACTTTGCCGCCATCATCAGAAAGCGCCAGGAGGCGCTTTAAATCCGGCCGCAGGCTCCCGCAGCGCGGGACGTGCGCCCGGGCAAAGCCCGGGCCAAGGGCAGGCCCGTCTGCGCCAGTCTGAGCCAGGAGGAGCCAGGCCAGGGTTACCCCCTTGATACTTTGGCCTCCACCAGAGTCCAGCAGCTCCAAGGTACTTTTGTTTCTTTTGCTTTTTGACAAGGACATTGAGACAATATATCTACACTGGGAGCCACTCTACGCTGAACTGTCGCAATTAAAGCCTGTGGAGTATTAAGTACGCTGGTTTAAGGCTTCTGGTCACGTTACACTTCTCAATTTGTAGATATTTTCTATGCTTCGTTCTACCATTATTTCCAGCTTTTGCAACGTGGTATTGTGCACTAAGTTACATGGGGAAAATGAAAGCTGCAGATTCCCTGGGAGTGGGTCCCCTAGGAAAGGGCAAGAAGGCCAAAAAGTCGTTAAAACAGCCTACATCGAAAAGTAAAAACAGCGTTATGAGACGCATTGATAGCCTCGTCAGCGATTGTCACGAGATACTAACTGCCCCCCTGGGCCCCGCCAACTGCATCAATGCAGAAGACTATCCTCCTCTCCCCATCACCGCTAGCGGAACACCACTAATACCTGATATGTTCAAAAGATCTTTATCAAAAGCCCCCATAGCTACTTCACAACCAAGTACCCTGATCACTGATTCTGAGACGCCGTATCCCAACACAGCTGATAAAAGCCAAGCAGATTATGTAATTGAATGCTCAAATAGATTCCTTCCGCTACTGGAACTGAATGGGGAATCATGTCCCCCTAAGGATAGCGAAGAAATAGGAGGTGTTGATAAAAGTGACACCCCAATTTGCCCCTATAAGACTTTGTGTATTGATCAATCCACTGGCGAGTTATTGGGATTGAAAGCACAAATTAGATCCCTCTCAGATGAAGTGAGTACGCTTAAGGGCATGATTGACGTGTTATCTACCACACTGAAGTCATACACTAGTCAACTAAATTTGCATGGTAGTATGCAATATAAGGACACTCACTCCTACACCAGCGTTCAGATTAAGAAAGGCACACAAACAACTACTGGAGAAAGTGACACTACAGGGCAGACTTTCCCATGTGTGAGCAAAACATATCCTGCCCCGTTAAGTCCACAGTCATCTGTCTCCAATATTCCTGTTGTACATAATGGTTATCGCTTGCATAATATGGGACCTAGAAGGGAAGAACACACCATCTTTCGATCGAGCCAACCACTCGGAGCTCGCAGAATCAAAAGTTTGGCTAGTAATGAGAGACCCACTATTGGCCTGGTAAAACGTAAAATATTCTTGATCAACGTCCCTAAAACTACCTCTAGTTCATTTAGAGAAGACGAACAGTCTTTAATCAATAAATGCACTCAATGGTTAAGACACGTACGAAAGTGTCGAGCTATAATTCGGGAAGACATATCCTCAGCTAGAAGGTTTACACCCTTGGGTCACAACACTGACTATGTTTGTCTTACACTTGTATCTGCAGATTTGGTAGAGAACCTAGTGGCGTTTGACCTGAGGACATCACATATGATCACAACTAACATTAGGATGAAGCTTAATCCTCCAGCTTGCCCTGCTACCCAAATGACTAGCTGTCTAATCTCTTCCTGTATTGAGGCCTCTGATCTACAAAGCATAGATTGATGCCAAAGGAATTCTTATCCATCATCCCGTATAGAGGAAGTATTCGAATCAGGACCTATTGGGGTGGCAGTTGGGGGAAGTCTTACTTCAGCAAACATTAGTGTAATTAGAGGGCCTGAAGTAGCTGATGGGCCCTTAAGGTCCATTGTGCCTCCACAGGCTGATCTCCTTTGCATACAGACTGACCCCTGTTGTATAACTATTAACCAGGAGTCCACCCACTTAGCATTAGCTTCTTGGAATATAGCGGGCCTGCCATCCAAGACCTCATCACAGGACTGGATAGCCTTTATTGAGACCCGGGATATACTGGCTTTCCAGGAAACCTGGGCGCTCAATCCTGTTTACCATCTTGGTTATCTCAACTTTTCAAAATCAGCATCTGGAGGGCGTAAAGGCAGGCCATCAGGTGGGCTGACAATCTGGGTCAGACAATGCATTGGTTTTAAAATTGAGGCGATCCCGATTGATCATCCTGATATTCTGGTGGTCCTCCTAATCTCTAAAAATCCGCCTCACCTAATGGTGATCAATGTGTATGCAAGAGGCAACGTGGGAGGTAGAACGTCCTCGACAATCTCCACACTCGATAGCTTCATAGAAAAAAATAGAGGCACAAATAATCTGGTCATAGTAGGCGACTTTAATACTACGTTTGAGCCCCTTGACCAAGAGGATAGTAACCTCAGCGTCGAAGAAGATGAGCAGTGGGGCATTCCCCCACTGGAACTGCCACCAATAAGAAAGTGGACAGAGGCTGCTCTTCAGCTTAAAGCCCTGAGTTTGGAGATGGGCATTAGGGCTGTGAATGGGAGAACATCCTTAGACCCCCTGGGCTCACAAACATACTGTAACGGTCTGAGAAGTAGCAGAATAGACTATATCTTTTTAAATGTTGAGAATTGGTCCTCTCTAATTGACATGGAGGTTTGCACTAGAAATGAAAGTGACCATAATCCCCTTCTGCTAACGATGACAGTGTCAGGTCACGTAAATGAACAATCTCAAAACCCCGAAACAACGACTGCCGATGTCATCTTGTGCAATGACATGAGGAGGGTCAAATGGACACGAGTTGTCGGAAACGATTATTCATTAGCCCAAATGAAGGACGTTGTAGAATGCACTTTAGTTGATCTTTTAGCGTTCTCATTGCAGGCAGATTTGAATGCCAGTATCACCCAAGTCCATGAGGACATGTTTCGCAAGATAAAGAGCTTTTTTATCAAACCCTACAAACCTAGCAATAGGCCCACTCCAAAGCATGATAACTGGTACAACAAGTCATGTAGAGATGTGTATAAGCAGCTGACCCAAGCTATTAGATCTAAAGACTTTGGCAACATCAAAATCAAACGAAAACTGTATAAACATGTACAAATGGTAGCAAAAAGGTCCTGGGACGAGCTACGATGGTTGGAACTTATGGCAGCATCAAAAGAGAAGAATATGCAAAAATTCTGGCAGCTTGTCAAGTGGGGCAGAGGGGAAACAGGCCATGCACCCCAAAACCATGTCGCCCCAGAGGTGGGTTTCCTACTTTGAGGAGCAATTTGCTGTTGGGGTTAGCGATGCTGGTAACGAATCGTTCCAACTACCACAGCCAGATTCAGTATCACTCTTCACGAAGAGTGAGGTGGAAACCGCTCTGGGCGCAGCACCAAGGGGGAGGGCCCCCGGTCCGGACGGTATACCGGTAGACTTGTTCACCCATGATAAAGATAACTGGCTACAGTATATTCAGCTGCTTGTGAATGCGATAGCTAGTGGAGCAAATATACCTGATTCCTGGCGTGGAGCGGAAATCTTACCAATTTATAAAAAAGGGGACCGCTCCTGCCCTAGTAATTATAGGCGCATCCGTCTAATTGACTCTACACAAAAAATTATGGCCAGGCTATTGCTAAATAGAATCCAGTTATGGATTGATGAAAACAATATATTATCCCCCTTTCAGGCAGGATTTAGGGCCCATGTAAGCACCGTTGATCAAGTTTTTTATTTTATTTTAATCTATTGGCGTGTTGTAATCTTAGCTGGCGGCACTATTTATGCCGCCTTTGTTGACCTAAAATCAGCATTTGACACCGTTCCACGTAATAAGCTTTGGTTAGTTTTGAAAGACTTAGGCATGCCCCTGGATCTTTTAACACTTACAACTAAATTGCACGAAGCTAATTTTGCACAGGTCCGATGGGGCACCCAAGGCAATATCACTCCCAGGTTCCCAATTCTAAAAGGGGTACGACAAGGATGTGTTCTGGCCCCACTCTATTCTCCTTATTTATTAATGGGGTTGTTAATTACTTTTCTGGACATCCCACTGACGCTCCTTTTTTAGCAGGCTTAAAGGTTCCAATACTTATGTTTGCTGATGATACCCTAATATTATCAAAAACACAAATGGGGTTGCAGCAAGCGCTCTGTCGCTTTGAGGAGTTCTGCAGAGACCATGAGCTGAAGGTGAACGTAGATAAAACTAAGTACATGGTTCTGCACAAACACAAGGCGGTTAAGAGCAGGGTTGTCATGAATGAGGTCCTATTGGAACAGACGGACGTATTCACCTACCCGGGGATTACACTGGGCAGAAAGCTAGATTGGAAGCCCCAGATAGACCTATTGGCACCTAAGCACTCACAAATTACAGGAGCACTTTTAAGTGAGCACAGACGTTCCCACACCAAGCCGATAGGCCCTGCTATTAAGATTTACAATACAAAGGTCTTAGCCTCTACCCTTTATGGAGCAGAACTATTGGGTTTCGAGAATGTCACACCTCTCACCCTAGCCCAGAATAAATTTGTGAGAAGTCTCACTGGCCTTGCCCAGAATACACCCCTTAAACCCCTCTATTACGATCTGGGATGCTACATTCTGTTAGAGGCGGCAAGATTTAGACCTCTTGCCTTTTGGCGAAGATTATGGGTAACCCCGGAGTTGACACACTTCGCAAATGCTCTCAGGGATGTCAGAGATGCAGATACATCACATAGGATCACTTGGTTGCAAAAGATGAGATGCTCCCTTGTGAGTATGGGCATGTCTCATCTATGGGAGGATCCGGGTGGCAATACGTTTCCTTCTAAAAAGGCCTTTAAAGAGGCTTATTGGTCCATGGTTAAGGCGAACAACATGCGATCTACTAGCCAACAAATATTGACCAGTGCCTTTTTAGAACATAAGCCGGAGCCCAAGTTCGAAAACTTTTGGGATTCTATTACCAGGCCGGGCGATAGGAAACTTTTTTACCAATTTCGAGTAGGCATCCTACCACTCAAATCTTTTACAGCCAAATGGAAAACGACCACAGATAGCAAATGTGTATCCTGTCAGGACCAGGACGAAACGATTTCACACATCCTATTTGTATGCCCTGCCTACAAATTGCCACGGAGCAAGTGGCTAAAACCAATCTGTTGTATCATGGGCTCTAGGTCATGCACCGCAGCTTTAAGAATACTGAAGACTAGTACTCAAGAGCCCATTGTGATTGTCCTAGCGAAATTCTTGAGCTGGATGTGGAGAATTTGGTCTAACCTTTTAAAAACTTCTGCTGCTATAGATCAGTTCTAATTTACTGCTGCTGTTAATTGATGACGGGTTAGCTTTTAGTACCAAGCACAAATGAAATGCATAAAGCGAGACCTTTTGTGGTGTTAGTATAACATCCTATGAAGATTGACTTTTATAATGATTTATGTGCTTTTAAATTGAGCGATTTTTATCATATTTTTATATTTGTTGTTATTCATTCTGATGTACCATGTTTTATATACTAGTGATTATGCTCCCATCTAAGATTTTTTTTTTTTTAACTATGATATTGTATACTATTTATGTGCCTTTTGTGATCAAATTGATCGAAATAAAGATTGAATTGAATTGAATCTGCATACTAAGGCCAGGGGCTTCAAACGCCCCTGCTTACTTTGAAATGCTACCCTGGCTTTCCCCACATCTGAGAGATGCCACCCCCTGCCATGAGGCCCATTTGGCACCAAGACAGGTGGGAGATTAGCTATGCAAGTAGGCTTGTTGCACCACCAGGCTAGTCACACCCCTAAGGTGGGCTGCCTGATGTGCTTGACAAAAGAAGGGTTCCACCATTTTGTTTTTGATGGAATTAGGAACTCTGGATCAGGGTTATGCCCACTTCCTACAAGGACGGGTCATATAGGGGGTGTAGTCACTCCAAGCGTAAGTAGTCCATTGGCTACTACCCTTCACTCCCCTTAACGCCCCTAAATTCAGTGTTTACAGGGCCCCTTGACACCAGGAACTCTGATTCACCTGACTAAAGCAGGAGTACGAAGAAGAGACAAAGAACGCAAGAACTGTGGACTAACTGTGGACTTGGCACAAAACCCTGCCTGTCTGCTCCTGTCCTAATAATTGCAAAGACCTGACTTGTCCTGTAGCTGTGCATCCTCCAAAAGCCTTGGAGGGCTGCCAGCACTTCGTCAACCTGTCATCATCTCCCTTGAAGTGGAGGAGCCACTTGCCTGCAGGCACTGACCGCAACATCCGGTTCACTGATCTGATGACCATCGGGTCTACAGACGCAGCAACCACCCATGAGGAGGTCACGGAGCTCCAGGAGATCATATCCGTCTGCCCACCACGTTTGGAGACATCAGGAACCCCAGGAGCTGCCCTGCACCAATACCCCAGGTACTGGACCCCTTGCAACAGCCAAGGCTTGTTCAGTGTCCAGCCCGGCCACCAACACCTCCAAGACCGACCTTCCGATGTGGGACGTCAGCGCTAGAGAGGACTTCATCGAGAGTAGTCCAGTTGTCCTGTTCCCATCTCCAGGTCGACCCCAAAAGTGAGAGCCTACAACGCAAGCTGCCCGCCGGACAAAACACATCTACACCCGAACCCCACAGCCCGAGTCCGAGCCTACCAACGGTGCTCCATTGCGCCAAAGACCTTCAAGAACCAAGACCCCCTTTGGGTTCCGACTGACATTTTTCTACTTAGAGGTTTCTCCATAGACTTCAGCGGTAGCATTCAAGGCTACCCTTGCGACCAGCACATCTGCACTCAGCCACACCTGGGCAGGTAAACCCAAACTGCTGGTGGTTCTAAGGACCTTGGCTCCTACTTAATTTAAGTCTAGAAGAACAGTCCTGTAAGTCATTTGCACGTGACTCTATGCAGTGTACGTTTCTCCCATAGAATGACATTACTGTGTTCAAGGCTCATGCCTCAAATCTGACAGCTGTATTTTCTAAGTGTTTAAAAATCGCTCACTCGAAACGTACTTACCTAATCTCATATATCTTGGTGACTACATTTATATAAAATCCATGTTAAGTGTTGGATAATCGCTGACTCAAAAAGTACTTACCTAATCTTGTATATCTTGGTGTCTATATTTATATAAAAATCGATGATATTTTTCTAAATTGGTGTCTGATTTCCTTATTGAATGTGTGTTTCATTTATTGACTCTGTGTGTGCAACAAATGCCTAACAATTCCCTCTGATAAGCCGAAGGCTGCTCAACCACACTACTACAAATAGAGCACCTTGGGATTGTCAAAGCCAGCCCCTGTACACTAATAAGGGGCACCTGAACTCTGCACAGTGCACCTCATTTTGGAACAGTATATAGAGAGCCAGCTTCCTACATCTATCTTGCCACTTTTTCTGCACATAGTTCTGTTCATTTCTCACCACCACCCAGCACACAACCCACCAACTGACCTTTAAGCACTGCATTTTACTGTCCTTTGGCGCTGTCAATATTTTGACAAATGTGTACCTCTTTCACCCAATTTAGAACCACAATTTCAATTGACACATATGTGACCATTGCTCTATGCGCTTTGCAGAGAAGCTAAAGATTGCATGTGATTGAAGTCTGACTCTTTTATGACCCTCTATCAGGCACTGTCAGACATTCACTTTATCTTCAGCCTCATCTTCAGAGCTCTCACTTGTGCAGTCATAAACACTCACCCACAACCAGAACTCACCTAGACACCTGGAGGCGACTCATTTCACATAAGATGAAAGTACTACAGATATGCAGCATACAAAAAAAACATATTGTCTTAAAAAAGTTTCACTAAAAAATAAAATGTAAGTACGGGATGCCAGTGAGATCAGATGATGCAGAATATCAGTAAACTAAAACTTCATGAGATTTTCTTACTATGTAAATTGTACCATTTCCTAGCTCAATTATCTGTTTAGTATATCAAAATGAAAATGTAATTCTTCTCAATAAATCAGAAGAAAAGTAAAATAGTGCTGCCATCTTGTTCTTTCTTAGGTTTTTGGAAGCATGGGAAGTTTGTAAAATTCTAAATGAGCAATCAGGTTGGAATGAGCTGGCCAGAGCTTGCCTTCACCACATGGAGGTAGAGTTTGCAGTACGTGTTTACCGTACAATTGGAAATGTTGGCATGGTGATGTCCTTGGAACAGATCAAGGTAAAAATACATTTGTGCATGGGCAAAAAGTATGTAATTTAAAGCAAAATTTCTTTTGAATTTGTAATTATGTTGATGTATTTACGTCCATATGTGAGCCTTTTTTTTTTTTTTAGTGGTTCCCACATTATTTTGCTTTCAGAAATGTGGGGTTTTGTTGTGCAGCATTTGCTACAAAGTAACAGAACATCAAATCAGTTTAAACTTGTATGAAAAGATTCATTTTAAGTACGTGTTCTCTCTAATTACTTGATCTGAAAGAGACACGTTAGTGACAGATTCCTTACCTTAGAATATCCCCAGGCGTCAGGCTGGATCCAGAAAGTTTTGCGTAGCAGTACCCCTGCGCGTCGGTAGGCGGCGTCGTGCGGCTCCGCGTCCGTCGTCGGCGTCGTGATCGCCGGGATGACGTTGCGGCCAGTACTTAGGCACCGCCCATGCGCGCTAGCGTCAGTTCTTTCTTTTTCCGCGCCAGTAAGCGCAGATCCAGATTGAGCAGTGCCCCCAGACATTTTTTGACTGAGTATTTTTTGTGACTTTTTTGTCCAAGTTTTCGAGTCGTTTCGACTCCAAGGTGTCAGTAGGGATGCCCGGCTTCAAGCCATGCGAGATCTGTAATCGCATGATGTCGATTACGGATCCGCACCGAGATTGTCTCTTCTGCCTGGGGCGCGGCCACGACCCAAAGTCGTGCCCCGAGTGTCAGTCCCTCGCCCCGAAGGCTTTGCGAGAGCGGTCTCGAAAGCTTCTCGAAGCCCGGCACTCGGCTCCGCGCCGATCGAGGTCCCGGGAGAGGTCGAGGGGCCGGTCGCGGAGCCGTCGTCATTAGTCGGGGTCGAAGTCTTCGTCTTCAGGTAAGGCGAAGCACAAGAGGTCTAAGAAGCGTCGCTCTAAGACCTCCCCTCGCCGGTCTCACGACTCGGCCGAGGGTCCAGTTGGTACCGCCCCCGCGGCTCCGTGGGTACCCGAGCAGCCGACGCCGGCCTACCCGCCTGTTCCGGGTCCGACGTCGACTCCGGCCGAGATACAGGACTTGCTGTCGGCCATGGCTCGCATCTTCGGACCTAAGGGTTACCCCGGTGCGCCTTCGGGCCCCGTGGGCCCCAGTGGGAGTCCTCCCTCGGCACCTCCGGCGGCTCCGGCCCCGGTGTCTCCGGCGGCTCCGGCCCCGGCGCCGCAGGACTCCCTCGGATCCAGGCCTGGATCCCGGTCGACGGTTGATCTAACGACACCTCCACCGGCGCCGACCTCCCCGGTACCGTTCACGGCGCCGTCCGAGGCCCCGGGCGGCGCCGTCCCCAGGTTCTCCCCAGAACCGGACTCGGAGCCGGATCGACGTCGCACGACGCCGATTCCGACGCCGATGGGACCTTTCTTCCCTCATGTCCCTCCTCCATACTTTTCACCTGTTTTGGAGGACGAGGAGGACTGGGAGGGGTCGGAAGACCCTCTCACAGCTCAATGTGAGCCTTATCAGGACTGGGCTGAGGAACTGGTTGATGTCAGTGGTCTGGACACCTCTCCTGACCTTGGCATGCTGTCTCCTCCTTCCGTGGCTACGGAGGAGGGAGCAAGTTATGCAACGGTGTTGCGTAGGGCGGCCGCAGCCTTGAGCCTCGAGCTCCCTACAGTGGCTGTCAGGACTAACCTCCTGACGGAAATGCTTCAGCCGGCGGCTACCTCTTCGGAGCCACTGCTGCCGTTCAACGACGCACTTTCTGACGTTCTTTTGGGCACCTGGTCCAGGCCCACCACAGGGGCTCCTGTGGACAGGAACGTAGCCCGATGCCATCGCCCGGCCCCGGGCGACCCTCTGTTCCTCTCCCAACACCCTACCCCCGAGAGCTTGGTTGTCCAAGCCTCTACTTCTCAAAGCGCCTTCCCTACGGCTCCACCGGATAGGGAATCCAAAAAACTGGAACAATTTGGGAAGAAGATTTTTTCTTCCTCCAGTGCTGGCTTGCGGTCCGTGAACACCGCTTGCCTTTTGGGCTGTTACTCCCACTCTCTGTGGGATTCGGTGGCGCAAGTGCTGCCCAAGTGTCCTGAGGAGGTCCAGGCACTTCTCTCCCGTGCAATTGCAGATGGGAGAGACGCAGCGAAGTTCACTATCCGATGTGGCCTCGATACCGCTGACTCGCTGGGCAGATCGCTTGCTATGACAGTGGTGCTGCGCCGTCACGCCTGGCTGAGGACCACTGGTTTCTCGGGCGATGTCCAAAACACCCTTATGGACATGCCCTTTGATGGTATCCGCCTTTTTGGCAATAAGGCAGACAGCGTGCTGGAGCGCTTTAAGGACTCGCGGGCTACGGCCAAGTCCTTGGGCCTCTCCGCCTCGCGCCCTCCGCAGCAGTCTGCTTTTCGCCCCTTTCGTGGACACGGAAGAGGCGCCCAGTCACGTCCACTGCCCAGCCACCGGCCCGCGCAGCAAGCGCCTTCGCGCGGCCGAGGACGTGGCTCCCGCCGAGGCGGGTCGGGTAACCAGCGTGCGGGTCAGGCCACCACCTCCGCCCCGTCCGCGGCCTCCAAGCCCTCCTAGTCCATCCTTTCCAGTCCACAGCACACCAGTGAGAGGCAGGGTCCGCCATCACCTTCCCCACTGGTGCACCATCACATCGGACAGGTGGGTTTTGGACATTGTCCGAAGGGGCTACTCCCTCCCCTTTGAGACTACCCCCCCAGCCATGCCACCTCAGCACCACCGCATGTCGGGGGACCATTTGGTACTTCTTCGACAGGAAGTTGCGGCCCTCTTGGCCAAGGGGGCCATCGAGCGCGTTCCGACCCCAGAAGTAGGGCGTGGTTGCTATTCCCACTACTTTCTGGTGCCCAAAAAGGACAAGGAGGACATGCGTCCTATCTTGGACCTCCGGAACGTCAATCGCTTCCTCCGGAAGGAGAAGTTCAAGATGCTCTCCCTAGCTCAGGTCTTGACTGCCCTCGACCCTGGAGACTGGATGGTAGCGTTGGACTTGCAGGACGCATATTTTCACAGCCCCGTCCTGCCGGCCCACCGGCGTTACCTGCGGTTCACGGTAGGCCTCGAGCACTTTCAGTTCACCGTGCTTCCCTTTGGCCTTACCAGCGCCCCTCGGGTGTTCACGAAAGTGATGGCGGTGGTCGCAGCTCATCTGCGCCGGGCAGGGGTTCCAGTCTTCCCCTACCTCGACGACTGGCTGCTGAAGGCGGGCTCGTCCCAGGCAGTCGTTTCCCACCTCCAGACTACGGCCGGACTCCTGCACTCGCTGGGGTTCTCCATCAACGTGCCGAAGTCGCACCTGATTCCTTCTCCACAGCTCCTTTTCATCGGAGCAGTTCTGGACACAACGCAGTTTCGGGCCTATCCTCCCGAACGGCGAGTCCAGGATATTCAGGCTATGATTCCGATCTTTCAGCCTCTATCCTGGGTTTCGGTACGGATGACCTTGAGGCTGCTGGGCCTCATGGCCTCCTGCATCCTTCTGGTCGATCATGCCAGATGGCATATGCGGGATCTGCAATGGGACCTGAAGTTCCAGTGGGCGCAGCATATGGGGAACCTGTCCGATTACGTCCAGATCTCGGAGGGGACTGCACAACAGTTGCAGTGGTGGCTTTCGAACCGGCAATGGGTCACGGGCAGATCCCTCTCCCTTCCCCAGCCAGAGCACACAGTTGTGACGGATGCGTCCCTTCTGGGATGGGGCGGTCACATGGGAGAGGCGGAGATCAGAGGCCTCTGGTCTCCGGCGGAGTCCCGGCTCCATATCAACCTTCTGGAGCTCAGGGCGATCCGACTTGCACTGAAGGCATTCCTTCCCTCTGTCAAGGGGAAGGTGGTGCAGGTGTTCACAGACAACACCACCGCCATGTGGTACTGCAACAAACAAGGCGGGGTGGGGTCGTGGACCCTATGTCAGGAGGCTCTGCGTCTCTGGACATTGCTGGAACATCAGGGCATATCCCTGATGGTTCAACACCTGGCAGGTTCCCTGAACGCCAGGGCGGACGAACTCAGCCTCTAGGTGCATGATGGATCACGAATGGTGTCTTGACTCGGAGGTGGCGCAAGGACTCTTTCTACAGTGGGGAGAGCCTTGGTTAGATCTATTCGCCACCGAAGAGAACGCGCAATGTCAGCAGTTCTGTTCGTTGGAATTTCCAAGGCGGCACTCGCTCGGTGACGCTTTTCGTCGCGAGTGGAGTTGCGGTCTGTTGTACACCTTTCCGCCTATACCACTTCTGCCCAGAGTGTTGAAGAAGATTCGGCGCGACCGGGCCCAAGTCATTCTTGTGGCTCCGGACTGGGCTCGAAGAGTTTGGTATCCCGAGCTACTCCGTATGAGCATCGATCCCCCGATCCTACTGCCTCTTCGGGAGGATCTTCTGTCGCAGCAGCAGGGGACGGTCCTCCACCCGAACCTGTCCAGTCTCCACCTCCTTGCGTGGAGATTGAGCGGCGGCAGTTGATTCCTTTCGACTTGCCTCCCGAAGTTTGTGATGTGATTCTGGCAGCCAGGCGTCCCTCCACTAAGGTGGTATACGCCTGCAGGTGGAACAAGTTTGTGGCATGGTGCACAGCAAAGGCTGTGAATCCCCTTTCTACCCCTCTTTCTGAGGTTCTACTGTTCCTTCTTTCTCTGGCCCAACAGGGTTCTGCCCTGGGTACCATCAAGGTCTACCTTTGTGCTATCTCGGCCTTTCTCAGGCTTCCTGATCAGCCCTCCTTTTTCAAGTCCCCTGTTGTTAACAGGTTTCTTAAAAGCATTACACACCTTTTCCCTCCTGTTCCGTTTGTAATGCCTCAGTGGGACTTGAACTTGGTTCTTACCTTTTTAATGTGCGCTCCCTTCGAGCCTCTCCATAACTGTCCTCTTCGTCTTCTCACTCTAAAGACAGCCTTTCTGGTGGCTATCACCTCCGCTCGGCGGGTGAGTGAGCTCCAGGCTCTTTCTTGCAAGCCCCCCTTTTCTGTCTGTCCATCCAGACAAAGTTGTTCTTAGGACGCGTCCATCCTTCTTGCCAAAGGTGGTTACTGCCTTCCACATTGGGCAGACCATCACTTTGCCCACCTTCTTTCCGCCTCTGCATCCTTCTAGAGAGGAAGAGAGGCTCCACCGTCTGGACCCAAAACGTGCGATTTCTTTCTATCTGAACCGCACACAACAGTTCCGGGTGGACGACCAGCTCTTTGTTGGCTACGTGGGCGCCAAAAAGGTAGGGGCGGTACACAAGCGGACCATCTCCCGCTGGGTTGTCTTGTGTATCAAAGCCTGTTATTCTTTGGCTAAGAAGGAGCCCCCTGTTGGGCTACGTGCCCATTCCACCAGGGCGACAGCCGCCACCACGGCTTTGGGACGTGGTGTCCCATTGCAGGACATTTGTCAGGCAGCTACGTGGGCCTCGCTGCACACGTTTACCAAGCATTACTGCCTTGACAGCCAAGTCCGGAGAGACGGCTTCTTTGGCCGTTCTGTCCTCCAGGACTTCCTTGTCTGATCTTTGTTCGCAGACCCACCACCGGGGTTGGTATTGCTGGGGTATCTATTCTAAGGTAAGGAATCTGTCACTAACATGTCTCTTTCAGATGCACAAGTTACTAACTTGTGTAACGATATATCTGTAAGAGACAGTAGTTAGTGACAGATTCCTTACCGCCCACCCATCCTCCCCGTTCTGCGAACTGATTTCTAGGGTTAAGGTCATCCCTTTCAGGGCCCTAGTTTTCAGACACCAGTGTCAGTTTCTTGCATGGCTCTGCGTTTCTGGCGCGGAAAGTCGTGTACAGAACTGACGCCAGCGCGCATGGGCGGCATCTAAGTACTGGCCGCGACTTCATCCCGGCGATCACGACGACGGACGCGGAGCCGCACGACGCCGCCTACCGACGCGCAGGGGTACTGCTACGCAAAACTTTCCGGATCCAGCCTGACGCCTGGGGATATTCTAAGGTATTGAATTTGTCACTAACTACAGTCTCTTACAGATATATCGTTACACAAGTTAGTAACTTGTGCTTCTCTGTAGATAGTCCTCTGTCATGTTGAGAACTGTGATAAGCCATCAGCTCTCTATAAAGAAAATTAGAGTGAACTTTAGTCTCTGCAATGTCACCAAGTGTGGATATTTGAGTACAGTTTATGGAGAAAAAAAAATTTAAATGCTGTTCTTTAGAGTATCATAAAACATTCTGAATGTATATAACGATCTGCACATCACTCCACCCCTGCATCTACCTCTCCATACCACAGCATGGTTAGATGTCTTTGAGTTTCAACACATATTACAATTAATCACTGAAATAGTTGAAACTTACCAGTATCTGTGTAGAAATATACACTCAATATATTTTGCTCACCTACGCACTCAAAATATACATCTGAAACATTCTAATGATCATCCAAATAACAAGGTTTTTTCACATATAACATACAGGATGAATTGGGGTAGGAACAAAACATGATTTTAGTTCAGATTCACAACTGAACATTTAAATTACTCTTGGATTAGAATATCTCTGAACTCCCTGCATAAAATATAGTGTTAAATCTTGACTACTGATAGATGTAGGTAGAAGCCAACCTTCATAGATGCCAAAACATCGCTCTCACTCCAGTGGATAGTGTGGTCTTTTATAGGATGATTTCTAAGTTGCAGAACTCATCTGGCTAGTCCTAGCCATTAATTGGCCCAGAATCTCTTCTGGGCAGGCTAGGAATTTTGATGAAAACCAAATAAATGCAGCTCTGCTACAAAGACTAAACAAAAGGCATACTAGAAATTCCTGATAATGTAGGCAACAGCTTGAGCATACCTTACCAGTTCAGAAATATAAAAAAGTGGCAAACTTTTTTTACTCCAAATAGCAAAAACCTATGTGAAACATTCAGCTTTATAGAACATCAGATTAGGCAAGAAATATTGCAAAATATGCTTAATTAAATCCAAATTCAAATTGAAATCTTCAAATGTAAATCTTACCTTGTCTCAGGTTCTAACAAATTCTGCTTTTTTTATTTGTTTTATTATTAGGTTCCCCAATTGGTACAATGAAGTTCAAAATTCATCTTTCGTTATCAAATGTAACAAAAATGTCATACTTTAAATATCGAATGTATACTTAACCAATTAATTCATTTTCATAAAATTCTGATATCTAGATCAAATCTTTTTAAAGTTATTTAGAGCGCCAGTGCACTTTACATATATGTTTTTCCATGCTGTAAACTTAAAAGAAATTGTTAACCCACATATCAAAATGTGGAGGATCTTTAGGAAGACAGTAGGTATTATCCCTGATCTTGCTGTCATAATTACTGAAAACCACCAATGGCACACAGCTTTTGATGTAATTTCCATGTCACTTGTACAGCCTGATAACATAGAAACGTCATCTAGTGTTACCTGAATTACTAAACAGTTCATTATAAACGAGAGAACCCTACCACAAAAATCTCTTAGCAGATCAAACAACCATAACATATGCACCCAGTTTCTTGTTGCTTCAAACCTATGGTGGTGGTCCGTTAAGTTTGGAGTACACTTCTACAAATAAGCAGGAGTAAAATAAGACACTGTGGTTAGTATTTAGACTATACTAACCAGATTTCATTCTGCCACTTTCTAAATGTTTGCTCAAGCAGCAGGTTAGTGTTTTTTTGCTTCTTCAAATGTAGAACCCAGTGGCCAAACCACAGCTGCAATGGGCCCCCCTTAAAAGGAGACTACTGTGGCTTTGGATTTTTCATCCTGCTTATTTGACAATAGGAAAATTGAAATGGCCCCCTATTTTTGCTTCTAGATTCCTTTACATATTCCCAAGATATAAATGCCATTGCATAAGCCTGTTGTTTCTTGATGACCGTTCTATACAAATTGTTCTTAATGTTGTCTCTGCATGTACATTGGGTATCTGTAAAGAAGGAAATACGTATTGTCTTATCGAAATCTAAAGGACAATATTGTACAAGTTTGGGATTTCAGATCCTCTATTTTTTTCAAAGGTGGATATGAGTATCTCCTTTGTTATATCTAAAAAATAATTATAAAATATTTTTTATTTTGATACATTGTAAAAGGTGAGGGTACGCCATTAGATAAGCAGATAATTAACAGTTCTAATAGTCGAGAATGGCCAGACCTTCTCCTTCTCTTTGGAAGTATAATTTTTTCAAAATTATTCTAGGGTGGCCTTTGCTTCATAGAAAGCTACTAATCATTTCTTCATTTTTATAAGCGATATTTTCCAAAATGACAGTGAGTGCAGAGAAATAAAATGTAATTAAAGTAAACATAATAATTATAATAATCAAAATTCTACCTATGATTGATAAAGGAAGGTTGCTCAATCTTTCTAATCAACATCTAATTTTCTGAATCAACTGATCATAAATTAATTTATTCAAGTCATCATAATTTTGAAATACCAAAATACTTAGATATTTTCTTTGGATCTTCATTGTAGTACAGGGTTTGGGAGCGTGGGAGAACTTGTAGAATGTACATTTCCCAGCTCTCTTAATGGAAGTTCCAGTTCTATTAAGGACATGGAGGCGAGGATTATTCTCAATTTTCTTTATTTTGTTAATGTACAGCAGCCTTAATATACCCATAAAGAACTAACTTTCCCAGAAACTACAGGAAAAGGAAGAACCAAAGTATTATCCAATCACAGTGCTTGCTGTCCTTTACAGTCTTTTTTCAACTCCTATGCCCTCTTTCTTCATGCGACAGAGGCCCTCTTTGTGCCCGATATTACTCCTGTTTAGAGGTTTTGTTTCCTCCAACAGTAAACTCCTTTAATGTACCTTGGTCCAATCCATCAGTGAACAGTGTCAGTTATATAACCATACATTGACCTTTTGCACACATTTTATAATTTTTATCCTGCATCGTAGAATGTACAAACAACTTTCTTAAACATAAAATATTGACAGGTACCAAAAGCCATCAAATACTTATGTATATGCATTGACACAATCCAGCAGTTCTTATTCCTTATCAAGATAGGGTGGTGATACGGTCCATTTTGATTGTTGGTAGGGATAATCCTTGCCTTTGTGTCCTTAATAGAATTGAAACTTTCCTTTACGAAAGATAGACTGTGATATTTCCTATGTCAGACCCGGAGATGAGGATTATGCTCGTTCAAAGCTTACTTACCACCAAGGTGGCCATATCTAAAACCAGTTTAAAGTAAAACCTTTCAAAGGTAGAGTCTGTAGACAAATCTGCAGGATTCAAAATATCCTCCAAATGAGGCCCAAGGGAAAAGGCATTTGAAGCCATGTCCCCGCAGTCAAAGTGTGCCCCTAAAACTGAGGCGTCAGTGCCTGCATCTTGCATGGTCCACCTGACCCATCTTGCTATACTGGGAGATAAAACCTCCTTGAAAGGCACACAAATTGAAACCCATAACTGTCTCTCACTTGGGGGACAGAATTCAATAGTAACGTCTTCATAGGCATTGATAAACCTAAATACACGCAATTCTGGGGTGTCATTAAAGGCTGGATATCAATTCATCCTGGAATTACATTTTGTTCTTCTAGAAGCATGAAAGTAACCCCATCAGAGGTAAATACTCTATCTATAATTTCCAGGGCCTTGACACTGGAGGCCAGTCCTTAATTTGAACCAGTGGTTTCCGATGCTCGGCACCGGCACTTAATCATCAACACCGGCGCTTGTTACAGTTTGCCAAAAGGGGGCGCTGTTTGGCTCATTTTGAGATGACTACAACAACAGTTAATTATTAATTCACTATACATAAAAAATTACTATTACCTGTCGCTCAAGCCATTCTTATAGCTTTGGGGGCCTGAAATAGTCTGAATTGTCACACTTATATAATTGTGATGGTTAGCAGTTGTAATGTTACTATCATTGGCAGCATGGCAGGGGCAATATGTTGTGAAGAGAGCCATGGCACATATGTTTTTCACAAATTAAGCACTGTTGGAGGCTCTTCTGCAGGAGATCAAATACAGCAGCATGGCTAGCTTACCCGAAAGCTCCTTTCTGGAGAGATAATTGTAAATCCTCCAGGAAAGAAAAAGATTAAGGACTTTATTCATGTCCCATTGAGATGAATATTTGGGTTCTGGGAGAAGAGCTAAACGTATTCCACTCATCAGTTTCTTTACCAAACGGTGTTCCCTGACTGGAGATCCTTCTACTGGGCTGTTCTTCATGGCTGACCGGGATATATTCTCTGATTTATAAGCAATTCTTTCAGAGGTCAAGAGCGACTCGACATTCAATATCTGCACAACGTCAGACCCCACTGGATCCACGGCACTCTGTAGACACCAGCCCATCCATCTTGACCAGGCGGCTCTGTATTGCTTAACTCTTCCATCTGCCCATGCGTTTGACAGAAGTCATTCAGCTTCTCGTCAACGTTCAGGGACTTTCCATCATTCCCTGTTATCTAACATGACATCAGATGTGGCCCTAGCGTATGTTTGTTTTGGAAAGGAAACACATTATGTTTATAGTAAGGCCCTCACTCACCAACCTAGTTGGTGACATGCTTCATCATCGGGCCCCACCCACGCAGGTGCACCTTGGGTGTGCTACGACACCTGGATACAGCGGAGCTGGTATTGTGCCGTGAGAGTGCAGTGAAAGGAAGAAAGTGAGTGAATGTTAAAAAAGCTGTCCTAAATGTCCCTGGGATAAAAAATGACTATTTTAATGGGTGGGCCCTTGGCAGTTAATAAAAACGAGAGTCGGATATTTAAGGAGATCTTATGGTAACTCCAATATCCTAGTCGGTCAACATGTTTCAGCCATGCTCTCTTAGTGGTATGGCTTTCTTCAGGACCTATGTGTAGTGCAAAGTGAGTGGTCTAAAAACGTGTTTATTAGAAGACCATATATGTGACACACGCGCTAAGGTGTGATATGTGGTAGAGGAGAATTTCCTCTAGTGGCGCTTTCCTGTGGGGAAGGAAAAGACAAACAAACATACGGAGAAACATGTAACATACTGGTATAGTTGTTTCAGGAGCGGAGTGTCCGTGCTCTTATGCGGTCAAAGGCACAGTGACGACGGGGTGTGGCGTAATTAGTTATAATCGACGCCTGGTAATTTATGCGGTACCGGGTGTTAATCAAGATTCGCATAACATGGTGCATCGTGTAACTTAAAAACGAAAAGCGAAAAGAGCAAAATATTTTACTCAGACAATATCTGGACAGTGCCCCAGGCGTCGATTATAACTAATTACGCCACACCCCTTCCTCACTGTGCCTTTGACCGCATAAGAGTACGGACACTCCGCTCCTGAAACAACTATACCAGTATGTTACATGTTTCTCTGTATGTTTGTTTGTCTTTTCCTTCCCCACAGGAAAGCGCCACTAGAGGAAATTCTCCTCACCACATATCACACCTAGCGCGTGTGTCACATATATGGTCTTCTAATAAACACGTTTTTAGACCACTCACTTTGCACTACACATAGGTCCTGAAGAAAGCCATACCACTAAGAGAGCATGGCTGAAACATGTTGACCGACTAGGATATTGGAGTTACCATAAGATCTCCTTAAATATCCGACTCGTTTTTATTAACTGCCAAGGGCCCACCCATTAAAATAGTCATTTTTTATCCCAGGGACCCTTAGGACAGCTTTTTTAACATTCACTCACTTCCTTTCACTGCACTCTCACGGCACAATACCAACTCCGCTGTATCCAGGCATCGTAGCACACCCAAGGTGCACTCTGTGCCTTGGGTGGGGGCCCGATGATGAAGCATGTCACCACTAGGTTGGTGAGTGAGGGCCTTACTATAAACATAATGTGTTTCCTTTCCAAAACAAACATACGCTAGGAGCACCCACTCCAGAGTTAGTTCTCTTTGATAAAACATATATACCAGGGGAAGTGAACTGGCTCCAGTATCTTTCCTCCCTCTCCTTTTGATATTTACTATCAGATGTGGTCTGCCACTCACCACAAGATGGTGTGGGTTCCTTAGAGGATCCAGGAAAAGTTCTTGAAACAGGGCAAGATGAATTGGAGAATCTTAAGAAAGTTCCATCAGAACTGGATCAGTGTGATGACCTCCAAGTTCACCAAGTTCAAGATCTGCCCATTGTGACAGCTTTCTTTTGTAAGCCCGCAAGCGCTGAGATACCCCTTAGGGGGTGATTCAAGCGCTATATAAGCACACAAACTAAACTAAACTAAACCCTTCTGTCTTCTGACTTGAGCTGACAACCTTGTGATCGTTGCGTATGGGGGAAATGCATACCCCACCTTTTCACTGCAGTCTTGAAGGAAGGCATCCATCGCCAAAGCTTGCAGATCTGACCTCCAAATTAAGTACTTGTTCACCTGATGGTCCAGCCTCAAGACGAACAGATCTACTGTGAAAAGGTCCCATCTGTTTTCTATCTCCTTGAAGATCCTTGTGTCAGTTTCCATAGGCTCATATCTTGTGCACTGCATGACAGCCAGTCTGCCATGTTGTTGCCCTTGCGCTGGAGGTATTCTGCCATTTCAAAAATCTTGTTGTCAAGGCAAAAGTGGCAGATGTTCATGGACAATCCTGATCGGGATTTCGATCGCCACTCCCTGCCCCAGATGGTTGATGAAACACACCACTGAGATGAGGTCCATCGTCAGCAGTACGCAACACTGTACCTTATGTTGGTCCAACATTGTATTGTAAAGGAACCTGCCGGTAGTTCCAGGAATTTGATGTGTAGTTGTTGCTCTTGCTATGACCACTTTCCTCCTGTGGACAACAACACACCTGGCATCCCAGCCACCTTTGCTGGTGTCCATGTCTATGGCGATATCGGAATTTCTCTCCCATTCCTAGCTTCCATATGCATGAGCCACCATTGCATCTCCTCCTTGGTGTCCTCAATCAGTGGGACCAACTCAGAGTACTTCAGAGTCATACATAGGTGTGATACGTCTTTAACCATTGAAAGGCCCTGTAGTGTAGCTTAAAGTAGTTTTGTTGGAGGCTATTACAAATCCCATGAATGTTGCCTGTTGTGCTGGTGTGATAAGTAATTTCTCCTCGTTGATGACAAACCCCAAGCCTTCCAGAAGATTCACCCACACCTGAATTTATTCCAACAGTTTCTTCAGACATTAATTCAACAAGAGGATGTCGGCCAGATACACTATCAGATGTAACCCTGGGGAGCAAAAATTCTCCATAGACGAATGCAGCACATTGGTGAAACACCATGGTGCCAACGATAGGCTGAACGAAAGTGTTTTAAATCCATACGTCTTTCCTTGCCAGACGAATTATAGGAACCGTCAATGGGTAGGATAAATAAGTACATGACATACACATCCTTCAGGTCCAGATGCACCATCCAATGGTGTGATCTCAGAAAGTCTCTGAGAAGGTGGATGCCCTCCATCTGGAAGTGGTGGTAAACCAGTCACATGTTGAACTCCTTGACATCGATGACGGGTCTCTGGCCCCATCCCTCTTATTTGCTAAAAAGAGATGGCGCACCACTCCCTTTGGCTGAATATCAGTTGCAGAAACTGCGCTGTCACCTGATGGAGGAAGTCTCTTGATCCGAAAGAGAGGTGGCATGGTTTCTGAGTTTGCCTCAGCGTGCCGTAGAACTTTATTAGAAAACCTTGGACCGTCTAAGGGACCCAAGCGTCGAATGTTAGTTTCCTCCAATTGTGGATGAATTGTGCCAACTACCCTTCCACTTTTATTTGGGCAAAAGGGAGAACTTTTACCGGAAATAATTCCTTGCAAATTTTCACGGAAACTACCTCTGCTTCTCCAGTGACGCTAGAAGCCTCTGGAGGGGAAGAAGTCCCCAAATCTTGACTAATCCTGCTACTGGCCACGTTGGGAGCTTTGGCCTCTTGCAGTGGCTTGAGAGAGGGAATGGCCAGTCGAGTGCCCTCTAGCATGACTGGCCTTAGAAGAAAACCTTGGGGCAAAAATTCTCCTTATTGGGGTGACCAAGGGAGTAAATGTTGTTACAAACTTCCTCAACTCTTTAATAGAGTGGTCACATACCTGCCAACCTGAACAAAAATCTTACAGTGTGAGGAGGGGGCGGGGACTTGTGCCAAGAAGTACCTAAGAGGCACTTTTGAACCCCACCCCACCCCTAAGCCCCCTCCTCCCAAAGAAGAAAAAGCTTGTTGAGGCTGGTACCGATGTCCAGGGGTGTTTTCACACCCCTTAATGGACGTCAGCTGTTCAAAGCCTGGGAAAACGAGCTGAAAACCACTATTTACTGTGGTTTTCAGCTCATGTTCCCTGCTACTGTGTGATATTGGCTCCTCACCGGGCGAACGTGTGATGGGAGCTGATATCGTCGGTCGCATGGTGACTCCATGTGAGTTGGCAGGTATCGGGTCACCAAACAAGCCCCCTTGCGCAATCGCCCCTGCTTCTGAAGAGTCCAGATCTCCAAGCTTAGGGTCGAGTTTGATGAAAGGAGACCTGCTTTTCTCAGTAGATAGGGCGCAATTAGCACTCCCTAAGAAAATTATTGCTTGTTGAGCCCACCTATACAGGACTTCAGGGGAGATCAGGGATTCCTCAGCCATGTTTAGAATCTTACTAATGGGGCTAGTAATATCCAACAATTTATCTTCATCTTTAGATTCTGTACATACTTCCCCAAAAACGTGGCCATCCTGGAATAAATTTCTGGGTCATGGCCACTTTGCCAGCAAAGAAAGGGTGAGGGCATTCTGCCCTGAGGTGGGTGAGAACCTCCTTCTCCAAAGGCTTTCTGAGGCGGCCCGCCACATATGCCAATACTTTCTTGGCCGGAGACCACTCTGAAAAGCGGGGATACCAGAGGTCGTCCGAGTCGAGCTTAGCAGATATGTCTTTCCCTGAGCCATTGGGCAGATGATGTGTTAAAGACATCAGCAGCTTGTTACCAGGGCCTGAAGGGGCCAAGGTCAACATCAGAGTCCCCATCCAAAGGGTCTGGGGTGTCAGTGGGAGGAAAATCATTGTCCCTATCTCTGCCCTCAAGGACAGGGGCTAGGGTATTCTGAGATCGAGATAGAAATGCCCATTTCAACAAAAGCATCTAGATCGACACCATGCTCATGCTTCCTTTTTCCACATACCTTGACAGGGGCTTTATTGAGCTCTATTAAAATCTAAAAATACATCTATATCGTTACTATACAATTTAAGCTTGGGGGGCCCTCAGCACAGCTGTCTTAATCAACTATGTTGATCTTAATGCACTTGCAAGAGGCTCAGTAAAGGTTGCAAATAAAACAGGTGACAAAGGACAGCGCTATCTAGTCCTCTTGTGATATTGATGTCCCTAACTGGTCTTCCATGTAATATCAAGTAAAATAAAAGGTAATATCGTGAGACAACATATGTAATGCCAAACTCTATCACTGAATTCACTACTGGCAGGTATTCAGTTCGTAATCAGTAGGCTAGTATCTTAGCAGAGTAGCTTTTTAGAGATCAGTCCACACCTTTAACAAGCATTGATTGATTCTGGTTCCAAAACTGACACACTCTATTGGGCCAATCTTCTCTGTTGAATGCATCTGGTAAATCATTCTTTTTCCTCTTTTCTCCATCCTGCTGGCTTACCTGCCTCCTGTTTAGATCTCATGCCGAAGTAGAAACCTTTACTTACTTGTAGTCATAGTCCTCCATCACCTGTAACCAGGTTCAATTCATAAGCCACTTGCTCCAGTCCCTGGTAAAGTAGGTTGAGTAGAAGGACTATACTGATCAAAATCCTTCCTCAGACTGCACAGTGAGCCCACTGTCACCGCTGCATTGGATGCCCTGTTTAACTTGCTGTCTTAAATTGACAGTGTCTAATCTCTCTCTTATGAAGTTGTTTGTTGCCTGCTCCTGTTTACTTTATTCCTTTTGAGAAATGTTTTTTAAAACTGGTGTTTCAGCTCAGTTGCTTCATCAAACTTAGTTTGTAAAAAGAAAAGCACAGCAATGTTGCCTTTACATTGGTACTTTTTTCAAATATTGCAGAAGTTCAGACTGTCCCCAATGCGTTCATTGTATGTTACCCCTCTCCTTGTGAAACTGTTCCTCCTTGCCTTTATATATTTCTGGACAGTTCTGTCTGATCAGCTCCCCGCAGTGATCCAGGAGTAGAACCTCTGTAGGTTGCTACTCCTCCCCACTCTGGACAGAAGTTCATACAAAACTTCAGAGCTGCTGTTGACCTGAATGAAGAGGAACACTAAACAGCCAACAGAAGCTGTGCACAGTGACAACAAGGAGGAGTGACCAAACCTCAATGATGAGCAGAACCCAACTAACTGCAAGGGCTTGTGTGGAACAGTTCACCAGGCAATGACCTCCTTGTGGATAGAAGGTCTGCAGCTGACCAATAAGTAAACAAGACCTACAACATCATCAGGATGCTGGCGAGGCCTTGTTGCCTTCAATGAGTAGATTAGCCTACTTCCTTCTTACGCTCTCCGTGCCTTTGAGGTACCTTTCTTACCTATTCCACTCACTGAAAAGTATTTTGAGTCCTCCCACATAGACAATCTTAACTAGATTTCTAGTAATTAGCTCATGGATATTTAAATCTGCCTCTGGTCAGATCTCAAGCCCAGAATGTGTTTCGCTCTTCTGACTGGCATCAGAGGTGTACATTTGAATTTTATAAATCTTATAGATAATTCCCTTTTAAAGATCTGACTGAACATTAACCTTATTAATTGTTACTACCTATCTCACTCTATCCTGAGTGTCTAACCCCCACAACCCAATTGAGTAAACCTTGACTGCTTAACCACACTACCCTCTGAGAGTCAAGTCCCACAGGAGACTTACTTGATCATACCGGTGGAGTGGATTAATATTGTGTAGCTTACGGCACCCGTGGTAAATGAGCTCTGTTTTTACAATTGAGGCCCAGTAACCATGGAGTACACTGAGGCTCCAAGAAAAGTCCTCACATCAAGCATGGATTAAACATGAGGTCTTGCTGGATGTAAGACTGATTCGTCCACCTGTAGCCTCCTGAATGCTCCTAACTCCTTTCTTCATCACAGGGACTCCGCCCCACTAAAGGCTGGGAAGGCACACGTCTGCTTACATCCAACAGTGCTAGCCTTTTCCTGGCAGTGGCTTTAGGAATTTCTTAACACTTTCTTGCCTTCCATCACTTGTCTGTACTGTCATTGTGCTTTCTGTTAGGTTAGTACTACCAGTGCCTGTTGTGGTATTTCAAAATACCATAAAAACTTTTGTTCTGAATGGGACCCTCGATAGCAGAACATCTTTGTTTAGAAACTACTAGACCAAGTTCACTAGCTCTTCTTCCTTTGACAGTTTGCGAAATCCAAAAACTCTCATACTGGCTGCTCATATAAGCTACTAAATGCCAGTAGTTTTTTTTTTTGCTTATGCTCAACTTGGGACACTAATGCCATCACTTTTGATTCAGTGATGTGCAAAGTATTTTGTACATTTTTATCTTGGTCAGTACTATGGACTCTTCTTCATTGAGCAGGAAGAGGTGGCAGATAATGATAAATGTGAATTAATTGAAAAATGAAAACTAAGAAATCACATTGGAGGAAATTAAATCATGCAAAAACAATTTTAAGTAAAGACAATTTTACGGAAATACAAATAAATCAAAAAGAATTAAAAGAAATTTCAATTTAAGAAAAAGATCCAAAATTACGAGAAACTTGGATGGAATTCATGGGTAGGGAGGAGGTTTGGGTTCAGGAATGGGTGTAGGTTATGAGTGGTGATGGGTTTTTAGGGTTCAGGGATGGGTGAAGTGTAGGGGTGTTGAGGGGTTTTAAGGGTTCACGAATGGGTGGAGTTTAAGGGTGGTGAGAGTTTTTTATGGTTCAGGGAGGAGGTGGGATTAGGGATGTTGAGGGATTTAAGGGGTCAGGGATGGGTAGAGTTTATATGCAGAAATAGTTTTAGGGTACAGGAATGGGTGAAGTTTAGGGTGGTGAGTGGTTTAAAGGTTCAAGGATGAGTGGTGTTTAGATGTAGAAAGGGCTTCTAAGGTTATTGGATGGGTGGAGTGTAAGAGTGGTGGGGCGTTTTTAGGGCTCTTGGATAGATAGTGTTCAATGGTAGTGAGGGTTTATTAGGGTTTAGGGTTATGCTGGTTAGGCTGTAGAAAGGGTTTTTTAAGGTTCAGGGATGGATGGTGTGTAAGGATATTGAGGGGTTTTAGGGTTCAGTGATGAGTGGAGTTTAGGAGTCCTGGATGGGTGTATGTAGTAGTGAAAGGAGGTAAAATCCAACTAAGGGGCGTTTTTTTAGGCTTTTATTTTGTAAGGATTTGAGAACAAGGTAACAACAGTCAAGTCTTAGTGGTGTATTCAGGAAAGGATTCTCAGGTTACTCTTGACCTTGATAACTTAGTAGGTATGTTTAGGATCCTCTCCCAAGGCATCCTGA
This sequence comes from Calotriton arnoldi, assembly GCA_963921515.1. NCBI lineage: Eukaryota > Metazoa > Chordata > Amphibia > Caudata > Salamandridae > Calotriton > Calotriton arnoldi. The sequence continues at coordinate 2,333,706 of CAWUFW010000057.1, forward strand.
CCACAACACGTCCCACCTCAAAAGCAAACCCAAACAAACTAGGATCAGTTCAGTTATTTTTAATTGTCACCCGACAACAGCTCAACCATTACCATGAGGTTGTGCCTAGGCTGTCTGCATGCACCTATGTCAAGTCGATCACCATGGTACAACTGCTGACTCCCCATGCATGTATTCAATCGTTCGCGCACCCCACCACCCCCACCAAAAGGAATTTGCGCCCCCGACAACTCCATATTCTGGGTAGTAGCAATTAGACCTGGGGCATCTGTGTCACTCTCCTGGCTGCCAGGCGTGGTAGCAGTGTACTGCAGCACTGTGTCGTCCGGAGCCTCCTCCCCTCCGATTTCAGTTTGGAAGCCGACTGCTTCCTTTGAACAGTCTTGTCCTGGGGCGTCCTCTCCTCTACTCGACCGGCAAGGCCGACCACCTCGCTATCCCTCTGCGCCACTGTCGCCTCTCCAGCTGTTCCTCCTGCTCCGCTGATTCCGAAAGCAGCAGTTTCGGTCTTGTTGCTGTCTTTCCGCTCACGTTCCCCGTCCACAGCTGATCTACTGGGTCTCGATCCGCAAGCGTCTTTTCTTCTGGTCAGATCCTCCGAGAGATTGGTGTTCTCCTCGTTCTCCTTTTGAATCCAAGGGGGGTCTGGCCACTCGGTCATCTTCTTCCCTAGAAGCACTAAAGAGCTGCTGATCTCGTGGTGATGGCCATGATGGAGTTCACCCCAGAACCCAGTGTTATGTTTCATATAGGTACCCTAATACAGGCCCGGGGAACATCATACCCCTTCACCTACATTACCTCCCCTACACTACACTGTAGCAAGCCTTTTAGGATTGAACCTTTACCTAGTTCTAGTCCTGGGTGCAGAAGGAGGGTGTCTCCTGAACAATAGAGTCCTATAACTCCATCAATAGACTCACACAGTATGAATGGATATTCATAAGGGTTCTTAGAAACCAGGCTGGGGCTACACCACCTTCCTCCCCACATCTACGTACACGGTTCATCCCATACGTCATCCTCAAATCCAACAATGGCTAATACAAGCAACCAGGGACAAAGGAGCCCTAGATACTTTCTGTATAATTATAGCACCTCCTGCTAGTGTTGGTCAGAGGGAACCGAGACTTCCAGGCCGACACACTGACCAGAGACGCTGAGGCTCCTGCATGCAGACGCTCCAGCTGACAGTGGTCTGAACATCCCTCGCGGGGTGTCCAGCTCGGACCAAGAAAGGCTCCTACATTCTCACTTCAGGTAATGGGGTTGGACTAAATCCTAAAGGGATTCTTGGCTTCACACCTACTCACATGCTAGGTACACTTAGGTACATCTAGATAGGCATCGTAGGAGTACGCACTCTCTTTTATCAATGCATTTTATATTCATGTATTTATTCATGCTTATTGCAAGATGGTAGAATTGTACTATCCATTTATATTTATAGTACTGCTAATCATATATCTCTGCTACTGTCTAATGGTTGTTGCAGCTCATATATTCTACACAAGAATAACAACTGTTCAATAAACCCTTATTGAAACGCCCGGGCTGTTTATTCTGTGTATCTCTGACACAAGATAAGTGAGCACGAGTGACTGAGCGAAAAGTAGTACATTGTTTCCACGATCTTGAGGGATCAGGGTTGTCATGTTCTGAGGTTGCCAGAAACTATTCTCTCCCCGATAAGAGGAGACACTAGTGGCACTGTGAGCTAGCTAATGCAAACAGGCTAACATTCTCAGTGAGGGTGCTCAGAGTCAGTCTGCCACCAAACCCACAGTTTATGTTATCCGAACGCGCAGGTCCTGTATGGGTAATATAGGAACTACACGACATGTAGCTGTACATTTTGAACCCTAGCTCTGCCGGCACATAGGGAAACCTAGCAAACCTATAAATGTTTTAAACTAGACACCCAGGGGAAACCAGGATGGGGTGACTTGTCTGGCTCTCATCAGGTTCTGTTACCCAGAATCCCTTGCAAACCTCTGCCTAATTCTGCATACGCAGTTTCAATTATTTTGGGCAGTTCGTGTTGTTGATCTAACGGCCTGAACTCCCTTAGGCGTTGGCGGATTGCCACTGAAGCTGCTTCCCCTTTAATATTAGCTTGTATTATGGCTGATACCTGATCATAGTTATTTAATAACTTCATCCCTAAGTTCAGGGCAGGTTCTGCTCCGTACTCGTTTTGTATTTGTCTCAATACGTCTGGTCCTACTGCTAATGAAGGAATTCCATGTGTTCTGGTATATATGGCAGCAAAGACTGTACCCCAAGAGGTGCAGTCCTCTACTTGTGGTGTTATCCCCATGGGCAAGCAGATTGTTAGCATTCTGTGTTTTTCAAACGGGGTAGTATTCGGGAATACTGCCTCCAGCTGAGTTATTTTCTGAGCTTTCCAGAATGGCATTTGTTCACGTTTTGTGGGCATTTTGCCCATTACCACGTGTAATGTTTGTGGTGTAATTTTAGTTGCTGTACCCTGAATTTGAGTTCCATTTGTTGCAACTGATGTTGGTTGGACTGTGAAAGTCCTCATGACATACTGAGTCAGGTTTCTGTAGATTTTAATTAAATCCTTGTGTTGTAAGAGTAAGTCTGGCTGCGGCATTGTTTCAATGTCCGGATGTGGTGTGTAGGCCGCTAATATTGGCCATGTTGCACCGTCTCCTCCGAGCGGGCCTAATCTTACTCTGTTTCTTATATGCGGTATAATGTATGCGGTTAGATTACGCAGAAAAAGTAAAACCTTTCTACGACTTAATAAAACCTGACTTTTCAGTCAGACATTGGACACAGGAATATTCAAATATCCTACGTTCATTACAAGAAGACATGATTGCTTCCACTTACAGACACGCATAAACGTACGCAACTTGGTGATCCGTGTAATAGCGGGTCAATGCGTGTATACTTACTTAACCTTCAATGAAGGCGAAACAGTACCGATCGCATACAAATCACACCTGTACACAAACACAGAAATGTGTTTTACTTCAAGAGAAAAAATACTGACAGCTGTTCAGACCGCTGTAGCAAGAGAAAGAGCACTGGCTCAGGGGAAATGCATAATTGTTGTGACCCCAGTGCCAGCTTTAGAAGCTGTTACAAAGGCAAGCATTCCAAATGCCAAAGCCTTACATCCAAGATGGATACAATGGACTAATTCTCTTACTGCAACGGACGTTGAATACAGATTTGATCCAAGTTTAAAAACACAAGCATTTCTGCAATACGAACAAGAATATCCTCTACCAAATGAAATATTGCCTCTCGGATCAGTATGAATATATTATTTACACTGACGGATCTGCTCAACCGGCCATAGGGAGTAAGCAACAATACAGCGCAGCATGTGCAATCGTTAAAGGTCGCATGCGAGATGGAAAGTTCCATTCAAGTTGCACCAAAACGCAATCTCTAGGAGACTGCACGGCTCAGTTAGCAGAGTTAAAAGCACTGATACTAGCACTTGTAAATACGGATCACGAATTCCCCACACTAATTGTGTGTGATTCCTTTTACTGTGTACAGTCATACAATGAGTACTTACAACATTGGGAACTAAACGGGTTTAAAGATGCAAAAGGTGGCACAATTAAGCATAAAATGCTATGGGATAGGTAGTGGAGTTGAAAAACGACCTACCAAGGGCTCACGTGATACACACACTGAGGCATCAACGTGATGGCGTTCAGTTGAAGGGAATTCATTGGCTGATGAAGCCGCAAAGGGGGCTGTACGCACAGCGTCCGTAGCTGCAATCACTTGTTCAAAAACGAGGATAGACGGTGAGATTATGGTGGCTGTTATTGCTTCAAGCAAAAACAGCGGTGCGGTACCAAAGAAATTTCCACTCAAGTACTCCTACAAGTTAGATGCAAACAACATTCCATATGCTCAGATTCCTGGAGTGGGGGACAGAGTAATACCAGATATGGATCGTAGGCAAGGTTTAATACTAGCAGCACACGAGGGTTTGGGCTCTGCACATACAGGCGTTACAGCAACTATTTCATTGTTGAAACAGCGCTATTGGTGGCCCGGTCTAACAAAGGAAACTAAAGACTATGTCTTGAAATGCGACATCTGCCAACAGATGAAAGGCTCCACCAGAACACGCCCGGCGCAGACACCATTACTTATATCTGACAAACCTCTTGCATGCGTGTATCTGGACCACTGCGGCCCCTTACAATCTGATGGGGCTTACAAGTATATCATGGTTGCAGTGGATTCCTGCTCAAGATTCCTATGGGTTTGGCCTCAGCGCTCGGCTGACGCTCGAACTGTTATAAAAGATTTGCGAGTCTTTATCGGGACATATGCAGTTGGCAGGTTACATTCTGACCGTGGCCCGGCGTTTAGCTCTCGGGCTTACAAAGAGGCCGTGAAAAGTATGGGCGTTGCACTGCGGTACTCCTCTCTGTACCATCCCAAGGGAAATTCGGTTGTGGAGAGGAAAAACAGGGACTTAAAGCAATCTTTAACAGCTAGGGTATTAGGCAAGGGCGGTAGTTGGGTCAGTCACCTTTATGGGGTACAAAGAGCACTTAATAACCAGCCAAGAAACTCTCTAGGGGGTGTCACTCCATATGAGGTCCTATTTGGGACGAGAATGTGGGTAGCTGATCTTGAGTATGAAGGCACAGTGGCGGATGAGAAACCATTTGATATCCATGATCGTTTGGCTGTTTTACAGGATCTAAATGAATCCAGGACACAACAAAGCAACAAATCCAGAAACAGACCGCCACTGGGGAAGTCAAGGCAAATGCGGCAAGACCTGTCTGGATCCCAAAAATCGGGGATCTGGTCAGAGAGAAAATAGCGGAAAAAAAAGAATTTGGACCATCATACAGAAATCCTGTACCTGTCCTAGCAATTCAAGGAACACGAACTGTTCTTTTACTGCCTCTTGCTGGGAAAAAGGAGAAAAGATTTGTCTCAATCGACTTAATCAAACCACACTATGTGGCCGATACTGAACAGTAGACCTCGTGGACTCCACAGTAGCAGACGCCCTCTTCTCGCTACAATCCAAGAAGTTCAAACAGAAAGACTCATCACGTTTGAAGAGCCTCCTGTACGGAATGAAGGACTAAGCAACAATGCTATGGAATGCGTTCCCCTTGAACCCGAAGTTCATCTACAAAATGAAACTCAGAACAACACTCAAGTTGCAGTCAGACCAAATGCGGACGTCTACGTAAACATGCCTCGACGAGAGCAAAATGCGATTTCAACAAATCCCGATGCAATTCCTACAATTGATTGAACTGCTTCTGGCTACTTCATGAACTTTGATACATTTTCTTTGGATCCAAGTGAACCGGAAACGACGTCAGCCCAAAAATCACGTAAACAGCAAGCCAAAGACTTTGTGAACTTTCTTAAAAAGACTTACCTGGTATCGCCTTGGAATGAACTTTGGGGAATTACTGAGATTCTATTTTTTCTTTTCTGGCTAGGCTTAGTCATAACTTTTAGCATGCTTATTAATGGACGATATCTTCAGCAAAGCTCTACAGCCCCGAAAGTTAATTTGATTTTAAAACCACATCAATCGTCTCATCGTGAACAGAGAGACTTGTTATCAGTGAACATCACAGCGGTTCCTATACTGGACGGTATAGTTTGGGACAAAGTTGATTTCGAAATATTCGGTCCGACTGAACTTTTAAAAATTTCTCATTTATTTAAAATTTCATTAAGTGATATCATTACCTCAAGTACATTTTCTGATGATTGGGACTCTGAAACTGTTAATAACATGTTGTCTGATTTAGAAAAAACTGCGGCATTTCCGAACACTGAAATGTTAGAAAGTAATTCAGACTATGACACTTTGTACTGTTACCAACATTATGGTCATCATTTTCTGCACAAATCTATTTCACCTAGAAATGTTTTTGAGTACCATCAGTGGGAACATTGCCCTACACCACCAAAAGGTAGTTCGCATACATTTGCACAGAAATTTTCATATTTTTCAGGTTTTAACACCACTGACCCAACCTCATATTATTATAAGGTTACACCAACATCAGCACTGAAAATTATGTTGACAAACACCAAACAGATTTACTCTGCTTCCTTTATTGCCCAACTGTCTGAACAGGGTTTTGACCTATGGAAGGACACAATAGATTTAAAATCAGTCTGGGGTTCTAGGGACTGGCCAGTCCAGGGAACAGAAGCGCTATTTAGAGCATGCCTCATTCCACAGCAGATGATATTTCTAAACGAAACTGTGCAACAGACATCCTGTCTTGGATTAGCCAAGATCAAGGACCTGAACACACCTAGATTTCCAACACCATCACAGATGGGAGAGTGGCAAAATTCGACTTCACAGGAAGGGGCAACAGTAAATGACATTTTACAGTACAATAGATCAGACCCTGATTGGGAAAAATGGGTGGTTTGGCCCTTAGAGACAAACATATGTCATAAACGATTCTTGGGTATTATCGAAGGGTACAGTATCCACAGGCCAGACCCACGTTATGCACAAAGAGAACATCCAGGGGTAGTGACATCCTACAGTGTTGGGAAGTTGTGCCTTGATTGGCTAGAAACCTCAACACTAACAGAGGTGAAACAACACTTAGCCTTACTCTCACAAGACATGGATCTTAGGGATTTTTTACAAGGTCCCAGAAAACAACGTCAGAAACGTTTCATATGTGCTGGCATCTATGCTGCCTATAATGAAGAGTGGAAAATATCACAACAAGAGGCCGCAGAGAGAATACGGGAAATAGACCGTATTAACTTAGAAAAATCATTGGCTATGGACAATTGGTTAACAACTTTGTCCTCCAGAATATATTCTTTGGTCAACATTGTGTCTTCTGCGATAGATATCCTAGAACAAGATTTGGCCATACAATAACACAGGCAATCTCAATTACGTTCTATCGTGTTATTGAGCTGGACGCTGCAATCTTTGTGCGCAGGCTTTGTTCCTTGGCATTTTATAAACAGTACGTCTCTGTTTTCTGAATATAATCTAACAGACAAACAGGTTGAAATGGCACAAAGGGGAGCTAAATATACAATGTTGCGTATTGAAAAACTGGACCGACTACCATTTACAGTAGCAGAGGCTCCGTCTACTGAATGGCTAATCCATGGCCACATAACTCTACCGGTCACTACTTTTCAGTTTCAATATTGCCTTGAACAACGGCAGGCGGGCAAATATGAAAAAATGGGTAAGGAATACATTAAGGAATCCTGGGATTTACCGTATAGATTTCGATGCCGGAGTAGGAATCGAGGTGTTTCTAAGTGGCACAAACTGCAAGAGCGCTTTGAGCGGTTCTCTCATGTGCCGGGACATTACATTGCACGGAGCGTGTAATGGTTCGATAGCAAACTTGTCCTGCCACATGAAAGGGACTCCAGCTGCTGTGATCCAACTGGTATTCAAGCTGCTCTCAAATGGGAGTTACTTGATGCTGAACGATCAAGGTTGCTGTGGTATGCTTCCGGGCATTGCCTATCTGGTCACTGTGAACTCCAGGGTTACTTGCTGTATGCAAGTATTGTTTCCCCCAACAAGTACAGTCAGAGAGACACCGTTATGGCCTTCATTGAATGTTTCCTTTATACAATTTGATACTTTGAGCAGACTGAAAGCCATGCTTTTACAGCAGACCGTACCCTTAACCTCCGCTCGAGAGACCTTTGATCTTCAAATCGCAAGGAACTTGACTGAGATACAGGCACTTATACGTACAAACTGCCCCATTCATTTCGCAGAAATGGTGGGTCGTATCTTTAATATGTCTGATACGAGTGGTATTGTACACCTATTTAAGACCATAGGGTCAGGACTTCTTAGCACCTTTCAGACAATCCTCGGAGTTATCCCGAACTTTATACACTCCGTATTTGGAAATATTTTTGGAGGTCTACCTCTGATCCTGCTATCAATAGCGGGAGTCCTGATTGTCATTTACCTACTACGCAATGGACGGCCCAATTACAAACGAGATGGCAAAAGCGCTCCTGGAGCGGAAATACCGTGAACGCATGGTACAATATCTGGGCACACCTCGCCTGAGGGAACTAAGCGCCTCTTGGTTCCTATTGTTTAGACCAGTCTAGATGGACTGCATCCTACCTGTTCTTCGATGCCTGTTTTGCGGTGAAGAATGCGTGTTGGACCTCTGTCTGACACTTGCAACGGACAATTGCGGAGTTGAATACCAGGCTGGAATCCTTGAGGGCCCATGCTCGGCAATGTCCCCAGAGTATTCCCATCTTGAAGGCTGCATTCCTCGAGAATTCGCAGGTGTCTTTTACAACTGTGGAAAGCTTTAGCTCCACCACTAGCACCGAGGTATCGACTACAGCACCGGCTGCCTCTACACCAGCGATTGGCAGTACTGAATATCATCTGTGCTCCATTGACGTACTCTGTGAGGTGTTACAAGGACCGTCCCCTGCAGCAGCAAGCAGCAATGATGTTGCGTCTCCCAGCCAGGACATTTAATCTGTAATTGGCTCATCGTGTGCTGGGAAAGAATTCGGATTTTTATTTTTTCGAAAATTAACTACATTTGGAACACTTCCTAAAAATTGACACTTTCTCGCTGAAAAGCATGGCCTTTTGACGCTTGTAGACATTCAACTTATATAAACAAACTCAATTAGGACTGTGGCTTAAGCAACAATTCCAGACAACTGATTTTCATAGTAAATGTTTTTAGTTTTTCCATTTTTTAAGCTGTTTTTTAAGATAATTTTAATACAAGATTTTTTCGAAGCTCTTTGAAAAATGTTCCATGCTCTACTATTTAGTAAAGAGAATAGTCCACTAGCATTTATTTCATTGTTGACTGTTCGGAAGAGGAGTGGGTGTTTTGTTTCATATAGGTACCCTAATACAGGCCCGGGGAACATTATACCCCTTCACCTACATTACCTCCCCTACACTGTAACGAGCCTTTTAGGATTGAACCTTTACCTAGTTCTAGTCCTGGGTGCAGAAGGAGGGTGTCTCCTGAACAATAGAGTCCTATAACTCCATCAATAGACTCACACAGTATGAATGGATATTCATAAGGGTTCTTAGAAACCAGGCTGGGGCTACACCACGTTCCTCCCCACATCTACGTACACAGTTCATCCCATACGTCATCCTCAAATCCAACAATGGCTAATACAAGCAACAAGGGACAAAGGAGCCCTAGATACTTTCTGTATAAATATAGCACCTCTTGCTAGTGTTGGTCAGAGGGAACCGAGACTTCCAGGCCGACACACTGACCAGAGACGCTGAGGCTCCTGCATGCAGGCGCTCCAGCTGACAGTGGTCTGAACATCCCTCGCGGGGTGTCCAGCTCGGGACCATGAAGGGCTCCTACATTCTCACTTTAGGTAATGGGGTTGGACTAAATCCTAGAGGGATTCTTGGCTTCACACCTACTCACATGCTAGGTACCCTTAGGTACATCTAGATAGGCATCGTAGGAGTACGCACTCTCTTTTATCAATGCATTTTATATTCATGTATTTATTCATGCTTATTGCAAGATGGTAGAACTGTACTATCCATTTATATTTATAGTACTACTAATCATATATCTCTGCTACTGTCTAATGGTTGTTGCAGCTCATATATTCTACACAAGAATAACAACTGTTCAATAAACCCTTATTGAAACGCCCAGGCTGTTTATTCTGTGTATCTCTGAGACAAGATAAGTGAGCACGAGTGACTGAATGAGAAGTAGTACATTGTTTCCACGATCTTGAGGGATCAGGGTTGTCATGTTCTGAGGTTGCCAGAAACTATTCTCTCCCCGATAAGAGGAGACACTAGTGGCACTGTGAGCTAGCTAATGCAAACAGGCTAACATTCTCGGTCGGGGTGCTCAGAGTCAGTCTGCCACCAAACCCACAGTTTGTTATCCGAACGCGCAGGTCCTGTATGGGTAATATAGGAACTACACGACACCAGTCTCTCCTTACAGTGTAGTTTAGGTGTGATATGTGTTTTTTATTGTACAAGGATGGGTAGAGTTTAAATGTAGGGAAGGGTTTTAGAGGGCAGGGGGTATATGGTGTTTAGGGGTTGTGAAAGAGTCAGGAATACATTGTGTTTAGGGGATGTGAGGGGTCAGTGAACTAAAAGCATATAACAATGTAAGAGATATAAAACTGAAATAATGTCCCCTGAAGTAAAGAACTGAAATAAATACCTCAGACAAAAATGCTTCTGAAAGTAAGACCTGCAACCATTGTATTTACACCTTAAAGTAAAAAAGGCATGCAAACGCCGATTTTGATAAAAAGACGTTCTATGAATTGGTTTATATGAAATAGTAAATGCCATTCATCCTGCAAATTTCCAATAAACATAATCATATACATCCAGCAGATGCTGATAGGGTGTCCTCAGTGTCCTCAGCCTCACCTCTGGAAGTACACATACCACTGTTCAGGGGACCCTAGGTGAGGGGCAGAGTCATACTGCATTAGCCAACCAGCGTACCTCAGTTGGGTGGCAGCACTGGTCACCCTTCAAAAGTGGAATCACTTTCAAAAGTTCTTTGTACTGAAATCATTTGTTGTGCATGCAGTATTACTAAAATGAAAGGGTAGTCTGGAAACTGCTTGACCACAGGACGGGGTACTGGTATTAGGGTTTCTCTTGCTAAGTTTAGGGTCTGACAGCTGCTGGGTCATGGTGCAGTGTGGGTATATGGCTCATTGCCACATTGTGAAGAATTTGTTTGTTACATAACAATAGGGTATACCCAGTACCCAGCTGGACATGGGCCAATAATAGTACGTACAAAAAGTGGTCCAACTGACCGGTGAACTTCTCGAGGAAGAAAACAAAATTAGAGAATACCCCACAATAATTGAGTGGAACAATGGCCAGGTTAACTTGGTTATCAAAAAGGTTTATTTTATGAATTAATCACAAGTTCGCAATTTCAATGGTTGCTCCTAAGTGAAAAGGTGAGTACGGTGCTCAAAACGCCTGGGCTGACTCATCGATCTTGACAAGAATAACGCTGATTTAATCTGCACTACGTTGAATTTTTGAGCACGTATTCACACGTGTTGGAGTCAATCCTCTATGCCTGAGTAATTCCGAGGCTTACCTTCACCAATTTCTGTGAAGCCTTTCTATCTTTCAATTCTGTACCCGCAGTGTCCTACATTTTCATGTACCTGGAGCGACTTCGCCCCCTCGCAAAATTCCTCTGTCGATCGGGCAGGGCTCTACTGAGGTTGATCCTCCAATGGTCCTGATGAAGACCCTGTTGTAAGGAACAAATTACCTTCTTCCAATTTCTGGGGTCGAACTGTCGACTTTGCTTACAATCGGACCTGTACTTACCCATTCAGCCCAGAAGCGGAGAACTCGTCATGCATTCATGGCATCGCATTGCTTGGGTTGTTTAGTCAGTCTTTTGATACATTGTTAGACAGGTCGCTTTCATCTCTGTAAATATTGTAAATATTGGCATTTTTATTTTTACTATCACGTCCCCATCCCTTCACGAGCACTACCTCAAGCACCGTACTCCGCTTTTCACTTTGGAGCAACCATTGAAATTGCGAACTTGTGATTAATTCATAATATAAACCTTTTTGATAGCCAAGTCTACATTGTGAAGAATGGCAAAACAGTGGGAGTAGTGTCTCTCAGAGTGCAAATACAATAGTGCTGTCGCACCTTTTAGCCTCTGCCAGTCATATGTGCATGATACAGTGATGTAGAGCAATATCAATAACTCTCATATATGTTATAAACATCCAATCAACTGCTGAAGTGTATACTGTACGAGTTGTTTTGTTTATGAATTAAAACAATGAAACATTACAAAAATTATTTCCATCTACCAAAAAGTCACATGTCAAACTAAACAATAATTGTACCTGCTTGAAATTACTAAGCTCAGGTACTCTTTCACAGGCTCCAATTCCTAACATCGAGAATGCCATATACTGGAATCTGTCACTGTGCTGCATAGAGATACCCTACTGAATGACATGCCCTTTGAAACTTTAATAACTTTAGAATATTTAAGAAAAACATTCAAGATTTCAAGGCGCTATGCGTTATAAAATGTTACAACTGTTAGATATCTTGTGAGATTCTGTTTCCTTTATTACTCCCACCATCACAATGCATTTTAGGTTGTGAAACATGTTATAGTTTCATTCTGTGATTACCACTTTTCTTGTTGTCAGCAGTCCTACCGTCTTGTTTCCTTAGATCTGAATCTGCTTTTGCCATAAAGTGTTACCTAACTAAATAAATATACAATGATGTAAAGCTTGAAAATGAGTGTTTGGAAAGCTGAACACATCAGAAATTATACTCTTACTTCAGTATTTCTGTTAACAGGGGATAGAAGATCACAACCTCATAGCCGGTCACCTTGCCATGTTTACTGGTGATTTCAATCTGGCACAGGATCTATACCTGGCATCTACGTGTCCTATTGCTGCACTTGAGGTATGTTGATGGAGCGCTGTATGTTGAGGCATCAAAGTACAGGAACTGGGAGGGGAGACTATTCAAGATTATTAACAGAGGGTTGAGGGAGAAAAAAGGTTGCTTAATCATTCAGTGTGCAAGGGAAATGGTGTCCTTTATCCTATGAATAGATGCTCCTTGAAGATATATACCTTCAGAGCTTTCCTGAACAGCAGACGAAATGGGGCAAGTCTGGTATGTGGCAAGAAAGTGTTCCAGATATGGGTACTTATATGGTGAAGGGTTATTTCAGGTGTTTTAGCAGCTTTTTTGCACTCTGCATTGACCACTATTGCTATGGAACATTTCTACCAGATGATTAGGAGGGATGTGCTGTTTGCTATTGATTTGTATGTGATGCAGCATGTTTTACATATTATGCTTGTTGTTTGCTTTATATATTGAGCCATTCGTTAAAGCACTAAATCGGAACACTTGTATTACTTCATTTAGCAACGGGATGTGTCAACTCAAAGCCATTGCATATGCCTATGATATTGCGGTCTTTACATCTGACTCAGTACCAGCATTGAGTGCAATTCAAGAAGAAGCAAAAACTTTTGGTCACTTCTCGGGGTATAAACTTAATTCTCATAAAACCCAAATTCTTCATAACTTAGATTTGCCTACGCCTATAACTGGAGGCTGCGCTGTTGCAACTTACTTGGGGGTTCTGATCTCTGTTACCATCGAACAAATCTGGAAACTTAATTATGAACCACTACTTCTTTCGGTTATACAAAAATTGAAAAGCTTGAATAAACTTCCAATAACTGTTATTGATAGGTCCAATATAATTAAGATGACAATCTTACCCAAGTTTTTATATCTGTTCCGGGCTATTCCTATATGTGTCCCTAACTACTATTTCCAAAAATTGGAAGGTGCTATCAACAGTTTTATTTGGGGCTTTAAGCAAGCACGTCGAGCGATACGTCTTCTTAAACTTCCCAATAAGCTGGGCGGATTACAACTACCTGATTTTAAACTTTATTTTTGGGCAGCATTTACTGGGCGCTTACAAAGCTTATTAACTGATAAACAACCATATTTTGGCCTCTCTTTGGCATTGGGCACCGACAGCAAAATGTTTTTGTATAGGACTAATGATCCTAATTATTACAAAAGGGTCCGCTTCAAGACCATTAGGGATATGGTCCCCATATGGCACAAAATTCTCAATTACTACTCACTTACTCTCGAAGACCTTATACTACATGATTACTTTAAACTATGGAGTAATCCAATACTCCCAAGCATATTTCACGATTTTACTGCTTGTAGGTGGGCAAGGTGTGAAATTGAACGGCTAGGCCAGCTCTATGATACCAACAGTTTTTGCACCTTTGCATCTTTACAATCTACTTTTGGTCTCCCACAACAATATTTTTTTATATATTTACAAATTAGAGATTATTTCTTAAAACGACAACGAGTGCAGCTCTAACAGTCTCATGAACTACTGACTTACTTTTTAGGTCTCGCCTAGGCAGCGCGCATGCGCTGCTCTAGGAGATGACCTTTAGAAATTGGTCAGCTCTTTTTCAGCGCTCGTGCTTGTGCTGGCATCCACCTTGCGGGAGCGAGCAGCGGCGCGCGCACTAATTGAAAAACACGGGTGGTCTGCGCGCCACTGCTCGCTCTCGCAAGGGGTATGCTAGCACAAGCACGAGTGTTTAGCACGACGCTGCTTGTTTCTTGTGGCCTGGGATGTACCCTCACAAGCCTTTTCTTGCAGTGGTCCATAGAATGTTTGGTTTCAATCCCTTACTTTCAGCAGTGTTTCCTTGTGCTCAGTCCGTGATATCTTTGCATCCCATCTTTTGACTTTTAGTTACCAGTGCCCGGCCACTCTTCTCGCGTTAAGCCGCTGCTCCTTCACCCTCTCAGGAGGCGTCCACTTTAAATCATGCAGCGCCTCAATGCCAGTTATACATGCATCGACGGGACATCGATACATTGATTAAAAGATCAACCCCTTTGCCCACCCTTTGTCCCCTGTTAGTGGGGACGCTCTATTCCTCAGCACTCCTTTGCTGTCTGACACCAAGCCGGTTCTGTGTATGATGAACTATTTCCGTTAGAGTTTTTCCTTACGGAATCGTGTATCTCATCGGCTTCATATTCAAGAGCATTACTTTTCTTTCACTCAAAACTCCGTGTCCGTGTGGCATAAAGTTTGCCTTTGCACTACCAGGCTAGCGGGAATCCTTTGACCTACTGATTACACCATATTCAGCAATTCTGTTTTGTGCAAGCAGGTTCATGGAGGTCAGGCAGGAGGGGTCTGTATTTGTTTCCAAACATCAACCTGGTCCCACCTTTTAGTAGTGTGACCAGGGGCGACTTTTGGCATGGGCGAGCTGGGCCCCTGCCCAGGGCGCCAGTCTTACGAGGGGCGCACAGTGCTGTCTGCATTAAGATCATGCACACAGCAGCGCCCCTCTTTTTTGGCTCCAGTGATTCCGTGTAAAGTAGTTTTTTTAACGTGTTGCATGCCCTGCTTTCAACACTTCCTCCTTTCTTGTACTCCCATCCCTCTCTCACCTCCTGCCCCCACACACCGCCGACTGTCCTCCTCCAACAAACAGCTTGGCATCAGAATGACCGAACTAATCTGTGGATGATTCAGGTGAATGGGGGGAGTGAAGGTGTTCGTGTTCATAGGCCAGTCACTGCTGTATTTAGGCAGGATCTGAATTGTGACCACAGAAGGGGTCCCCTGCTGCCTTGTTTTACAGCAGCGACAGCGAGGGCGCCACCAAGTATCCTTCCGCCGAGGGCACTAGCCCAGCAAGTGCCGGCTCTGAGTGGGACTTCTCACTTTCTCCAGTCAACCAACACCATCTAGGTTTCTAGCGCCTGATGGAACTTGACTGGAAGAGTTTCTGGTACACTCTCCCAGTCCAGAGGTAATATGGACTGTGGTATGAGTAGTGCCTTTCCAAGCTTTGTGATTGGTTCAGCTGCCAGTCCCATTCTTTGTGAATGTAGTTTAGCCTGTTCACAATATCGCTTCTGTATCATCTGATGTTTTTATTTGTGTACCCTGGGCAAAAAATCCTGTCTTAACAGATATTGTTTGAGACAGTGCATCTCCTGAGCAGAGTCCAGCGAGTCCAATCTTTCTGACAGTGCCTCAGGAACAGAAAAGAAAAACTCAGCAACACGTACGTGATAATGAGAGAATATCCAGAAAAGAACCAAGGGCTTGCATGAAAACATACAGTCTAGCCTTTCAGTGGATGCAATTGGGCCCCAAGAGGGTGAATCTGGGGTACCTGAAAGTGTATTCATAGGATCCAGTGTTCGAGGAGGGAATCTCACAAGAACCTTTAAGAGGAAAGAGGCATGGTAAAAAGCCTCCCAACTCAAACTAGAAAATTGCCCCTTCTCTTCTAGGAGAGGTGCATACATTTCGAAGAGGCTTTATTGCCGATAGGAAGTGGATTGCTCCCCTTTCCTTTCCACCACCCCTGCCTTCACCAACTGTCTTCTTCCTGATCAAACTCCACTCCAGCAAATGCACCACATATCCTCACAATCATTTTGTGGCCGGGTCCAAACCTGCTAACTTTGTTTTATGCTTTGATTCAAAACGTTTTAGTTAATACCATATTTCTAATCCTAAATGCTTTTCCAAGCTCAGAGTAATGTCCACTGTTCCTCATTTGGTAAGCTTAAAGTCTCTCAAGTGCTAAAGATTGTATGTATTTAATCTGTTGTACAATTGGCGTCTCTGTGAGAAATGTTTACTCTGTTCCACTTTTTACTATTTCTTGTACTTGAAAAGGCCAAAGGATTGACTGAAGCGTCTTGAACACCTTAGTATCCTGCTTTGCTTATTGACATGAACAATGTGTACCCCATCCAAACTCCACCCCCCCCCCACACACAACCTCCAACTGCCTGTAGCACTGGAACACCTTTTGCACTTTGGTGAATCCTAGTTGTAGTAATAAAATGACATTTTCTCTCTTGCCAGCTTCTACTGTTCTTCACGAGTTTCAGACAGGAACCGGCTACGAGTGCCCATTGAGTTTGAGGATCTCTCGATTAAAACAGCTCCAGTCTGTCCCATACGTCACTCTGTCACAGACCATACCTTTTTAGGTCTCGCCTAGGCAGCGCGCATGCGCTGCTCTAGGAGATGACCTTTAGAAATTGATCAGCTCTTTTCAAGCACTCGTGCTTGTGCTGGCATCCACCTTGCGGGAGGGAGCAGCGGCGCGCCGGGGCCATTTATTTTCAATTAGCGGCCGCGCGCGCCGCTCCTCGCTCCCGCAAGCACGAGTGCTTGAAAAGAGCTTACCCTCCCCCACCCTACCTCACCTCCCTCTCTCTCCTGCAGTGTTTTCACCCGCTCCCCTTCTCCACTCTTTTTTTCACACTCTTTTCTCCATTTCCCCCTGTTCAGCTAGTACCGCCCTTGTCCCAGCCAGGTGCTTGTTTTGCCTCTCCCGTCACATGTTGCTTTTCAGACCCTCTTCCGTGATTTCCAGCTATTTCCTCAGCTATCTGCTCCATGAAATCTTTTATTTATTCGCCGCCTCCCGGGACAACAATACACGCTACAAAAACAACTGTCTGCTTCCACCCATCGGCCCGGCAGGGTCGTGTCAGTTGCAACATGACCGTCCCCTCTGCGCACAGGCCAGTGATGAACTCTTTCGGGACTCATCGTTTTAATTGTAAAACATAGACACACAGTCACATGAAATTACAAGGGAAATTTCGATGTCATCCATGTTTGCATTTTAAGTTTCATAACGCAAAAAAAATTACTTAGCGAAGGCTTGAAAGCAAAGCAACAGGCGACAACCAGGGAAGGAGATATCATGAGGCCTCTGGGTCAATTTTCTCAAAGTTGATCGCACACAGCTGAAGACGGTGAGCTAAGATAATCAGTGAACTGGCCTGGTCTCCGGGGCGTTCTACAGCGTGTGTCACAGCACCAGGACAATGCCCAGACTGTCAATCAATCACTTTTAGAGCTGAGAGAAGATCAATTACTGAAACGTCGCCTGAAATGCTTGCAGGCAGTACATCCGCACAATAACAACACCATCTTGAGCGCAATCACACAGTAAAAGCTAAACTGGGCTTGAATTTAAAGGAAACATGCATATCAAGCAACAGTTGCATTGTCACATGCACAAACCATGCTTTAAGGCCCCAAAATACTGTACACACACACACACACACGTCCAGTTTTGTGTTTAATGCTTGAGGTCGCCTTCTGGCTTGATACAACTTCAAGGTGTTCGAACAAAAATATTACTTAGATCCAAGATGCAATTCAATAGAAAAATGTTTGCCAACCCAGAGACCCACATATCTGGGTCCAATTCATACCAAACGGCCTTTTCTAATACAGTCAAGCTTTGCAAGGGCTGTGAAAAACTCGCCTTTGTTGCCATTACGCCTGAGACAGAGTGCATATGTTGTCACGTGTGATGATCTATTGCTTGCTTTAAAGGTTTTTCATAACTTCACTTCCCAGTAAGCCGGTTTTCTCCAGCCAGTCTTTTTCAAACTGCATAACAACATTATTTATTACATTTTAATAAAGTTACATGTTGCAGCATTCACTAAGGGTGCATCTGTTTATGACTGACCCTCGTTTTGGTCACATTCTGTCGTACGTCACATGTTTTTAAATTGTACAAACTGGTGATATCCGTGCTTGCCTAATTACATGTGTATGCATGCTGATAGCAGCTTATAAGTTGCAGGCCTCAATGACATGTAATACCATGCTCATACTATACAATAACATACCGTAACATATCATTTTATACAATAACAAACCATACCATAACATACCATACTATACTATACAATAACAGTCAATACTATACTATAAAATGACAGTCCATCCATATTATAGCACACTTTACAAAACAGGCCATACCATAACATAATATACCAGACTACTCTGTACAGATCGGTTACACTATCAGACCTAGCACTTAGTGAGGTTGAAGTGCTGAGGTTCTGCTACAGTTCTTTATATCCAGCTTTATTTCAAACTTTTCTCTTTATGCAGAATTGTGCGATCATTTTTCTTTTCCTATACATTTTCGATTCCTTAGCCAGCAGCACCTACTGTGGTGTTTGAGAGCGTACAGAAACCTAGAAGCACTCGCCATACGGTGGCATCCAGTGTGAAAGCCCCAGATCTGCATTTGGGCTGTCCAGGAAAGGGCTCACTCAGTTTAGGTACTTGATACTCGCCATGTGACCCTGCGCAGATCACATTCTGTCAGTGTGGCTCCCTTGCTCACCTGTTCATTAGCATTCTTCATGAGTCTGTGTCTGCAGCATGCTTTTAGCTCGGGGTGCCTCTCACTATCTGTACGGACACATGTTTATAGCCATGGGATGTGAAAAGTGAACATCCACAGTGACGAACTACAAACACACATGAGCCTGAACAGCTCCGTTCCGTGTATGTTAAAAGTAACACCAGAGTGGTTGCATATTCGAGTCCTACTTTTCTGGCCTGTGGCTGTGAAATTGTTCTTTCTTATGTACATGAGGGAGTGTCTACAGAGTATTTCGTGTTTTTCAACTAATGCTTAAAGAGCAGTAAACAAGTCATAAAGGCTCCGTCAGTCGCAGGACAAACACACGTGATTTGGCCTGTGGGATATCTTGTTTGTCCAGGAATAGCTGGTTGTCTCGAACAGAGGAGGCACATCCAGATACCTCAAGAGAAGCTAGGTGTCAGGTAGTTAACGTTCAGAGTTTACTAAAACCCTCTGATCAGCAATGCATTTGGTATGTTTTATATCTCAGTGTTGATTGGAAATGCACAGAGGTGACATTTGAGCAGTGCTTCCCCAGGTGGAAGAGCACTGACTGGGAGAGGTGTGCTTGAGCTCCAGATGGAATCCAGCCAATGCTTGTGGTGCGATAATAACATAGCTTTGTACAGTGGCAGTGCAATCTACCTTTCTGATGTGTTTTGCCTCTTATTCTTAGTGAATCTTCTGTCCTCGAGAACCAGCCTTTGCCCCCCAGCTCCAGATTGAGTGACAGGCCCATTCTTTGCCTTTTGGGACAGAAAGCATCTTTGTAGTTCCGATCATCAATCCCTCATCTAAGAAAACATAACTCATCTTCCCTGTTTCCTTTAAAACTTCCTTTCAGCGTAACCACAGCATCACTCAGCAGCACTACAGCATCACTCAGCAGCACTACAGCATCACTCAGCAGCACTACAGCATCACTCAGCAGCACTACAGCATCACTCAGCGCACCACAGCATCACTCTGCGCCACTACAGCTTCACTGAGTGCCACAGGCAGAAACAAGTTGCCAGCATTGCAAGGACAAAAGAAAACTGAGGACATTTTTATTGAAAATACTTTTTCTAATATGGTCATTCAGTTGTACATAAAGCCTTCTTGGTCATATATAAGGTAACATATATAAGGTAACAAGCATTGGCATAGCCAATAGGTCTCGCCTTTGGGACATTATAAGTGTTTAGCCATGCAACAGTTGATGTTGCACCAAGGATATTGTGCTGCATAATTAAATACTTATAAGGTCCCAAAGGCGAGACCTATTGGCTATGCCAATGCTTGTTAAATCTTTCGCTTAAAGCCAGGATTAGTTCAATGTATCTGCAATTCTGCCGTTTTAGGTGTGATGATACCTGCCGTCTGGCCTCCAAATGGAGTCAGACATTAGGTATAATCACGAATGCGTCTGAGATAGTTTCTGCTTTGGACACTTTAGATAATTCCATCTACTCTATAAGTCTAAAGCTGCAACAATTCCGAACTGTATGTATGCTCTATTATACTCCTG
This sequence comes from Calotriton arnoldi, assembly GCA_963921515.1. Taxonomy (NCBI): domain Eukaryota; kingdom Metazoa; phylum Chordata; class Amphibia; order Caudata; family Salamandridae; genus Calotriton; species Calotriton arnoldi. The sequence continues at coordinate 2,354,050 of CAWUFW010000057.1, forward strand.
AAAGGATTTGTAAATGGCAACAAAAGGTCCTGGGGTCTGTGGGAGATGGGGCAGATAAATCATGCTGTCCCAAGTGCGTTCTTACGGCAGCTAACATTCTCCATATGTTCTGCACTTGCCCTATGTTGGGTGATTTTTGGGAGAAAGTTACACAATATATTGCTCAATGCTTGGGCTTTGATTTTTCGCCTACTAATAAAGAGATTATGTTAGGGTGTAAGGAGAATGATAATCGTGCCATGAGAAGTTTCCATCTATTGCACTAGTTGCTGCCTGCAGCCTTTGTATTATGAGAGTATGGATCTCGCCTAACCCTCCTATCTTTTTTTGAATGGTTGGCTCTCATGAAAGACATATATGGAAGGGAACGGGCACTGGCCAAAACTAGAGCTATACGCTCATTGCAAAAATGTAGCCGCATATGGGAATTTTTTCTGTGAATTCTGTGATTCCCTAGACATATATAGTTATTTTTCTTCTTTTTTTAATTTTAATTTTTATTTTGCTTGACATGATTATCTGCTATATGTATGCAAATTATTGTTATTTATCTTGTTTCTTGTTTATGTACCCTCTGTATTCAAAAATATATATATTTTTTTTTTTTAAAGAAAAAAAAAAGAAGTTTTACATATTATGCAGGCTTGGAAGGCAACCTGTGTTTGCCCTTCAGGGTGGTTAATATGTAGCTACATTTCTTAAGCTTTTTTCAGGTTCTGCGATGGGTTTTGGATAGGCAGGAAGAATGGCGCATAGGCTAGTTAACGGAGGAGTGTGAGAAAGAATATATGGTTACAATGCTGCCAGGTCAGGGGAAAAACCCGGATAACCCCTGGAAATATGTGAGTACGGACCCACACAGCAAATTAAGACTAAGTCCTGGGCACACGTTCAAGGATGATGGTTTAGAGTGTCAATGCACAAATGTAGTACTTGAATTGAAAAGAATTACAAAGGTCGACACCAGTAGTTTCATATAATAGATAATGTTTATACAAGTCTTGGAGTATGTCAAGTAAGTACACCAGCCGACACGTGTTTCGTCACCTGGGTGGTAACCCGTGACTCTTCAGGGCTGGGAAAGATACAAGATGTATAGTATAGTATAATGTAAAATGTACATAATTAATAATGTCAAGTAGGGGTGACATGAGTGAGGTGACCAAAGAAAACACCTCTCTAAATGTGGAAACCCTATGCATTTCGTGAGGAACAAAAGGAGAACATAGAAGGTGACATCACAGTACTCGTGATGGAAATTACTCATGGGAGAATGAGTAGCCGCATTGACAATCAACATTCCTACAAAGTGCTCCTCGTGCGCATAGACGTGTTCTATTGTATCCCTCAAAACATAATCACGGTAGTGTAAAAACGTGTGGGTGGGTGGAAAAATATAGTGACATTCAGTGATTTAACCTAACATAGTAGGGAAACTTGAAACATGTACATTGGTTCTCAGACTCACAGAGGAAAACAGGAGAGTGTGCAGAGGAAAGGATGATATAAAAGCTAAGCTAGTTACCGTGCACGTACAGGAGATATACCAAAGACAAAGATAGAGGGGGCGAGTTACCTGACTGTAGCGCTAATACTTGTGCGAGATCTGGTGAGAGGGAACAGAGTAAGTGACATAAAATCAGTCAAGCGCTAAGTGGACACGCAAATCAAAAGGAGGGATCGGCAAGAAAAAGGGCAAGGAAATGATGGTAAGAACTCACCGCTAAACCGGTGATAATTCCAACCCGGTCGAAACGGGTATTAATTAACCTCAGGGTACTGTAGTAACGAGCGATGGGGAGGATGGGTGGATCCTTATCCCATCAGTAATGGTTACAGAGAAAGAACAACGGGCGGGTGCGTCCGTGTTCGGAGGGTCCTGTTAGGGAGAGTAAGGATGTGCCAATATAATTAAAAGAGGGGAATTCTGGGTCAAGAACTTCCGTGTGAAAGTGGCCGCGGGCGGCGAGTTTACCTGAAAAAAGCAGGATGCAAGCAAGGCTCCGTCTCGCTTCCTGAATGCGGGAGGAGCGGCATGGACAGGAAGTGTTATTTATACTGGGATCCTAAGTGAGGCAGTGAGCTGTAACGCTAACTTGCACGTGGGCGCCCGGAAGTGAGTATGTAAGAGCATACAGTAGTGAGTAATAGATCGAGAAGAGTGGAAAAAGGGAACAGAGGAGACAGGAGAGGAACACAAATTCAACGGCAAATGGAGTCTAGAACAAATGAAATTTGGTAATACGCCTTAACAATCTAGCAGTCGATTACAGGAGCACATAGTAAATTTATTTTTAGAAAAACGATCTGATGTGCAAGTTCAACAGAGCTGAAACAAATAAAAATGCGAAACGTTCAATCACGTAGCGGTATACAAGTCAAAGGTAAATGAGGTTTTAAATATGAAAAAAGTGACTTTACCATTTTACAATCTAGTCGTTGTCTCAGTGAACAAAATTAAGGGGAAGAGGTGATAAGCAAGCTCAGCAGAACAGTAATGAACATAAATGAATAAAATTATGACAGGTTCAGTATAATCGGATAACGGAAACGGTCAGGCCTACACAAAAAATATGCAAATCTGATTCATGGTAGAACAAAGAACAAATGCATGATTAGTATTAGATCATGCGGCTAGTCAAATGAAAGCTTCTTGGTTGCCGAGGGAAGTACGTGTTAGGACACTAAATGGACCATGGGATTTTATTGTAGGTAGTAAGTATGTACCAACAGTAAGGGGGGGGGGAATCAAGGTGGTGCAGAGCTGGTACAAGGGGACACTGTGTTCATGGTCTGTAGTACGTAGGGAGGTGTGGATTAAAAAATGGGGTCGAAAGCTGAGAATTGAAAACGCAGTCTGTCAACAGAATCATTAAATATTACAAAAGTTTTAACAATTACAATCTAGAGAGATGAGAAACACATAGATTGAAAAACGGTTCATATTGGTGCTAGAATCAAGGAGCGGTCAAAAGTACAGGGAAGGGCATCAAGTGCCCAGGAAATATTGTAACTCATGGTCAGTGTTTTGGCCGTATCTCACGGTATGGAGACGCATTATCCAGGTTGCCTCCAGACGTCTCAATCTTGTGCATTGTCACTCTAAACCATCATCCTTGGACATTTCTTAAGCTGTTTGATGAGGCATTAATCTGCCTGGAATGCTTTTCAGAGCTGAATCTGAAACTCCAGTGATCAGGATACTGCCTTTGTTCTTCAAGGAAGCTTCAGAGGCTTTCAAGTGGTTTGTACCATAATGATGGTGTTTTCTTTGTTATTTTATTTTTTTTATTAATTTTTTTAATGATTTTTCATAGAGCACAAACGATCAGTCATAAACACAAGGCATCGGAGAGCACCAGCATGCAAATTCTTAGGGCGTTGAATCCTAAAAAGCGGCTACATAGCAAACTGCTGTACTTTTGGGGGGCAGCCCCAAGCCTTGTACATATGGACCTCAAGATTGTGTGCTGCACCTTTTCTGCTGCACTTCCATCCGGCCACGCTGGAGTGTGTTGGGTTCACTCACTTCAGTGCAATGACTGTTTTCCCCAGCATTAACACCAATGTCAGAAGATTTTGTGAAGCCCTCATCTTCCAATATATTCAGTAAAACAATGTTTGGGTTCAGTTCAACTGGCCGTTTCAGTATGGCACAACAAGTATTAAAAAGTCCTTCCCAAAAGAGTCTGAGGATTGGGCAAGCCCCTACCATGTGGGCGATGTCTCTCCCCATTGCCGGTATCTCAAACAATCAGGCCCAGAGCCTCCCCAGAAATGCCACAGTCTTTAGGGGGTCAGGTATTTCAACTAAATTAGGAGTAGCCTATTCATAATTGCTGCTTCCAGCTGGCTCATAAATGCAATGGCCCATTCCTCACGCTCGAAGTGACTGATGTCCGCCTCCCTACTTTTTCTAAGTTTGTTTCATGTTTCAGTGTAATTAATGATCCAGGTTTTATAGAGACAGGAGATCTTCCCTGATGAAGTGAGTAAAGAAATTGTAAGTTTAGCCTCTAGGGAACTGACATCAAAGACATCCCCAAGGTCTGATAAGCAGGGCATAATGTTGTCAGATATCAATAGAACTTAGGGCCTGATTTAGATCTTGGCGGATGGGTTACTCCGTCACAACGGTGATGGATATCCTGTCGGCAGAAATATAAATCCCATAAGATATATGGGATTTATATTTCGGCAACGGGATATCTATCACAGTTTTGATGGAGTAACCTGTCTGCCCAAGATCTAAATCAGGCCCCTAGTGTGAAGTATCCCAAATTTGTCTTTCATTTCAGGGGAGGCTTTTAACGTCACCCCAGTCACTGTATCTCCCTGTGTTTAAATCCCCAGGCAGGCTCATCCCCAAAGCCCTTGAGTGAAGTAACCTAGTGCAAATCAGTGCCCATCTACAAAGGAGTTTGGTCTTTCAGCTTTTCAGTCCAACCATTTTTTTGTTGTTGTAGGCCCTTCATGTTTCCACCACCCCCTTAGTTGTTGTGTGGCTCTAGCGGGGAATTTCTCTCCACACAGATATTGAATTTGAGAGCCCCTCTGCCAAGGCCCACAGCTTGGCAGCATAAGTTGGATCTGGTGTTAAAACAATCTGGGGTAAGTGGATCCATTTGTTCACAAAAATCATTTTTTTGCGGCACTATAATGAGACGTGGGGTCGAGCATTGCTAAGCCAAAACCTCCTGTTGATTTGCAGCATTTGGCAAATGAGACCTGGGAGATCTTTGGCCAATCTGCATTTATTAAGTACTGTTTTCGGCTGAAAAAGTCTGCCATTGTTTTTTTTTTTTAAACTTGAGTCGGAAGGAGCTCTGTGACAATTCAAAAACACTCACAAACTGTATCCTAAACCACACCAGAATACTTGATTATGTTTGGGGTTGACTGAGGAATGGAACAACAACCAAAACTACTATTTCTTTAAAAAAAAGGCTAAAGAGTTAACAATATTGATGTTGTTTCAGGAGCATTTGGAGTCTTTATCAATTCTAAGAAGAGGTAAGCAATTGTTGCTGACATTTAATTAATTTGCAGCCTAGAACTACATGTCATTGAATTTGAAACCGTCCGTTACAATGGAATTCATGCGAATGAGGTTCCAACTTCTTGCCATAGCAGATTTTCGAGCTAGTTGGAAATCCCAAAGTCTTATGTGCTGCAAATGATGTGTAGAGGATGTGGTTACAAGCCTGAATCCTTTCCTTATATATTATGTTTTTGCATTAAATTGCTACGAACGTTATTTTTGAGACTGGGTCTCCATGCAATAAAAGAAGCAACTACACCCAGTGTTCTGGGCAATTACATGCAGCTAATTAGCAGATTGGTCATGTACTGCGATCTAGCCATCAGAGAAATTGAAAGGGTCATCCTAAGACCACATTCCCAGGATTGTATGGAAGGTATCGCTTAAAAAAATGACTGTGTTTGAATTAGTTTGGATCATGCTTCTTTAAGCCCTGCCTTTTGTGTAGACCAAACTGCTCTCATTTTTATACTCAACTGTATTGTTTTATGTTGATTTTTTTGTAAAACCATGAAATTAACAATTATCTTATTTTAACTCCAAAAAATTGTGTTGCCTCACGGAAAAATGCATATTTGCTCAATTCTGAAATGAATGAACTTTGTAATAATTTTTATTAATCACACAAATAAAATTATTTACTTACTTACCTACTCTGTTCCACAAATGTATTTTCCACAAATGTATTTTCAGGAATGAAATCGGGGTGTGCGTGCAAAAAGGATGTATACATAGTTTTGTAGTGTGTAAAGGATCATAAAAAGGGTGATTAATTTCAGCAGAGAGATCCTTCCCATCATAGATAAAGGGAGAAACATCCAAATTTGTGAATCCCTTCAGATGCATTCCTACAGAAGGGTGATATTATTAACTCCTGCAACCCTTCTACATGAGTGAGAAGTATCCCAGTGTATTTTGTACTCTGTTTGTTTACTTTGATCTCAATTTCAATGACCCACTCTCCATATTCCTCCTCAGGACACAAAGGATAAAGTTAAATTAAAATCCTGAATATTGACTAAATTAATTCAGTATCTGCATTACAGTAGGGCCTGAGGTTAATAGATTCCTTAAATAGATAAGGAGGATCTCGGCTTAGAGCAACATTTTGTCCTCTAAGTTCTCTACCATCGAAACCCAGTGACCTGATCAGGGTCTCTGATCTCTATTGTAATTGCAAATAATAATAATAGGGAGAAGAGACATCCTTGTCTCACCCCCATCTCCTATGGAAAGGAGGACAATGGTGTGTCCCCCCACCCTGACCCAGGCACATGGCCTTGAGTAGAGTGTGCGGATGATAGCAACAAATTGGAATCCAAAACCTATGTATTCAAGAAGTGTGAAAAGGTAATCCCATGATATACTGTCAGGGTGAATCTGGTTAGATATAATTGTAGTGAGGCCCATTACCATAATCTCTGCATGGATTTTTGCATTTGTATCAATCAGGAAGATTGCTCTATGTGAGTCTCTCCTCTCTGAAGGGGTTTCGGTTTCAGTATATTTACTATGTGTGCCTCTCTTAGTTCTAGTGGGAGACTCCCCTGGGCTCTGGCACTCTCAAAACAAATCCAGAATTGGTTGCTCCAGGAGGAGGTACAAGACATTTATAGAATTACATCGGGAATCCATTTGGTCGTGGGGATTTACCTGAGGTTATCTGTTTGACAGCTTCTATAACCTCTGATATGGCTACGGGCTCCTCAAGTTGAGTCAATTCTGTAGCGGATGATTTTGGCATGGATATAGATGTCAGATCCACAGATAGGTGGTCTAGTGGGTGTGCGGTATTCTTCCTATATAGTGAGCTACAGTAGAGTTCAAATTTGTTTGCTATTTCATCTGGTAGTGTATTGAGATTCTTGCCCCTTTCTAATATCTGGTGAATGTATCTAGACTCCTCCTCCCTTCCTCGCCAACCATATAGGCCAGGTTCTAACTTGTTCAAGGTGCAGTTTGTTTGAATGAGTCTGTGTAATTGATATTCTGTATTCCCCCACAGACCTAAGGACCTCTTCCACCAATTGATTAAGTGTACTTTCTTTTGATGTGACACTATGCTAATAATCTTACCCTGAATTACCGCTTCGTAATACTGTGTCATATATTCTTCCAAGGAGTCCCACACCTCCTGGTTTTAAAGTCACCGGTGGCTCATCCACCATCTTTAGGGGATAGTCAGGGGTTTACCATATAACTTAAGTTCAATATGTGCATGGTCAGAAAGGCCCTTGGCAGAAAGGACCACACTTTTAATTTGATTTAAGTCTGTGGTAGGTGTCAAAAATAATCTGATAAAGACTTCTAGCTGCAGATTCCTTACCTTTGAATTTCCCAGGCGTCAGGCTGGATCCGGAAACTTTTGCTGAGCAATACCCCTTGCACGTGCCATTGGGTGACTCCATTCGGCTCCACGTGACGTCATTGGCATCGGTAGCATCGGTTATGACGTCGAGGTACCTATAAAGGCGCCACCCAAGTGCGCGGACGTCAGTTCTTTTCTTTCCGCGCCAGTTAATCGCTGATCCGGGAAGAGCTACCCCTCTGTGGCTTTTGACAGGTTTTTTTTCGACTTTGTCGAATTCAGAAATTTTTTCCATCTTCGTGTGCAATGGATGTCTTCGAGGAAGACCGGTTTCAAGCGGTGCGGTGCCACTACATGATGTCGGTTACCAACCCCCACCTCGTCTGTCTTTGGTGTCTCAAGCGCGACCACAACTCGAAGTCGTGCTCGGACTGCCGGGCCATGGCTCCAAAGGCCTTGAGGGAGCAGGCGATGATGTCCTTGCGGCTCGGCAGTCGACACCGTCGAGCGAGACTCCGCGGTGGTCCCGATCGAAGAAGAGGAGGTCGCAGGACAGCTCCCGGAGCCCTAAGTCCTCTTCGTCCCATTCGAGGTCCTCGGGACACTCAGGGAAGAGGCAGAAGAAGAAGTCCAAGTGGACTTCATCTTCACCTCGGCTGTCGTCCGTCGACGGGAGAGGTAAGGAGCACTGACGCTTTAGGCACGGTTCCGAGGAGCCACAGCCTGGGTCGGTTTATGCCTCCCTCCCTTTCCGGGAGCCGGAGTTGCCCCTGCTCAGATAAAAGAATTTTACGAGCCCATGCGCCGCTTATTTGAGCGGGCCAACCCCGCTGGTGAGCCCTGCGGTGTCAGAAGAGGTTCCATCGGGTTCAATGCCGTCTGCTCCGGCCACGGCGCTGGAAGGATCCAATCCCGGATGCGGGTCAACGCCGGTCGTGCCAACGCGACCTCCTCCGTCGTCGGACCTGAACTCGTGCCTGCAGCTTCGCCGGTGCCCATCGGTGGTACCAGCCCCGTCCTCATCCCTGACGACACGGAGTGAGAATGACGTCGCTCAACGCCAATTCAGACGTCAATTGAACCCTTGGGTTCTATGTTGTGGCCTGAGCACTTTGAGGATGTGCTAGGCTCAGGAGAAGAATAGGAGGGGTGTATGGACTCTCTGGAACACCAGGATGACTCTGTGGAGCTGTTGGACTGGTATGGGGAACTTGCGAAAGCCAGTGGACTGGACACTTCTCCAGATGCTGGCATGCTCTCTCCGTCAACAGTGGCTACGGAGGAGGGGGCATCCTATGCCATGGTGTGGGAAAGTGGGTATATGGTTGCAGTAACCCCCGCACTTTTTGTCAGACTACTGATGCTTTTTTACTTGATGTGCCCTGGGTCCCTGCCAATCAGGTTCCCAGGGCCTGTGTTCTTTCCCCAAAACTAACCCAATTGGCATCTCTGGCCACAGGTCAGCCCCTGGTAAATGGTACCACAGGTACCCAGGGCACTGTGACCAGGGAAGACCTCTAAGGGCTGCAGCACTTATTGTGCCACCCTTAGAGGCCTGTACCTTTACACACACACAGTGCCTTTGCAGGCTGCGTGTTTTGGTGCAGAACAAAGTGAAGAGTCGACATGGCACACATCCCTGTGTGCCATGCCTACAACCCACTACCCTGGTATAGATCAGTCACCCCTCTAGCTGGGTGCACTATACCAGTGGTGAGGGTACAGGTGCATGAGCACTGTACCCCTAAAGTGTCTAAGGCCATTCTTAGACATTGTAAGTGCAGTGCTGCCATTAAGAGTATATGGTGCTGGGAGTTTGTCATTACACACTCCACAGCACCATAATGGCTACACTGAAAACTGAGAAGATTGGTATCAAACTTCTCAGCACATTAAACCCAGTGTGGGATTTAATGAAAAATGCACCCAGATGGCATCTTAGAGATGCCCCCTGAAAACTAACCCACCACTAGTGTCCAGGCTGAGTGGCTGCTTTCAGCTGCCACCACCAGACATGTTTCTGGACCCCTGGGTCGAGAGCCTGCTGCTCTCTGGGGCCTGAAACAATGCACATCCTGGGACGAGGTGCCAAGCCTCCTCCCCCAGGATGGGCAGGGTTCACGAAGGGGAAGCTTCAAAGGCTTGCTGCCTTTGTGAGCTTCCCCAGGCCACTTGCTGCTTTCAGCAACTGGACCCCACTGGTTCTGACCCCCACTTTGGGCGGGAGAACCGGCAGGAAAAACAAGTGAGGGAGAGAGGTGTGCCCTCCTCTTCCAACTCCACCCCTCAGGTGGGGGAGGTGAGGTGAACCACAACTCTCAGTCCCCGCCATCTTGCAGATGGGGGACTCAGCCAACCAGGGACAGGCTCATGCCCCCCTCCTATTAGGGGGTGTACCCACCCCAGGGAAGGGACCCATTGGTCCCTGCCTTTTACCTATCTGTAACGGCCCTAAATCTAGTATTTAGGGGCACCCCTGAACCTAGCTTCCTCGGACAAGACCCTGCAACAAGAAAAGAAGAAGAAGGACCGAACAGCCGTGCCGAAGCTAACAAGAGGAAGATGCCCACTGACTTGGCCCCAGCCCTACCGGCCTCTCTCCACCTCGAACCTGCTCCTGCGAAATCCCGGTGTGTCCTGCAGCCAGCAACCTCGAAAACCCCAGAGGACCTGCCTGCCTTCAAGCACAAAGACTTTGTCTCCCGTAAACACCGGATTTGTTCACCTGCAACCTCTGGCTCCGGCCGGACACCTCGAATCCGCCCCACTCTGCACCCGCCGTCCACGGCCCGAGCTCGAGTGGGCAAACACCACGAGGAGGTCACCCCGGCGATCCTGACCTGAGATCCGGCGACCCCTGACCTGCCTCAAGCCTCCAGCCGACGCCTGCAGTCTAAATCCAGAAGGCCCCCCCTAACCGCGACCAGGAGCTGGCAAGAAGAGCCGACCCCAAAAGGCACCCCTGCACCTGGCGCCCCACGGCCTTGTGTGCCCAAACCGACGGTGCCTAACCAACCCCTAACTTCCCAACTTACCTCTCAAAGTGGTGGTCGCACCCAGAAGACCTTCGTCCCCAAGCCTGCAGTGTCTTTCCAAACCGGAGGTTCTCCATTGAAAACAACAGGGCGTCCGACGTCGAACCAGCACTCTGCACCCGCCCGCCCTAGTGCCGCTGAGGGTGCACCTTTGGTGCTACTTTGTTTCCCCATTTGCCCTGAGCTAAAGTCCAGGAGCTTTGCTCCCACAACCTAGTGGCCTGCTTGCCAGCAGCCACCAACCGGAGGCCTCCTATCCCCCATTGGATAACATTGGGCCTCAGCACTCTGCACCCGGCCGCCCTAGTGCCGCTGAGGGTGTAACTAGAGTGCATCCTTGACCATGGGGGACCCCCGAGTCTACCCCCAGAACCTCAACTCCCACTACCAAATACTTACCTCAAAACCGATAACACTATTTTCCTCCATAGGATAACATTGACTGTTTTTCTGTGAAAAGTTCTAAGTGTGGAGTTAGAGAAACTAAAGAAATTGTTTAAAATTGCATAATCTAACAAAAACGATTTTACTTACCTGTTTTCAGTAAATGTCCCAGAGTAGTATCTAGGTATACTACTCTGTGTAAGCCTAGTAATCTCAAAAGTTTCTTACCTGCTATTTTACTAAAAAGCCTATTCATGTCTATATACTGCATTTACGAAGTATTGCATTTCTCTGCATCCATACTGTAAATCAAATCAAAGTGCATATACAATTATCATTCAAACTGTATTTCAATTGCATTACTACTGTAAAGTACTTATTGCTTACCTGTGCCAGGCTTGCTTGGTTCTAGAAAATAAAATAACTAAAAGAATATTTTTATACAAAAACAATTGGTCTGAAGTTCAGTCTTTGAGTGTGTGAATTCATTTGCTGACTGAGTGTGTACAACAAATGCTTAACACTGTCCTCTGATACTGCCTCACTGCTCGACCACACTACCACAAATAGAGAGTGAGGTGCTATCCAACTTTACCTCTGCCTACCTTTGGGGATCCACTGGACTCTGTGCACACTATACCTTACTTTGGTATAGTATATACAGAGCCAGCTTCCTACATTGGTGGATCAGCGGTGGGATATACAACTTTGCATTTGTTGGGCTACTTGGTTACCACCTGATCACACGACAGAACTCTTAAATTGTCTTTAGAATTCAGATTTTTTCAAATTGGCATTTTTTTGCAAAATTACTAAAAGTCTTGTTAGGGCCTTGGTTAAGTCCCTTTAGAATTTTAGAAAGATAAAAAGTCACTTTTGCTAGGGTTAGAAGTTTTTTTTAACAACGTCTCAAAATAAGAACCCAGCTGTTAGTGAAAATAACCATAATGACATAGAGAACCAGGTTGAGGAGCTCAACCTCACCCCTTACCTTCACTTGTCTTTCAAGGAGGTAAGGTCCCTATGTAAAATTAAAAACATAGCCATGGGTCCCCATCCCACCAAACGAAAGCTCCAGGAGCTGTTGGCTGGGTATGCTAAGGACCACCCATCTGAAAATGGTGATGACCAGTCAGATGGAGAAGGAGTGGAAGAGGAAGACCAGGTAGATCAACCCCCTCCACTGCTTAGGGAGAAAAGGGCCCCAGTGGCCCTGACTCCAAGAATCAACCTCTCAGTACCTAGATCCCACACAGGTGGGTCAGGCACTACTGAGGACATTGAGGGCAGCCTCAATGAGGAGGACAGCCTTTTAGTAAGGCTGACCAAAAGACTGGATCTAGAGACCAGGTTGCTGGCTCTAGAAAGAGAGAGAGCAGAGATGGGCATAGCACCCATCAATGGTGGCAGCAATTTACTTAATAAGGATAAAGAGCAATATTATGATCCTAAAATCCCCAAAGGGATTGTCCCTAAATATGAAAAGAGTGATGATATCACAAAATGGTTCACAGCCTTTGAGAGGGCCTGTGAAGCCAGAAGAGTGAAGAAAACTCACTGGAGGGCACTCCTTTGGGAACTGTTCTCTGGTAAGTGCAGAGACAGACTTCTGACCCTTAGTGGGGTAGATGCTGGGTCTTATGACCTCATGAAGAGAACTCTGATTGAGGGATTTGGACTCACAACTGAGGAGTATAGAATTAGATTCAGGGGGGCTCAGAAAACCCAGAGTCAGCCCTGGGTGGAATTTGTAGACTACTCAGTTAAGACACTAGATGGCTGGTTGACTGGAAGCAAAGTGCAAAATTATGATGGTCTTTATAATTTGTTTATGAAGGAACGCATATTAAGTAATTGCATTGATGAAAAGTTGCATCAGTATCTGGTAGACCTAGGTCCAATTTCTCCCCAAGAATTGGGAAAAAAGGCAGACCATTGGGACAAGACAAGGGTAACTAGGACGTCCACTGGGGGTGACCAAAAGAAAGGGGTTACAAAACCTCCCCAGAGGAAAGACAGTGAGCCTCTAAAAGATAAAAGTAAGGAGTCCCAGGTAGCCCCCCAAAAACCTGACCAGGAGGGAGGGCCCAAAGACACCTCACAAACTAAAACTGGGTACCAAGGTAAGAATTGGGATCCCAACAGGGTATGGTGTCACAACTGCCAAAAGGCAGGACACCACACCAAGGACCCTAGCTGTCCTAAAAAAATGACAGCCCCTAGTGTAGCTCCAGGGGTTGCAAGTGTAGCTTTAGAGGGTGATTCCTCAGATGAGGAAGCCCTCATAGCCTTTAACTGGAAAATGGGCCCAAAAGGTGAGTTGGAGATTCCAGAGGGGAGTAGACACTTCCACCACCTACTGGTGAATGGAATCCCAGCCACTGCCCTGAGAGATACCTGTGCCAGTCACACTGTGGTGCATAACAGGTTGGTTCTCTCAAACCAGTATGTCCCAGGGGAAAAAAAGAGTAAGGACTGTCCCAGGGGGTGTCACTGTTGGGCCCATGGCTGTAGTGCTCCTAGAAATAGCTGGGTCCCTTAGATGGAGAAAGGTGGTAGTCAGTAAAGACCTCCCCCTTGATTGTCTCCTTGGGAATGACCACCCAGAGGTTGGTCTGAGCCAAAGAGAGGTACTGGTCCAATGCCCGACCTCACCCAAGAAACCTGGGGGGGCTCAACCTGCAGTTAGTGCAGCTAAGCCCCAAAAGAAGAATCAGTGTAGGAAAGGTGGGCAACTGTTAGCCACAGTTCCAGTGGGCCAGGGAGATTCTATCCCAGTAAGGGAGAACTCCAAAATTGGCACTGGTGAAGTCCCCCCTAGCCAACAAAAAGCCCTGACTAGTCAGGCAACTGTCCAGCCTGAGTTGGTGGCTCCTCAGCTGGCAGAACAGAGGGTGGAAGACGGGTGTTCACTACCAAGTGTAGTGACCCCCCACCCTAAAACAGCAGACAGGCAACCAGAACCCAAAGAAGCCTGTAAGGTAGCCCCTTCACCTACCAGTGAGGAGCTAAAGGTGTGGTTCTGGGCACTGACAGCTGTCAGTAGCCTCTGCTGGGTGTTAGCCTTCATGGCAGCACTGTCCTTTGCATGGTGGCCTAGTCCCCTGCCAAATAGCAAGTGAGGCCCCCTGACCCTATTGGTCATGGTGGGGTTGCTCAAGCTGTGGGTGACCTCTGTGGGTAAGCTGGGCTTTGCCCTAGCTAAGTTAGAATTTGCAGAGGTAGGCACCTCTGAACCCAAACTAAAAAGATGGGGTGAAGACACTAAAGAGCTAGTAAAGGACCATTGGGAATTAGGTCCTGAAACTGTTGAGGTAGGCCAGCTCCCCAAAGGTACTGACCTGGACAAAAGGATGTAAGGCAAAGTAGGCCCGGCAACTTTCAAACCACTTCCTCTACTCTTCCTCGCCTGAAAGACTAGGAAGACTCTCCCAGCTTTGGCTGAGTCTCCTGGCCTTTGGGTTGGGGGGGGGGGGAGGGAGGGGGCTTGTGTAGGAAAGTGGGTTTATGTTGCAGTAACCCCCCCACTTTTTGCCAGACTACTGATGCACTTTACTTGATGTGCCCTGGGTCCCTGCCAATCAGGTTCCCAGGGCCTGTGTTCTTTACCCAAAACTAACCCAATTGGCATCTCTGGCCACAGGTCAGCCCCTGGTAAATGGTACCACAGGTACCCAGGGCACTGTGACCAGGGAAGACCTCTAAGGGCTGCAGAACTTATTGTGCCACCCTTAGAGGCCCTGTACCTTTACACACACACACTGCCTTTGCAGGCTGCGTGTTTTGGTGAAGAGTCGACATGGCACACATCCCTGTTTGCCATGCCTACAACCCACTGCCTTGGCATAGATCAGTCACCCCTCTAGCTGGGTGCACTATACCAGTGGTGAGGGTACAGGTGCATGAGCCCTGTACCCCTACAGTGTCTAAGGCCATTCGTAGACATTGTAAGTGCAGTGCTGCCATTAAGAGTATACGGTGCTGGGAGTTTGTCATTACGAACTCCACAGCACCATAATGGCTGCACTGAAAACTGAGAAGTTTGGTATCAAACTTCTCAGCACATCAAACCCACACTGATACCAGTGTGGGATTTAATGAAAAATGCACACAGAGAGCATCTTAGAGATGCCCCCTGAAAACTAACCCACCACTAGTGTCCAGGCTGAGTGGCTGCTTTCAGCTGCCACCACCAGACAGGTTTCTGGACCCCTGGGTCGAGAGCCTGCTGCTCTCTGGGGCCTGAAACAATACACATCCTGAGACGAGGTGCCAAGCCTCCTCCCCCAGGATGGGCAGGGTTCACGAAGGGGAAGCTTCAAAGGCATGCCGCCTTTGTGAGCTTCCCCAGGCCACTTGCTGCTTTCAGCAACTGGTCCCCACTGGTTCTGACCCCCACTTTGGGCAGGAGAACCGGCAGGAAAAACAAGAGAGGAAGAGAGGTGTGCCCACCTCTGCCAACTCCACCCCTCAGGTGGGGGAGGCGAGGTGAAGCACAACTCCCAGTCCCCGCCATCTTGAAGATGGGGGGACTCAGCCAACCAGGGACAGGCTCATGCCCTCCTCCCACTAGAGGGTGGCATAATAGGGCATGTACCCACCCCAGGGAAAGGACCCATTGGTCCCTGCCTTTTACCTACCTGTAACGCCCCTAAATCTAGTATTTAGGGGCACCCCTGATCCTTGCTTCCTCAGACAAGAACCTGCAACAAGAAGAAGAAGAAGGACCGAACAGCCGTGCAGCAGCTGACAAGAGGAAGACGCCCACTGACTTGGCCCCAGCCCTAACGGCCTGTCTCCACCTCGAACCTGCTCCTGCGAAATCCCGGTGTGTCCTGCAGCCAGCAACCTCGAAAACCCAGGAGGACCTGCCTGCCTTCAAGCACAAAGACTTTGTCTCCCGTGAACACCGGATTTGTTCACCTGCAACCTCTGGCTCCGTCCGGACAACGCGAATCCGCCCCCCTCTGCACCCGCCGTCCACGGCCCGAGCTCGAGTAGGCAAACACCACGAGGAGGTCACCCCGGCGATCCTGACCCGAGATCCGGCGACCCCTGACCTGCCTCAAGCCTCCAGCCGAAGCCTGCAGCCTAAATCCAGAAGGCCCCCCTAACCACGACCAGGAGCTGGTAAGATGATCCGACCCCAAAAGGCACCCCTGCACACGGCGCCCCATGGCCTTGTGTGCCCAAACCGATGGTGCCTAACCAAGCCCCAACTTCCCAACTTACCTCTCGAAGTGGTGGTCGCACCCAGAAGACCTACGTCCCCAAGCCTGCAGTGTCTTTCCAAACCGGAGGTTCTCCATTAAAAACAACAGGGTGTCCGACGTCGAAACATCACTCTGCACCGGCCGCCCTAGTGCCGCTGAGGGTGCACCTTTGGTGCTACTTTGTTTCCCCATTTGCCCTGAGCTAAAGTCCAGGAGCTTTGCTCCCACAACCTAGTGGCCTGCTTGCCAACAGCCACCAACGGGAGGCCCTCTATCCCCCATTGGATAACATTGGGCCTCAGCACTCTGCACCCAGCCGCCCTAGTGCCGCTGAGGGTGTAACAAGAGTGCATCCTTGACCCTGGGGGACCCCTGAGTCTACCCCCAGAACCTCAACTCCCACACCTCTAAGTGTGGAGTTTGAGAAACTAAAGAAATTGTTTAAAATTGCATAATCTAACAAAAACGATTTTACTTACCTGTTTTCAGTAAATGTCCCAGAGTAGTATCTAGGTATACTACTCTGTGTAAGCCTAGTAATCTCAAAAGTTACTTACCTGCTATTTTACTAAAAAGCCTATTCAAGTCTATGTACTGTATTTACCAAGTATTGCATTTCTCTGCATCCATACTGTAAATCAAATCAAAGTGCATATACAATTATCATTCAAACTGTATTTCAATTGCATTACTACTGTAAAGTACTTATTGCTTACCTGTGCCAGGCTTGCTTGGTTCTAGAAAATACAATAACTAAAAGAATATTTTTATACAAAAGCAATTGGTCTGAAGTTCAGTCTTTGAGTGTGTGAATTCATCTGCTGACTGAGTGTGTACAACAAATGCTTAACACTGTCCTCTGATACTGCCTTACTGCTCGACCACACTACCACAAATAGAGAGTGAGGTGCTATCTAACTTTACCTCTGCCTACCTTTGGGGATCCACAGGACTCTGTGCACACTATACCTTACTTTGGTATAGTATATACAGAGCCAGCTTCCTACACATGGTAGTAAAAAGGGCAGCTGAGGTCCATGGACTAGATCTACCCTCAGTGCAGGTAAGGACTAAACTCCTGACTGAAGTGCTTCAACCTGGGGCTTCCACTTCAGAACCCCTTTTGCCCTTTAATGAGGCACTTACAAACGTCCTTCTGGGCACGTGTTCCAAGCCTAGCACAGGGGCTCTTGTGAATAGGATTGTTGCACGCTGCCATCGCCCAGCACCTGGTGATTCGAAGTTCCTCAGCCAACACCCCACCCCAGAGAGTTTGGTGGTGCAGGCCTCTACTTCCCAGGGTGCGTTCCCTTCCTCCCCTCTGGACAGGGAATCCAAGAGGTTGGATGCATTTGGGAAGAAATTGTTTTCTTCTCCAGCCTGGCATTGCAGTCAGTGAATACCGCATGCTTATTGGGCCATTTCTCCCACTCCCTTTGGGGGACAGTTGCACAAGTGCTGCCACAAGTCCCTGAGGAGGAGGCCCGGGCTGTGCTGTGCCAAGCAGTCAAGGATGGGAGAGATGCAGCAAAATTCACCATTCAGTGTGGCCTAGAAAAGACATATTCGCTGGGCAGATCAATTTCAATGACAGTGGCCTTAAGGCGCCACGCCTGGCTTAGGACAACTGGCTTCTCGGGCGATGTCTAGGCCAATCTCATGGACATGTCCTTTGATGGAACTCGTCTTTTTGGGGGAAAAGTCAGATGCGGATCTGGTCAGGATCAAGGACTCTCGAGCTACGGCCAGATCCTAGGGCCTCTCCTCTACTCCTCGTGGCCAGTCTTCCTTTCACTCCTTTCATGGCAAAGGAAGGTGTTTCCAGCCGCGTCAGCCCTATCCCAACAACCGTCCTGCACAGACTACCCAAGACGTGGAGGACGTGGACGCGGTGCATTCCGATTCAGGAATGGAGGCCAGAAGTCATCGGCCACCCTGCCCCTGGCAGCCACAGCCTTCAAGCACTCCTAGTCTGAGTCTGCAAGACCACATTACCCCAGTTGGCGGGAGAATACATCACCATCTCTCCCACTGGAGATCCATAACATCGGACAAGTGGGTCTTGCAGACCATTCAAGGAGGGCTATTCTCTGCCTTTCCTTTCTTTTTCTCCTCCCATTCTGCCAGATCAGGAACAGCTGATGGAAGATCATCTGAAATTGCTCCAGGAGGAAGTTACAGCTCTCTTGGCCTAAGGAGCTATAGAAAGGGTCCTGGTTTCAGAAGTAGACAGTGGTTGTTATTCCCGCTACTTTCTGATCCTGAAGAAGAGCATAGGCTTGCGGCCCATTTTAGATCTTCGGACTGTCAATCTCTTCCTCAAGAAGGAGAAGTTCAAAATGCTCACTCTAGCTCAGGTTTTGTCTGCTCTAGACCAAGAAGACTGCATGGTAGCGTTGGACCTGCAGGATGCGTATTTTCACATGCCCATCCTGCCGGGCAACAGGCGTTACCAGCGGTTCAAGGTAGGCCGCAAACACTTTCAGTTTACTGTGCTCCCCTTGCCAGTGCCCCTCGGGTGTTCACCAACGTGATGTTGGTGGTCGCAGCTCACCTGCGCAGGTTAGGGGTGTCAGTCTTCCCCTACCTCGACGACTGGCTATTGAAGGTGTCCTCGCCCCAGGCAGTCGTCTCCCACCTTCAGACTATGGCGGACCTCCTGCATTCGATGGGGTTCTCTATAAACGTGCCAAAGTCACACCAGACTCCTTCTCAGATGCTCCCTTTCATCGGAGCAGTTCTGGGCACAGTGCAGTTTCAGGCCTATCCTCCTGAGCAGCGAGTCCAGGATATTCAGGTTATGATTCCGATGTTTCGGCCTCTATCCTGGATTTCGGTGAGACTGACTCCGAGGCTGATGGGCCTCATGGCCTCCTGCATCCTGTTGGTAAAGCATGCCAGGTGGCGTATGCGGACTCTGCAGTGGGACCTGAAGTTCCATTGGGCACAACATCGAGGAAATCTCACCGACATGGTCCAGATCTCGGATGGAACTGCGAGAGAGCTGCAGTGGTGGTTGGCGAACCGCGATTGGGTCAGCAGCAGACCCCTCTCCCTTCCCCAACTAGAATTCACAGTGGTGACAGATGCGTCACTTCTGGGATGGGGCGGCCATCAGGGAGAGGTGAAGATCAGGGGACACTGGTCTCTGGCGGAGTCAGGTCTCCACATAAATCTGTTGGAGATCCGAGCGATTCGATTGGCATTGAAAGCATTTCTTCCCTCTGTCAAGGTGAAGCTAGTGCAGGTGTTCATGGACAACACCACCACCATGTGGAACTGCAACAAGCACGGCAGGGTGGGGTCATGGACCCTTTGTCGTAAGGCCATGGGTCTCTGGACATGGCTGGAACAGCAGGGCATAACCCTGATGGCTCAACACCTGGTAGGTTCTTTGAACGCCAGGGCGGACCAACTCAGCCATCGATGCCCAGCTGATCACGAATGGCGTCTCCAGTCGAAGGTGGCGCAAGGTCTCTTTCAACAGTGGGAAGAACCTTGGTTAGATTTGTTTGCCTCCAAAGAGAATACCCAGTGTCAGCAATACTGCGCGCTGGAGTTTCCAAGGTGGCTATCGCTCGGCGACGCCTTTCGTCGCGAGTGGAGCTCAGGCCTGCTATACACCTTTCCGCCCATACCACTCCTGCCGAGGGTTCTGAAGAAGATCAAGAGCGACCAGGCCCAAGTAATTCTTGTGGCTCCGGATTGGCTGAGGAGAGTCTGGTAGCCAGAGCTTCTGAAGATGAGCATCGATCCTCCGATCAGGCTGCCCCTTCGGGAGGATCTTCTGTCGCAGCAGCAGGGGAGGATTCTCCACCGAACCTGTCAACTCTGCGCGTCCATGCGTGGAGATTGAGCGGAGGCAGTTGATGTCATCTGACCTTCCTCCAGAGGTTTGTAATGTTATTCTGGTGGCCAGGCGGCCCTCCACTAAGACGGTATATGCCTGCTGTTGGCAGAAATTTTTAGTATACTGTACAGTAAGGTCTATTGACCCTCTTTCTGCTTCTCTTTCTACTGTACTGCTTTTCATTCTAACCCTTGGCCAACAGGGCTCTGCTTTGGGAACTCTCAAGGGTTATCGGACTTTTTTGATAGTAAAATTCGGAAAGTCTATAACACCTTCACGACAGCGGTAGAGATAGAAAAAACAGAAGAGAGTGGTAGTCGTGTGTCTGAATATTCCTTCTTGGAATTCCTTCCTATCTCCCAACAGGAATCTCTGATAGAGATCCTGAGATGTAGGTCAGGATCCCCTGAGGACCCGTGCCCCCCCCGCCCCAAGCTGTGGAAGGAACTGGCCCATTCGGTAATCCATGTTCTGAATCATATATGGAACACATCACTTGCTTCAGGTATCTTCCCTGATACATGGAAACATGCCGTGTTACTCCCCCTCAGGAAAAAACGCAATGTGAATCCAGGGGAGTTAAACAACTATCGCCCAATCTCACTATTGCCAGCACCAGCAAAAATGCTGGAAAAAATGGTACAGCGACAGTTAGCTAACTTTATTGAGGGCCATGACATTTTGCATGATACGCAGTCCGGCTTTCGGACTGGCTTTAGTACCGAAACCGCACTGTTGGAGGTGGCAGAGTCAGTAAGAATGACTGTGGACGCTGGATCATCAGCTATGCTGGTGCTTTTGGACTTATCTGCAGCGTTCGACTCGGTGGACCACCTAATCCTGGTACAGAGACTCCATGCAATAGGAATTGGAGGTGAGGTACTCACCTGGCTGAAGTCCTTTCTTAAAAACCGCATGCAGAAGGTCGCCCTCCAACCCTACCAGTCGGAACCCAAACAACTATGGTGTGGAGTACCACAGGGGTCGGCCTTGAGCCCGCTTCTTTTTAACATATGTCTGGCCCCTCTGTTCGCGCTCATAGCTAACTGGGGTGTGAAGGCAATATCATACGCCGACGACACCCAGCTGGTGTTTTCTTTTAAGGACCAGTCTGTGGACTCCTTCACTAGGTTTAAGGGATGCCTGAGAGACATCGCCCAGTGGATGAATAATAATAAACTTAAGCTTAATGCAGAGAAGACAGAAGTGTTGTTCTTCAGCAAGGCTCTTCCGTCGGCAGCCGGGATTTGCTGGCTGGCAGAAATGGGCCTGCCACCTAATCCAGCAACCACGGCAAAAAACTTGGGCATGAAATGGGAAGTAGATCTCTTTCACAGCTCAAATTCGGCAGGTGACCGCCTCATGCTTCAGCAAATTAAGAAGCCTGAGAACATTTTTACATCTACTGCCGGAGGACTGTCGCAGAGTCATTGTCCATGCTACAGTGACATCTAGGCTGGACTATGCTAACTGCCTGTACCTGGGTCTGCCCACCTATCTTGTCAGGAGACTGCAGATGGTACAGAATGCGGCTGCGAGATTGATTAGACGAGTGCCGTTTCGACATCACATCTCTCCGCATATAAGACAGCTCCACTGGCTGCCGGTGGCGAAAAGGATTGAGTTTAAGGCCTTAACTCTGGCCTTTCGGGCGCTACATGGCAAATGTCCTAGTTACCTTAAACACCGGCTATGCCGCTACCAACAAAACCGCTCTCTGAGGTCCAACGCTCAGAACCTGCTTTGCACATCTCACTTCGCTAAAGTTCGCGTAGGGGGCAGATCCTTTACAGTGGTGGCGGCTAAGCTTTGGAATTCTCTGCCGTATAATATCCGCCAAATCCAATCGGAGCTGATGTTCAGAAAGTCCCTTAAGACCTGGCTCTTTAGCTCAGGTTAGATCTCTTTGGCCTTCTCATTTCTCATGCTTCCTACCGCTATAGCGCCGGGACACCTCTGTTTGAGGTAGCTGTTGCGCTTTATAAATGTCTGTATTATTATTATTATTATTATTATCTCTCAGCTTTGTTTGCTTTTTTGCTGCTGCCTGGCCCACTCTCTCTCTTCAAGTCTACTATTTTACTTAGATTTAAAAAAGGGCTGGCTCACTTGTTTCCACCCACGCCCTTTGTTATGCCACAGTAGGACCATAATTTGGTCCTCACCTATTTAATGGGTGCCCCCTTAGAGCCTCTACACAATTGTCCCCTCCGGCTGTTGACCATCAAAACAGCCTTCTTAGTGGCGATTACATCAGCCCGGAGGGTGAGTGAGTTGCAGGCGTTATCTTGCTCGCCTCCCTATCTAATGTCCTTTCCGGCCAAAGTGGTGCTTTGCACCCGGGCTTCCTTTTTGCCAAAAGTTGGCACCCCATTCCATCTGGGTCAATCCATCACCTTGTCCACCTTCTTTGCTCTGCCACATCTCTCTAAGGAAGGGGAACGTCTCCACTGACTAGACCCAAAAAGAACACTGTCGTTCTACCTTGACCGCACAAAAGAGTTCCGGGTGGACGACCAACTCTTTGTGAAGTACGTGGGAGCAAAGAAGGGGAGGGCCGTGCAGAAAAGGACCATTTCTCGCTGGGTCTTTTTCTGCATTAAGATGTCCTATGCCCTGGCAACGAAGCAGCCCCCTAAGGGATTAAGGGCCCATTCCACCAGGGGAAAGGCTGCGACTATGGCCTTGGCTCGGGGTGTCCCAGTCCAAGACATCTGTCAGGCGGCTGCATGGGCATCATTGCACACATCTGCAAAACACTACTGCCTGGATTGTCAGGTTCGCAGGGACGGGCACTTTGCCCGCTCGGTCCTGCAGGACTTTCTAGTTTAAGGTATCGGTCCCCAGCCCACCGCCGTGATGGTATGGCTTAGGTATCTAATTCAAAGGTAAGGAATCTGCAGCTAGAAGTCTCCATCAGATGAACAAGTTACTTACCTTCGGTAACGCATTATCTGGTAGAGACTCTATCTAGCTGCAGATTCCTTACAGCCCCACCCATGTCTCCCCGCTTTGCGGACTAATAATGTAGGGCTAGGGTTACTCCTCCTTTCAGGGCCCTAGTGTTGCACACAACTGTGTCAGTTACTTCGTGGCTATGCGCTTCTTGTGTGGAAAAAACGAAAAGTACTGATGACCTCGCGCCTGGGAGGCACCTAAATAGGTACAGCAACGTCATAACCGACGCTACTGATGCCGCCGACATCACGCGGAGCCAAATGGAGCCTCCAACAGCACGCGCAAGAGGTATTGCTCAGCAAAAGTTTCCGGATCCAGCCGGACGCCTTGGAAATTCAAAGGTAAGGAATCTGCGGCTAGATAGTCTCTACCAGATAATGCGTTTCCGAAGGTACGTAACTTGTTCGTCAATACCGGTAAAGGATCTATGCGCCTCAGAAAAGAAGGTGAACTCCCTTCCTACGGGTGATAAGGGTGCCATATGTTGCTTAATCCCATGCATCTGTGATGTGAATTTTGGAAAATAGTCCTGAGTAAATGATGAAGCCAGTGAATGATGTATTTGTGAGTCACGATAAGTATTCTTCCAGTTACAGGTTATTGATCTAGTTTTAGACATGGGTTTGTATGCTGGCATTGGCAAAGGGGATACATTCTTTCTTGGAATAGTTTAATAGGTCAGTGACTTTGCTTATGGAGCACTGAATAACAGTTGAGTATTATTGGCATATTTGTGAATCTTGATATTATGGTTGTCAAGGAGGAATGAAAGGCTACATGTACAGATTAAAGGTGACTAAGCCATGGATGGGGCTTTTTTTAACTCCACAAGTCACTGGCAGGTGATAGGAGAAGGAAATGTTTCTCTGGATAGTCTGTGATCAATCAGATAGAAAAGGAGAACCATTACTCATCTGTGTCTGTAAATCTTCTACTTATTGAGAGGATGTTGACGAGGGTGTGTGTGTGTGTGTGTGTGTAACTTGATGTAATGAATTAGGCAGTAGGATTTTAGATTATCTAGAAGAGAAGTTTTCATTTTTATTGATGTTGTTTTCTGGTATGTTGATACCTCCCAGGTACCTGGGGTTTGTGCTTGATGGTTGAAGTTAGTGTATTCGTCAATAAAAGTAATGTTATCTGGGGGTTTTAGATGAGAAAAAAATTGATTGCTTATGATGTG
This sequence comes from Calotriton arnoldi, assembly GCA_963921515.1. Lineage (NCBI taxonomy): Eukaryota > Metazoa > Chordata > Amphibia > Caudata > Salamandridae > Calotriton > Calotriton arnoldi. Next base: position 2,378,022 of record CAWUFW010000057.1, read on the forward strand.
AAGATGGCGATTTGGCATGGAAGTAGTTCCATGAGGAAAGGTTGGAGGGTTCTTGGATAGGACAGTCCAGCAAAAACCTGTTCATGACAGCAAGGCTTGAGCCGCCTTTCTTTTAAGGTGGTTGATGAGCATATGCTGAATCTGATGGTATCAAGGACATTTAGAACATGAGCAGTAGCGGTTGTGAAACTTTAAAAAAAAATTTTTTTTATTGGTTTATTCTGCAAACAAACAATTCCAGCAGTTGGTTCCAATTCAACAATATTTCCTGAGATATAATTATACACAGTACAGGAAAGAATGCATTAATGAGAGAAGCAGTAGAGGCACGTATGCATGACAATGAACATTTACAAGTAATCATATCTTACCCACGAAACTTTCCCCCAGTAAGAAGGTATTTGAAAATCTAATATTGCAGACCCCTGTCATACAGTGCAATATCAACCACAATGTGATCACCTTCTAACGTGTGTCCTAGCATGGTTCTCTTATGGAGACTGCAAAGTAGAGTCCGCAGTAGGTGAGGTCGGGCGTTCAATTAGGTAAGTGGTGAGGGGGGGCCCATATGTCTCGAGGTCTGGAGGATACGGGAATTAGTTCAGAGTAGGTATTCAGTTGTTCCTGCCATAAGATCATATCGCTCAGCCAGTCCTTAAATTTCGGAGCCCTGCCCCATCTGCAAGCCACTCGCCGTCTGGCTAGTAATATACTGAATGTGACGAATCTGCGCTGTGCTGCAGGTATCTCCTGCGTGTATCCCAGTAGTGCCAACAACGGGGATCTCGGTATGTCCGGTATAGTCATGTGCTCCAGCGCTGCAAACACCTGTTGCCAATACGTGTGCACTGCACCACAGTCCCACGCCAGATGGAAGAAATCAGCACCGTCGGCCCTGCAACTGTCGCAGCAGTAATGGCATTTTGGGATGATAGGTGAGGGGGAGCAATGGGGAATAAAGCATCGGTGCTTTGAGTATGTGAGAGATACGGTGCCAGGCTTTAATAGTACAGTCGACTGAGGACGGTCCCCCGGGCCGGCCCACCGGAAGTGACATGATAACCCCATCCAGCGGGACCGGGTGTGCCAGCCAATGTTCCATAGCGACTTGAGGGGTATATCTGGGGGGGGTGAAACCAATAATGCGCAAAATGTGCCTAGGGGGCATAGGTAATACAGCTCAAAGTTAGGCACGTCAAACCCACCCTGGGAATATGGGCGGGTGAGGATGTCCCACTGTAGTCGTGGTTGTTTGCCGCCCCAGACCAGTCGTATGAGCTCTGATCGGAGCATGTTAAATAACGGCCTACCAGGATACCGCGGGATATTAAGAAATAAATATAAAAATTTGGGAAGGATGATCATTTTTATGAGTGATATGCGGCCCGCGATGGTGAGGGGGAGGGCAATCCACCTGTTAATGCAACTGGTCACATGGTCAAGAGCACAGCATAGTTGCGTCGCAGTAGTTCCTCATAGTCATTGGTGATGTGTATCCCCAGATATTTCACTCCATCCGCACACCACTCAATAGGGTAATCAGCCGCAAATGGCACTGCAGCTGGGGTAAGAGGGAGAATTTGGGACTTAGTCCAATTAATGTTTATTCCCGAAAGCCCACCAAATCGCACAAATTCCCGCAGGAGCGGATTAAGATTGCAAATCGGGTCTTTTACATAAAGGGTAACGTCAACCGCGTAAAGAGAGATCAATATAAGACGGAGAAAGCAGCGGAGGGCCTTTTCCTGATGATGCTGCCTAAGTCTTGCTGCGAGGGGCTCCATTGCAAGAGCAAAGAGCAGTAGGGAGAGAGGGCATCCCTGACGGGTTCCTCGTGTCAGCGTGATTGGGAGGGAGGTGTATCCGTTAACTCTCACCCGGGCCGTGGGAGAGGTGTAGAGGAGGCGTATCCATGAAAGAAACCCTTTAGGGAGACCCATGCATTGAAGTAAGGTGAACAGGAAATCCCATTCCACCGAATCAAAAGCTTTCGTGGCATCTAAAAAGACTGCCACAAGTGCTAGCTGAGGGTCAACAGTATGCATAACGGAGAATAGTGTGCGTAGGTTGTGGGAGGTTGCCCTCCCTGGAAAGAAACCTGCCTGATCGGGCAGCACCAATTTATCCATTAGGAGTTTAAGACGATTCGCCAAGAGTTTCGCAAGAATCTTGGCGTCAGTATTAATAAGGGATAAAGGCCTGTACGAATCGCATTGATCCACAGGCTTGCCGGGCTTCAGAAGGGAAATGATAAGCGCCTCTCTCATGGTGTCAGGAAGAATTTGTGCCTCCAGCGCTTCCGCATAGACCTCCTTCAAAATGGGAATCAGTTGTTCAATATAGGACTTATAGAAGTCAGCAGGTAGGCCATCAGAGCCCGGGGCCCTTCCGGACTTCATTCCCATAATAGCCTCCCGGAACTCATCCGTCTCAAAAGGCGTAGCTAAGAATTCCAGCTGATTGTCTCCCAGCCATCCCAAAGTGATATCTTTGAGGAAGGGGGTAAAGTCCGGGGGGGCAGCTCGCTGGATACTATATAGAGCTTCACACTTAAAAGTGTGTGAACGTGTCCAGGATGCCCTTACTATCTCTATGTTGCGCACCCGAGGGGTCTAAAATGCCAAGAATGTAATTAGAAAACCGGGGTTGCCGAATGTCCATGGCGAGCGCCCTACCGGGTCTCTCCCCCTCCCCATAGCGACGTGCGGTAAAATATTTCCCACGAAAGCGAATCTCCCGTTCGGCAGCGCTGGTATACTCAGTGAGTTTGTCCCGCAGTTCAGCTCTTAGAGTGCCTGAATTGTCACGCCACATATTGGCCTCCAATTGCTTGAGTTCCCCATCAAGACGACGCAAGCTACGGCTGATGTCACGGAGTACCCCAAAGCTCTTAGAGATGCAGAAACCGCGGATAGTAACTTTAAAAGCTTCCCACAGCGTACTCATATGCTCCACAGTGCCCTTGTTGCGACTGAAGAAATTTGATATCTCTTCACCTAATTCAGCCCGAAAGACCGTGTCAAGGAGAGCCTCGGGCACCAGTTTCCAGCAGAAAGGGGCGGCAGTGGAATTCGGGGGGGCTATTCGCAGGAGCACGGGCGAGTGGTCCGAAAACGTTCTAGCCATGTGAGTCGTGGAGACAATCCAAGGCGCCACACCTCGTGATACAATCCAATAATCAAGGCGAGACCAAGCGGCCCTGGCCGTTGTGTAATAAGTGCCTTCTCTTTGCCCGGGGTGCTCATGCCTCCATGCATCCACGAGTCCGTGTGCCGAAAGTAGCTGTGTGAGAGTTTCTTGAGTGTTTGTGTAGTGATGGGGCTGGAGTTGAGAGCGGTCAAGTGTAGGACATAAAGCAGTGTTAAAATCACCACCCCACAGGATATGGGTAGATCCCACTTTTAGAATTTGTCACCAAAGCGAGGTGTAATAGTCCGGGTCAACATTGTTAGGTCCGTAACAGCAAGCCACAGTAACAGATTGTGTTCCCAGTACTCCCCAGAGTATGCAATGCCTACCAGACGGGTCCCCCAGAGAGCCCCCCAGCACAAACGGTGTACCCTTCTTAACTAATATTAGTGTGCCCCGTGAGTATGACGAGTAAGATGAAAAGACCCTAACTGACGCCCATCTACTTCCAAAACAGGGTCGATCGACGTGGGTCAACATGTGTCTCCTGAAGTACTGCTATATTGACATGATGTCTGTCTAGGTATGCCAGAATCTGGCGGCACTTGCGGGGTCACCTAGGCCTCTAACATTCCATGAGAGTAAGTTAATATGGAGAGAGTCCGTGTTCAATGCCATCTCACAAGTATTTGGGAATAACTAGTAATGCCATATGAATACATTGATGTGTATGCACTGCCCTGTAAGGAAAGGTACCATAGCTGATACATGAAGTTGGAACCTCTGCGGAATAACAACAACTCACCCGCCCCCCACCCACAGCAGCATCCCAATCGTGCCGGGATAGTACCACCCACTAAAACCCCAAGAAAGCAATACATTTGCATAACAAAAAGATACGGAGCTAAATGTCAACATAAGGAAAATCAACAAAAAAGGAGGGGGAGTGCCCATATGGGGGGTCGCCAGGGCTACACGAGGACCTCCCTTCCCATAGTCCCGCCAAGATATAGTCATAGTGTCCCATTAGAAACAGAACAGGCGAGAGGTGGGTGGGGGGGGGGGGCGCTTGGCTTGTAATATTGTCCAACCCTCCGCTGCATTTAATAATAATACAAGACATATGATAAACATAGGAATGAAAAAGATCACCAAGCCTGCCATGTCAGCGATATCTTAGCCGAGTCCTTCAGTCTGTCGTCTCCACAGCAGCTTCCAACGAGGGGGGGGGGGTGATCTCATCTCACCCGCCAGGAGGATTGTCTCCAGAACTAGAAACAGCCAAACAAGAACAGCTTTGTTATACCCTCAGGGGTACAGGAGATAAGCAGAACAGTTCACCTCCAGAGGATAACTTCAGTCCACTTGCGGGGAAGACGATCTAGACGCGCGGTCCTCGGATGTACCTCCAGGGGAGCGACGATGCAGTGTTTTTAGGAAATCCTCTACTTGCTGCGGATTGATGAAGACGGTGTTTTTTCCCTGGTAGGATATTCGCAGACGTGCTGGGTAAAGAGGTGCATACTCAATCTGGGCTTTACGGAGCTTTTGCTTCACTCCAATGAATTTTCGGCACGCCTCCTGAACCGCCACAGTGAAATCCAGGAAGATGGTAAACTCCACTCCATCAAATCGCAGGTTTTTACGGTCCCTTGCCAGCTTGAGGGCGGCATCTCGGTCGCGGTAATTGAGGAGACGGGCCACAATTGGTCTGGGGGGGCCTCCAGGTGGGGGACGCGGCCCCAAGGAGCGGTGCGCCCGCTCCACAATAAACTGGGCAGAAAACGGATCTTCGTCACTGGCCCCTCTCAAAAGCCGCTCAACATACTCCTCCATACGGCCCGTGTTGGTGCTTTCTGGAATGCCAACAATTCTTATATTGTTCCGGCGACTGCGGGCCTCAAGGTCCTCATTCTTAGCAGCAATCACCTTAAGTATCTTGTCCATGTGTGTTACCTGCTGCTGCAGCTGCGCGGTAGTGTCCTCAGTATCTGAGATGCGCCTTTCGGCTTCTTTAATCTGCCCGTCATGCTTGTCCACTTTTTGGACTAAAAAGTCCAGCCGAGTATTCATGTTATCCATTTTCCCTGATAGATCAGACATGCTGTGCTGCAGGGCCAGAAGTAGCGACTTAACTTCATCCCCTTGAGTCGAAGTCTGTGCGGGCATCATCTCTCCAGCTGCCTGACTAGTTTCCTCCGAACTCGAGTGGGTGGCGACCTTCTTGGCATCAAATACCAGCTTAGGTTGTCGGCCATCAGGTTTTCCCATGGCAGCAGAGAGGTCCGCGTCGCACCAGCAGGAGCAAATGGTCCAGTGCACTGTCGATATAGAAGGGGGTACGCAGTGTTCCACAATCGCGCCTACGCAGCAGATTAGGACCACAACTCCCCAGATCCACAGCGGCCCCACACAACCCGCAAGCACCAGAGGCAATCCAAACTAGCGAGGGAGCAGCGTGGGGAGGGGTGGCAGGACAAGAGGCGGTGTAACCACCCGCAGCGGGTCCCAGTGCTGTTTACATCCAAAGTATGAGCCCAGTTGTTGAGGTGCAACCAGCAGTAGAGAGTCAGAGATCCAGTGAGCTACATGGGAGCATCGGGTGCACGGCGCGTACAACGCAGCCAGAGGCTGGCAGGGCCGCCTCACAAGCTGAGCCCACGGTGTCCACCCAGCCGCACTGCAGACGCGCCGCACACTATCCAGTTCGGGCGTCCAGGCCACGCGTGACAACGCTCCAGCGTAGATGCGGTGTGGCGCAGGGCCGTCCTCCCCGCCCGCCGTCCTCCACCCGTAGGATATGTTTAATCAGGCCTCAAACGGTGGAGGGGGGGGGAGACTAAGGCGATGAAACTCGGCGATCCCCAGACCGCAGCCAGTCAATGGCACCGGGGTCCCAGACGTCCCATACAGTTCTCTGCGGGTGCCCAAGAGCGAGGCGATCTTCACGTGAGTCGGGGGAGAGGGGGGGGAGGTTACCCAAACGTCAGGTCACCACACCACCAACCGCCTCCGGGATCCCCGATCACTCCGGGTCCGTCCGGCGGGAAGGGCAAAAGCAGCAGTCCAAGCGCACTCTCCGGGTCTCTAGCTGCGGGCGGCGCGAGCCGTGAATACAATCCAATACATTCACGGCAGCGGCACTCACCGCCCCCGCAGTGCCGCAGAAGCTCCGGGAATGTGCGGCGGCAGGATCAGAGTCCGCGATGCCCGTGTCCCGCTCCGAGACTCACCAGCACAGCCGGGGCCTGCCGACCACGTGGAAGCCCCGGCGCTCGAGTGTCCGCCGCAGCCGCACGGACTCCCAGGCAGGCTACTCTGGGTTTCCCGCTGCAATCTTCTTAGTGCTCCAGTATCCCCGTTGAGCTCCGCTCGCATCCAGAAATTGCACCGGAGGCAGCAGGCAGTTTCTATCGCCAAATCCCACTGTAATCAGCCAGATTATGCAGCGGTGTCGGAGGATGAATGAAGGATCAGGTAGCCAAGCTGCCAGAGCCTCACAGGCGTGCGGCCATCTTGGTCGTGCGCCACCTAGCGCCCCCCGCGGTTGTGAAACTTTGTTTCTATGCCTCTCCTCTGTTTAATTTCCCCTACTCGTTTTTATTATTCTAGTCCTTTGCTGTCTTTTTTTATTTTGTACCGCTACAACATGAATGACTCAAAAATCTTCTCTCATTCCGGATCTTCTGGACTCTTGGAATCTTCTTACTTCCTTCACCTTAACCTTACTTTTTTTCCAACACCCTCCCCACACAGCCATTCCTTTACTTTCATACTATGTTATTTTATCTTCCTCTCATCTTATTCTCTTGTGCTTGGAATCTTGGAGTCATCTCTGACTATTCCCCTATATTTACCCAGCTTGTCTCCCAGACGGGTTGTTTTTCATTTATTCAGTAATGATGCCCCCAAAACTCTAATTCCTCCTTTACTTCTATCTTATCTTGCTTGATTATTCGTTTTTGCTCCCCTCTGAGCTTTTTTTTCATTCTTCCTTTGATCTTCATTGGTGATCACATATTATACCACTTTTGACACCACTGCTTTCTTTACATTCTTATCTTAGCTTCATTTTCTTTGTATTATTTTTAAATTTATTCATGATCTACCCTATTCGTCTTTGGCCTCTCTTATTCAACTCTCTGTTCCTTTATTGTCTTTATGGTATGCCTCCCAAATCTGTTATTTTCAACACCCCAGACCCTCGCAGTTGCATTCCTTTTCCATTCTGGATTGTAAATTGTTAACCCAGGCTCCTCCTTCTGCAGGCTACTCGTTTTTCACTTTAATCTTTCCTACTTTATTTGAAAAATCATGTTCTTTCTTAAGCCTTTCATGGCAAAGTTTTATTTTCTTTATACGGTGCTGTATTTGACTGCTGTTGTAACTTGTTTTTCTATGTTTGTTTGTATTTTTTACAGGTAAGCCAGGACTCTTATTCCACTAGTTGAGGGAGTATGAAATAAAGAAAAAAGAATAAAATATCAAAAAGAATTTTAACAGCGGTGCCACTTAGAAAATCACTGAGCACAAATGTGCCTACATGCAATAAAGAGGGGTGGACGGAGTATGAAATATTCAGGCAGCATGCAGTGGGATCATGGAACCCTATTTTAGAAGCTTGAGTGTGAGGTGGTGCCCCTTTGTGGTCCACTAACAAAATGTTTGAATTGTTCTTTATGGGCTCCTTTGACCATTCTGAGATGCTGGTCTCCAAACAGAAGTTGAGAAATACCATTGAAAGGGGTTACTATGATGGTGCAGTAGGGTGAGGAACAAGTGCAGCAAGAGGGCACAGAAGGAAAGGATGCAAAGAGGGATCCAGAGAACGATGGAAAGACAGACAGTTTGATGGATTGATGGATGGGGGTGGGTGAAGGAGAAATCAATATAGGAAAAGGAGCATGAAAGGAATCATGGAGAAGGGGAAAGGATGAGGAGAAAGATGGATGAAGCCTGGATGAATGGACACAGAAAAGAGTGACTGGATGGATAGTTGAAGAGAAGGATAGATGGATAGTTGGAGAGAAGGATGGGATATGGGACAATGGATGGAGGGATGGAGGGAACGAGCGATGTAGAGATGGATCCATGAGTAGAAGGGTTGATGGAGAAGGAGAAAAAAATGGATGCCTTGACAGAAGCATGGAAAGATGGGAATGAACGGATGGATGCATGGATGGACGGACGAACAAATGGATGGATGGACTGCGAGAGGGATGTACGTATGGATGGGGAGAAAGAAGGTAGAATGAGGTGGAGAGAAAGCGAGGTGAATGAAGAGAAGAGAAGGAAGGAATGATGGATGGATAGACAGAGTAAGAAAGGAGGGAAAAAAACTGATCGAAGGATGGAGATAAAAGGAAGGAAATGAGTCAAAAGGATGACAGAGGAAGCAGGATGAATGAATGGATGGAAGGCTGAAAAATAATGACGAGAAGGGTGGATAGATAGATGGGTGGTTAGATGGATGGCTAGAGAGATAAAGAAGGATGAATGGGTGGCCACAGTAGTCAGGACTTGACAAATGGGATTATTTCAGGTGTGTCCATACAGAGCTACTTAGAAAGCCTCTATCTTTTTGGTGAAATTCTGTGACAGGTGTGGTGTAAAATGCACTGCTAGTCCACATTGAGGCTTATTCACAAAGTGCACTTTACAGTATGTTTACTAGTGCTACAATAGTACTACTCACATACTACAAAATGCTATTCACAAGCCTAAATGCGGAGACCTCAGCATCTCCTATATTTTATACTCAGAGATCTCTACACAAGTAGACCTACTTTTTTGTAGTGATTGTGAGGGGGAGTAGCAGGGAAAAATGGAGAATATTTGGTAAAAAAAATGTAAGTGATTTAGGAAGATAGGGAGGAGCCAAATTCGTAAATCTACACATGTAAATTTACTTTTGTGAATAGGGCTGCAGGCGATTGGAGTTTTATTGCAGTACCCCCCACACTCTTTTTGCCTGGTATCTGGTGCAACTTTGACTGAAAGTGTGCTGTGTTCCTGCTAACCAGGTCCCCAGCATCAGTGTTCTTTCCCTAAACTGTACGATTTTCCACAATTGGCAAACCCTTAGGCCCCTTGTAAGACCCTAGTAAGTGGTACCTCTGGTGCCTAGGTCATGGGACCTATAGAGGGTCCCTAATGGCTGCAGCACGAATTGTGCCAACTGTCTGTGCTGTGAGATTTACTTACCTGCTTGTTCTTCCCATAGAACTGTATGGTGCATAATTGTGCACAATTTTGAACTATTTGCTAACTTTGAGAAATTCATAAGAAATACAGTACTTACCTGTGAACGTAGTTCTTGGTTTGAAAATATATGTAAAAAGACTTGTTATTTTTATAAATTGGTCTCAGATTTATTTTCGACTGTGCGTCTCATTTATTGCCTCTGTGAGTACAACAAATGCTTAGCACAACCCTCTGATAAACCTACCTGCTTGCCCACACTACCACAAATAGAGTGTTACTATTATCTACTTTTGCCTCTGTAAACCAGTTGGGGACTCACTGGAATCTCTGCGCAGTGTACTTCTTTTGAGGTGCCCTATATAGAGAGTCAGCTTTCTACAAGGCCCCACAGTTTTCTTAATTCCCTTTGGGTGAAGCAAACCCCGACTGAGCGCCAGGCTGCACGCCTCACTTGCTCAGTGGCATTTGGTTAAAAGTGGAGGGTATTTTATTTATCTGGCTATTCCACTGCAATGCATGTTGCTGGTACTCAAAACTCTAATTTTGACACAATCTTTGGTCTGCCCACTTAGTGGCAGAGTAGCCACAAGGTAGATGATGTGTAAGCGTTTACATACTTCGAGTAAAAAAGTAACCCTAAAGGTAATGTTATTTTGTTGTAGAGCTCTTAGGATTACACTATGCATCCATTAAATAAGCATATTTTGTTCATGCCGGTGCTGCAGCGTGAATTGCATGTGCCTCCAGATTAACTCTGAAAATCGTTGTAGAATTATGTTGGTGTAAAATACTATTTTGTCATGTATACAAATGAAAGGATTGTCTTGGCATCTTGTTGAATATCTATTTCAGTCACTTTAAAAATGTCTACCTCAGCCCATCTGATAAAAGCTCTTTTAGCGAGCACTTCATGTACAGCATTATGCGATTTATTTTTTTGCAGAGTTGGTTTTTCATACTCAAGAAACATCTCAGTTATGTTTTTTTCAGATGAGGCGAGATCTGCAGCACTGGGATAGTGCCCTCCAACTGGCAAAACGGCTGGCTCCCAACCAGATTCCTTTCATATCAAAGGAGTATGCCATGCAACTTGAATTCACGTAGGTTCTTGGCGGTTAACGTGTGTTGGATTTTCATAAAAAACTGATCTTCTCGGCACATCTTAATTATTTAGATCATGGCATATGGCATTGCACAGAGATATCAAGTTGTTTGTTTGAGAATTAATGCTTTCCTTACAGTTCTTCAGATATAGATTCGGAACAGCGATTATGCCCATACACACATGTAGCCCCCTGCTTGAAATTATTTTATTTGACTCCTGATTTTGCAACGTAATCTCAGTTATGATCACTGTCTATATATGCGTGTTTGTATGTATGCATATGTGTATATATAAGCATCTGTTCTAGTAATTTTTAGGTTTAACTGGCGATATTAAGTAAAATATATTGACAACAAATGTGAGAGCAAGGAGTTAGAGGGGGTTACGTCCTTCTCCCCAGAATATAGTCAATAAACAATGTGGACGTACCCAGTACCTGGATAAATACCACTGGGAGCTCACAGTGCAGAGGAACCTTCAGGTTCTTTAAAAGACCCCTCACACACCAACCTAGTTGGTGTCATGCTTCATCATCGGGGTCCCAACCAGGCGGCCGAGTGCCGCCCGGTTGTGCTACAACGCCTGATTACAGCGGAGCTGGTGTGGTGTAAAAGTGTGATGAAGTGTGGTGCTAGATTAAGAATACCTCCGGGAATCCTTGCCTGGATGTTCAAATTTTTTTTTATGTTTAATGATGGCGGCCCAGGGTATGGATAAAAACGGAGAGTAGACAACCATAAGAGGGTAATTAATCTCTGTTGTCAAGAAAGATGGTCTACATGTTTCAGCCCCAGAAGTAAATATGGAGGGGGCTTTCTTCAGGACCAGAGGTGAAGACTGTGAATACAAAGTGAGTGGCAAAAATCAGGCCACGTGTCAATAAATAATCACAACCCACGCGCTAAGGTGGGAAGGAAAAAAAAGATGGTCGCAGGTTGCGACTTAAACATAGAAACACTCGGTTTGACACGTGGCCTGATTTTTGCCACTCACTTTGTATTCACAGTCTTCACCTCTGGTCCTGAAGAAAGCCCCCTCCATATTTACTTCTGGGGCTGAAACATGTAGACCATCTTTCTTGACAACAGAGATTAATTACCCTCTTATGGTTGTCTACTCTCCGTTTTTATCCATACCCCGGGCCGCCATCATTAAACATAAAAAAAAATTTGAACATCCAGGCAAGGATTCCCGGAGGTATTCTTAATCTAGCACCACACTTCATCACACTTTTACACCACACCAGCTCCGCTGTAATCAGGCGTTGTAGCACAACCGGGCGGCACTCGGCCGCCTTGTTGGGACCCCGATGATGAAGCATGACACCAACTAGGTTGGTGTGTGAGGGGTCTTTTAAAGAACCTGAAGGTTCCTCTGCACTGTGAGCTCCCAGTGGTATTTATCCAGGTACTGGATATTAAGTAAAAGACAAACCAAAATCCAGCAAACGTAGTCTAGAATAGGCTTTATTATAATTGATCTGCATTTTGAAAATGCACAGTTTTTGTTTAATAAATGTATGTATATATACCGTTCCGGGATCCTACACCCATGAGACTATTCAAATGTTGATTTCAATGTATATTCCCATGAAGGAGGGCTAAAGTTCAGTTTTTCTTACCACCTCTATCGGGGATAGAAAAAGTTCCAGTTGCAACAGGAGAAAAAATAAATCATCGTGCTCTTGTGTTGTAAGGTATTGGTGGTTTTTATTTTTGGGATCTCTTGTTTCTCATGTATGCTGTAACCAGTTTACTACTGCATACGTTATGTCTCTTATTTTATAAATGTTCTGCTGATGTTCCTTCTGCTAGTGTGGAGTCATAATTGAATAATACATAAAAATTGTGATTTCTTTTGTTGTTATTTTTTCTGGCTTGACAGCGGTGATTACGTTAACGCTCTGGCTCATTATGAAAAGGGAATCACAGGAGACAATAAGGTAATTGTATTGATGATGATAAAGGACTGACTGTGTTCAAGAACAGATGTAACAAGTAAAAATTAGAGACAAAAAAATATTGTGGTAACTTTTAAACTATTGATTCTGGTCCCTAAATACACGTGGCAATACCAGCTTCTGTGAAGCATTTCAACACCAAAGTTTCACAAAAAATTACTCTGATGGATCCATCTAACAGCAGATTACTCACCTTAAGAATATCCACTTGCATCAGTATGGGTAGAATTTTCTCATCAATGCTCTCACGTGCCAATAGGTGACATCATGCGACTCCATACCACCCCAGGAGTGTAAGAGCAGAGCTGCATGTAATCGCCAGCCCTGCGCCCTGATATCGGTTATTTTCTTTCCGCACCCCTTGATGCTTATCTGGAGCTCCACTCCCAACTTGTTGGTTTTCGAACAACTCCAGAAATTACACATATTTGCCAGATACGATGTCTCCCCTGAAAACTTTAGGATTCAAGCCATGACTGCAGGAAGCCTATGATGGTCATGGCCCCCATGATGTGTGCCTTTGGTGCTTTGACACCATTCACTATTCAAAGGTGTGCGATAAATGTGCCCTTATGCACCCAAAAGTTATCCATGGGTGGAAAATAAAACTCTACGTCACCAAAAATAAGAAGAGTTTGCAATCGAAAAATAAAGCCATCGGCATTGCCTTTCAATGATTCAGTCCCATCCTGTTCACATTGAAGTCTTCCTGTAAGTCAAAGATATGCCATAAGTGCAAGAAAGCTAAACAGGAGTTGACCCAATCATACCACTCGAAATCAGGCTATCACCATCTAAAGATCATACCCCAAAAGCATTGTCTGACTCTGATCCGGTCCCACATTTAGTCCTGGCACACATCATATGGTCGTGATAAATGATACATTGTGATTATTTTTTTTACGGGCCAGCCTTCCTTCTGCCCCAACTGATGCTGTGGTACCCATTCCTGGGCCCATTCCGATGCCTGTCCATACCTCCTCTCCGGAATACTCGCCTCCGGGCCTCTAACAGAAGAAAGCGCCTCTTTCTCAGTAGTTGTGAGAAGGGCAGCAGAAGTGTCTTATTTACAGTTGCTACTTAAGAAACCAAAGCAAACATACTAAGATCCTGCATCAAGGCCCAACTACTTTGAGCCACTTTTGCCATTCAACAAGGTTCTTACAAACACTCTTATGGCAACTTAGTTCATGTCATGATTAGGGCCTCCGGTCAGTTGACCTTATGCTAGGCAACATATGCTGCATGCCCCCGGTGATCCGATATTGTTACAAGGCACTGGTGGTACAGGCATCAACGAGTAAAGTAAATCCTAAAGCCTTTCCGACCAATCCTCCAGATGGAGAGTAGAAACACATTGGCTAGTTTGGCTGTGAGGTCCTTGAACGCAGTGTGGCTTATGGGTAGATGCACGCAAATGGGAAATGGGCCGCAAAATCTTGCCGGCTGTCCTGGTAGACCCCAGGACCTCGCTGGATCATATGATACATGATGGCCAGGATGCGTTGAAGTAAGTCCTGCCTGTTGGTTTGGATATCACGGACTGTATTGGAAGAGCTATTTACACCAGCGCTTAGAAGGCACACCTGGATGTGTTCATCCACGTTTTCAGGGGATGTTCAGGAGTTCCTTATCCACATGCCTTTTGATGACACTAAATTGTTTGGGGACAAGTCTAACTCCGTGCTTGTACAATTTAGGACAGTCGATCTACAGCACAAGCTCTGTGCCAAACAGTTTCACCAGCAGTACACGAAGGTTAGGGGTTATTCCATGCGGATGGTGTACAGACAACGCCAGGCCTCCCGACCTGTGTAGCAGACGCAGGCCCAGTCCTTTCAGGGCAGAGGTCATGTCATGTCTGTGGCCGAGGCTGTTAGAAGAAGAAGGGACAGCTATTCTCTAATTCTTTGTCCTGTACCTCGACAGCTGCCGTGCTGCTTTAACTTGCCCTTGCCGGCTCATACTCAGCCAGTAGGCGAAGAATATGGAGGTCTGTTCTGTTAGACAGATGGGTCTTGCAAAGCATCCAAAGGGGCTACACCCTGCCTTTCATTTCCTCTCTGCCTTATTTTACCTCCACAGCAGAGCAACGTATGGAAGATTACTCCACCATCTTGATGCAAGAAGTGAACCTTTTACTGTCATGGGTGCCATTGAGTGGGTGCTGGACTCTGAAAGAGGAGGGGGTGACATTTGCCCTACTTCCTCCTACCAAAAATGGATGGCGGCCTCAGGCCTATGCTGGACCTCTGACCCTTGAGTGCCTTTCTGCAGAAAGACAAAATAAAAATGCTCCACTGTCTCAAATTCGTTTTGCTCGGGAACCAGGAGACTAGACCATCCTGGTGCAAGTTCCAATTTGTGGAGCTCCCCTTTCGCCTCCCCTCAGCCACCCAGGTGTTCACAAAAGTGATGATGATGGTAGCTGTCCATTTTTGGCAGTCAGGAGTAAATGTGTTCATGTATCTTGAGAACTGGCTGCTTAAGCGCGGGCTCATGGAGTCAGTCACGGACCACCTCCGGAAAATTGCCCAAGTCCTGATATCTTTGGGGGACTCTATCAATGTGCTAAAGTCCCTCCTGAGACTCAAGCAGAGGAGTCCCTTCACAGGGGCTGTCCTAGACACTACTAATCAGTGCCCGTCCAACGTTGCAGCCAGTCTGGGACATTCTTCTTGTGTTTCGGGCTCAATCCTGAGTCTCAGAGAAGGCTGCTCTGAGGATTCTTGGGCTCCTAGCCTTGTGCATCCTCCTCATTCCAAATCCAAGGTGGTGTATGCGGGCCCAGCAGGGGTATATCAGCAGTATCAGGGCTTCCTCTCCCACTGAGCTCAGGTATCACGGGAGACAGCTCATGATTTTCTGTGATGGCAGACAAGCGCCAGCCTGACCTGCGGTGGGCCCCTCTCACTTTCCCACCCAGACTTCACAGATGTAACAGAAGTGTCAATGCTTTGGTGGAGGAGCTCATCTGAAAGAAGTGGAGGTCAGAGGCCCCTAGTCCTGGCCTGCTCCAATCCTTCCTTTTGGAGCTCTGGGAGATCCCTCTGGTCTTGAAAGCTTTCCTGCCATCCATCAAGGGGCGGTTAGTGCAGGTTCTCAGGGGCAACATAACCACCATGTGGTGCCGCAACAAGCAGGGTTGAGTGGGGTTTTGAATCCTGTGCTAGGAGGCCCTACGTCTCTGGAAGTAGCTGGACCAACAGAGCATCATTTAAGAAAGCAATCATCCAGCGAGGTCTCTGAATACCAGAGCAGAAAAGCTGAGACGATGTTGGCTGGCGGATCACAAGTGGCACCTTCAACCCAAGGTGGCAAGGAGCATCTTTGACCAGTGGGGCATGCCGTTGTTGAATCTATTTGTCACCTGCAAGACGCTGCAAAGTCAACTTCACTCCGCACTGGAGTTTACTCTAGGAAAGTCACTGGGAGATGCATTTCGCCTGAGGCGGGACACAGATCTCCTGTAGGCGGTCTGCCACTCATTTTCTTCCTCAATTTCTGAGAAAATCCAGGTCCGGCCCAATTAATCTTAATAGGCTGAGAATGGGCCAGATGGGCATGGACCTTTAGATCCTAAGCATGAGCATTTACCCCCTGATTCAGATTCCACATCAGGAGCAAGGGAGATTCCTGCTCCCTTATCTCTGCAACCTACATTTCTACGTGTTAAATTTCAGTGGTGACAATTAAAGTTTTTGATCTGCTGGCCGCCATAGTCTGTTATCTTTGCAGCCTGATGCTCTTCACCATAGTTCATCTATGCTGGCTTCTGGGAGACGTTTGTTGCCTTGTGTGATGCTTATCAACCCAACTCTCTACTGGCCAATATTTCAGAGGTGTGTGTGTGTGTGTGTGTGTGTGTGTGTGTGTGTGTGTGTGTGTGTGTGTGTGTGTGTGTGTGTGTGTGTGTGTGTGTGTGTGTGTGTGTGCGTGCGTGCGTGCGTGCGTGCGTGAGTCAGTCAGTCAGTCAGTCAGTCAGTCAGTCAGTCAGTCAGTCAGTCAGTCAGTCAGTCAGTCAGTCAGTCAGTCAGTCAGTCAGTCAGTCAGTCAGTCAGTCAGTCAGTCAGTCAGTCAGTCAGTCAGTCAGTCAGTCAGTCAGTCAGTCAGTCAGTCAGTCAGTCAGTCAGTCAGTCGTTCGTTCGTTCGTTCGTTCGTTCGTTCGTTCGTTCGTTCTCTGTCGGCCCATTAGACATATTTAGTTTTTACATAATCATATAACTCTATTTTAAATCACCTGTTGTGATGCCTTTTACCAAAGTTCAGACTCACATGTTCCCCTCCAAGCCATTTGTCATGCTGCTCTTGGTGTTGATATGTCTTATGTGCATGCCTTTTGAGCCAATTCACAGCTGTTTCCTGACGCTACCAACAGTCCTCTTAATTGGCACCACATGAGTGAATTGCAGCCATTCTCCGTGCAACCGCCGTACACCACCTTCTTTCCAGACAAGTTAGTGCTGAGGACCCGTGATACCTTCTTACCCAAAGTTGTGATGCCTATCTACATTTGCCAATCTATCACTATCCCAATGTTTTTCGCTCCACCTCACTCTTCGAAGGAGGAAGCGTTAATCCATCTGCTAGACCTTAAAAGGGTGTTGAGCCTTTACATTGACTGCACGAGGAGCCATTGTGCGGGTGGCAAGCACTTCGTAGCATTCTCTGAAGCAAAAAAGGGAAAGTTTTCCAGAAAGGGATCTTGCTAAGATGGGTAGATCTTTGCATCAAAATCTGCTATGAGCTGGCCATGAATCAGTCTACTGAAGGCATGCAGGCTCATTCCAGCAGGGCCAAGGCTACTACATTGGCAAGGGGTGTGCCAGTTCTGAACATCTGCTGGGCTGCACATGGGCATTGGTGCACAGGTTCATGAAACACTACTGCCTTGACAGCCAGATCCAATGAATGGCCATTTTGCCTTCTCAGTCCTGCAAGACTTTCTGGTCTGAACCCACTCGCCAGACTCTCCTCCTTTGGGAGGTACTGCTGTGATATATATTCTTAAGGTGAGGAATCTGCAGATTAGAAGTATCCATCATAAGAACAAGTTACTTTTCTTTGGTAACGTTCTTTCTGGTCGATATTCTAACCGCTGTTCTCTGAAGTGGACTACTGAACATCATAATAAGGTTCCAAGTTAGGTTTTGGCACACTGTCACCTGCAATTCTTTCGTGGTGCTCAGAGTCTAAGGGCATGAAGAATAAATATTAAGAAACTTACATAAGCATGAGAAGTGGTGCTTATATGGGGCTCTGTCAAATCTGGGGCCATGCAGAGTCAATGCAAAGCCACATTCCACCACCTGTCAGCATGCAAGAGCATTGCTAAGAACATTCTTCAGATTCAGACTGGCACCTGGGGATATTATTAGGGTGAGGAATCTGTGGTTAGACAGAGTATCCATCAGGAAGAGTATTACTAAAGGTAAGTAACTATTTCGTCTTGTGTACCTGCCATGCCATCAAATTTGTGTAGATTTGTGCACCCATCAAGTTTTGTTTTAACCGAGAAACCTTGTACTCATTGTGGTGCTAACCCTCCCACTTAGACGTTCAGTTTTAAATTTGCAAACCGTCCACAATATGATACTTTTAGAATTCTAAATCTATGTCAGTGTGTTGAAGTTGAAACCTACTGTAAGCAAATTACATAGATGCCTCTTATTCTTTTTACTATACTTCAGCTCCGGTATTTAGAATTCTTCTCTTGCACCATATAGGAACCTTTAATTCCTACTAAAGTGTCCCTCATTTGTGAATAAATGCAACAGTGTCCCCATCCATTTCTGCAGGGGAAGAGTGAGGGGCAAACATTAAGCTATGTTTGCAGTTTTGTATTACATTCTTGGGGAAATCACTTCACTGATTGGCCTTAGACACTTGAACCACATCTTCTCTTGCTAAAAAGGAATGTGTAAGACCTACCAAGGGGTCTGGTATTAGTTTATATTCTCCTTTGATAATAATTTACAACTTTGGGCAAATGGTGGAACCCGGCATGGATGAGAGGTTGGTTAGTGAAAGGACACAAGCAGGAACTGAGAACTGGTGAGGCAGATGTGGAGAAAAAAAGTGGTGATGTAGTCACACACATTGAATTTTTTATCTTGGAAAGATAGCCTTTCATTTGATTTTTTTTGCCCTTACCTCTAATTTAGCAAATCGTTCCTGGAGGGTATTCTATAGATTTTTTGGTCATGTTTATTGGGTTTGTTCTCTGTTGTTTGGCTTTGAGCAGCATCCTTCAGAGAGTAGCGGCATTGGCTATATCTATATATATATAGTACTGTGCCTTTGCATTTAGTATTAGACCTGGGATCTTTTCTTTTCCTCCTAGCTTTCCAGGAATAGAGGATCATTTGATCTGTGCCAGTTTCTCAAATTTCCTTGCTCTTCTTTTGTTTAAATCTTGTAAGCACTTGGGTTTGAGTTCTTCAGATGTATTGCTGTGGTCTTCATTGAAGCTAGGGGGTTTAGCATTCCTTTTTGTCCATAATATAGGTGCTTGTTAAATCTTCTACTTCTGACCTTTATGTATGTGTTTTCCAATGCGCCCATAAAATTCTTTGGACAGGTTTTTCACTGATCTTTAAAGAGGTTTAACATGGTAATATTTAATTTGGAAGAGTGGGAGCCCCTCCAGATCTGCAGTTCCCCTGTATGCGTTAGCGGCAGAGAAACCACCAGGTTCTTGACAGGAGAGCCTCAGCTGGCTCCAACATCAGAAACCTATGACCTGGTGACCAATCTGTCGCAGGACTACCAGTATATTCCCAGAAGACCCACCATATTTATTGCAGACCTTCCAGTGTACATTGTTCGTGCCTTAGACCGCAGTCTTAGGCAGGAAACATAATCAATGGCTCCCACAAACAGTAAGAGAACTTACTGTATGTCAAGAATAATGATTTCTTTGTTTCTCACAAACAGCCCTCTGTTTTAGAAGTTTGTTTCTAAGACACACCAGTAATGCAATGTTGATCTCTTTGTGGTATAGAGGCAAACTCCATCACCTATCCTAAGTCATACATGAAATTTTACATATTTGATTTTCCTCTTTACCTTGATTTAGCTCCTCAGTGTTTAACTCCGCGTAGCAACAACTCCCTCCACTTTTACTTATTACTAGAAATAAAAGTATATTTCCTCCATGTCTGGCATTCCTGTCTAGTCTGTCTTCACTAAAGTAGTATTTTGTTAAATTAAATCTGTTCAAGTGAGACATTCTCAGTGTCAATTTTTATATCTTCATGAGGGTTAATTAGTCAAGTCTGAAGTGAAGATGATTGACGTCCCTTACACTATGTGTGTGTTATATTGTGCAAATCACTTTCTTGAGCTCGCCTGCTATGAAAGTAAATGGAAATCTACATCTGAATCTTTTGATGTGAATTTCAAAACAAAAAACTATTTTTACAGTGTTATCTATAGTGTCCAAAAATAGACCTGTTTACTGCTTAAAGATAATTTGGTTTCTTTGGTTTCTTTTCTAAAACCAGTTTCTGGAACATGATGAAGCTTGTCTAGCTGGAGTAGCACGTATGTCAATACGAATGGGTGATATCCGTAGAGGTGTGAACCAGGCCATCAAACACCCCAGCAGACTGCTGAAAAAAGACTGTGGAGCCATTTTGGAGAGCATGAAGGTTTTTGCACTTTTTTGTATTTGAGAAATGTGACTGTTAAAAGAAAACTAATGCTTTCAAAAAAAGAAAGAAAATTATTAAAACAGAATTACACATTTCCCTCTTGCAGCAATTTTCAGAAGCAGCCCAGTTATATGAGAAGGGCCAATATTATGACAAAGCAGCCTCTGTATATATCCGCTGTAAAAATTGGTAAGTCTATATGTCTAACGTGAATATAACTTTGTTTTATATTTGTAATAAGTGCACATTTATAAATAGGTTCTTTATTGATTTCTATAGCTTGCTCGAATCATTTGTAGTAACACGGTGGGACTTACTCCCCTGCGTAGCACATCACTTATTATACATGTTCAAGAATCCAGTGCACATAAATAGCTAGGACATTTCTTGGCATCATTGCTTTTGGTTATTCTGTATGGTGGAGCAGAGCATTACTGGGTATCTTAACGCAGCCTTGTTGCTATTTTTTTTAACAGTTGCTGAGATACCAAAATAGCATTCCATATTTTCAAGATTGAAGAATCTACTACACAATTAGTATTCTTCAAAAACAATGAAAGTGAAAGTAGACAGATTTACTGTTCTGATTAGGACGATATTTTCCATAACCAACTTCTATCTGTTTCCTTCAATATTTGAACAGGAGATACTTCCTGCCATGGTCTTCTTTTCTCAGCTCTTTCTTGGTCTTGGTGACAGCTGTCGTACCATCGATTAGCACTAAGTGAACAATCAGCAGTCACTTGTTTTTTTCAAATGGAATTTTGTTGGCATTATCAACTATACTAGAAGAACATAAAATGTAAATGTTGGGCACAATACACAACTCTCTGAATAAAATAATAGGATTCCATAGTAAAGGCCTTTTAATTTAAAACAAATTACTATCCCTCACCCTATGTAATACAAATAGTCATCTCGACAAATTAAGTAGTTCAAAAATGCATTTCCAGAAAGAAAGCAAAATCCGATTGTATGTTTACACAGTCTCTAACCATAAATGTTATCCTCTTCATTGCTGCTTCCCAGCTCATGTCTTCAGTACACAACTCAATGTTTTATATGTCAGTATTGAATTCTGTTTCAAAGAATTAACTCTCTTGCTATATTTCCATTGCACATGAAAAACAAATTCTCACAATGAAAGCCATTTTTGGAAGTGTCTCTATTTTCAATGATAACCAAGTGATCCTGCTTTGAAAATGGTTCAAATAAGAGCTTAGTGATTCTTTAGGAAGCCCATCCCAAAAGGAAATTACCAGCTCAAAAGGACATTACCTATTTTTTTATTTTATTTTAAAACAGATTTTTATTGATTTGCACAAAAACAGTCAGAGGGTCCGGGGACACCTCTCAGTGGAAGACAAAGTTACAAGCATGACATTGAAATCAGATGGCAAAATTAAGTGTCCAAGCCATCCCGTCAGGCAAATTATGCAAAGTATGCAAACTGCTCAGTGAATAAATGCACCTATTACAAAACCTTATCCCAAACTAACCCCCCTCCCTCCCCAATCTTCCCACCCCCCAGGCGTGTCACGAAGTTGAGGTAGCAAAAGGGGCCAACGGGTCAAAGCCCATATCAATGGGACGTGTTGGAATGGGGGCATGGCTTCGGGTGTGGTGATCCAACGAAGTTGTCTAGGACCATCCCCGTATCCAAGGTGGCAGGTCGTGGGGATCAGAGGACTATTCGCATGTTATACTGCATCCTCGCTCGGGGCGTCTAGGGGGTCACTATCATCTATCTCTTCGGGAGCTTTGCAGCAACCAGCGCTTCCCATGCTCTCGCCCCTTCCAGGGCCTTATCATTCCCGGCTCAATGCGCTAACTGCAGCCGCATCACTCCCTCACATTCAGCCCATTTTATGAATTCTGCTTTCCACCTTGCTATGGTGGGAACTTGTGTAGCCTTCCAGTGTGTGATGATGTTTCGCTTGGCTAGTAATAGGCCCAGGTCGATGAATTTGCTAGTAATTTTGTTCTTGGATGTGTGTGGAAACCAGTGTAAGATGCAGTGCGCCATGGTCGGGTCGATTCCCCTGTCAGTGAGGTCTGAAAGGACTGACCCTATTTCCTCCCAGTAACTATCAAGGAAAGAGCAGTCCCATAACATATGCTTGAAGTCTGCACTATCTGCGTTGCATCTCGGGCAGGCCGCTGTGTGGGTCAGGAAATATTTGTGTAACTTTTCCGGGGTGAGATACGCCCTGTGCAATATATGGAAGTGTACGAGTTGGAACCGCGCATTTCTAGTGCTCTTCCAGGCTCTCTCCACTATCATCCCCCATGCATTGTCTGGTATGTCTTCCCCAATGTCAGTCTCCCACTTGGTCTTGAGGTCAGTCATGGGGAGCAGAGTTTCTAGCGTCATGCGCTTGTACAGACATGTGACCGCCTTAAATGTGCCAGCCGCCATCACCACATACTGACAGCCCAGGGAAGTCTGCAGCTCTGTCAGCCCTCCGCCCCATTGTTTTCTAATAGCTGCAGTGAGGGCCGTATATTGTAGAAAATCCCCTCCAGGTATATCATACCAGGCTTGTAGCTCATGAAACGGGAGCATGACACCCTCCTCATAAAGGTCTCCCAAGCAAGTCAGTCCCTGCTCCGTCCACAACCCCAATCGTCGCCAGTTACCTCCATGTGGCAAAGCTCTACACATAAGTAATGGTATTTCCGGGGCATAAGGGTGTTTGAGAGAGGCACGCCGCAGATACCTGCTCCAGCATTTTCGCGCTGTATTAAGTTCCAGGGTTAGGGTTGCAGCGTCTACCGGGAGCCGCAGAACGATACGGAACAGCAATGATGGGGTCCTAATGTCCTCTCTGGGCTCGTCATCCCCCCTGGCGGCGTCCGCCACCCACTGTGTGAGCCACTGGAATTGCGCTGCCAGGTAGTAGGTCTCATAATCTGGGACCGCCAGCCCACCCTCCGCTCTCGGTCGCATGAGCGTACTGAGCGCCACCCGTCTTCTGCCTGTGCCCCAGATGATAGCCGAAATCATGGAACGGAGTTGTTTGAAGAATTTTGTCGGGATCCAGACCGGCAAGGTTCCAAAATAATATAATAGGCGCGGGAGGGTTATCATTTTGAGTAGGGCCACTCGGCCTGCAACAGACAACGGCAGGGAGTCCCAGAATTCAAAGTTAGATTTAGCGCCCCTGATGGCCTTACCAATGTTACCCTCAAAGATGTCATCCTGACTGTGGTATATCTGTGTGCCCAAATAGGGTAGACAACGGTTCTCCCAAGTCACACCCTCTGAACTCTGAGGAAAAGGCCATTACCTATTGGCCTTGTGCATTTCTTGCCAGTATTATTCTGTAGATAATCTACCATCCAGTAAACACATAGTAATGTGTTCTAATGAAACAAGAGCAGATGCATTATTCAAGTGAAATGCTGTAGATTCATTGTTGGGCTGGACCAACCCTGTATTTTTCTTTGAAGATAGCTCCCTACTCCACAAATTCTTAACCTTCATCATTGAGCCTTCATCTATCCCGCCATCTGCAATTCTGATCCAACAATATATTCCTAAGGATCAGTTGTCAAAAAGGCGTTTTTGCCTCCTATGCTTTATTTAGTGACACCCTGTGCTTCACATTTTGTTGTTGCATTTATACAAGGTACTGCTGTATAACTTTGCAAACATTTATGTTTTTTAGGGCAAAGGTTGGTGAGCTACTCCCTCATGTTACATCTCCCAAGATTCATTTGCAGTATGCCAAATCAAAAGAAGCAGATGGCAGGTAAGTTTCATTGCTGCTCTCTAGCAGGCCCTAATGAAAGGGATAACCGTGATGACGATTCTCTTGTGGACTTATGCATCACTTGGATTCTACCAGCTGTAAATTTCTCCATTGACCCAGAGAGTAACTTTGCACATCCAAAAACGTCCTCACCTTCTGTGGGTGAACCATGCAGATCTTAATGTCATTGGTGCCTTTCAGGCCAGCCTGTGAAGTGTACACCTGTTCCTTTACCAGAGAATCAAAAAAAGAGACTGTGTTTGCAGTTGTTATCCTTTGATCCTCCTTCTCTGGTTACCTCCATACGAAACCAGACGCCAGCACACCAAGGCAATTCCCCATAGTACTGTTTATTGAGACGCTTGAGACGTAACACGTTTCAGCCTTCATGCAGGCCTGCTTACACATGGGGATCACCATTATTGGTGTTGTATTTAAAGTGTTCATATGCACATTTCCTGTATGAACATAAACAAAATACTCTACGGTCACATTTCATTGTGCTTATTTACCATCTCATGTACCAGCATAAATTCATTGTATTAATTATTCTCTTCCAGGGGATACTCCTCAATAGTCATAAGCACTGAATAGTCCCGCCCACGTGCGGGGACCCCGGAGCAATAGCCAATAATATGCATATACCTACATATACACATATGCCAATATCCATATATATATAGGTACTATGCATATACATAAATATATATATGCAGCGTCAGTTGAAATAATCTGTATCTCGGCTCCAACCGGCTGGTGGAGCACGTATGAGATAACATCGATTTTTCAGACCACAACCTCCTGGTGTAGGTCTACCAGTTCACCAAATCAGGAATCTATTCAGATCCTTATCCACTTACTCAGCAGGATCCTTGGCATTTATTCCTTGCGATAAAGGACCTCTTCTTCTTTCTCTTTCTTTTGGCTATTTGGATAGTGGCATTTGGGGTATCTAAGTATGCGATCCGTGTGCACAATGAGCAACGGTTGGACTGGATCTTCCGAAGTGTGATATATGAGCCTTACCTCATACTCTTTGGGCAGATACCTGCTGATGTGGATATTACAGATACCACAGATCTGACTTCTTAAAACAAGAGTGGTAAGTTAACCACTAAAATTAGGAGCCACAAGGCGCTCTTAAGCATAAACCGGTCCTGACGAAAGCCTCTAGAATACACCAGGAGGCTGAAACATGTTGACCAATAATAGTGCGGTAGATCAGTAACTGGGTCTACATACTCACCACTTCACTTTTTAATTTCTCACATCACGATTTCTCTAATAAATATTTGTGACAAAGTGATGTAGGGAATTTTAACCTCACCACACTTGAGCACACACATGCCCTCTTTTTTCATTTCTGGACGCTACTGACAAACCAGTTGGTCTTCCTCCAGGTGGAGGTCAGCATATATACTATCAAAGACCCTATGATGATGCTGTAACAGTACACTCAGGCGGAGAATCAAGATATACCGCCTATTGCCTGTGTACGTATATGAGGGTTTTTTAATGGCGGTTCCAATATGACCAAGACCCTGGTTATACGGGACAAGTGGTCCATTCTCTCCCCCCATTTTGATTTTTTGTACTAACCATTGGAAGCCGAATGGATCACAGCTTCTCTTTCCCTCCTCATTGATTATAACGTACCTCCATACGAAACCAGACGCCAGCACACCAAGGCAATTCCCCATAGTACTGTTTATTGAGACGCTTGAGACGTAACACGTTTCAGCCTTCAGGCAGGCCTGCTTACACATGGGGATCACCATTATTGGTGTTGTATTTAAAGTGTTCATATGCACATTTCCTGTATGAACATAAACAAAATACTCTACGGTCACATTTCATTGTGCTTTTTTTACCATCTCATGTACCAGCATAAATTAATTGTATTAATTATTCTCTTCCAGGGGATACTCATCAATAGTCATAAGCACTGAATAATCCCGCCCACGTGCGGGGACCCCGGAGCAATAGCCAATAATATGCATATACCTACATATACACATATGCCAATATCCATATATATATAGGTACTATGCATATACATAAATATATGCAGCCTAATAACCCATACTAGGCTGAAAGACTGCCCCAAATGTACTGTAAACGTCTTACATTTGAACAATAAATAAATAAACCTCATGAGAACTTCATGAAACAGATAAGTAAACTGCTTTAGTTTGCTTTGAAACAACACAGCCTTTATTTTCAATGGTAAAGAAGACAAGACCATAGAGGCAGATTAGCCTAGAGAGGCTGCATATAGAAACAGTAGGAGAAAACTGGCGCCATGCCTTTAAGACCTCTTGGAACCCCCAGGCTCCCATCATGCACCACAGGTGACAGTTAGGTCAGTTCTTTTTTCCGGCTCCTTCTGTGAGGATCCTGGAGTTTGAGCTCCCCAGTTAGTGGTATTTTTATCACTTTTCTGGTTTTTGGGTGGAATATCTTTATTTCACTCGACGTCTTTGCTATCTAGCTGTCATATACAGCGGATTTTTTCCTGATTTTTATCTTTTTTCCTCTCAAAATGCCGGCCTTATTCAATAAGTGCCCAGCCTGTGGGAAAAAGATGTCCAAATCAGACCCTCACTCGGTCTGTATTGCTTGTCTACCGTCATCACACAAGCCAGACCAGTGTTACCATTGCAGCAAGCTGTCAAGGCGAACCCTTAAGGAAAGGGAGAAGATCAAGCTGCACTCCATGTTGGAGGAAGGAAGTAAGGCGACAAGTGTTCAAGGGGAACGCTCTGCTAAAAAACCCTCCTCTCACTCAAAAGGGAGTAAAGATCACGGTGAGAAGCGGAGACATCGATCGCCGTCGAGGGACAGATCAACGTCAAAGGTACCTGTGTGTTCGGAGTCGGCGTCGACGTCGAGGCGTCCTTCGCCGTCGAAGACTAAAACTTCAGGTGAGAAGTCCCATCTGGTGGCTCGTAGGCGGTCCAGGTCTGGCTCGCCTACGACGGGAGGCGGTGAGAGATCGACGTCGGAGCAGCGACGTCGAAGCCCGCCGGCGAAAGTACCACCACCGACGTCGAGAACCCCGCCGCCGTCGAAGGTCACACAGGCTTCGACGTCGTGCAGAGCGCCTGCGGTGTCGACGCCGAGCAAGCATTCGCATCGGAGGTCGACGTCAAGACATTCGACGTCGAGACGCTCTAGATCGCCGTCGAGCGGTTCGGCGTCGAGAAGGTCAAGGTCGCCAAGGCGCCGGTCGACGTCAAGAAGAGCGAGATCGACGTCGAGGGGATCTCCTTCGACGTCGAGAGCATTGGTGTCGAGATCCAGGTCCAGGTCTCCTTTCAGTAGATCAACATCGAGGAGATAGACGTCGAGGAGGTCGGGGTCGGCTCCTAAGGATGTCCAAGTGGCCTCTGAAAGTGCTTCTTCCTCCCCGGGCCTTCAGATCGTTCAGATCACGCCTGAACCATCTCCAGCTCCTCCTGCACCAACTAACATCTCCCCTAGATGGCTGGGAGATATAAGGGAATGGAAGATTAGGAAGGTGACAAGGGTCATACGTTCCAGCACACGATCCAGATCGCCTCTGATTCAGTCCGTGCATTCCTCGGAGAGGCAGGAGCGGCGAGCCATCTTGCATAAATCTCCTTCGGTGAGAAGGCATGCGTCTCGTTCTCCCAGAAGCAGATCTCTAGGCATCATCGACGTTCTCCCAGGAGTAAAAGCCATAAATCACCATCGTGGTTTTCATCCTCCAGAACATCTAAGGCGGACTACTCCCCTACGCTGTCTTCTACGCCTCCAAGTCGGATATCACCTATAGATGACATCACCACCTTTAATGAAGTTTTGTGCAGGGGTGCAGCGAAGCTTCATATCGAAATGCCGGTCCACACCCCGGTAACATCGGTCATCTTTGAAACGCTGCATCAAAGAGCGTCGTCCAGACCGCTGCTCCCTTTGGTGCCTGGCCTGCTGGAGCCTGCAATGCAAAAGTTCTTAACTCCAGCTTCGATGGGGGCCGCTCCCTCAAGGGTATTGAAAAAATACAAAGCTCCTGAGCAGGATCCCCTGTTTTTGAGATCTGATCCCCCTCCGGATTCAGTTATTGTTTCGGCTGCCAGGAAAAATCAGTCAGGAGCAACTTCTTCAGCGGTGCCACCTGACAAGGACAGTAAAGCAATGGATTCCATCGGGAAGAGGATGTGCAACACCTCCGCATCCTGTATGAAGGTGGCCAGCGCCACGGCCTTGCTGGGTCGTTATGACCGATCCCTTTGGGACTCCCTCTCACGCTTCACGGAGAAGCTCCCGAAGGAAGACAGACAAGACTTCCTTCAGGAAGGGGGGCTGGTGTCTAACCAAATCATAAGTGCATCAGCTGACGCCTCAGACTTGGCCACCCATGGCTACTCACACGGCATTTGTGCCCGTCTGTCGGCCTGGCTGAGGTTGACAGGGTTGAAGCCAGAGGCGCAACATAGGATTTTGAACTTGCCGTTCAATGGATCCTCCCTCTTCGGTCCTCATGCCGACGACGAAATGTCCCACATGAAGTCAGAGCTGGACACGGTCAAAGCAGTGGGTCTTGAGAAGAGAAAAGATTTTAGGCGACGTTACCGCCCCTATGATCGGCGCCACTACCAGCAGAGGGTTCAATCCCCTCACTGGTCCTCGCAGCAGCAGCAAGGAAGATCTCAATCTGCTCAGCGACGTCCCGGCAGAGGGCGAGGAAATGCTTCCAGGCAGTCCACACCAGCTGCCAAACAGCAGCAACAGAAGCAGTGAGGCCTCGCTTCCCCTGACTCCGTTACCCACTCCGGTGGGGGGAAGTATCCGTTTATTTCTGGAAGAGTGGACC